>CM053582.1:113218748-113281634 GCA_028627135.1 Pseudochirops cupreus | reverse complement strand
GTTCTAAGGGCCCTCCCAGCTCTGTCATCCTGTGTTCTAAGGGCCCTCCCAGCTCTGACATCCTGGATTCTAAGGGCCCTCCCAGCTCTGACATCCTGGGTTCTAGGGGCCCTCCCAGCTCTGACATCCTGGGTTCTAAGGCCCTCCCAGCTCTGATATCCTGATATCTATCAAATCCAACAGAGAGGAAACAGAGGGTCAAAGTGGTTAAGGGACTTGGCCAGGGTCACTCAGTTAGTAAGTGTCCAAGATGGGACTGCAATTCTGATCTTCCTGCTCCCAAGTCCACAGCCTGCTACAGATCAATATTTATGTAACTAGAGATTAGTAATACAGGAAAAGCACTTTGCAAACCTTAAGGTGCTATAGAAATGTCAGCTGATGTCCTTCTGAGATGTGATGACTAAGTCAGTTTCTCCTCCATTGTTTTGATTAGTTTTTAAACTTTAAGCCTGTCCTGTTCATTTGCATCTTGTCAGACTCTGCCTATACATTAGCACTGTCCTCTTCCCCCCAGTCGGGGGTTGCCCCCAACGCTCTTGGTCATCTAATTATCCCCCCATCCTCCTTGTTCAGTTCCATCAAAGCCCCCTCTTGGGACAGTGACCAGCCCTGCACATGGACCTCTAAGGGCTGGAGACTATGATGTAGCTAGTTTTTCTCCTAATCCCATCCCGGAGCCTTAAGTTTAGTCTTTCTCATGGTGGCAGCATATGAACACTGACTTTCTGACCACTTTTCATCGTTGGTATTTCAGAGATCATCACCCCCCAAGCATGGCCAGGAAACAGGAGAGAGAGAAAAGAAGACACACATGGACCACAGGACCATAGGACCATAGATTTAGGGTTGGAAGCAGCAACTGAGTCCAATCCCCTCATTTTACGGATGAAGAAACTGGGTCAGACAGAGGTTCAGTGACTGGCCCAGGGTCACACAGCTAGTAAGTATCTCAGGTTTAGAACTCAGGCCTCCCTGACTCCAAGTCCCCTCCTCCTAGGAAAGGAATAGGAAGAAGAAAAATGAGGGTAGGAGGACTGAAAAGGAACATGCTGTCTAACAATAAGGTGGCACATGTAAAGCCAGTTACCTACTGTAAAAGCTTCTATAAATGCTTGCTCTTACTGTCCCACTCAGCTGATGTCACCAAGCCTCAGGAAGGCAGTTAAAGGACCAGCCCCCTCCTCAAATAATCTATTACTTCTGGGGAAGCAAGGGGTGCTCCGGACCAAGGACAGTGCCAGAGACAGAGCCCACTATCTCCGGGCACCATCTCTGTAATGGCCTCTCTCAGGCCTGTCCCAGGCCCCTCCTCAGCAGAGCTGGCAGTGCCCTCAATCTGATAGCACAGCTGGTCCTGACTGTTTTCTCTGGCCCCCATCTGAGAGCTTGGAAGGCAGGGTGAAGGGAAGGATGAGTCACATTGTCCCTCTGGAGAGATGGCCCCAGACAGAACCAGCCTCCCTATGCCCAGAAAAAAGCAACTGGGAGGCAATGACCCTTCCACAAATTACCAATGTGAATCCCATATGGCTTATGTACAGATGCACCGCATCTAAGGTACTGTAAACACTAGGAGTTTTCTGGGGAATGTTCCCTGGTTGGGGGATATGACCTGTGAAAAGCTAAACCAAAAGACTTGGATGGAACCAGCGGGGAGAATGGGACACACATCAAAAAGCTTAACTGGGTACCATTGGTGACAATCTGATCCAGCCTTGCAAAGGGGAGTGGAATCAGCCAGACTGGCCTTCCCTTCTCCTCATGAACAACCCTCCCATCTGGCCATCCCACATGCCCAAGGCACTCCCTTCCCACCTCTACTCCAGAAATTACTTCTCTTTCTCTAAGACACTGCTCCAGCACCATCAGAATTCTGAAGGAAGATTTTCCTGATTCCCCCAAAGGCTAGGACCCCTCTTTGCAAATAACTCCTATGTGAGTGAATGTACACATCTATGCATGTATGTATATACATATTTATGTATATATATATATGTGCATATACATATGTGTGTAAATATATATGCATTATATTTGCATTTGTGTGTCTGTAAATACTCATAAAAGGGAAGGGACTAGTCAAGGTCATGTGTCAGAGGCAGGACTTGAACTCAAGTCATCCTGGCTCCAAGGCTTCTCAATGAAAATTGTCCAAACGTGGAAGGGGCTTATATGGGGAGCAGGGAAGCTCTCCCTCTCTCGAGATCTTCAAGCAGGGATTGGCAGACCACTTGTCGTGTATGTTAAAGGAAGGATTACTTTAGGGAACGGATTGGACCAGATGGCTCCTGACCATCCATCCACTCCAAGTCTCAAATTCTGAGATTCTGAGGTTCTTGTCAATGGAGGTCTGTAAGTGGAGGTTGGATGGGGACTTCTCAGGAAAGCTGTGGAGGGGATTGGAGTAGATGCCCTCAAAGCCCCCTTCCAATCCTGAGATTCTATGGAATTGAGAGAAGATGGTATTAGGGAAGTCAGATCAAGGCCATGATGAGCCTTAAGGCAATGTGAGGCCAGACCTGAAGGTTGGTAAGAGGGGAAGAGAAAGCCAGGGTCAGATTAAGGACATCTCAGGCTAGGATCTCCCTGCCTTATGGTCAGATCATTCTGGGCTCTGGAAATTCATACTCTTTCACCCTAATTTGTGAAACTTTAAGGACGTGAGCCTTCCAGTGTGGGTCCTCTCCCCACCCCACTGACAGAGATCACAGTCCCTCAATAGCTCAGTACTCAGGTTTCGAGAGTGGCAGGGATGAAAAATTAGAGCCGTGCATAATGAGCATCTCTGAACACAGCCAGGCTAGTTCTGAAGCAGGTCTTCCCTTGAACCCTTCCCAGCTTGGTAGGTCTGTTCTATGCTGCATGCTGATGACTTGCAAAGCCTTTGGGAATTCCCGGTCACTTTCACACCATGACAGCGACGGAGGATTTTCATTTCACTTGGTGGAAATAAGATCCTTTGGGGGAAATTGTTATCACCATTATAGATATTAACTAATTCATATTAATAAAAATGATAGCAAGCATTTGTGTAACACTTCATGATTTGTAAAGCACTTTAGGCATGTCATTCCACTCGATTCTCACAGCAATCCTGGAAGGTGGGTGCTAGGACTATCCCGGTTTTGCAGGCAAGGAAATCAAGCCTGAGAGAAGTGATCTGACTTGTCCGTGGTCACACAGCTAGTAAGTGTCTGAGGCAAGATTCAAACTCAGGTCTTCCGGACTCCAAGGGTTAGAGGTTAAGACTGAGCCGTCCCAAAATGGAGGCCAGCCAGTTATTTCCACAAGAGGAAAACTGGAAACATCAGAGAAGAAAAAGCAATCTGGTGGGAGAGGCTCAGGGCCAGGGTGGGAGAACTTCTGTGTAAATTAGCCGCAAGACCAGTTCATTGTCCCCTCTTCATCAGGGCAGGCTGTGCAAAGGAGTGCCAACCCTACTGCAGTCGGCCCTTCCAGGGATGGCTTCAAGCTTCTCTCTCTCTCTTGCCCAGTGGCTGGGAAATCCCACCCAATGAGAAGTTATCCTACATCCCTGTCTCCATGGTAACAAGCCAGACACCACTTACCACCATCTCTGGGGGCAACAGGGAATAGGCGTGGTTACCAATGTTGTCATCACTATATAAATAATGATATTAATATAATTATGGAAGCAGCCCTCTTAACAACCACCACCAAAAAAACCCCCACAAACCCAAGCCTCTCTCATGAGTTGGGGGAAGGCGAGAGGAAAAGAAGTCTCTTCCTTACTGATCACAAATGAGGGATCCTTCCCCAGGTTTGGGTGGCTCTCCAACCCATGACCAGGCACCCATCTCAGACACAATTCCAACACACAACCCCTAACTTCCTACCTCTTCACATGTGTTACCAACTCCCACCCCTTCAACTCCTGTAGGTTAGAGAAGAGCCAGAGGGCTCCCACTCTATTTCTATAGGGGCAAAGACAGACAAAAGCAAGTTCTCCCAATGTGTACAATGTCCAGCGAATGGCATCTCTACACTGACTGGTGCTCTTCAGTGATCAGTGTCCCCCATATCCAACATGCAGCACCCCACTAGCCAACATCCCCAATGACCAACACGCTCAAGGATCAGAGCCCTCCATAACCAACATGGAAAGTGACCAATCCCCACATTAGCTAACATCCCAACAGCCAGATACCATCAGTGGCCAGTATCTTCTATTACCAATATACTACCATCAGCATACTTAGTGACTAATATCAACAGGAATGGATGTCTTCAACAACAAACACCCTCAGTGACCAGTGTCCCATACTGACCAACATCCTCAAAGATTAGCAGCCTCGGAAGCCAGTATCTTCAATGACTAACATCCATATTGACCAATGTTCTTTGTAACCAGGATTTCCAGAGATCAAAGTCCATAGTGACCAATGTCCTCAGTGACCAGAGTCCACAGTGTCCAGCTTCCTCAATGACCAGGACCTACAGTGACCCATATCCTCAGCAGCCAATATCTTCAATGCATCCATAGTAGCCGATGTCCTTGGTAATCAATATCCATAGTGACCAAACTCCAAAGGTACACTATCTTCAATGCTGGTCTTTATGATGGAATCCATATTGAACAGAATGAGTGGGGTACACAGTGGATTAACATTCTCAGTGACTAGTATTGACAGTGATTACACAGTGACCAGAATTCTTAACCATCAACTTACTCAGTGGCCTACATCATCAATAGCTAATGTCCACAGTGACCAATGTCCCCAGTAACCAAAGTCCACAATAATCAGCATCCCCAGTCACTAGGATCCACAGTGACCAATATTCTCAGTAGTCAATTCCCTTAAGGTGACCAAAGTCCAGGGGACTAGAATCCTCAGTGACCATTGTCCATAGTGACCAACATCCTTGGTGACCAGAGTCTTTAGTGAACATGACTGGTATTCACAGTAGTGAACATCCTCAGTGACTGATACCAATGATAACCAGGGTCCACAGTAATCACTATCTCAGCAGTCAATGTCCATAGTATCCAGAGCGACCAACATTCTTGGAGTCCAGAATCCATAGTGAACAACATGACCATATGATCCTTAGCAACTAGGATCAACAATGACCAATGTCCTTAGTGACCAGTATTCTCAGGGACCAGGATCCCCAATGACTGGGGAGCATAAAGACAAGACTGAAGCCAAGTAACACTACACCAACCAAAACCTCCAGAAGAGAAATGACCTCCCCCCACCCTTACCATATTTCCTTCCCAGTCACAGACCCCAGGAAACAATCCCTTCGCACTGGGTCCAGCCTCTGGCCAGGAGGAAGGAGCAGAGATGAAAATGGAGTTGGGGACATGGGAAAGGGGTGAGGGAGCTAGTGTTATACAAAAGAATGGAACCATGAATCAAAAAAGAAGGAATGTAATCAGGCAGAAAGGACAAAAGGAGCCAAAGAACAAACAAGCAAAGGGAGACTTGGAAGAGAACAGGTCCCATAGGATCCATTTTTCCCAAGCATCACTCACTCCTGGCCCTCCCACTGAGCCCCCTACCTGATGGGGGCCCCACGTCCTTGTGCTGGCCTCAGCAGCACCGTGATGGTGCTCTCCGACTCCCCCAGTGGGGATGGCATATCCCCATAGTCAAAGCTCGGAGCTGAGAAGGAAGAGATGGGGAGGAGTGAGTCAGGGGCCAGGGGAAAAGTGAGGACATTCAGAACATCCTAGCTTCCAAATGTCATGACCACCGTCCCCTAGACTCCTATGTCCCTGACCTCTCTGTTCCCTTCAAACCCCAGGCTGCCAAGCCCTCCTGTCCCTAGACTCCCAGACATGTCAGTCTTTAGTCTCCCTGATCTTTCAATCCTCAGCCTTCCTCCTCCCTAGAACCCACCTTTCCTGATTACTTCATCTCCAATTCCCTAAACATTCAGCCCCCACGCTCCCCAATCCCTTGGTCCCAGCCTCCCTGACCTCTTTGTCCCTGACATCTATGACCACTTCACAGCCAAGCTTCTTGACCCCTCCTATCCTCAACCTTCCTGATCCTTCAGTCCCCAGTTCCATTACTCTCAAGCCTTAATGGTCCTTTTATCCTTGATCTCACCCCTGACCTTCCTGACTCCCCCTGTCCCCTGACCCCTCTACTCCTTCAGTCTAGCCTCCCAAACACTACATTTTACAGCCTCCCTTATCCTTCAGGGTCCAGTTCCCCCTATATCTTCAACCTCCATGATCACTCTATCTACAACCTCTCTTACCCCTTAATATCAAACTTTCTTAAATTCTCCTAGATCCTTCATTTCCTCCCTAAACCTTCGATCTCTAATCCTGTTTCTTTGATCCCCAACCTCCATGACCCCTCTAGATCCATGACCTCTCTGACCCTCCTTTCCCCTGACCCCTCCCAATGAAGAAGTCCCCAGTATCGCTGACCACTCCCATCTCTGGCCCCCCTGACATCACTGTCCTCTGCTTCTGTGTCCCCTGCCTTCCTAACTCCTGTGGGAAGTAGTGAAAGGGCCAGGGAGAGGGTCTAGATCTGTGATTTCACTGGTATAGAGAACCCCTAGGTGAAGAAACTCCCCCTACCAATGCAGGTTGGCACAGTCTCTACAACCATAGTTGCCTAGAGCTCTGAGATATTAAATGACCAAAGTGTAATGTTAATGGGATTTAAGATCTTTCCTGCTTCACATGGAGCCCATTAAGGGAGGCTTGCTTGTAGAAAGGCTTTCACACCTTTTGTAATTTCTAATTAGGCACTGAGTCACAAGGGTTGGGATGCCTTCTGGCTCTGAGAAGTATACATATACTCTGAGTTGGTATTTTGCGTTGGAGGCTTGCTTATGAGAAAGATCTTGTGATTCCCTGGTTGAGATTCCGAGTGGGCCTATGTTCAGAGCTTCCCAACTGCTCAAGTGTAGAAGGTTCTCTCAATCTCGATATGTATGTAAAGTATATGTTGATTCAGGCGGTCAGAGCCCTGTCTGTTGGCTTTTATTTCTCTGCTTGTATTTTCTCCGAAGTTTAGTTTGCTGACTTTTCCCCTGAACTAGTAAATGTAATTTAAAGATTGTTGACCTCTAAAAACAGCTATCTTTCCTAGTGAAGCAGATCTAAGAACCTAAGCCATCCTGGGTATGCCCGTGTGGTTGCCACTACAGGAGGTCACACAGCCTGTGTCAGAGATAGTAAATGAACCTAGGTCTCCCAGGCTCCCTCTCTGTGTTGGGAGGACTTATAGCATACTGAAAACAAACAAAACACAGACAATGACAGACCCTCCAGGTAGTAGGGACAAAGTTCTCTCCAAGAACAGCAAGATATGCTCAGAAACCAGAAAAGATAAGTCAAAAATGGAGCCAGAAATGAACTGAGCCCCTGGATACTGCACAATAATCTATTGAGGGGGTAACCCCCCTCATCTCCTGATGCCCCCCATGAATTGTCACCCAATCATCCAGGGCCCACTTCTCCACCTCCTATTCCTCCAACTCAAAGATAGTTCCCATCCCTAGTAGATTTCCATCAGGATCCCTCACACTACATGCCATGGCAAAATCCAGTTAGCCCTCCCCACGCTGAGACCTATGTTAGGAGTAGGGAGTGGGGAAGGTGTTTGCTCACCAGAGATGTTGGTGGTGATCTCAGTGAGAGCCGTCTGGCCAAAGCCCTTGCCAGTCCTTGCCCTCACAGAGAACAGGTATGTGGTACCCGGATGCAGGTTGGAGAACACGTGGTAGGTCTCATTTCGGAGCTTGGACACTGTGCGCCTGGGGCCAGGCACATTCACTGCAGGATCTGATGATTCGATGCTCTGATAGCTGATCTGGAGACAGGCCAAGGTGAGGGGAAAAATCACAGAGAAGGGGTCAGGGACCACTGGGGTTTACAGTAGGAAGGCAGGTCACTAAGCCCTAACAACATGAACTTTGTGGATGACCTCCCCAACTTTCTATCTCCCTCCTCCCCACAATCTAGAGAACTCCTCCCTCTCACCTCTCTATCCCACAGAATCCTAGAATCAGAAGGTACTGTAGAAGAAACCTTCTTTTCTTCCTCTTGGTCCTCCCACCGTCTACCCATCTCTTCTCCCCACCTCCCTAGGCTTCTACTCAAGGCCTATGGTATCTAACCAGAGGGCCAAGTTTTGATCCCCTAGGAGCAATCTCAAGGAGATATATCTACCTCATATTGGGTGATGAGGCCATTTGGCTCCAGGGGCTCTTCCCACTTCAGAAAGATCATGTCCTCCAGAGGGGTGAAGGTCAGTGACTCTGCTGAGATTCCTCCAGGAACTACAAAGGAAATCCCATCCCAGATTCAATTAGCCCAGCTATGATCAGGAGAGATCAGAAGACAAGAAGAATTTTCTGATAACGGAAGAAGAAATTTTCACAAATGAACTGGGAGCTTCCCTTCCCTGGAAATCTTTAAAAACAGGAGAGGCCCTATTCAACCAATGAGCATTTATTAAATGATTCCTGTGTGCCAGGCACTGAGCTAGGCACTAAGGATATTGAAGCCAAAAACCAACAATTCCTACTCACAAGCAGCATTATATCTAACAGGAGAGACAAATACGTGACGCAAAAATATTGCCTGAATAAATGCAAATAGATACAAGGGTGGCACAGTGGATAGAGGGTCAGGCCTGAAGTCAGGAAGACATCTTCTTGAGTTCAAATCTGACCTCAGACACTTCCTAGCGAAGCGAGTCACTTAACCCTGCTTGCCTCAGTTTCCTCATCTGTAAAATGAGATGAAGAAAGAAATGGCAAACTGCTCCAGTACGCTTTGCTGAGAAAACCCCCAATGGAGTCACAGAGAGTCAGACATAACAACAACAGTTTAGGATGCAGGACATGAGCAACTAGGGATATCAAGAAAGGCTTCATTCAGAAGATGGCTCTTGAGGTTCCTTATAAAGGAAGAGAGGGGTTCTATGAGATGGAGGTGAGAAAGAAACGTATTCCAGGCATGGAATTCAACCAGTGCAAAGATGGGAGATGGAGGGTCCAATGTGAGGATCCAGATGGAAATGTTATGAGAATAACCCTGGGAAGACACAGGAAGACAAGGGAACAGATTGGATGATTAAAGGAGGAAATTTCCAGGTAGAAAAAAAGGAGTAGAACGAGGTAAGGAGCCACAATTGAGGATAAGGTGTCCCAGCCAGAAAGAATGCTCCGCTTCTCACATCTCATCAGGGAGGTGATGAAGAAGTCAGACACGGTGGAACATGGCCACTATGCTGATTCGTTCTCCATAAGTATTCTTCCTGGTTATAAGGTGAAGTTTTATTAGGAAGGAGGAGTCTTTAGGAAGTAAGAAAGATGGGGGGGTGGGGGGGGAGGGAGGGAAGGACATTAATACAATGCTTGTAAAGGAATAGATGGCTAAAGGCAGCAAAGAACTTCCAGACCATCTAGTCCAACTGTCTAATTCAGTGGTTCTCAACCTTCCTAATGCTGTGATCCTTTAATACAGTTCCTCATGTTGTGGTGACCCCCAACCATAAAATTATTTTTGTCACTACTTCATAACTGTAATTTTGCTGCTGTTATGGATCGTAATGTAAATGTCTGATATGCAGGATGTATTTTCATTGTTACAAATTGAACATAACCCACAGTTGAGAACCGCTGCTCTAATTGTACAGCAGAGAAAACAAAGTCCTAGACAAGTGCCTTATCTGTGAGCACAGCCAGGTGGTAAAACTAGAACCCAAGTCTCTTAATCACACAACGTGAAATCTTTCTCAGTGGATGTTTTGATTAATGCTTATGTCCTGTATGCCAGAAAATTCTACTCTCTCTGGCCTAGAGGAGTTTACTTAGTAATGACTCAAGTCTCATGGGATATGGTAAATGGGCTGAGAGCCCAGAGGATAGTGACCCATTGAGGCACCATCTTGAAACCCTGTCCCAAGTACACAAAATGCCTGGCCATAGAACTGGCCCTTTCTCAGTGGTCTGTGTAAAAGCAGTAGGTCCCAAATCTAGGGTTGAAAGAAATTGAAGAAGGCTTTGAAGCCAATCCCCCCATTTTTGCAGATGGAGACATCAAAGTCCCCTGAGGTTAAATGACAACCTCGGAATCTGAGGTGGGATTTGAAACTAGGTCTCCCTGATGCAAAGTCATGCCACGCTGGATGTGAACTGACGCAAAGTGAAAAATGCAGAACCAAGGAAACAATCTACACAAAAACTATAGTTTTGTGTTACCCCTTGAGGGCCACAGTGCCTGCCTCACCACCCAGCCCAGAACGATGAATTTCCGGGATTCCCAATGGAGTGGGAAGAGAGGAGGTCTGGCTCTCCAGTATCACCACATGTCCTCCTGGCTTAGGGAGAAGACCCTGACTTTAGACACTATCCCAGCATCCATTCAACCCAGAAGCACTCTCCAACTAATTGCCCTATCATTAGGCTGATAAAGAGGTTCCCCCAGGGGAAAACGTCAAACTGGGATTGATCCACCTTAGGTAAACCCAGATTTTGTTCCCAGGCTGGGGAGGGGGTGGAAGCTATTCAGGGAGCCCAGACAGTCAACCGCTCTTCAAGGAAGGCTCATGAATGGTTGTTAGAGTCAAAAATTCACCAAGCACCTATGATGAACCCAGGCTCTCAACCTCCAGGAGTTTATATGCTGGCTATAAAGGGGTGCCATGCCTGGTAGCTACAGGAAAACATCTGCCAAAGTCATTACTACATACCTTCTGACCACAGTGATACCACAACTATGCCCTCAGAGACCAAAGAAAGTGGGAAAGGACTCACATTAACAAAAAATATTTATAGCTGTTCCTTTTGTGGTGGCAAAGAATTGCAAGCTAAGAGGGTCTCCATCAACTGGAGAATAGCTGAACAAGTTATAGTTTAGGAAGGTGATGGAACACTACTGGGCTATAAGAAATGATAAAGGGGATGGTTTCAGAGAAACCTGAAAAGATTTGTATGAACTGATGCAGAAAGATGTGAGTGGGCAGAACCAGGAGAACAATTTACACGGTAACAACCACATTGTAAGGACAGACAACTTTGAAAGACTTAAGAACTCTGATCAAGGTAAGGACCAGCCACAATTCTAGAGGAGTTATGGGGAAACATATAACCCACCTCCTCACAGAGAGATGATGGACTCAGGGTGTAGATTGAGATGTGTGGTTTTGGAAGCAGCCAGTGTAGGAACTTGTCTTGTTTAACTAAGCATATTTGTTACCAAGGTTTTTTCTTTTTCTTTTTTTCCCTTTCAATAACAGGGGAGGTAGGAGGGAAAGAAAACATATAATGAAAAGAATCAAAACTAAAGTAGATGCCCACAGATTGGAAAATGGCTAAACAAAATGTGGAACATGAATGGAATGGAATATTACCGTGCTTTAAGAGGCAGCTGGTGGCCCATGGATAGACCATGGGGCCTGGAATCAAGACTTGAGTTGAGATCTGGCCTTAGATACTTCCTAGATATGTAACCCTAGGCAAGTCACTTGCCTGTTTGCCTCAGTTTCCTCAACTATAGAATGGGGTCACAATAACCCCTTCCTTCCAGGGATTTTGTGAGTATCAAATGAGATAATATTTTTAAAGTGCTCAGCATACTGCCTGGCACAGAATAAGCTCTTCATAAATGCTAAATCCCTTCCCCTTCCCTTCTCTCCTGTAAGAAATGAAGAACATTATGAAAAGAGAAGCATCGAAAAATGATGCAGAGTAAAGTATGCAGAGCCAAGAAAACAATATACATAATCACTACAACAATGGAAACGGAAGGAACAACCGTAAAACAAGCAAAAATGAATGTTGCAGAATTACAAAGAACAAGTCTGGTCTCAGAGGAGGGATGAGAGAGAAGACACCTGCCCCTACTCCAGGGTGGGTAGGGGTGGGGAGAACAGCCAGGGACGTGGAACACTGCATACATCTTCAGAATTTTTCTATATATTGATCAATTTTGCTGAATTTTTTTCTTCCTCATTTTCTTTAAAAAATATTCTTCACTGTATGAGATGGTTCTTTGGGAGAAGGGGAAGGATATGAGAAAACTTAGGCAATGTGAAAACAAATGATATCAATAAAATTTCATTAAAAAAAGAAAAAGGTTTATTCATTGAAAACTATTTCTTAAGAGCATCGCATTTGGGGGCAGCTGGACGGCACAGTGAATAGAGCACCAGCCCTGGAGTCAGGAGGACCTGAGTTCAAATCCAGCCTCAGACACTTGACATACTTACTATCTGTGTGACCTTGGGCAAGTCACTTAACCCCAATTGCCCTGTCTCCCCCCCTCCAAAAAAAAAAAGAAAAAAAAAGGAGTATTGCATTTGGAAGCAGAAAAGTTTGGAATCTGGTCCTGGGTTTGCTACTTACTGACTATGGAGCCTCCAGGAAAATCAATGAATGAATAAATAGATAAATGAATAAGTGAATGGATAAATAAAGGAATGAATGAATGGATAGATAATTGGATAAATGGATGGATAGATAAATAAAGGAATGAATGAACAGATATCAATACACAGATGAGTGAATGAATCAGAAAATAAAGATAATAACATTTACAAAGCACCTACTATGTGCCAGGCACTGTGCTAAGAGCTTTCCAAATATTATCTCATTGGATCCTCACAACAACCCTGGGAGGTAAGTGCCTCTATTATCCCCATTTTACAGTTTAGGAAACTGAGGCAGACAGCGGCTGTGATTTGCTCCTAGTTACACAGTAAGACTCTGAGGCCACATTTGAACCCTAGGCTGTTACTCTATCTACTGCACCACCTAAACTTGAACCTAAAACAGACAGAAGGAGAATGAGCCCCAGTCCTAGGCAGGAACCTCCCCGGGGGCAGCCCATCCTCTGAAAGGAAGGCAAGAGGCAGTGGAATCACAGCTACTTTTGCTATGTCTGCAGCTTCTGCTTGAACTCTGTGTAATCTGGAGTCTGGAAGCTCCCAGAAACAACCTCCCTAATAGGGAGGGAATTGGGCAGAATTCAAAGAGGTGCTGCCAAGGTAAAGCCTCTAGGCTTTTAGCCAAGTCCCAACTCGCCCATACCCCATTTCCCTTTTACTTGAGAGGTCTCTCAATATTTTGGAAGCATTAGAAGTAGCATCCCAAGAGGAGAGACCAAAACCCTCTGACTTTCCCTGGATTTCTACCTCCTCTTAGGATCACACAGTTAGAGCTGGAAGGAAGCTTAGAGATTATCACTAGAATGTAAATTCCTTGAGGGCAGGGGCCATTTTATTTTTCTCTTTGCATCTACAGCACCTAACATGATGCCTGGTATATGGTAAGTACTGAGTCAGTTCTTGTTGACTGACTAATAAAGTATAACCATTTCATTTTGCAGAAGGGGAAACCAAGGCCAATAGAGAATGTGACTTATCCCAGGGCACACTTGCAAGCTTCAGAATTTGAACCCAGGTCCTCTAACTCCAAATTCAGTCCTCTTTCCATTACACTAAGCTGCTCCTTCTCAACACCCTTAGAAGTACATATCATCCCTATCCTTGATCCCTCCAATTTCAATGTCAACCAAGAGAGAAAAAATAAAGTCTCATGAGTATACAGATTCATGTAAAATTCTAAAGGTCTTTTCCCTTCACAATCAATGCAAATTGTATGTGGTTATTACTGTATATGTCAATGGGGAGAGGTGAAGTACTATCAGTCTGGCAGGGAGACAGGAGTTATTCATGAAAAGGAGGCTGGCCAAGTGGATGGAGCCCTGCTCGAGCAGAGGACAGGGATCCTCCTGGAAGCACTAACCCCAAAATTTGCTGAGAGGGGTTAGGATGATATCAGCCTGGGAGCAGGAAAAGAGACAAGAATGGGGCTATAGGTTCAGGAGTGTGCTAAGACAACATGCAGGACAGTTAGCCCAGAAAGCTGGACTGGCCTCTATGGCCAGCTTAGGGGTACTGCAGCATCAAGATCCCTGGGCCTTGAAACTTTGACATTTCAGGCTCTAAGTTTGCTTTTCTTCACCTTTTCTTCAACTGTGGCTGATAAAGTCTCTTTGAAAAGCTTCACCTCACGGAGGACTATGGGTGTGGAGTGCTGCACAGATTATACTGTCAGACTCAATTGATGAACTAAGGGGAATCAATTCAGTTTGATTGGCTAAAATGCCTTTTCTTTCTTTTTCTTTCTTTCTTTCTTTCTTTTCTTCTTCCTTCCTTCCTTCCTTCTTCCTTCCTTCCTTCTTCCTTCCTTTCTTTTTTCATTACTACAAAGGGAGAGAACTCAACTGGTAAATGTGTAACAATCAGGCTCTCTGGGGATGAAAAAAATGTATGCATGGCCACACATCTTTTTAAGTTTAACCTATGTTATTAACACTTTTAAGTTCAGACAATCAACAGGACAATAAATCAAGTCCTGATGGGTGGTGGCCAGTTTCAGAGGTGTGAATGCTCCAACTGAACATTTGAGACTGGATCTGGCAAGCGGGTTAGAGCTGGCCCCAGGACCCTGCTAGATGGTTCCGGAAGGAGAGGAAGGAAGAGGGATTTAACTGACAATAAAGGCGATGTCAAAAACACACAATATCACGCTTGTTTCAAAGAAAGAAAAACAAACTCAAATGACACAATCAGCAGCATCGCTGGGGGTGATGGAATGCTGGGCTTGGAGCTGAGACATTTACTAGCCATGTGGCCCTGGACAAGTCCTCATGTATAAACTGGGAGAGCTGGACTCAGCAGCCTCAAATGTATCCTGTCTATATCTGGTTTATACCTAATTGCTCAAATGCTGCCTCCCCCATTAAACTGCAAGCTCCCTTTCTTTGTACCCCAGTGCTTAGCACAGCACCCAGCATGTAGTAGGTGCTTAATAAATGCTCACTGACTCATTGTCTATAGGGCACCTTCTGCTAGATTTATGGTCTCTGTTTTTAAAGGATAGCACAGTATTATGAGGACCAACTGGACCAATAACAACAACTGTAACTGAGAAAGACCATCTGGGCACTAGGATGTTTTTGTAAGTGAAAAAAGAAAACCCCACATCAGGCTTTAATGCATCAAGGAGAAGAGAAGGGAATTCAGACTAAAGGCAAGAATGGGGAAGAGGGGGATTAGGCCCCCCAGGAACCAGGCACAGACTGGTGGAAGCAGGAGAGGGCTAGGATAAGGAGCCAATCAGAGCTGTTCAAGGGACAGGTCCAGGGGATGGTGGGTAGAGAGGGAAGAAAAGGAGCTCCCCCGTGGAGCTGGGCCTAGGGGAATAGTAATTATTCATTCGTATGTGTATATATGTATATGTATATATTACACAACACACATGTGTGTATGTGTGTGCACACATATATACATATGTATGTTATAGTACTATATGCCTATATGCATACTTATCTATAATGCACACGTGTGCACGTGTACCTATACACTGTGAATCCATATACTGTGCAGGTGTGTATGAGTGCACTGTATAAACGCATTACATGTATCTGTGCTGTGCAGAGGGTGAACACACATTCATAACTGTATATGCATGCGTACGTGGTACGTTATAGAAGCATGCACTGTTTGCATGGATTGCATCATGTGTGTACACATGCACGTGTGTCTTGTGTGAGCATGTGTGTGTATATATTGATATGGGGCATCTTATATTCTGCATCAATTCATTTTCTTTGCAGTAGTAGGCATCTCTCCCATCTGCCCTGGATTTATCGTGGGCGCACTGATTTCTAGATGGTCCCTCCCCCCATCAGAATGTGAGTTCCTTGAGGGTGGAGACTGTTTTCTCTGTCCCTTCGCATCCTCAGGGCTTATTTAACACATAGTAAGCACTTAATAAATTCTTATTGGTGGAGTAATTGATTTGAGGCCAGTTCTTTCAAAGAAAAGTTTATTGATGTCTTTTGGTTTTAAGGCTGTCATTTCCAGAGATCATTTCTTTATAGGATACATGACCATCTAAGAGGCCATCGAGTAACCTAAAGGCCATGATAAACCAAAGACCAGTGGATAAGAAATAATAGCTAACATTCCTTAAGGATAGCAAAGCACTCTACATATTCAGTTATCATTTGAGCCTCATAACAATCCAGTGAGATAGGGACTATCATTCTCTCTATTTGCCAGATGAGGAAACTGAGGCTAAGACCTCTCTCAGGGTCTTGCTCAGGATCTCATAGCTAGAAAGTGTGCAAGGCTGGATTCAGACCCAGATTTTTAGTGTTCCATCCTCTTAGCCACCTATTGTCCTCAACAAGGACCATGTACAATAAGACCGTATGATAATATAAAGACCCTATAACTGCAACAGCCTAAAGACTGCATTTGATTGATTAAGGAGAAGGCCTGCTACTAAATTCAGGAGTTCTTCATCCCAGGTCCATTCTCAAAATAGTCATTCTTCCCTTTACTCTATGGCCATTACCTCAACAGCCACACACCTGCCCTCCACCTCAATCCTCTCCCTCCCTCCCCTTGCTTTCTACAATCCAATCAATACATTTGTAAGGACATATCAATCTACCCCACTATAGTAGGGCTCCACTCTCACCATCCCCGTAACTTTCCAAACCCAAATGCCCTGCCCTGGATACTCCTCTGTGTGTGTATGTGTGTGTGTGTGTGTGTGTGTGTCTGCTCCTATTAGAATGTAAGCTCCTTGAGGGCAGGGACTGTCTCATTTTTGCATTTGTATCATAGTATGCACTTAATAATTTTTTATTCATTCATTTTAAGCCTTAGTTTCCTCATTTGTAAATGCATAGGTAATAATATCTTCCCTTATACGTTAGAGACCTCAGCAGAGAACTTTAAGCAAAGTCCAGATAACTGCTAGCTGGGTAAGAGCAGAGGGGATGTTGTTTTGCTTTTGCCTATGTATTCACAGAGGTTGGCACACAGTAGAGCTTTGTAAATGCCAGTTGATTGCTTGATTATTTAGATCTGGGTTGGACTAGTGGGCTCTGAAATCCTTCCTGACACTGGAATCCTATGATTCCGTGTCCCCTCAGCACACACCTAGACTGCAGGGGACAATGAAGCAAGCTGGACTTAGACCCAACAGGCCTGTGTTTTGAAGCCTGGCTTAGCTTAGCTTAGTTAGGGTTATGTAACCATAAGCAAGTGACAATCTCTCTGAGCCTTAGTTTCCCTCTCTGTAAAATAAGGATAATAATACTTGTGGCACCTAGTTGGCAGAGCTGCCATGGGGCACATGCTTAGTAAAACCTGTAACGCCCCATCAAAATGTTGACTTTTATGGATTATTATGATTGTTGTCTGCCCAACTGGGTAGCAAATTACAAAAAAGGCAGAGCAGCAACCTTGTCTCTCATTCAATTCAATTCAACAAATGCCAAGTAAGCACCTACTGTATACACCCTAGTGTGCTAACTCTTGGAGAAACAGGGACAAAAGTGAAACAGTCCGTGCCCTTGAGGGACTTAATGGAGGACTGCCAGCTGAGGGCGACCAGTTCCTGGAGACAGAAACACAACAAACACAACACAGGGGAGTAAATGAAAACAACTGGCAGATGGAGGAGGTATGGGTGCCTGAAGGCTTCGTGGAAGAGGCGGCACCTAGGCTGAGCCTTGAGGGAACATAAGGATTCTAAGAGGCAGAGATGAGGAGGGAGTGTGGCTCAGGCAGGGGGAAAGGGTTACACAAATGCACAGAAGCTGGAGATGAAAGGTCAAGGTCAGAGAACAACCAGTCCACGGTGAAGGTGGAGTTATATGAAATAAATTAGAAAGTTAAGTGAGAGCCGGGCTGCAGAGAGCCTTCGGTGCCAGGCTGAGAACTCTGTATTTTATCCTAGAGACAACGGGGAGCCATTGAAGATTCCTGGGCAGGGCAGCCCCATAGTCAGATGTGTGACACAATCAGTTCACAAACACTCACTAGATGCCCAGAAAAGCACTGTGCAGAGCATGGATTAGACAAGAAAAGGCCGGAATTAGCAAAGTCGTTGCAGTAATCCAGATGAGTGGTGATGCGCTAAGGGGGTGGCTGTATGAACGGAGGGAAGGGCATGCAAGTGTGTGGTTTTGCCCCCTTAGAGATGCCGAACATGATACTAGACACAGATCAGGTCAGGACTAAAGGCTTATTGCAATCAGTCAAAGAACTGCAATAACTGCTTTAAACTTGTATAAACAGTAGGCACTTAGCAAGTCAGTGTTAAGCATGAGTCAGTCCACAAGCATTGGACACTGGGCTACATATTCTCAGTCAATCAGGCAACAAACACTTATTGAGCGCTTGCTGTATTCCAGGCGTTGTGCTAAGCCCTGGAAACACCAAGAAAGGTAAATACATGTTTGCAGATGTAGATTTGTCTAGAGTTCAGGGCACATTAGGTACCTCAGGGAGTTACAAGACAGCAAACGGATACACTCTTTGCCTCCTCGTCCTGATGAGCCGGCTCTCAAATGTCCTGCTGCTGACCAGTCTACTACTGAGTCCAAGCTCTGTGGCCCATCTTTAACCACTGCCAGGGGGACAATCCTTGACCCAAGGCACCCATCTAACAAGACTTCTACCGATACCCTGGCAGGCCCCTTCATGTAGGAGCAGGCCACTCGGAACCACGGGGGCCTTACCATCTTCATCCGTCTGGAAGATGACCTCCCTGCCCTCTTTCCTCCCCTCAGGGTTGGCCAGGATGAGCCGCACATGGATGTTCCTGTAGGGCAGCAGGTTTTTGATGGTGTAGCGGTTGGTACCCCGTTCCATCTTCACGCACTCCCGAAAAGTCTGGTTGTGGCTGCTGCCCACGGTGTAGCGGTAGCACAGGGACACAGTGTAGGTGTGGCAGCGGGTGACATTGTAGCCAAGGGGCTCCCACTGGAGAGTCAGCTGGCGAGACTGGATCTCCGAAAAGGCAAGCCCCTTGGGAGCTCTCATGGGCTCTGGGGGACAAAGATGGGGCCAAGGAACAGGAGGAAAGATGGGGACAGATACAGGGAGAAAGGGGGGAAAGAGAATTAATCAGTCAAAAGAAAACATGGGAAGGTGCCCTTGGAAGCTGAGAAAGTCAACCACCATGAACACAGCACCAGCCCAGGGTCAGATTAAGGTGGGGAAGGCCAGTCTGAATCACTTCAAAGGAATTCCATTTCTATACTCTACAGCATCCTCCACAGTCTCATGGAGAAGACCCTCTCAAAGGCTGGACCAGCTGAGCCCTGAGCTCTGCCAGGACCAGCTGAGCTGGGAAGGCTTCAGATACAATTCTGAGGACAATCACAGAGCAGTGACTCACCCAGCTGAGGGCAGTTAGCGCACATCACCAGAAACTTGGGCCCCGGCAGATGTTGGGGGAGAAGGGATTGGCCCTAGCAACTTACGAAGACCCTTTTCTAAGACAGGAAGTGGTAGCAATCTGTACCAGGGAATGCCCCACCCAGGAAATCACAGGTCTTTTGAAATATTGGGAAATATCTGATTAATTTCAAATACCTGCTAACAAAGTATCAGCAAATGGAGATCTCATAGGACCATTTTAAGGAATAAATAAGACTATTTGTAATTAGCACATTAAGGGTCTACAAGCAAACAGAACTGCTGAAGTTCAGTATTGGTACAAATCTCTGCCATACTTGTCTTCCAAATCTGACTTGGATAAAACCTGAATGCATTCTATACTTGGCATTATTTTTCAGTGCATATCTTTTTCCCCCTTTTCAAAATGCTCTCACCTTCAAAATGCCATCTATCTACAAGGGTAACATATATTCAGGCCAGTAGGATACTTAAAAAGGCTTTTTCTCCTGAGTAGGTTCAGCATTCCCCCTGCAATTTTATTGAACCCAAGAATCAACAAAGACAGTGTAGCCCAGCAGAAAGGGCATTGGATGGAGTCATGAGACTTGGGTTCAGATTTTACTTACTCCCTGTGAGACTTTGGGCAAATATTCAATATCTCCAGGCCCAATTTCCTCATCCACAAATGGCTTCAACCAGATTGGGTCCAGGATGCACCCGTCTCCCTTTCCAGCATCACTCACCTGCACATTTGGTCCTGCTGATGAGCGCAGGGCCAGGCTTTCCCGTGCCCCCTTCACCAGGCCGGGTGAGCAGCACACTGATCTCATACTCGGTGTCAGGGTCCAGGTGCCACAGCTTGTAGGTCTGCATGTTGACCGCGTGCACCTCTGCCCATGGGCCCCGTGACATGCGGTATTCAATCTCCTTGCGCACAATGGGGCCGTCACCAATGATGGAGTTGGTGTTGAGCTGAATGATGAGGTAGGTGGAGCCAGCCCGGAGCAACTGGGGAGGTGCGATGGGTGTGGGGGGCTCTGGGGGACAGGAGGAAGTAGCCAGGAAAGGGCAGTGTGGGAGAAACCACAGCCACCTCTTACCCTTGTCCAGCACTTTAGAATCCCTAAACGGGTCTGGGGGGCACAGATGGATGTAACCCAGAGAAGAACCAAGAAGATACCCTTTGACCCTGACTCCTTCCCCAATCATACACTGACCCTAACCCACCTGGAGGCCACCCTCTAGGCCTGACTCTCCCAGATCCCTCAGTCTGACCTGGATCCCCCAGGTCTCTCACCCTGATTCACCCCAGGAGTTCACTGACCCTTAACAATGAGCTCTGCAAAGTTGGAGACTCCTGCCCCCCGGGGGGCCTGGGACACACAGCGATAGAGGTCCTGTTCCCCCCGCCCAACTTCAGGCAGCTGGAATGTGGCCAGGAAGCGGCGGTGACTAATGTGCTTCACAGAGGCAGCAGGGACCATCAAACCACCCTGGCGCTAGGAGAGAAGGAGGGTAAGCTTGGAGATGACTCTGCCCACCCAGAGACCAAACCTAGAGCCCTGATTTCCAGAAAGGAAGAGAATGTGGTGGAGGACCTGCCCACCAGGAATGGGGAGAATGGACAACCACTCTGGGAGGAGGAAGGAGAGCCCAAGGAGCAGCCTGCTGCCCTGCCCACTAAGGAGAGAAAGACCAGCTGCCCCATGGTGGGGGCAGAGTGGCAAGGAGAAGGGCGACAAGGGAAGCCTCACCTGCAACAAAAACTGCTCAGCCTCTGAGGCCCGTCCAGCTGCCATGCACTGGAAAGTGGCATTCTGGCCTGCGTTGACCTCCACGTCGCCCAGACGGGAGAAATGAGGAGCCTTTGCTGGAGAGAGAGGACAGGGACAAAAGGCAGCGAAGATGGGGTACATAGGTAGCATAGAAGAGCCAGGCTCTCCTCCATCACCCACGGGGCAGCCCCCTATATCCCACTGAAGCAATATCTCTAGGGAATGATGGACAGCAAGGGGACTCCCTAGAGGACTCACCGCATGGATAGCTGAAGAGCAGAATGTCATCCAGGCCTATGTAGCCTCGACGGTCAGTGGAGATGATGGCCTCAAACAGCACCTGAGGCAGTAGGGATCCAAACATCAACCTCATAGTCGAGGCCTCTGCCCATCCCCAGAGTTAACTGTCCCCCTCCCCCAACTCCACCATCGATCAATGAATCACCAGGTGCTTGGTAAGTATTGTCCACATGTCAGGCACAGCTCCAGGTGCTAGAGATACACCAAAAGCCTTCAGCTCCTCCTCCAACCACTCTAAGCCCCATAGGTTTTCCTTCATCCACTTCACAAATGCTTATGTGCATAGCACTGTCCTGGGATTTGGAGGGTGGTAAATGCAGGTAAGTGTTCCCTCCCTGAAGGAGCAGAGGATCTTGTACCTTGTGCCTCCATCCCAACCCTTCTCCTTCCATGTCTACCCCAAATCCCTTCTGCCTGCCCTCCAAACTGGAGGGACCTGGCCTACCACTGCCCTGACTCCATCTAGAAGAAGGACCATCAGCCCACCTTGGAAGCCAGCACTGAGCAGCTAACAGCATCTCCTCGCCAAGGTCTAGTACAGCATGGTGTTTAAAGGCCAAGGTCTTAGGGCAGACCCTTTAGGGACAGTGAACTTGCCCCAAAGACCATAGAATCACAGATTTAGAGCTGCATTTGAAAGATGAGATCCCAGGCCCAGAACATTAGGACATTTGCCTGAGGTCACACAGGCAGTAAGCAGAAGAGTTGGGATTTAAACCCAGGTCCTTTGACTCCAAATTCTGGGATTTTTCTACCAAACTGTACTGAAGGATTCAGTCCCATTCCTCAACCATAGACTCTACTCCTAATTCAGGAGTAAGCATTCTCACCCAACCACACTGAGCCCCAACCTTGGCCACAGACCACCCAAATCCTAGACACAAGCAAAGTCTCAACTCTTGGTCACAGCTAAGGCAGAGCAGCCACAGCCAGCTCACCTGGTACTCATTGGGCCAGAAGGTGCTGACCGCCAGCTCAGCCTGGTGCCACTGACGGCCATGGGAGCCAGACATATTCCAGACAGCGCTGCCCAAGGGGCCTCCATTGACGCGCACGTAGACTCCCAGGGCCCCAGGGCTGTGCCCGTCCCGGCTATACAGGAAGTAGCTGAACTGTAAGCAGTGGGTGTCATTCTCACTCAGGCTCTGGAAGACCACGTGGGCCCGCTGACCAGCAGCATGCTGGGAAGAGTTAACCATCAGGTATGAACCTAGAATGAGAAGCAGGGAGGGGGAAGAAAACTAAGTCAACAAACATAGTCAACAAATGTTTTAAAGCTCCTCCTATGCACCAGGCACTGTGTTAGGCACAGAGGAGCTAAGGAGGCTTCAGGGAGACGGGACTGGGGGGCCACAGAGGAGAAACAAAGAGGGTCTGGAGGAAGCCGGGGAAGAAGGAGTCAAGGGGAAATGCTGACAGGATGAGACAGAAACCAGAGGATTTCTGTATATTTTGGCAATAAACCATCAGC
The DNA here is from genome assembly GCA_028627135.1 of Pseudochirops cupreus. Lineage (NCBI taxonomy): Eukaryota > Metazoa > Chordata > Mammalia > Diprotodontia > Pseudocheiridae > Pseudochirops > Pseudochirops cupreus. Next base: position 113,258,871 of record CM053582.1, on the reverse strand, counting down.
TCTTAGATTTAAACTGGGAAGGATCTAAGAGATTGCTAGCATTTATGTCCCAGCCAGCATGTCTATTCTACCGTAAGGTTTACAAAGCCACATACACAACACTCATGATCTCATTTGTTTTGATGCTTACCGCCCTGTAAGACAGATGCTATTATCCCATTTTATGAGCAAAGACACTGAGGCTCAGAACTTCATGACTTGTCACACAGACGGCAAGTCATCGAGGCAGGATTTGAAGCCAGACCTTGTGGACCCCCAGGCCAGCCCTCTATCCACAGTTCCACCTAACTGGATCACTGAATCCAACCCCTCATTTGACCAATGAGAGAAATCGAGGCCCAGGGCTAGCCAAGGTCACACAGACTGTAAGTGGCAGGTCTGGAATTCCAACCTTGGTCTCTCTATTCCCAATCGGGCACTTTTTCCACTGCATAGAGCTGCCTCTCACAATCCAGCTATGCATATGAGCCTCTTCAACCACCTGAAGCAGGTGATTGCTGCTCCAGCAAGGTCAGACTGAAGCAATCCTGCAGGGCTGTGAGCCAGGGGTCCTAGTTCTTCTGGGGATTAAAAGACAAGCTCTTCCTGGGGAGAGCCCAGAGAGACAGACCCACCTCTCTGGGGTATGGCCTTTAGTGCTGAAATGGGGTCAACAAGGGAGGCCTCAACTGGGCCCAGGATAGGGGAAATGATCTGAGGACAAGGAGCCATAGCTCCTTGGAGTGATGCCAGGGGGGAGCAGGAGGTGATCGGTGGCTGAGGAAGCCACCCAGGAGGGAAGAGGCGAGTGGCAAGGGGCCAGAAGTCAGAGCTATCCCAGTTGACTCCTGGGCTTGGAAGACATCCAACAAAAACTCATTTTCATCTCAGCCCCTGTACCTCCAGAGTTCAGGGCTCCCCTGAGACACCCCTAGAAGGGAATTTCATTCATCTCTCCAAGGCCAGGACTACAGAGTCAGGAGGGAAGTGGGCAGGGCTTAGAGATTTTTATTTTTTTAAACAAACTCGTATTATTTTTTTATGAGTCCATAGACTTCCTCTCTATTGTCCTAGCTCCTAACCCAGAAACCAGCCTATCCCTCTCCCCTTCTCTCCTCCTTCTCTTTTCCTCTCTATAAGAAGCCAGCCCTTCCTGGGCTCCTTCTCTTACTGATTTATCAGAGTCCTAGGCTCTAGCCCTGGTGTCACCAATGACCCCCTGCCTTTTCTTCCCATCCTGTTTTGATCCCCCCCTTACTCTGGTCCCCAAAGCATTAGGGAACATAGGCTCATGCTCTGCCTTCCTCTGGCTATTCTAAGGAGTACAGCTTATCTTCCCAACAGTCTAGAATTCAGGGGTGAAAACCTGCAGCCTTGAGGCCACATGTGGCCCTCTAGGTCCTCAAGTGTGGCCCTTTGACTGAATCCAAACTTCACAGAACAAATCCTCTTAATAAAAGGATCTAACCACTAGATATACCCTAGAGGGAGAATATGAGCATCCTTAACCTTATTCCTAAAGAGGATGGAAGAGGAAGAAGAAAGATGGGGTGTTAACAGGCTACCAGTGCCAGCCAAGACAGGTTCCAGTCTGGGAGGGGTTAAGGTGGCAGGAGCAGAAGGAAAGAGAGAAGGGAATTCCTGATAAAGAGATGAGAAAATGGTTCCCCCACTTCCTCGCAGAGTTGAGGAGCTATGAATGTTGAACATGCATATACTGTCACACTCAGTTAACCGGTTGGTTAGTTTTACTGAAGTGCTTTATGCACACACACACACACACACACACACACACACACACACACACACACACACACACACACACACACACACTATACCCTTTCTTTTCTATCCCTTGTTACAAGGGATGGTTCCTTCAGGAGGGGACAGGAAGGAGGTTTATATTTGGAAATCATGGCAATGTGAAAACAAAAGATATCAAGAAAAAATGTTAAATGGAAAAAAAGAGGGCCCAAATTATTTTCAGGAGGAAGAAAAGGCTGCCTAATCTGCCTCTAAGCCTCCACAATTGTGAACTTCTGGGAAAAGGACAAGGAGGGACTAGGAGGAGAGGGACAGGGAGAGAAAGCATTGCTGAAAGTTCTAAAATACAGTGTGATAGAGCAGAAAAGATTCCCAGCCTAGGAATCAGAAGGCCTGGGTTCTATTCCCAATCATGCCACTGACCATATTGTGTGACCCTAGGCAACTCAGTTCCCCCAATCTGGATCATCTGTTTAAATGAGGAAATTAAGCGAGCTGCCCTCTGAGGGTATTTCCAGCTCTGAAGCTCTATGATGCTTTTTGACATGCCTGAAGAGACATCTGAGGCTTGCTACACATAGTGAGCCATTCTCTGGGGGAAGTCAGAATGCAACAGGGCACCAGAGCTTAAGGACCTCGATAAGCTGGAGGAGGCCAGAGAAGGGCAGCCAAGGTGGTGAAGGACTTTGAGGCCATGCCATATAAGGATCCGGTAGAGGAACTAGGAATATTTAGCCTGCAGAAGAGAAGGCTCAGGGTGGACATGATATCTTTGTTCAGCTATCTAAAGAACCAGCAGGTGGAAAGATTAGACTTGTTCTGCTTGGTTCTGGGGAAGAGAAACCATGGGTAGACAATGCAAAGAGGCCAGGGTAGGCTTGATGGCCAAAAAACGTTCCTCCCTATGAGAGCTGCCCCAAAGTGGATTGGGCTGCCCCAAGAAGAGGGGTGGGAATGGTTCCCCCTCCTTGCAGGTCTTCAGGCAGAGGCTGGATGACCATTTGTCAAGTATTCTATCGTGGGGATTCCCTTCAGCTATGGTTTGGACAAGACGGCCTCAGAGAAGGCTTAACGGCTCTAGATTCCGTGATTCTGTGATATGACCATAGCAGGCTGCAGTGACAGCTGAGCCCCAAACTTAGCCCTGGACAGGCTGCTGAAGAGTCTATCTCAGAATGCGGAGAGAAGCCAACAGGACTAGGCAGCACGTGCCTTCTCCACCAGGGCCCTCAAATTCTGATCAGACAGATCAGAAATTGGGACCAAGTGACTCATCCTCTGAAGCCCAAAGGGCATCTGAAGGAAGAAACAGTGATGGTGGTAACTGCCCTCCCCTTCAGAAAGTGTGGAGAGGGAGGGGCCATCCTGAGGTCAGGCACACAATCTGTGAGGTAGATAAACAACGCATTTATTAAGTACCTACTGTGTGCCAAGGGCTGCGCTAAATGCTGAAGATGCAAAGGTTAGCAAGCAAGACAGTCTCTAAGCTCAAAGAACTTGCATTCTAAGGGGGAAGACTACACATAAGGGTTATGAGTCCAGGCACTTAGATAGGAGGGAACAGGGAGCAGAGTTTGAGCCGAAAACGCTGTATGTAAGGAAACTATAGAAGGGAGGAGAATCCTCAGGGAGTGGGGACTAGGAGGTCCAAAAAAGAGAAGAAGCAGGAGAGACCACATAGGAGTAAGAACAGCCACTGATGGAAACTGTGTCCATGGGCTTATGGACAGCTTGAAGGCAATGAGGGAGGAAGAGGAGGAGGAGAAGTATGAGAAAAACCCTGGCCCTGAGCAACATGGGACAAGGGAGTGGTAAACAATGAAGGGGATGGTAGATACTGAGCTGGAGAGGACCCTGAAGACCGCCCAGTCCAAATCCCTCACGAAATAGATGAAGAAACTGAAGTTCAGAGAAATCAAGTCATTTGCCTAATGTCACACAGGGGGTGAATATGTCTCCCACCTTCCAGCACACCACAATGAACCTGCCTGTTAGGAAAGGTCCATGGAAGGGCAAAGGGATGAAATGGAGAAGGCTCACAGTGGGGCAGGAAGGAAGCAGGATCAGGCAAGGTCCACAGCAGAGCATTGGGGGCAGGATGGCGGCAAGCAAGGAAGATTTGCTGTGGGGCAGAAAAAGATCCAAAAAGGCTCCCACAGTGGAGAAATGAAGTAAGTTTACTCTGGGGCAGAGAAGGGAGGTGATTAAGAAGGGATCACTGTGGGATAGGAAGGAGGATTAGAGAAGGTTCAGTGCAGGACAGGGAAGAGGATCAGAGAAAAGGTGAAGGAGCAACTACAGGGAATCTGGGAAACTTCACTGGGGGACAGGAAAAGAAGAGGATCAGGGAAAGCTCACTGAAGGCAAGTGTAATGGGAGAAATTCTACCCATAAATAAATATCCTCTTCCAGGGAGACCATGTGGGAGTTCTCAGACTATATACAGATCACTGAGTTCAGTTCCATGATTTGCTGCTGAGCCAGAACCGAGTATGCCAAGGGGCTGCACTGAGCCTTAGCCCTTTCTCTTCCTTCCATTTTGTCTAGGCAAGCTGGTGCCTTTTATGTCTTCATGACTGGTACAGGGCCTTGTGAAAACTCAAAAGGCTTAGAAGTCTTTTAGTCATAGTGGCAACATCTACCACTGGTAAAGCGATAGAAGCAGCATGCCCCAGGAGCAGAAATGTCTGTCAGCAAGGGGTAAGTATTCGCACTAGAAAGCTCGGCCACCACTGAGAGAGAACGTCTAAGCAGCAGAGGGAGTAAGATGGCACCAGGGGAGAGGCTGGCATCAGACAACGTAACATGGCTGATCTATAGTCTTGTAAAACCTATTTATGTCCAAATGGGGCTTAAATGTTGACTCCAAGCTAACTGCACTGGCAATAATAAGCAAGCCACACAGCTCTGTTCTGGTCATTCTGTAATGCATGCCAAGATTCTCCTTTGCTTATCACAGCTTCCTTTAAATAGGAACAAATCTCCTGTATTGTACTAGATTCATGTTTGTACATTGAGCCCCTCCTTTATTTTGAACCTCTTGGAGGAAACTTAGGATAGAACCAAAATAGAATTGTGCCCACATTGGCCAGGGTAAGAGGCAATAAGGCAATGAACATGAGAGTGGTGAATGCAGTTTCCTGACAAGGAAGTCAGGCTCCCCTAGCAATAAACCTGATACTATACAACTACATGTTTATGTTACAAGGGCAGATATCCTGAGCCTTTATGAGTCTCAGTAGTGGTTGCATCCAACTTCTATGTTAGATAAGAAAGGAAGAGGGTCAGGGAAGGTTCAATGTTGGGAGAAAGTAAGAGAAGGCTCACTATACGGCAGGGAAGAGAGGAGAGCAGAAAACAGTTCACTTCAATCAAACTATTCTGGATTTCAATTTTGAATTATGTGAGAAAACTGACTAAACCACCTACACTCTTTGACTGAGTAACCCCTCCCCCAGATATATGCCTCATGAAAGTCAAAGAAAGAAAAAAGTTCTCATATATATCAAAATATTCATAACAGAACTTTTTAGGATAGCAAAGAACTGAAAACAAAGTGGTTGTCCATTGATTGAACTGAACCAATCGTGGCACATGAATGTAATAAAATTCTGAGAAACATGAAAAGATTTGTATGAACTAGTATAGAAAAATAAGCAGAATCATGACAGCAATGTACACAATGACAAAATGCAAATGAGGAATACACCAAAAGGAATCATACTGTGAATAATAGAAAAACCAGTAAAGATCCTAGTGAAGAGACAACAAAGATAAATCCTCTCCCATGACAGAGAGATGAAAGACAACTAGGAGAGACACTGTAGACACTGTCAGACAAGGTTTTTGTATAAGATGCTTTTGCATCATTGTTTTCCTTTGTCACAGAGAAAGCTTCAACCTGGAGGTGGAGGGGAGACATAACTGATGTAAAGACAAGGCATCAATAAAGCATATTTTTAAAGAAAGGAAGAAAAAGGCTCACCATGAGGCAGGTCTGGTGGGAACCGGGGGCCAGCATCATTGCGCACTTGCTCCCACTGGAAATCATCATACTGGGCCTGACTATATTCACATGGTGCCACTGGGTCTCCATCCTCATCGAAAGAGCAGCCAGCTGTGGGAACAGGAAAGCTAGTTTATCTCAAATCCATCCTGGGGTCACCCTCCAGCTTACTGTTAGGACAAATTACTAGATTACTCCAAGGTAGTGCCTACGTCACCTCCCACCCAAGAGATCAATAGAAACCCTCCACTTTTAGAAAATCATACAGGAGATCAAATTGGGGAAAGGGGCATTGAGAGAGGAGAGGTTAAAGACAAGGCTGGGAACAGGAGCTGGGCTGCTGTATTGGAGTCCCCACCTCTGGACTAAAACCCCAGAACATCTTGTGTTTCCTAATTCAGGAGCTAATCCACCCATAGTGTATAATCTGATGTGGACACACACACACACACACACACACACACACACACACACACACACTCAACACATGCCACACACGTAACTAGAGATATAAAATCTGTGTGTTTGAGGCTATTTAGAGAACTATAGGAGGGAAGCATCAAAATGTTTGCATCACTTATGTGTTTTAGCACAATAGCATTGAATCATGTTCTCTCAGAGTTGGAAAGTACCTCAGAGATGACCTAGTCAGTCCAGCCAAAACCTGCAAGGAATCTTTCCAACAAAGTTCATTTATTCATTCAATTCAAGAAACATTTCTTAAGAATCTAAGAGTGCTAGGCATTGTTCTAGATGCTACGGATACAAAGACAAAAGAACAAAATTATCCCTGCTCTTAAGGAGCTTACACTGTAGGAGCAAGACTGAAAAGTATAGAAATAAGCAAATGCAAAATAAAGTCATAAAATGGAATTTCATAAGGAAGAACACAGTAATCACTTGGGGAATTGGGGAAGATCTCATGCAAAAGGTGGCACCTATAATAGAAAGAAAGAAGGAAAGAAAGGAAGGAAGGAAGGAAGGAAGAAAGAAAGGAAGGAAGGAAGGAATAAAGGAAGGAAGGAAGGAATAAAGAAAGAGAAGGAAGAAAGGAAGGAAGGAAGAGAGAGAGAAAGAAAAAGAAAGAAAGAAAGAAAGAAAGAAAGAAAGAAAGAAAGAAAGAAAGAAAGAAAGAACTAGGAATTTACAAGGTGGAGGTGAGAAGAAAGTATATTCCAAGCATGGGGATCACCTATGCAAAGGCACAGAGGTGGGAGATAACATTTCATTATGGGAAATAAGTAACTTGGAAGTTTGACTAGAATGGAGAGCATAGAAAGAGAAGTAATATGAAATAATATTTTTTTCTGATATTAACATCCACAAAATGACTGGTTACTAATTTGGAGGTCATTTCTGAATCAGTTATCTATATAAAGCCAGATCAATGACTTGTTGGTTCAAGATCAGTACCAATTAGAAGAAAGTATAAAAATGAGAAGCTATGAAGCATAACTGAAACAACTCCAATCTGTTCTAGTTCAGCAAGCCATTGATACCCCAAAATGGGAAGTGGATTAACAGACATGGACACAGATTACTGCTATTTCCTAAAAAGTTAAACATCACTCATGCTGAGTGAGGGGACAGAACCTGGAGAACATTGTACACAATTACAGACACATTGTATCTGTGATGACTGACTTTGATAGACTGGACTCCTCTCAGCAATGCAAGGTTAGAAGACAACTCCAAAGGATTCATGATGGAAAAGGCTGTCCCCATCCAGAGAAAGAATTACGGAGTCTGAATGCAGACTGAAGCAAACTACTTGCTCTTTTTTGTTTTGTTTTGTTTCTTCTTTCTCGTGGCTCATTCCATAGACTATTACAACTTGACCATTGTGAAAATATGCTTAACGTAAAGGTATATGTAGAACCTATATCAGATCACACGATGTCTTGGGGGGGGGGGGAAGTGAGGGAGGGAGGGAAAATTTGGAACTCAAAAACTTATGGAACTGAATGTTGTAAGCTAAAAATAAATAAATTTAAAAGGAATAAAAAAGTTAATCATCACAATACGGATTGTGATGCAGCAGACCAATATGGAGACCAAAAGAGCCTCTAAAACCCTCATCAAGAAAGATACTTGATCACCTTGCTAAGCATGAGATTTGACAGCCAAGGATGACCCTGTTCTAGAATAATAACTTCTTTTGTAAAAATCTTATTTTTTTTAAAAAAGACATAGAAAGGATTATAAGCAGTCTTGCTGCATTAAATAGTGAAAAGCAGTAGAAGAAGGAAAAACACATTTACAGAAAGGTGAGAGGGGCCCAACTAAGATAGCTCATATTGAAGACATTTAAGTATGAAACTGGATGAAGAACAATGAACAGATCAAAGAAAGGCTGAGATCTGTTAAAAAAAAAAATGTCTATACCAGACTCTTTTTCTCTATCAATGACAGTGGAGCTACCACCTTTCTATTCTAACATCATAGTCTCTATTATTCTGCACAAGGCAGTAAAAATGGCATGGGGGGGAGGGAATCATAGACCTTATTCTTACCAAAAAAAAAGTCAACTGAGACAACATTGATAATTACTCATCTACACGCCTAGTTTCCCATCTATAAAAAAAATCTGTATGAGAATATTCTATAAATAATCTACATGCACATCAAGGGCATGTGATGAAGGTAAGAGAAGGAAACAGGAAGGCTTTTACAAATGTTATTCAACAGCAGACCAAATCCTTCTAGTCACACAAGTGACAAAGGTACAAATAGTACAAGATGCTCCTGCGCTTACTATTCATTGACTACTGAAAAGAATTGTATTTGGTAGCACAAAGATCACCTTAAAAACTCTCCTATAATAAGGTATCTTCCATGCATAAGTCAAAATCACGCAAGATTCCTTCAAAGATCTAACAACAGAAATAACTTCATTCAATGACACTCTGGTTATGAATATCAAACACGGCATGATGTTGTTCAGGCATTAGTCCCTGTATTGCAGAACAAGGTGCCAGCCTGCATTGGTAGAGGTAGTTTCTTCACCAGGAGTTCTCTACACCAATAAAATTACACTTTCAGACATATAGGGGCGGGGGAGCAAATCAATGAGACATATGCTCACCAAAGGCATCTGTCACTGTCATGGAGGATGTCCCAGATGCTGCTGTTTACAAATGACACTGTACCGATTACATCAAGCCCCACAACATATTAGTATTTCCTAATAAAGCCTATCACGGAAAAGAATTTTACCTTACAATCCACACTGGGAAAACCAAGTGGATAAAGAATATTGATAATGCAGACTATTGACATGCTATCGGATGGACATCCCATAGAACTGGTCCATCTATACATAAATCTTAGACACTGCAGATGCACAATGAGTTGGGTCCAAAGTTGACTAGGAGGAGGAAACTAGGCTAGATTTACCTTGTGAAATTGTGTAGTGCTTTTAAAGACTCACAAGGTCCTTCTGGAAACAAACCTATCAGTATTCTTCTACTGATGCTATCTGTCTGTGAGTCATGGAACACAGTCTCTGAAAATTTAACCTTGGAGACCATCTAAATGGCAATGGAAAGATACCTAGGGAATCTCACATAATCAATGAAGTACTGTTCAGGTGAATTAATATAAAGAATATCATCGGACAGATGCATCATAAGAAAAGGGAGTAGACCAGCATGAGTAAGACATAACCAATGGGAAAAAAACATAATGTCAAGACCTCCAAGAAACTGAGAAGGCAAAAATGCTCACCGGTTTATGATTTGAAAGTACACATATCAATGCCATCAGAGATTCTGGCCAGGTTCTTGACTGTTAAGATCTTTTTTGTATCCTGACTTGTTATACAGTGTCTTAATTATACTTTTCTAATTCTCATCATCTATAAATTTGATAAGTATACCATTTATTCCATAATCCAAATCACTGATGAAACTGTTAAACAGCAGAATATCAAGGACCCTGAAATGCTCCACCAGAGATCTCCCTCCAAGTTGACAGTAAACCATTAATGGCTACTATTTGCATGTAGCCCATCAACCAATTATGAATATGCAAAATTGTATAATCATCTAACTTAATTTATCTATATTTCCCCACAAGAATATCACAAGACTTCATCAAATCCTTTGCTAAAAGTCTATATGTGTGTATACACATATATGTATGTATGCCTATATGTATAAAGAGGTCATTCTTTGTGTTCACCACCTTCTTTTCTATAGATTCACTAACTACCCCCTTTAATAATAGATTCTAGAAAATTTGACCAAGAATCAGATTCACTGATCAATAGTTTACAAATCACATTCTCCCCCCTTTTTGGAAAATCAGAACATTTTTGCCTTCTCCCGTTTTGTAATACCTCTTCAATTCATTGTAGCCTTTCAAGTATTACTACTGAAAAACTAATGGGATGGAGGGGGGAGAAAGTTTTTGTTCATTGAAAAAATAATTTTTTTTAATATGAAGACTTGTACAAATCACAGATTTGACTTGAGACTGACCCAATAACCACATCCACTAGTTCTTTCAATGAATCAATAAATGAGCATTTGTTAAGCCCTTCCTGTATGCCAGGCACTGTGCTAAATGATGAGACAAAGAAAGTTAAAAAAAAAACAGAACACCTTCAGAAGTTCTTATACTAATGGAAGATACAACATGCTAGTAACTGTGTTTCTGATCAGTCATTTTTTACTCTTCAGGACCCTATTTGGGGTTTCCTTGGCAGAGATACTGGAGTGATTTGCCTATGCTAGGGTAATAGCAGTGTGAGTGGATAGAAGGGGACATACATGAGAGATGTTGTGAAGTTCAAAATGACAAGATTCAGCAACAGATTGGAGTGAGTGCTAGAGAGAAGCTAAGGATGATACTAAGACTGAAGGTCTGGGTACCTGGGAGAATGCTCTGGAGCCCTTAATAATGATAGGGAATTTGGAAAAAGAGGAGGAGTGGAGAAGGAAAGATCATGAGTTTTGCTTTGGACGTGTTGAATTAAATACACCTATTGGACATCTAACCTGAGATGAGAGACTGGAGCTCAGAAGAGAGGTTAGGACTGGATATATAGATCTAGGAACCACTTGCATAGAGATGAACTCACAGAAGTTGATGAGATCACCAAAGGAGATAGTATGGAGGGTGAAGAGAAGTGGTCCCAAGACAGAGCCTTAGAGGACACTCATAGTTAGTGAGCATGACCTGGATGAAGACCCAGCAAAGGAGACTGAGAAGTGGTCAGACAGGGAAGAGAAACACCTAACCAAGAGAAGAGGGAGATCCACAGTGCAGAGAGGACAAAAAGGATGAAGACCGAGGAAAGACATGAGATTTGGCCATTAAGAGATCACTGGTGACTTGAACTTGAAGGTGGAATTCAAAGGATATAGAACCAGTGGAGAGGAAAGTGGAAGCATAATTGTAGTCTAGTGAGAAGGGGAAGAGAGCTATAGGATAAGAGATGGATAAAAGTGAGGGGTCTTTAAGGATAGGAGAGACGTAGTTGGGTCTGTAGGCAGCAGGGAAGCAGCCAGTGGTCAGGGAGAGAATGAAGATTAGAGTGGGGATGATGGGATGTGGAATCTGGTCCTGTGACGGGAACTCATTAGTGGACCACATGGGAACTTATTAAGGGCAGCTCTTACTTTATTCCTTCCATTTCTGTTCTTTCTTTTCTCCATCCTCTTGGGAAGAGAAATCAGACAAAATAAGATTTGAGTATTTCTACCTTCTCTCTATCATCATTTATCATGGCTCCAATCACCTGGAGCATCAGTCCTATCTTTGAGCCTCCTTGTTTTCCTCACAAGGTTCCTATCATTTCCACCAGTTCCTTCCAGTAAGTGAAACACAGGTCCAGAATAGCGATTCTCCTTATTGTTTCCTCCACCTTTCCTTTGAAGGATGAAATTATCATCAAACTCAATTAAGAAATTAACAACTGTTGTGCTTTTTGGCAATGCAAGAGTTCCAGCAGATGTCTGGATAACTGAAGTGTCTCACCGCTACTATGTTATATTTTTGAGCTAGGATTGAGGTGTATTTCCTAAAATTCACATCAATTTCCTCTTTGTGTCTAAGTGATCATGGTTTACTCTAGTAATGATATAGCTTCTGTTTCTTCCTCCATGCTCCTCACCTTTATCCAAATGTTCTCTCCACCATGCTTTCTTCCTCTAGTCCCTGAATATATGGTCTCATCTATATACAGGGTATCCAGAAAGTCTTACTAGCTTAAAACTACACTAAGACTTTTTGAACACACTGTATATTCTTAGTATAAAATATTGTCCCCACCCTGATCCTGTTTTCACCTATCCTTTTCATTTTCAATGAGATATACCATTCCAGACATTATCTCAGACTACCTGGTCTCAAAGACATAGATGAGGTCCAATCTGCCTGTTGGCATTAGAATCTCTAGTTCACCTGACTTGTTACCCATATATTTTGCATGAGTGATACAGACAGCAGTGGTTGTGGATTTATTACTGAGCCCTTTTTTGGGAGGGCTTTGGAACTTTGGAACTTCTGAACATTCCTGGTACTATTCTTCCTACCTTATAGTTAATGACTATCTATGATACCTAGCTTAATGTATAAACATAGGCAGTTTCTCTCTCTCTCTCTCTCTCTCTCTCTCTCTCTCTCTCTCTCTCTTTCTCACTCTCTCTCTCTCTCTCTCTCCCCCTCTCCCCATCTCTTCTCTCTCTCCTCTTTCTTTCTCTCCCTCCCTCCTTCCTTTCTCTCTCTCCTCTGTCTCTTTATCTCTCTCTCCCTCCCTCCTTCCTCTGTCTCTCTTCTCCCTCTGTCCCTGTCTCTGTCTCTATCATTGTCTGTTTCTCTGTCTTTCTCTGTCTCTCTGTCTTTGTCTCTCTCTGTCTCTGTCTCTTTCTCTCTGTCTCTCTCTCTGTCTCTCTCTCTGTCTCTCTCTCTCTCTCTCTTTCTCCTTTCCTTTCCTTCTTAGTCCAAAGCCCTTTTGATTATATTGCAAGACTTCAGGCAAATTCATTCTTCCCAGCCCTCATCAGCTGTACTCCATTCCTTGTCAAGAGTCCATCATTTATATATATATATATACATATATATTAACTCATCAATATTCTAGTAGTCAATCACTTGGTACTTATTAAGTAATTTCTATGTGCCAGGCATTGTGTTAAGCACTATTATGATAAAAATAATAATAATAACAATAATTCCCATTTCCACAGAGCTGTAAGTTTTTTAAAAATGCTTCCTCATAAAAACCTTATGTGGTAGATAGTGTAAGTATTATTAAGTTATCCCCAATTTATAGATGAGAAAACTGAGGTTTAGAGAAGTTCAGTGATTTGCGTATGGTTACCCAGATGGTATCAGAACCAGAATTCAAACCCAGGTCTCCTAACTCCAAGTATTACTCTCTTCCCATTAAATCAAGGATTATTTGTTTTCTAGACTTCATGACTTCCACTGTGCCACACAGACAGTGAAAATTCTCACTTAAAAAAAGACCAGGTTGGGGCAACTAGCTGGCACAGTGAATAGAGCACTGGCCCTGGAGTCAGGAGGACCTGAGTTCAAATCCGACCTCAGACACTTAACACTTACTAGCCATGTGACCTTGGGTAAGTCACTTAATCCCAATTGCCCTGCCTTCTCCCTTCAAAAAAAAAAAAAAGAGCAGGTCTCCCCATTTCACCCAGACTGCAAGTGCAAGGGCCAAGTCCTACTCTGCCAAGCACGAGAGCTTTCACCTGCTCCATGTGTCCCTCTTTAGAAATCCTCGGATCCTTGGGTCCTAGGGTCTCACCATTTAAATGTCAAACTTAGTGCAAATTCGATCTGCTTAGCTTACTGCAGTTCAGAACTCACAAGCTCAAAAGGTCTGCCAGTCTCCATCTCCCCGGTGTCAGGGATTACAGGCAGGCCCCACCACTCTCAATGGAAATCCTCTCTTTCAAAAAAGAAGTAGGAAGGGGGCAAGGGAACTCATTAAATACAAATCTTACCACGTGGAAACTGATCTCATTTTCCGAACTCTTCCTACTAGGAATCTCTGCTTTATTTTTAAACATCTTCACAGACTTCTAAAAATAGAGGCTGGGAAGCCCATAGGCAGACAGGTACTCAATAAATATTTATTAAGTACCTACTATGTGTCAGGCATTGTGTTTAGCACCGGGGGTACAAAGGACAAAAAAAATTATGCCTGCCCCCAGGAGAGACAAAGAGACACAGCCTTAAATGAGTGAGAGCCACCTCCACACTCCCATAAGGCACTGGAAGAACTTTAGCAGAAGCTTACTTTTGGAGAAACAAAGATTCAAGGAAGGGAGCCATATTATGAGGCAGACTCGAGCAAAACAAAAGGGCAGCTGCTCATCCCTGCCCCTGCAATTCCAACCTGCTCTAAGGACCTTTCACTGACTCCTTCAGGCATCTGGTGGTACACGGGTAGAGCACTGGCCGCAGACCTGAGTGCAAATCCAGCCTCAGACACTGACAAGTTGCATGACCCTGGACAAGTCACTTCTCTGTTTGCCTCAGTTTCCTCATCTGAAAAATGGGGATAACAATAATAGTAGCTACCTCTATAGTGATGATTCTCCAATCTGCCTATCCTGCCCCCACCTCTCCACTGCCCTCCAGTCTCACATTGCCAACTGCCTTGTGGACATCTCAAATCAGATGCCCAGTAGACATCGTAAGCTCAATACGTCCAAAATGAACTCATTACTTGTCTCCCTAAACTCTCCTCCCCCTCCCCCCAGCCCCCTTCCCTTCCCTTTGGCTACAGAGGGCAGCTCCATCCTCTCAGTCCCTGAGGCTCACAGCCTAGGAGTAGTCCTGAACTCTTCCCTACCACACACACACCCATATCCATGCTGTTGCGAAGGCCTGTCAATTTCACCTCTACAACATTTCCCAAATACTCCTCCTTTTCTCCTCTGACACTGCCAGAGACCTCCAGCGCAAACCCTCATCACCTCGCACCTGGACCAGTGCAAAGGCGTGCCTGCCTCAAGTCTCTCCCCATTCCAATCGATCCTCCAAGCAACCAGCAAAGTGCTATTCCTAAATTATAGGCCCTGCCATGTCACTCCCCCACTCAATAAACTCCAGTGGCTCTCTACTGCCTCCAGAATCAAATACAAAATGTCCTCTATAGTATTCAAAGTCCTGTATAGCCCAGCCCCTTCCTACCTTTCTAGTCTCCTTATACATTACCCCCTGATGGGTACTCTTTGATTCAGTGACACCGGCCTCCTGGCTATTCCAGGAACAACACAGTCATCTCTCAGTTCCAGGAATTTTTTTCTGGCTGTCCACCATGGCTGGAATTCTCCCCCTCCTCTGTTCTACCTCCCTAGCTTCCTTCAAGTCCCACCTGAAATCTCCTATTGCCTTCCCCAGGCCCTCTTAATTCAAGCGCCTTCCCTCTGTGAATTATTTCCTATTTATCCTCTATACAGCTTGCTTTGTCTGTATTTGTTCATATCTTGTCTCTCCCATTAGACGGTAAGCTCCTTGAGGGCAGGGACTGTCTCTTGCCTCTTTTTGCTTCCCCTACACCTGGCATGGTGCCTAACACTTGGTGTTGTTGTTGAGTCATATCCAGCTCTTCATGATCGCATTTAGAGTTTTCTTGGCAAAGATGCTGGAGAGGTTTGCCATTTCTTTCTCCAGATCATTTTATAGATGAGGAAACTGAGGCAAACAGGGTTCAGCAACTTGCCCAGGGTCACACAACTAGTAAGCGTCTGAGGCCAGATTTGAACTCAGGAAGATGAATCTTCCTGACTCCAGGCCTGGTACTCTATTCACTGCACCACCTAGCTGCCCATGACACATAGTAGGTACTTAATAAATGTTGATTGATTGACTGACTGACTACCTCCCAAGGTTGTTGTGAGGATCAAACAAGATAATAATTTCAAAGCACTTAACACAGTGCCTGGCACATGGCAAGTGCCACATAAATATTAGCTATTATTATTATATTCTCCAGAATTCACTGATCTCTCCCTCCTCTGAAGTTCTACAACATCCATGATGTGTACCATACAATCCAGTCCTTGATTTTATCAAGAATTCTTTCCTAAGCTTCTGCTGAAGTTCTCCTGGCGCCTTATGGGAGTGCGGAGGTGACTCTCACTTATTTAAGGCTATGTCAGCAAAACACAAGCTCTGACAGGTCCTACAAAGCTAAAAATTATTGGGCAGAGGTTGGCTGGCCATGGACAATGTATCTTTCATCAGAGGATCAACACAGCTAAGTGTGGAAAGATTCATCACAGTAAGCTTGGCCACTAAGTGAAGATTTTTTTTTAAGATACCACAACCTATAGTTTTATTATTGGTGTAATAGAAAGATCACAGAATTTGGAGGCAAAGGACCAGTGTTTAACCCCTGCTTCTGCTGGTTGTTACCTATACAAACACTAACAACATTCTTAACCCTCTGTGGGACCCAGTTATCTCTAGACCTTTGAAGTCTTTTCCAAAGAAAACTATCGACTTATCAACCTATGGAACCATCTACTAAAGCAGCAGTTCTCAACCTGTGGGTCACGACCCCTTTAGGGGTCAAACGACCCTTTCACAGGGGTCACAGGGGTCGCCTAAGACCATCAGAAAACACATATTTACGATGGTCTTAGGAACAGAGACACCGCTCCTCTATCCGTTTCCAGGCCGGTCCACTCACATGCAGATACGCCCACATAGGAGTATTAAAGGGTCTTGGCATTAGGAAGGTTGAGAACCACTGCACTAAAGAAAAGAAAATTTAAGATTTCCTCAGCAGAGGGATCCCCTGACCCCTTTCAACCTGTTGTTTATCATAACTCCATCCCTGGCATCCCTTCCCTCCCCACCTTTTGACAATCTTATTCCATAATTTTCTCTTTTATGAATTCTCCATTCCAATTAAACTGTACTGCTAGCTGCTTTCCTATGCTACATTCCGTCTCCCACCTCTACTGCTTTGCACGGGCTGTGGTCTGTGTCGGGAATGGACACCTTCACCTCTTCCTCTTAGAATCCCTCGTTTTCCCTTGAAAGCACAGCTCAAATGCACCTCCTCCATGAGCCCATTTATGATGCTCACCCTTGTTAGCACTCAATTTATTTAAATCACTTTGTGTTACTTTAGATATCGAGTTTCTAATCTCTATACATATTCTGTCCCTCAGTAGAACCTAATCTCTTTTGAGGAGGACATTGTTTCACTTTTCTAGGCTAGGTAGGAGGTATAAGGCTCAAGAAATGTTTACTGAATTAAATTTAATTGGCCAACCCCTATCGCTACCCCCATTTTGCAAGATGAGGACATCTGGGCTGGAAAAAGAGTGAGTTGCCCGAGGTCCATATCAAGTTACTGGCTGAGCCAAGAATCGGGCCTCCTGGCTTGAAGCAACCTTCTTTTTTTTTTTTTAAAGCAATTGGGGTTAAGTGACTTGCCCAAGGTCACACAACCAATAAGTGTCTAAGTCTAGATTTGAACTCAGGCCCTCATGAGTGTGGGGCTAGAGATCTATATCCACTGTGCAACCTCACTGTCCCCTATAAAATCATCTTAAAACCAAAAACCAGCAAACTTCTTCCCCCAACTTTCCAGTCTCATTTCCTATCACTACCCTTTACATATTCTCTATTCCAGTCAAACTCGCCTGCCAGCTGTCTCAGGAGCACAGCATTTGGTCTTCCACCTTTCTGTTTGTGCACAGATGGGCACCCCAATCTGGAATATAGTCCCTCCTCTCCTTCCCCCTCCCTCTTTGAATCTCAATATAGGGATATACCTATCTGTGCACATGTTGTATGGCATTAACCTTCTCTGGGGCAGGACCATTTTATTTTTGTCTTTATATCTCCAGAACCTTGGACAGTACCTGCATACAGTAGGTGCTTAATAAATATCATGTTGAACAGAACTGAATTGAATGGCCAACTGTTGGAGGATGGGAGCCATGCCTTATGCTGCTGGATGCCCTGAAGTTCACGGCATAATTACCACTGCCTAGACAAGGGAGGAAGAGGCAAAGGATTGAGGGGAACACACTGAGATAAGGGCAGAGAAAGGAGAAGAATAGCCAACCAATGAGTGTTTATATGGAATGCCCTGAGAGAGATAGAGGCCTCACACAATGCCTTCCATTCTGCTGTTGACAATGTCTTATGGTGGGAGGAATCCTGGACAATGTGGACCAATGGCTCTTTGGGAGTCGTTTTTTTTTCTGATTTCTATCTCTGGAAGAAATGCTGGAGTCAGCAGCCTGGCCTAGCTGTGGAGTGGAAGCTTTAGTACTGTCAGTACTGAGGAGGCAGGCAGGGGAAACTGAGGGCCCTTGGGGGCAGGGAGCTCAGACTGCCTCCTGGGATCCCTGACCTCACAGCCCACAGACCCCAAGGGGCACAGGCCTGGTACCTGCATGAAAGAGGGATTGCCAAGTAAGGAGACTTGGACTCAGACCTGTGGCTATGACTCCTTCCCTTGTTGTTTCCAGGGCAGCTGCTTCAACACACACCATCCACAATTATTCTAAAGCCATATTCTAGGAAACACTGTCCTCCCTCCTCCTTCCCTGTCCATCCTCACCCAGTATGAGGATGCAGACAGACTGACCCTAGCCCAGACAGATCAGTCTGGGTCGAGGCCCAGACAAACCTGACTGACCACTCTCCATCCCAGTATTGCCAAACTGAACCCTGATCCAGACCAATCATACACACAGGCTCACCAACCTAAAGCACTCACCTCCTAAACCTGGCTGATCCCTCTCAAACAAGCTGACAAGGGTAACCCCTGTCCCATAATGGATATGCCCACCCCCGCCCTAAATGAGACTGACTCTCCCAAACACACTGATGAGGTTAATTCCTGACCCAGAGTGACCAGAGGGACCCTTGGCCAGACTGACCGGGGGTCCCCCAGAACATTTCAGGAGCTTCTGGTCCCAAACAACTCCAGGAAGGTCCTACAGGGTGGATTCTGATCCCAGGGTTCCCAGAGAAACAATCCTTCCCCTGCCCATGATAGGCTCTTCATGTAGGGATTGAGGAAGAAAGGCCTCTTAGGAGGAAGGAGGCAATATGGTACAAGGAAGAGGCCTGAGTCTGACGCCAAAAGACATGGCCTTGATGCCTCCAACTAGACTGTGACCTTAGTTGAGTCACTGCCTTCCTCTGAGCCTCAGTTTCTCCATTATAAAATGTCAGGGCAGAAGCAGATGGGCTCTAAGATCCCTTGACAGCACTACGATGCTGTGACTCTGTGATCTTCCTCCCACCATGGCCATTCATCTCAACATGAGGTGAGGTTCTGCCCTGGGACCTACAGATCTGAAACCAAACAGGAAGCCTGGACTCCTGGGACTTATTTCCAGTTCCTAGAGTCACAGGCAAGCATTGATGAACAAGCCCCAGGTGAAAGTAAATGCCTAGTCTATTCGAGTCTAGGTAAGCCACAAGAAATTAGCAGAGATTGTGGTCCTTTCTCCACCAGGACAGTAGAAAGGATGCTCCCACAAGGGGGTCCCTTTCCTTTTAAGACAGCTTAAGATTTTAGCCTTGCTCCCTGAAGATGGGCCAACTGGATTCAAGATTCAGTTCCAGTCCCAACCAATATGGCGAAAGCTGCCTGTTTCAGCCTTTCTTTGGTTCTTCCAAGGATACCTGGGCCCTGCAGGGGCAGCCTGGGGACCCTAGGTCAGTCAAACAACATTTATTGATCTCCTACCATATGCTCAGTGCTGAGAGAAATGTAAACTATGATGACTGTCCTCAAGAAGCTTTGCTGTTCTATACAGATGATTTAGCTACAGAAAATGCAGTTATCCCTTCCATACCATGACTTTCCCCATCGAGTTTTTGATATATTGCAGGTTGGCATAAGAAATTAAATGGGAATTTGGGGGGAGTTTTGCAGAAACCACAGATGACACAGAAAAAGTTTAGAAACTCAGGAATACATAAAATATATGTATAGTATTGTATAATATCAACATATTTCATCTTTTAATAGCAGAATAATTCAGACTTCTTCTCTGGTATGAAGGGAGGGCCAAAAAATTTTCCAGATCTCAGGACAGGGGACCACACTCCTAAGCCCCTTGATGTGAAAGGAATAACTGTACAATTAACAATGCCAAACATTTTAAGTGACGAGAAGGCAAGGGGAGGAGAGGTTTTGTAGACCCATTGTGGCTCTCCCCCTCTTTCGCAGGACTAAAGTTGGAGAAAGCTGGGGATCAAGGATTGGTTAAGAATGACGATTATGGAGGATACCCCCATACAAAGGAATGTCCACTTCTCACTGCACCCCTGAAGGATTTCCCATCTGACGAATCTCAAGAGAGAGAGGGCCATGGTCTAGAACAGCGGTTCTCAACGTGTGGGTCGCAACCCCTTTGGGGGTTGAACGACCCTTTCTCAGGGGTCACAGGGATTGCATATTTCTGATGGTCTTAGGAACTGAGACACCGATCCTCTATCCGTCTCCAGGCGGGTCCGCCCACATGCAGATACACCCACATGTGTTAAGGGTTGAGGCATTAGGAAGGTTGAGAATCACTAGTCTAGAAAGTGTTGTTGCTGCCTATCAAGGGGACCTATGGCCACAGGAAGTAGGGTGAGTCTTGGGACTGAGGAATCAAAATGCCCCAACTCCATATTCCGAAAATACACATCACATTCTCACATAGGCGAACAAGGGCTCATTCACACAGAGTAATTCACCCACAAACCAGCAGCAGCAGCAGCAGCAGCAGCAGCATTTTAAAAAGTACTTTATCAGTTATCTAGTCAAACTCCCTCAATTTATAGATGAAGGAAATGAGATCCAAAGAGGTTACATAATTCCTAAGATTACACAGGAGATAAATACATAGCAGGGCCAGAATCCTAACTAACATCCTCTGATTCCCAAACTGGCATCCTTTCCTCTGTTTCACACACCATCACCACCCCACCACCCTCAGGCACACACTCACATTCCCTTCCAAAGGAGGATCCCAAGAGAATCTAGATTTGAGCAGAGCTCAGCTACTTATTAACTGTATAATCCGGGGAGTGACTTAACCTTTCTAGGCCTCACAAGTTTGTTCCTATCTCTCCCTTGCTCAAAGAAGCTTCAGTGGCTCCCACTTGGCTCTAGGATAAAATAGAAACCTTTCTGTTTGATATTAAAAGTCCTTGCCAGTGTAGCTCCAGTCTAACTTTCCAGGACGATGGCTTTCTAGACTCCACCCTTCAGCCAAAATGGCCAACTTATTTAAGTCCTTTATGGAAACACCTCCCAAGTAACTTCACTTGTCTCCTCCACTGACGCCATCATCCCCACCTCCTGCCAGCCAAACCTTGGACCCTACCTTAGACGCACCCTAGGCTCCGATTGGGAATTTTCATTTCATTTTGCCTCCACCACACTTGCCAACCATCTCCACACTATGACTGCCCCAGTACTCCCCAAACCCCATTCTGACTATCCTGTATATGTTATCTTCCTATATTAGACTGTAAAGGGAGGAATACACATTTATATATTTATAACTTAATAATAAATAATATTTATAATTTATAATTTAATAATAAATAATATTTATATATTATTTATATAGAGCATGGCAGGCATTGTGCTAAACTCTTTATAATTATCTCCTTGGTCCTCAAAACAACCCCGCAAGGTAGAAGTGAGTATTGCTACCATCTCCATTTACAGTTGAGGAAACTGAGGCAAATTATAGTTAAGTGACTTTCCACAGGTCACACCGTATCTGAGGCTCGATTTGAACTTGGGTCTTCGTGACTTCAGGCCCAGTCCTCTATCCATCATGCTATTTGGCTGCCTCAGTCTCCTTGAGTGAAGGGACTCTCTAGGCTTACTTGTATTTCTATCTCTAGCACTTAGCACAGTGCCTAGCACATAGTAAGCATTTAAAGAAATGCTTTATCTATCTATCCATCTATCTAAGCTTAACCTCTGTATATCAATCTAGTCATCTTATTCATCAAGCAATCGATCTATCTGTCCATCCATCCATCCACCTAAGCTTTAGCTATATATATATCTATCTAGTCACACACCTATCCATCAACAGATCTGCCTATCTAATTATTTCTTCTGTCCCCACACCTTTGAACAGGCCGTCCTTCATGCCTGCCTGCAATGCACTTCTACCCACCAGCACAACCCCTCACCTTTGCCTAATAGAATCCCTCAAGCTACAAGTGCCCTTCCCACCAGAAATCTTTCTGTATTTACATAGTGTAGACTTATCTATGTATATGCTGCTGCTTCCCTCTCCCACACCATAGAATATAAGCTTCTTGAAGACAAGACCAGCTTCTCTTGCCTTCCAGGCATCCTTGTTGAATGGATGAACGGATAGATGAATTTGTAGAATGACAAGGTGGGACCAGATGGCTTTTAAGGTCTAAGTGAAGAATCCTCCCTTCAGGGTCTCAGAAACATGGCTTGAGCTAAACCAGACAAATAGTATTTGGGGAGGAAGACTTTTCTCAGAAGGGAGCCCTCTCAGACACCAGGATTTCTGTTCATCTCTCCTCCTTGGAGGCTCTGGGTCCACAGACCACCTAGCTGTTTCATTTCCCCCAATATACCCCACTCCAAGCTCAGACTTGTCCAGCCACATTCCTCAGCTAATCTCCTATATCTGGCAACCCCTGTTACCTGAGCAACCACATACTATTCCACAACTTGAAGGGGAAGGCATATCCCCCTCCAGCTGATTGGGGGGTGGGGGGAGTAAGCCAACCCCTTAGGGAGCAGGTGTTTGGGGATGGGAAGGTGTTTCCCTAGTTGATCTTGTATGTATGAGTGTCCCTATGAGAAATCATACATGCATAAGTCTCCAAAAATGTGTTATGTCTCGTTTGTTTAATATATGTATGAGGCACCTTAAACAAAGTAGGCCCTCAATAAGTATCTGCTGAATTCAATTATGTACCTAAGGATGTGTGGATAGGTGTGTCTGCTCATTAGAATTGTCTTCATGCATGAGCCTCTATCTTCAATGACTGTTTATGTCTGAGTGCAGTTGTGAGAGTGTGTGATGATGTCTGTGCCAAAATCTGTCAGTATGAATGAATGAACGAAATGAATAAATGAGTGAAATGAATGAATGAAAAAGCATTTTATTAATAAAGACAAAAGTTAAATAATCCCTGGCCTCCAAGAGCTTACATTCTATTCAGGAAGACTATAAGTACATATGCAAGAATGTACAGATTATATGGAAAAGAGAGGCAACAAGGTGGTGCAGGGGATAGGACACTGGCCCTGGAGTCAGGAGGGCCTGAGTTCAAATCCAGCCTCAAACACTTACTAGCTGTGTGACCCTGGGCAAGTCACTAAACTCTGACTAGGAGGAGGAGGAAGAAGAGGAAGAGGAGGATAAGAACGAAGAGGAGGAGGAGGAGAAGGAGGAGGAGGAGAAGAGGAGGAGAAGGAAGAGAAGGAGGAAGAAGAGGAGGAGGAAGAAGAAAAGAAGAAGAGATTATATGGAAAATGAACACAAGGTAGGTTGAGGCACAACAGCTGAGAGGAACAAGACAGACTTTGAGTAGAAGGTGGTGCTTAAGGGAATCAGGATTCCAAGAGGCAGAGGTGAGGAAGGAGGGTACTCTGGTCCTGAGGAGGAGATGGAGGGTTAAATGTGGGAGTGTCAGCCAGTGTGGCTGGACCACAGAGCACATGGAGGGCAGAGATGTGTAATCAACCCCAGGCCCCAGAGATGTTCCCTTTTCATTTCTTCTATCTGTCTCCTCTTCTCAAATGCACTGAAACCATGCTATTTCACCCTAGATTACTGCACCAAGTCTCTTAAAGGTCTCCCTGCCTCCAAACTATTCCCTCTTCAACAAATACTCCCAACAGGTACCTGAGTAATCAGAGGATCCTAGATCTGGAACTGTAGGGGCTCTCAGGTCATCGAGCCCAATCCCCTCATTTGGCATGAGGAAACTGAGGCCCAGGGAGGTTAAAAGACCACCCATGTGGGAAATTGCCTTGCTTGGCTAGTATATTGGTTACAAGGGTTTTGCTTTGTTTTAATGGGAAAGAAGGAGAGAAAAGAAATGCCTGGTAGTTGGGGAAAAAAATAATTTTTTTAAAGTGACCGAGATCATGAAGGCAAGTATACAGCCAAGGCAAGATTTGAATCCAGCGCCTCTGGCTCCAGAGTCAGTGTTCCTTCGACCCCACCACACTTTCTCCTTTAATGTACTACTAGAATCAATCACATCCATCCTTTTCTCACAAGCCTTTAACTGTTTCCAAAGGCCTCCTGAATAACATATAACTTCCTCTGCCTGGCACTCAAGGCCTTGCACCGTTTGGGTCCATCCTCCATTTTTAGTCTTCTCTAGAACCCGGGCCTTGAGGTTTCTACATTCCAGCCACATTGGGCCGCCCTCCACGCATCTCACAAGTCCTGTCTTCCCCTTTCCTACTCCCAGGCTTTTGCTTATCCTGAGATTTCATCTCATGTGAGTTAAGAGTCCCTGCTTCCTTCAGGGCCCAAACTTAAGGGCCACCTGCTCCATGAGGCAGCTCTTCTCTGACAATTGTTGTTGTATTATTGAGCTGTTTCAGTTGTGTCTGGCTCTCCATGATCCCATTTCAGGTTTTCTTGGCAAAAATACCAGAGTAACTAGCCATTTCCTTCTCCCATTTATTTTATAGATGAGGAAACTGAGGCAAACAGGGTAAAGTGACTTGCCCAGGGTCACACAGCTAGTAAATATCTGAGGTCACATTTGAACTCAGGTCCTCCTGACTCCAGGACCAGTGCTCTATTCACTGTGCCACCTAGCTGCCCTCCTCAGACAATTACCCCTCCAAAAAAAAGTTCTAACTAGGAATTCTGGTACCTAGTCAGGGATGGGGAGGGAGCTGTAACTCAGAGAATCTGGACTCTACCCCACCCAAAAGGGGAGGGAGTGCCTGCCCCACCCTCCTTCTTTCAAAGACTTCCAACAATTATGAACCAATTCTCTCACCCTTTCCCAAATCTGTTGCCACCCACCCCCAGGAAGATCAAGCCAGTAATCTGCACACTAGATTAGGGAGGAATAAGGACATTCCCTGGGAAGGGAGATAGACAATATTAGATCTGGAATCAGGAGGACCTGAGTTCAAATATGGCCTCAAATATTTGCTAGCTGTGTGACCCTGGACAAGTCATTTAACCTGTTTATCTCAGTTTCCTCATCTGTAAAATGGAAATGCTAATAAAACATGATAATAATAATAGAGTGCTAGGCCTGGAGTCAAGAACACCCAAGTTCCCCAATCAATCAATAAATATTGATTAAGCACCTACTACATGTTTACATATAGCAGCTAGGTGGTACAGTGGACAGAGTGCTAGGTCTGGAGTCAGGAAGATTCATCTTCCTGAGCTCAAATCCAGCTTCAGACATTTCCTAGCTGTGTGACCCTAGACAAGTCACTTAACCATGTTTGCCTCAGTTTCCTTATCTATAAAATGAATTGGAAGAAATGGCAAGCCACTCCAGTATCTTTGCCCAGAAAATCCCAAATGGGGTCACAGAGAGTCAGACATGATTGAAAGAATACTAGATCTGGAATCAGGAGGACCTGAGTTCAAATATGCCCTCAAATAGTTGTGAGCAGTATGACCCTGGACAAGTCATTTAACCTGTTTATCTCAGTTTCCTAAACTGTAAAATGGAAATGCTAATAAAATATAATAATAACAGAGTGCTAGGCCTGGAATCAGGAAGACCTGAGTTCAAATCTGGTCTCAGACAGCTGTGTGACCCTGGGCAAGTCACTTAACCTCTATTTGCTTTAATCCACTGGAGAAGGAAATGGCAAAGCACTGTGGCGTCTTTGCCAAGAAAACCCCATTGGCAGAACTGGCGTGCTGTGGTCCATGGGGTCATGAAGAGTCAGACATGATTCAAAGACTGAACAACAAAAATGAATTGTGGCAAAGCCTCATCCAGCCCAAGCACGTTACAAGTCTACACACACACACACACACACACACACACACACACACACACACACACACACACAAACACACTTCACCCACTCTCCCAAGATGAAAGTGATCACTCCCTCCTCAGATTTCTCTCAGCCCATCTCAGTGTCCTCTGATCACGGTTCCTTGTGTGTGTGTATGTGTGTGTGTGTCTTTGCCCATTAGACTACAAGACACTCGAAGGTAGAGTCTCTGTCTTTGTCTCCCTCTCTTATAGTAGAAGATTAATCAATGTTTGCTGAATGAAAAAATAAGGGGGCGTGTTCATGCACCAGGAAGGACGGGCATGCACCTGGCACAGGGACGAGCTAGGAGCTGGCTGCTCTAGTTGCCATACTGGGGGTGGGGGTAGGGAGTGGGAGGGGAAAAAGGGGTAGAACCTGGCAAAGGGGGCTCCCCTAGGGGCCTGGCAATGAGACTGGGGCCTGTGCCAGCTGCCACTGCAGCAGATACCACATTGTTTTCCTGGAGACCCTAAGCAAACAGTGTTCTCCTGTTCTCTTGTGTAAGGAGATTTTCTTTGTCAGAAGCTTTTTTCATTTGATTTTTAAATAGAACTTTCGAGCTACCAATGACATCCCAGGAGAAACCAAACTTCTTCCAACACAGCACCAGTTCCAGGCCTGGCCTCTACCTGACCCTGCCTTAACCTCAATCCCCACTGAAACCCTGGACAATCTGACCCCAACCCTTATTCAGCAAGGGTGGGCCTAGCATAGAGTCTGGTATACAACAGCCACTACAAAGATGTACTGGAAAGAGTGGCTGCTTCCCTAACCCTAACCCAGCCTTTCTGATCCTGACCCTGACTCTGAACACAGACCAGGAGCTGAGCCAATCCAGCTATTCCATCTGCCCCTGCCCACTCACCCCAGACTTGAAGGGGAAAGTATTCTGACTCAATGTCCTCCATGGCCCAGGCCGAGAAAGCCCAGCAGCTACAAGTCAGGAGAGCAGCAGCCAGAGCCCTGAATAATTAATGAGCAATTAATTCACCCACAGGGCTGGCAGCCATGTGCCAGTTTCCTAGATACCCCCTCCCAGGCTCACTGGGGATATAGCCTGGCAGGAATGTCTACCCTGGAGAATAGCCAAGGGCCAGGGCTCCTACTCACCAGCAGAGTGGGGAAGGGGTAGGGTAGGGCAGGGAGACAAAAACAGGCTGACCCCAGAGGTTCTGGGTAGCTGGACTCCATTTCCCAGAAGGCCAGGAGAAAGCTAAATTGCAACAGTGCACACTTAAGTTAGATCTTGGAAGAACTTCCAAGCATAAAGCTGCTGAGAGGAGTAAGCTGTTAATTTAAAGATTTAAAGCTAGAATACTCACCATTAGGTTTGTCTAGGCGAGAAGAAATCCTAACCTCAGCCCCGCCCCCAGTGAAGACACCCAAGGCACTATAAAGGCCTCAGCAGTACAAAAATTCAACATCAAGTAGACCCATCACCATGACAGAGATACAGTGAAGGGAAGAAGTCTTGGAGGCATAGTTCACTGAAATTCAATTGGGTAAAATATGAATTCCTTGAGGGCAGAGAGCAGGTTCATTTTTTCTCCTTGCATTCACAGCTGCCTAGTATATCATAGGTATTTAATAAATCCTTGTAGAATTGAATTTTGCAAATATTAAGTAGCCTACCACGCCCTAGGTCAGAGATTCTTAACCTGGGGTCCAGAGAATTTTTAAAATATTTTAATGACTGTATTTCAATGTACCTGGTTTCTTTTAAGATCCTACAGATTTTATTATATGCATTTAATAGCATTATTCTGAGAAGGGGTTCATAGGCTTCACCTTTGGCCTCTGGTTCATAGGCTTAACACAGACTGCCCAAAGAGTCCATAACATAAAAAAAGTTAAGAACTTATGATCCAGGCACCAAGGAAGAAACAGAGATGCAGGACAGCAGAGAAATTCTATGTAATAATCAATTAATCAACAAGCATTTTTTAAGGCCCTACTTTGTGCTGGGCACTGTGCTAAGCATTTGAATATAACATAGACCAAAAAAAAAAAGGAGAAGGAGAAGGAAAGAAACGATCCCTCCCCTCAGGAAGCTTACATTCTACTTAGTATCTCACATTTCTTCTGTGTTTTAAGGTTTGCAAAGCACTTTCCTCATAACAATCTGGTAAAGCAGAAAGTGTAATTTAATTCAACTTCAACAAACACGGTTATCTCCCATTCTACAGAAGAGGAAATGGAGTTGGGGAGGGGGATGGGTCATTCATCCAAGGTCATACAAGAAGTGTCAAAACTCAGGTCTTGAAGCTAGGTCCACTGGGCTCCCCCTGTCTGATACACGAGGATGGAAATACCCTCTCCCACTCTGCCCCCTTCCCCCTGCCTGGCCCTCCTGCCCCCATGAGGTCTGAATGCTTCTACAGTCCTGAAGTGTCTCTGTACACAGCCTGGTGCCAAATGCCCCGGGCAGAGCAGCCAGGGAACCATTCTCAGCAGCTGGGGCAGTAGGGAGCAGAAGTAGAAAGGACAGGAAAGCAAAGCAATGAAAAGATGCTACAGTAAAAACCCAGAGACCCAAGGTGCAAATGTGAGAGACAGAGGAGCATTGCGGCCCAGGGGAAGACAGGCCTGTGCAGTATGGGAACCAAGGTGAAGGCCAAACAGACAGAAGATCCCAGTGCCCACCCTCTCCCCCTGCCCAGACCAGGCCTCTGACCTCGACGGCCCTCCTCATGCCTCCGTCCCTCTCCCCGCCCCCACCTTCCAGCCCAGTAACTCTCCAAGGGCACAGGGAGAAAACTACTGGGGGAGGGGGAGAGCGCTGAGCACATTGTTCAGGTATTTATATCCAAAGGAGGTCTGATCTCGTTAGCAGAGGGATGAATGATTGTGCTGAAAAGCTTTTCTACAATCCAAACACATCATGAGGGCCCCCAGCAGAGAGCGAAGAAAAGGAGGGACAAAGAGAGCCAGGTGGAAGGCTTGTTGGGGATGGCCAGCTCCCGCTTTTAGGGTCATGGAGGCCAGAGTGGCCCACTGAACAGGAAAGTGGACAAAGCAAGTGGGAAAGGGGCCAGTCTCAAACCGGTAACAAGAGTGGGGCCAGAGGGGCTTCCCCAGGCATAAAAACTCCTCATTTGGGCTCCACAGATGACAAGAGTTTACATTTATGTAGTCCTTAATGGTTTGCAAGCACTTGTTTGAGCCACACCACCAACAAGAAGTGAGCGCTATTATCATCCCCATTTCACAGATGAAAAAACTGAGGTACAAAGAGATTAAGTGAATTGCCTAGGGTTACAGAGCTTATATTGGAACTAGGTCTTCCTCACTCCTAGTCCAGAGTCCTATTCACTACAGCAAACTGCCTCTCAAGTCTACAGCACCCCCTAGGACAGTGATTCTCAACCTATGGGTCGAGACCCCTTTGGGGGTCGAACGACCTTGTCACAGGGGTCACCTAAGACCATCAGAAAACACATATTTCCGATGGTCTTAGGAACCAAGACACTGCTCCTCTATCTGTCTCCGGGCGAGTCTGCCCACATGCAGATACACCCATATACGAGTATTAAAGGGTCGTGGCATTAGGAAGGTTGAGAACCACTGCATTCTCCCACCAAAGTCCAAACCCACTTAGCTTCTGAGATGAAACAAGGCTGGGCAGGTTTAGGACATTAGAGGTGGGGGTCTGAAAACAAGTCTTCTGCTTCCAAGTTCACTCTGTCCACTATACCCCACTATACCTTGACTAAACTCTATCCTTCTGGTAGCCCAAGCAGGTGAGTTTAGGGGGAGAGGGATCCCCTGCAGACTGTGGACCCCTCCCTACAAGTGGTGAAAAGGAGAGAACTCTGTGCACCCCTATTGTCAGCATACTTGAAGAATCCATTTCCTTTCCCAGTTTCCTATAACCCTGTGATGGAGAATCCAAGAGAAAAAAAAATCCTTACCTCATTCCTCTTAGCATCAGAAAAACAAAAACACCAGAACTTGAGAAGACCTGAATCTGAATCCCATCTCTGATGTTTACTATTTGTATAGTCAAATCCTACCTTAGACTCTTACTAACTGTATGACCCTGGACAAGTCACTTAACTTCAGACTCAGTTTCCTTAGCTGTAAAATTGGGATAATAATAGCACCTATCACTCAATTATTGTGAGAATTAAATGAGATTATGTTTGTAAAGAGCTTTGTAAATTTTAAAGCACTATATGGATTTTAGCTTATAAATTATTAAGTCATTTCACTTCCCTGGGGCTCAGTTTCCCTATCTATAAAATTCAGAAGTTGAACTTGATGGTCTCCACACCTATGATCCTGGTGTCCCAAATCAAGCCCATAGCAAACACAATTCCTTTACTCTTCCCCTCCCCCATTTCCTCATACCTCAAATACCCAGGAAGGCTAGGCAACAGGGCCCCAGTACTCATGGTGGAGACCCAGCAATACTCCCTACTTGGGTCCTGAATGCGTCTCCCAATCACTTCCCCTTCCCCAGAGTTGCCTCTCTTTCTGCTGCATCCCCACAAAGACATAGTGGAAAGTGTGTGAAATGCAGCATGCCAAACCCTGGGTTCCAATCCACTCAGGCACTAAAATAGCTGAGTGGCTTTGCAAATCACTTAGCCTTTAAAACTCCTCCCAAGAGCCTCCCTTGTAAAATAGGGCTAATGAGACCTGAACTGCTGAACTCACAGGAGCGATGTGGGGAAAGCACGTTGTAAATTATAAAGGGCACGGAAATGAGAGCTAGTACTATCGCTCCCTCTAAGCCAGCTTCTCTCCTCACATTCCCCATTGGCACACCATCAATAACACCGCCATTTTTCCATTCTCCCTCTCAAAACCTCCCAGTCATCTTCACCTCCTCCCTCTGCTTCATCCCCTAGATTTAATCAGGCCTGGAGACCTGTGGAGCCTTCCTTGGCAAGATCTCCCAGATTCACCTTCCCTCTACATTCCCACTGTTGTCACCACCTGGATTACTGGACTGGTCTCCAAGCTTTCTCTGTTCCAAGCCATCCTGAATACCCTGCCAGACCCATCCTCCACCGTACTCTTATCTCATCACTACCATCCTCAAGAATCATCTTTGGCTCTCTACTGCCTTGTTATTTGACTCTGTGACCCCATTTGGGGTTTTCTTGGCAGAAATATTGCAGTGGTTTGCCTTTTCCTTCTCCAGTTCATTTTATAGGGAGGAAATTGAGGCAAACAGAGTTAAGTGACTTGCCCAGGGTCACATAACCGGTTAGTGTCTGAGGCCACATTTGAACTCAGGTCTTCCCGACTCCAGGCTTGGCGCTCTCTCCAATGTGCCACCCAGCTGCCCTACGCCTGCTGAATCAAATAAAAATGCTTCAGCCTGGAATGACTCAATTTACTTTTCTAATCATTCCCGTTTACCTCACAACAGCCTCCACAAACATGCGGTTTCTATGCAGTCTCATTACTGTTCTGACTCCATCTGCTCCAGCCACTCTTACATTGCTCAGATGCTACCTCTGACATTTACTACCTGTGAGACCATGACCAGATTATTCAGTTTCTCTGAGACTTAGCTTCTCCTCTACAAAAGGAGAGGGGTGGCCAGTACAGTCTCTGAGGTCCCATCCAGCTCCCGAACTATGGTCTATAGTTTAAGTAAAGGGGTTAAAGAGTGATTGGGATAATATGAAATTAATCCAGGAAAGCTTCCTGGAAAAAGTGAGGTTTAAAAGTGGGAAGAGGCATGGGTTTGCAAAGGACATTTCAGGTGGGGGTGATCACTAAGAATTACGTCTTAGGGGCAGCTAGGTAGGGCAGTGGATAGAGCACTAGCCCTGGAGTCAGGAGGATAGAAGTTTAAATACGACCTCAGATGCTTGACACTTACTAGCTGCGTGACCTTGGGCAAGTCACTTAACTTCAATTGTCTCCATCTACTGTCTCATCTACTGTCACAGGTAAGGCTCTGCACAGCTGTAAAATGAGAGGGTTGGACTAGGCGGTCACTAATTCCATGATCCTCTTCCCCCTCGACCACCAAGTGATTCAGATCAAGGGACTAGCCTGGTGAGGCCTCCTAACTCCTCCCGTGCTACACATTTACATCCTAAAGGATCCTCCTCCCAAAGCCCCTCCTAGGAAACTATACCCCAAAGATGATGTTTACCATCGTCCTAACCTACACACCATTATTCCTTCATTGGTAGCTCACCTACCCCTTCCCCTGTGGTCCATATTTAGGTACATGTCCCATGTCCAGTGAGCATATCCAGAAACTGAGGTTGCCTGATATTTCCTGGAGAATTCAGTGCTGTAAAGAACATTCTGAAGGGCTGGGAGATGATGGGAAAACCCAAAAGGGACTTAGAACCATAGAGCTATGGAGCACTAGAACTGGAAGGAAGCTTAGCATAAAAAAGAGATCACCTAATCCAATTCCTCCATATGACAGAAGAAACCAGTGCCCACAGAGGCAGCCAAGGCCCAAAGAAAAGTGACTTCCCCAAGGTCACAAAGTGATGGACCCAGCACTTGGATTCTTTAGTCCAAGGCTCTTTCCACTATGTGAAAGACCACACCTAGGCACCTGAACAATCCCTGCCCCATACACACACACACACACACACACACACACACACACACACACACACACACACACGCAAGCACACCCCTCTGGCAATCAGCTAAGCAGATCCTCTGTGCACTCCTGAGTGTTACATATATACAGATTAATGGCCATCAGAGATACAGGCCCTTACATGCACCTCCCCACAATGACAATCATACACAAAAACTGCTCTAGTATACACACGATCCAATACTCACAAACACAGGGACATAATATAAGGCTCTCAGAAAGCAGAGTGCAGGCACACTGACATTGGGACCCACTCCCAGCTGCTGCCCTTTCTCTCCTCCATCGGTTAGGGGAAGGGGAGGGGGAAGGGAAGGGGGCATTGAGAGAGACTGGGATGAGCCCTCAACAGTTCGGTTAGCACAGATGCTGTTACAGATGCTCAGTTAACTGCCAAGCCTATTTGGGGAAGGGGCAGTGAAACATAAACAGAAACCCCCTCCCCCATTCAAGAGACTTAGGGCAGGGGGCAGAGTCCAAGACCCACAACTCGACTACATTCTTGTCTTAGTTTGACCCTTGGGACGGGGACATCTCCCTTACAAAGGGAAGGGAATGGGCACTGGAGGGGATGTGGGGAGGAAAGGGGAGAACCAGATGAGGGAGTCACTGTGGAGGAAATAAGAGTAAGGAGATCAGGGTATTACCACCTCCTCCAGTTTCTGTGGAGTATCTCACCAATGCCCACAGGATTGGGACAAGTTCGGAAGCCTGAATGAGAAGACCCAGCTAGCAATGGTGTTTTTTGTTTTTGTTTTTTTTTTTTGAAACAAAGCTTTCTGTGTCTTCTCCACTCTTCTCTGCATTACCCAGGATTCTGGTGGAAAGCTCGCCACTGTGGACACAACCAGCCCTGGCTGGAGTCAATGAGGTGCTGTCCACAAGTACTGTTATCTCCTTCTCTAGCTTGAGGGTGGCATGGGAGTGGGGGAATTAATGGGATTCAGAAAGGCCAGGAAGAAATAAAAGTACAGAATTTTATAGGAAATGGCAGAATCCACCACCTAGAAACTACCTGTCTAGATCCCCCTCCCCAGATATTCCTCAATCCTCAGTCCCCAACACCTGCTATGTAGAAAGCCAGAACAAATACCAAGCTGCCCATCTCCTCACCCTCACCCTAGTCACAACGCAACCCAGAGCTGCAGCAGCCCAGAGGGCAGAAACAAGGTAAGACAAAGTTTCCAAGTGCATTTATTTATCCACAAGCACCACCCAAGTCTGATTCCTTCCTGTGGCCTGATTTCTCCAGCCCTGAGCTCTGGGGCCAATACTAAGGGGAGAAGAGCTATTTCCAAAGCATAGAGAGATTTTTCATTTATCTCAGAAACATTACATTATCTGCTAGGCATGCCAGGCTTCGCTGCTCTAACTTCACATTTGGACCTCAAAATACCAGGAGGCTGCACTGCCACCCTTCCATCCCCACCCACACTTCACAGAATAAAGTCTGCTTCCAGGCATCCAAGGGCTGGGATATCTACACTGACCCCAGGAATAAGAGAAGCACACCATCTTAAAGAAGTCAGGGGTCCTCAGAGGTCAGGGAATCCAACCCTTATCTGTGCAGAAATCCCAAGCCAGTGGCCATCCAGCCTGGACTCTAATGGGGCAGAGCTCTCTACCCCCTGAGACAATTCAGTCTACTATTATCCCAATTTGACCATTTTTAGATCACTTCTTGGATCAGGTGGGGTTCTAAACATTCTTCTCCCCAGCCCAGACCTGGCAAAGGGGGAGAATAGCAAATGCTATCCCCTCACTCCCTTGCCACCTGTCACCCCCTCTCTGCTTCAGAGCCCAGGACCTTACAGAGCTCAGTTATATGGACCCAAAGCTCCCTTCCCACCAGCACAAATGACCTCTATTAATTATTGGGGGGGGTGGCTCATGGAGTTGGGAAGAACCCTCTTTTAATCAGGACTTGGAGAGGGGTTTAGAGAAAGCTGTGTTGCTGGCCCCACCCTGAGGGGGGTGAAGATGTGGGAGGGGAGAGGTACACAGAAAGGTGACCAAGGGAAATTCATGACTTGCTCAAAAAAGGGAAAAAGATCCAGCCCCTCAGCCAGGGTCTTTGAGAAGGATCCCCTTATCCAGGATACAGGACATTAAACTGGCTGATCATGGAGGGGAGGGGAAGGAGTAGTCTATTTTCCGGAGAAAACCAGAGAGCCCCCAAGGGGGTCAGAGGAGCAGCTGGGAGCTACCTCCCCTTCTTAGGCCCAAAATGTTACTGGCCATCCTGGGAAACCCAAAATGAAATTCTGTTCTTCGAGTTCAGATCTCGACAGAGTCCTGTTGTGATGGGCGACAAGAAGGCGCCAGACAGTCTGGGTTTGAGGTGGGGGCCACCAAACCGGAGGAGGAAGAAATCTCTCTATTGGAGTATGGAGGCATCCAGAGGCCACCCTAGCCGAGGGTCAGGGCTGCAGTGACCTCTGTCCGTCCAGGAATCATCCCCGTATAACCCTTCTAGGAGCTCCCCCCCCCAAAAAATCAATCAGACCCTCCCCCAGGTTACAAGGTGCTGTCTGGTCTCTTTCTCAGCTTCCAAGTCAGTGCTCGGCTCTCCAGACTGAGCTCAGACGCCGGGCGCGGCACTAGAGGCCTCAGGGCCCCCTAAATCAAACTGTTCTGGAAAATGAGGGCCCAGGCACCGGAGAGGGGAGGAAGATGTGGTCACTGTAGCCCTCTGGGAATCTATGCTGTTATTAGAGGGAGAGGGGGCCATCACTTTTTGGCACACCCGCCCCCGCTCCTCCACGTCTACCCGGATAAGAGACGAAGTGTTCCCAGGCCAGGGAAAGACAACCAGCGTGGTGTCCCTCCCCCCACCTCACACTAGCAGGCACACACGGGCATGTACTAGACGGACGCACTCATGCAAGCACATACACACACACACACACTCTGAGACGCACACTACACCCACGGTGAAATGGACGCAGTTCGAAACACACGGGCACAGACAGACACAGGGCATACTCAGATGGACAGACACATGACAGACAGAAAGGCGACACAGATAAAGAACAGGTCACACAGACGGACGGACATAGGCACAGGACCCACTTAGACAGAGGGACACGCAGAGACACAAGCACACGGACACGCACACGGGCGGGCACACACTCAGACACAACCTGTTCCGGCTTGCGGAAAGACCCGGGTACAAAGTTACGAAGTCGGCGGGGGTAAAGGTCCCTGGGGATCCGTGCCCAGTCTGACCTCTTCCCGAGGCTGCTCCCTCCTAAGAGCGGGCATCACCGAGAGGGGACAGGAGGACAAAGAGGGAGGGGAGATGGGCAAAAAGGGCACTTGTCGACGTGCCCCTGGGTAAAACCTGCTCCCGAGCCCGGCTGCTCTTCTCCCAGGCCGGGAGAGCTCCCAGGCTTCCCAACAGGCTATCCCTGCCCCGCAGTCCCTCCAGCAGCCCCAGACCAGCTCGGCTCTCCCCAGAGTGCCTCCTCTCTCCTCTGCGGTCTCTCTTCCGTTCTCCTCATCTCCGCCTTCCTCCGAGATGTCTCTGGCTCCCAGGTCCCTTTTCCCCAGCTCTGCGCTCCTGACTCGCTCTCTTTTCTCCCCAATCCCTTCTTCCTTCTCCTTCCTCTGCCCATTCTGGCTGCCCTCTCCCTTCTCTTCCCGTCTCCACTCCCTCCTTCCTTTCCCCTCTCTCCTTCCCTCCTTCTCCCCCCTCCCCCTCCTCCCTCCCCAGTTCCCCTCGGCTCTCCCCCACCCTCCGGCCCGGCTCCTCCCTCCAGCCCCCAGGCCGGGCCAGATTCCCTTTCCACGTTCCCGCCAGCTTTCCCGGCCAGTGTAAACCGATGGACTAGGAGCCCTGGGGCTCTGACCGAAGCTCGACTCAGTCTCCAGAGCAAGCCGCTCCGAACTTGCGAAACAACAGAAAGCAACCCACAACATGTCGGTGTCAGCGGCCGGCCGACACCCCCTCCAGGCCAGGCTGCCCTCCTGGCCCGAGCCCCGGGCCCCCAGGAGCCCAGGGCGGAGCACAAACAAGTTGTTTTACCATTTTGCGCGCACACACACACACACAGACACACACAGAGACACACACACACACACACACACACACAGACACAGTCGCAGCACGCACACACATACACACATAAAACACACACATAGTTCCTTGCTGCGCAGCCCTATCTGCCTCGGGATGCACGGTTCCAGGGGTATCCAGCGCGGGGTCCCGGGTCACAAGTTGGGGTTCGGGGAGCGGGGACCCCTGGGAGGGGAGCAGGGAGTCCCGGGGGGTCCAGCTCTCTTACCTGTGGGAGTCTCGCTTTCTAGAGCGCAGAGCTGAAAGGTGAGCGCCAGGATGAGCGCCTGGGCGCCGGTCATCGTGCGCCACCCTCGAGGGCCCCGGGGCCACGGGGAAGGAGCGTAGCCCGGAACCCCAAAGCCTCCCGAGCCGCCGGAGCCAGAGCGGAGCCGGGACTGGCACTGAGTCCGGAGCGGGCGCTGGAGCCGGAGCCGGAGCCCTGACGTCAGGAGCCCGAGCAGCGGCCTCGCGTTCCAAAGGTGGGGGGCGCCTCCTGCCGGTCCTCGGTGGAAGTGCGGAGGTCTGGAGAAGCTGGGCAGAGACTGCGAACCCCGCAACCCGCGGGGAAGTGGGCAGGGGGAGCCGCGACCCCCCAATCGCACA
This sequence comes from Pseudochirops cupreus, assembly GCA_028627135.1. Taxonomy (NCBI): domain Eukaryota; kingdom Metazoa; phylum Chordata; class Mammalia; order Diprotodontia; family Pseudocheiridae; genus Pseudochirops; species Pseudochirops cupreus. The sequence goes on along the minus strand of CM053582.1, from coordinate 113,221,871 downwards.
CTCGTGCCGCGGAACCCGGCACAACAGAACGGCACCGATTCGGGGGCGCCCTAAGCAGTTTGTGCACCACAGTACGCCCATCTGGTTAATTAAAATGTCCCAAATCCCATTAGACACTTGGGTTTTGTACACTCTCCCTTCGTGACCCTGGGATCACTCTCCCATGTATCCAGCACCAGAACCAAAAGCCAGTCCCTCCCCCTGTCTCTTTTGGCCTGTCAATCCTCTTGGCACATTCAAACACGTATTCACCAGCACACCCAGGAATGCAACCTTCCACAAATCACTCATTCACACACACTTTCAACTATACACAAATTCAGAGGCCCTCATACCCTACTAGAGGAATATAAACAGTCACCATATACCTGTCAGATCAGGCCCTGAGGACCATAAGGTCCACATTCAGGCAAGCAAATTTCATTGAATCATGAAATGGCAAATAGGAAAGGGAATCTTAGACCTTAAAAGGTTAGAACTGAAAGGGCCTTTAGGCCATAGAATGTCAGAGCTGGGGAAGACCCTTAGAACACAGTGTCAGAGCTGGGAGAGGCCTTAGAACAGAGAATGTCAGAGCTGGGAGGGCCCTTAGAACACAGGGTGTCAGAGCTGGGATAGACCTTAGAACAGAGAATGTCAGAGCTGGGAGGGCCCTTAGAACACAGGGTGTCAGAGCTGGGATAGACCTTAGAACAGAGAATGTCAGAGCTGGGAGGGCCCTTAGAACACAGGGTGTCAGAGCTGGGAGGGCCCTTAGAACACAGGGTGTCAGAGCTGGGAGGGGCCTGGGAACCATAAAATGGCAGAGCTAGTAACCTTAAAGCACATAATACTAGAGCAATAAGGAGACTTAGCATATGAAATATTAAAATGAGATGTCAAACATTATTGATCTTATAGCTCAGCTACATCACTTTACAGATGGACAATCTAAACCTCAGAGAAGAGGAAAGGACTTGTCCAAAGTCCCACCATCAGAAAATAGAATTCAGACATCTTGACTCAAATCCTCTTTCCACCTTCCCTCAAATATGCATGTGACCACTCAACAAACATTAATTAAGCACATGTTGTATGCCATGTTTTTTGCTAAGAGCTGAAAATACAAAAAAGGCGAAAACAGGCCCTACTCTCAAGAAGTACACAGTCCAATGGGGACCGTAGCATGCAAAGGTACATAAAGGATATATCCAGGATAGATGTTTTGTGCCTTCCCTGAAATGGATGGGATTTGATTGATCTTGAAATATTTAGAGTTAGAAGGGGTATTAGAGGTCAACTCAGTCCTCCCATTTTACAGGTGAATAAACTGAGACCCAGGGTCCCACAGGTACCATCATTTTTTTTCCTACTGCGCCATGCTGCTTGTGGGGGGGAGGGGGAGGGGGAAGTCCCTTGACAAAATAAAAAATTATTTTATGGAATTACAAATGCTGCAGTGTGTGTGTGTGTGTGTGTGTGTGTGTGTGTGTCCCTGCATGCTATGCTCCAGTTGCTAACCTTTTCTAGCTCTAATCCTGAGAGTCTCTCCACCCTACCAAGAGAAAGTGGCTGCTCTTTGCTTCTGTCTTTGAGATCTTGGGAAATTCACAAAGTCTCTGGCCTGCGGTTTCCTCACCTATGAAATGAAAGACTTGCACTGAATGCTTTCTAAGACTCCTTCCAGCTTTAAAGCCTATCCTATGATGCCTTCAACAGTCTACTACAATCAGCAGTTGCTCCCTCTGCAGGATGCTGGGAACCCAGCAGCCCCTCAGCCACCAGACTGTTTACTTGCACCTAGGTTAACATTCTCTTGGTGTCTTTGTTTGGAACTCAAGCCACTAGTGCCCGGGGCAAAGGTCTTGGAGAGGTGCCTAATGTCCAGAGACTTTGGTCTCTTTCTTCTAGCCTCCTTAAGGCAAACAGCCCAGGACATGAGAGACAGTGTGATTGTGCCATGTAAAGAGCCCCAGAATTTCAGAGTGGCATTAGAAGGGACCAATACTCCTTATCTTCATTAGCTCTGAGCTCCAGCCAAATTGGCCTATCAGAGGCTCCCTAATCTGTTGTTCTTGTTTTGTTTTGTTTTTAAGACTGATTTTTTTCTCTAGGTATTTTCCAAGAACTCTTGCTTACTCCTACTGTTTCTCTTAACCAGAAAATAGTATTCCCTCTCCCACCTCCACACCTTTGTCTAGACTGTCTATTCCCCTTGCCTGAAATGTTCTCCTTCCTCACCTCTGCTTCTTGGAATCTCTAGCTCCCTTCAGGGCTTAGCAGGTAGCAAGTCCTAATAGAGGCCTTTCCTGATTCCCCCAGTTGTTGGGCTACCCCTCCATCGCCCCTCCTCCAAAAAAACTAATCGTTTGTATCTATTGTGTTTGTATTTCTCTATTTCCATGTTGATTCCCTCCAGTAGAAGAAATGTGAGTATAAAGATTGTGTCATTTTTGTATTTCCTGGCGTCTAGCATACAGCAAGCACTTAATTAAGGCTTGCTGAATTGAATTGACCTCTGAACTCATCTAGTCCATACTACACACAAACAGGGGTCCCCTTTACAACCACTCCAACAAGAAGTCATCCAGCCTCTTGCCTGAAGACCTCCTGTGATGGGTACAGTAGAGTATGGGACTTGGGAGTCAGGAAGACCTGAGTTCAAATCCTACCTCAGACACTTAATACCTATGGGATTCTTGGCAAGGCCTTTAACCTCTGTTTGCTTCCATTTCCTCATCTGTAAGATAGCACAGGGTTATTGTGAGGTTCAAATGGGTTAACATATATATGTAAAGTGGTTTATAAACCTTAAAGTACTACAGGGGTAGGAAGCCTTGAAACCTCAAGGCCACATGTGGCCCTCTAGGTCCTCAAGTGCAGCCCTTTGACTGAATTCAGGCTACACTCAAGGACCTAGACGGCCACATGTGGCCTCAAGACCCCAGGTTCCCCACCCTTGCATTATATAAATGTTATTATTCTTACCTCCCAAGGCAGCCCATTGCTATAATAACAGAGTTTTTCTTTCTTTTTTTAAATTTTATTATAGTTTGCATCATTCATTTCCACAAGATTTTGAGTTACATATTTTCTCCCCGTCTTTCCCCCACCCACTGCCCCAAAACAGCCATCCCAGTGTGT
>CM053582.1:113204331-113218248 GCA_028627135.1 Pseudochirops cupreus | reverse complement strand
GCCTGAGAACAATCGCTCAGTCCCCCTGCTGACTGCAGGCCGCGGGCGGGAAGCTGCAATGCAGAGGCGCGTGCAAAACCTCTGCCTTTTGCTTTTCAGCCCTGGAGGCCTTCAGGCTGGACTGCTTATCTCCCCCTTTCACAAATCCCACTCGCAGCTGCTGCTAATCCGCTCACCTGAGAGGCTCCTCCACTCCTCCCGTCCAGCCGCCTCCAGGGCACAGCCTCGGCTTCAGGCCAGGCTGGTTTTGGTTCACAGTGCTGATATGGTTCCTCGTAGCCAAGCTGACTTTAGTGGGAAGTATCTTTGTGTGCGTTTTGGAGTTCTAGGATTGGTTTAGAGTTCTATTTTATGGGTATTTTGGGGTGGCTATGTGAGAGCTGCGATATGTTGCTGCTGCTACGCCGCCATCTTGGCTCCACCCCCCCCCCCCCAGAGTTTTTCTTTACATGCAGCACTGGGAGTCAGAAGTCCTGGCTTAGAGTCCCTCTTCCCCCACCCCACCTCAACCCTGCCCAACCCTCTGCTATTTACTAATTTCGTAACGGTGGGCTGTGGAGTGGGGACAGGGAGGGGGTTTGGGAAAGGGGGATGTTCAGGGAGAACTAGTGCCTCTGGCTTGAGGGCTCAACAAGCCCTTTTCGGGACTGCTCCTCTACCTCTGGTGTCCACTTGTGCCCAGCTCTCACCAGAGGCTCCAAGAAGCTGAATTATGCTCTCTGGTCATACCCTAGCAAACCAGTTTAGAAGATGGGCTAAACCATGTTGAGGGTAACTGATGGGCCTCAAAATCACCTGGTGACTTAGGGGGATGTCTCCCCTAAACTGGTGAAGACTTCCATCAGTGGAATGGGCAGATGAGAACAATTTGTGCCAATGGCCATGAAAGTGGCTGAAGCAGGTGCTGTGTGCCAAGGCCATCACCAATCAAGATGACTTTTATCAAGTCCTGTGACCCTGTGTGACCCTGAACTTTGATGACTCTGGAAGATCAAGTGAGGCCAGCAACTTTGTGCAACTCTGCTTCACTTAAATCCAATTTATCCACAAATCTAGATATCGCCCCTTGATGTCATCAGACCTCTTCAAAAACAAAAAAGAACAACACATAGTTGTGGGCCAGAAGACCCTTAACTTCTCCCATTGCTCATACATGAACATGGCTTTGGCCTACACAAGCTTCATCAGTTTCCTCGTCTGTAAAACAGAGGTAATGAGATAGCACTGCTCCCCTATCCCCTGGGCCCTTTGTGAGGGTCCATTGAAAGGACTTCTGCTAGGGTGCTTAGTAAACACAAAGTTCTGAAGAGTCCTGAGCTCTTATCTCTGCTCACTTCTCCCCAAGAGCCCACACCCTTCCCAGTGGGAAAGCATAGATGTCAGACATCTATAGGCAATACCACTTCAACTAATCCAATGAGCTACTGTGGGTGAAAATGCCTTGAATCCCGTAAAGGACCACAGCGACGTAGGGCTGCATTATTATTTATACTATAATGCTGCCAGAAAAGAAACCTCTCACCTCCCCATGGAGCTTTTCTCAAAAAGCTTAAAGTGCCTATATAATTTGTACGATTTGTTCTGAGGCCCAGGGAAGGTGACTTTTCCAAAGTAGCACATCAAGTTAGAAACCACTAAGGCTCAAGTCAGGGCCTTAACCACACTGAGGCAATTGGGGATACTGAGGCAATTTTCATGCCTGAGTCAAGAGCACAAAACATGGCTGAGGCCAGTAGTATAAGCATGACCCCAGATAAACTTTGTACATTCAATTCAGTTTGTTGGGGGGAGAGATACCAGGACAGAGGAAAGTTGTTTCTGGGACTATCCTAGGAGGAGACAGAAGCAGGATGGATTAAGTCAGGGTACCATGGCAATGGGTTAGCAATCCATCCATCAATCAGTAAAATGTTTATTCAGTGACTACTACATGCCAGGCCTGGAACCTTCAAAGAACTTATATTCTATCAGGGGAGACAACAAGGGGAGAGACAGACACAGAGAGAGAGAGAGAGAGAGATCTCCCACAAGAACCCTGTGAGGTAGGGACTATTATTATCCTCATTTTAACAGATGAGCAAACAGAAGCTGAAAAGTTAAGTGACTTGCCCAGGGTCACACAGCTAGTAAGTGTCTGAAGCAGGATTTGAATTCAGTTCTTCTTGACTCCAAGTCCAGCACTCTATCCACGCTGGCATCATTAATTTAACTAATTAGCCTTGCTAACTATGTACTAGACCAAGCTGTTTCTATTTTGCTGGAGTGTAAATGTTGTCCATGCCCTCCAAGTTTTTGGAGGACACAGCCCCAGTCTCCTTGCCCTACTTATAGCAGCCCCAATTCTAAATCCCTCCCCATCACCAATTCCTGGGGCCTCTTAGGTACAATTAGCTTTTCTCCCTTCTCCATCTCTCCTTGACCAACCTCCTCTCCAAGGCCCAACTCAAAGGCTACCTCCTCTGGGAAGTACCACTTAATCACCTCTGCTAAAAGTGATTTCTCTTTTCCCTTGATCTCATCTCCTCTGTCTTCGTCTGGTGCCTCCTGCATTCTTTTTAGGCAATCAGGATTAAGTGACTTGCCCAAGGTCACACAGCTAATAAGTGTCTGAGGTCACATTTGAACTCAGATCCTCCTGATTCCGGAGGTGGTACTCTATCCACTGCACTACGAGGTGCCTCTCCAGAATACTTAAAAGCCTTTGGTTCTCAAAGGCCATACTATAGAATGCTGACCACAGCCCAAGCTCCAGGGACAGGACCAACTCAGCTGGAAATACAAGACCAAGACAAGCTCTGTCTACCTTGCTCAGGCCTAGCAGCTCAGGGAGGGAGAAGCTCCTCTGGAAGACTGTAAACTCCCTTCGAAAAGGGACTGCTTTTCATTTTTGCTCATGGAATAAACTCCTTTCAATTCTCTTTGCCATTTCCTCTTCCCCTTTTTTTCCCATTCTGATTAAACAAAACAATGTCCCAATTATTTTTATCCCTCTACTCTGAATGCATTGAGATAACAACTAGTTAATCACAATTGTAAAGTATCTATTCTAAGTAATTAGCTCTTCAGGGTATTTCTGCAGGTCTGCTCCAAAAGCTTACTATAGTGTTTTTCTCCTTTTTTCCCCCTTCTTTGTTTTTTTAATTTGATTTTTTTTCTTTATAGATTTTTCAGGGACTTCCTGTTTACTTCTTCTGTTTCTCTCAGCCCGAAGTTAAGAGGCAGCTGTGGAAAGACAGCTGATCTGAGGTTCAAGGACAGGTTTCCATTCCTGTGTCCCAGTCTCCTGTGTGACTTGGAGCAAGCCTTTTAATGCAGGGGTGGGGAACCTTTGACCTCGAGGCTACATGTGGTTCTAGGTCCTCAAGTCCAGCCCTTTGACTGCAAGGGCCACACTTGAGGACCTAGGGTCCTCAAGTCCAAGGTTCCCCACCTCTTCTCTTAACCTTTCAAGAAAATGAGGAGATTGGTTTAACTTTTCTGAGGGTCCCTTCCAGCTTTAAATCTATATTTCTCTTCTGAAAAGGAATTTCTTCTCCAGAAATTGCTCAAAGGGGTCTGTATTTAAGTGGCCACCAATAAGGCATGCTTAGCTTGGACAGGGACAAGATGGGCAGACATGGGTGGGATGCAATCTGTAGGAAGAGCCTACCCACATTTAGGAGACCATGTTGAACTACTACCTGGGTGATCCTGGGCAAGTCACTTAACCATGCTAGGCCTCAGTTTCCTCATCTATAAAATGAGGAGATGGCTCTCAAATCTGTACTATGAAGACAACCGATTAACATACTGCTTTCCACAGAATTATTGTTGGTTCTTCGTTTTTGAAGAGGACCAATGATATCATGAGGTGATATCTTGACTTGAGAGTGAATTGGATTTAAGTGAGGTGGAGATACACAAAGTCATAAGCCTCAATCTTCCTGCCAGAGCCATCAAAGTCTGATGGCAAGACAAAAATCAAGATGGCTAGTGATGGCCCAGGATGCAGTGGATGATGTGTCTCAGATGCCTGACCAGTCTCTAAGCACCCACAGAGCCCACTTTAGTCTTCATGGCCATTGGAACAGATTGCCCTCATCTGCCCATTCCACCCGGGGAAGTCTTTGCTTGCTCTGGGTAGACACCCCCCTAATTCACTGGTGGGTACGTTACCCTCAACCTGGTTTAGCCCATCTGCCAAGACAGGGTGTGGCCACTGTGCAGGCTACAGCTTCTTGGAGCCACAAGTGAGAGTCTAATGCTAGGTGGCCAGCAAGGTGCATGAGCAGCCCTCCCAGGACAGGTGTTCATCCTCCCCATACAGCCCTTTGCTCATAGTCATCAGTGAATAAATGTTTGCTAAAATGAAATGAATGAACCAGAATCAACTAGATTGACCACTGGGTTATAGGATCTTTTACCAAGAGGCCATCTAGTCCAACCCTTCATTTTACAGGTGAGGAAACTGAGGCCCGGAGAGTTTAGGTGAGTTGCCCAGGGTCACACAAGTAGTTAATGCCAGAGGCATGATTTAAATCCATCTTCTGACTCTTCCAAAGCAGGGTTTTTTCCATTGCACCATAGTGCCCCCTAGATGTAATGAATGATTTTGTCCGTAGCAATTTAAGAATTTGGTAGGGAGCCCTCACCCCAGTAAAAATTTGTAAGTGCTAAAATATGGATATGGCAGCACTCTGCACTCCTCTTACTATATTATGCTTTGAATTATCTTTATCTGCATGTGTGTGTGTGCATAAATATATATATATACATATATATGTGTATATATATATATATATATATATATATACATGGAGAGAGAGAGTATACATCTATATATAGTGGTGTGCTGATAAATGTTTAACAACCAGCTTTGGGGCTGTGGGGGAGGATGGACGCAGGAAACACTTTTTAGTGTAAGCTACATTATAAATTTAACATTTTCTCTATCGTTTTCTTAAGTCTAGACAATCAACAAAACAACATATCAAGTGTTGATTTGTAAGATGTTTACTGATCTCTGAAGAGTAAATACTCACAGAAAATTTCAAGATCAGTTTTTGACTTAACATTTTGTATTCACTGAAAACGTCTGAGTGACTACCAGTTGCAACCTTAGAGGACTTGGCTGTGAAACCCCTGTCCCCCAGAGGTGGTGTGGAGCCCTTGCCCCCAGAGGTGGTGTGGAGCCCTTGTTTCCCCAGAGGGAGTGTGAAGCCCCTACCCCCAGATGTGGTGTGAAGACCCTGCCCCCAGAGGTGGTGTAAAGCCCCTGCCCCCAGAGGTGGTGTGGAGCCCTTGTCTCCCCAGAGGGAGTGTGAAGCCCCTACCCCCAGATGTGGTGTGAAGCCCCTACCCCCAGATGTGGTGTGAAGACCCTGCCCCCAGAGGTGGTGTGGAGCCCTTGTCTCCCCAGAGGGAGTGTGAAGCCCCTGCCCCCAGAGGTGGTGTGGAGCCCCTGCCCCCAGATGTGGTGTGAAGCCCCTGCCCCTAAAGGTGGTGTGAAGCCCCTGGCTCCCCAGAGGTGGTGTGAAGCCTCCCCAGAGGGTAATTTGAGCATAAGGTATATATTGTCAACATGCTGAATTCTTTTGTGCTTTTTTGTTATAAGGGAGGGTTGTGAGGAGAGGAAGAAAGGGACCAGCATTAAGAAGTGACAGCCGTGTGTAGGGAGGGGAAGACATAAATAAAACACTTTTTTAAATGCCTGCAGGAACCCAGGCTCTTTCTACTGGGGCAACTCTTCCCTTGCTGGCTCTTCCTTTAGCTGCCCAATAATGTGGTGCAATGCCATGAGCCCTGGCTCTGAAGTCAGAGGTCCTGGGCCTCAGTTCCCCCATCTGTAAAATGGATGGAAGCTGGACTAGATCATTTCTAAGGTTCTTTCCAGCTCCGCATTTTGTGCTCCGGGATGCCACTATTCCAGGACGGCTCGCCAAGGTCTGTGCCTTGAGAAGGCGCTGGAAGGGCGCCTAAGCTGAGAAAACGGCCTCCCTGTCCCTCTGTCTCTCCCAAGAGCAGCCCGCCTCGGAGCCCAGAATCTCCCTCTCGTGGGCAGCAGCGGCCACGAGAAGGCAGCGCGGCCCCTTTAAGCGGGACAGGGGGCGGGGCTCCGCCGGGGGCGGGGTGGTGACGCACGCGCTGCGGCGGGGGCGGAGCACGCTGTTGCCAAGTCCGCCCGGGGCCGTTGGACTCTTGTGCTGGTGACGATGTGGGCGCTGCGGGTGGCTCGGGGTCAGCTCCGGCCCCGGCCCCGATGGGGGCCCCAGCTGGACGCAGCCCGACGCGCGGCCTTCTCGTCCTCCCGCCCCGCGGCCCGCGGCGCCGCCGGGGTCCCGGCGCTGGTCTATAGGCAGCATGGGGAGCCGATCAAGGTCGTCGAGTAAGAGCAGGGGGAGGGAGCGGGGCGGGCTCTCGGCGCGGGGCGCCCAGCGAGGGGCACGCCTCCCCCTCCTCGCCTGCAAGAACAAGGGGCTCAGGGGTTCCATGCCGCGGCCGTCAGGTTCTAGATTGCCGTCCGGGGCCTCGTACAACCCTATCGTTCCACGTTCCTAGGCCCTCGTAATGTCTAACGTTCCATATTCCCAGCCCCCTTTCAGCATAACCTTCCATGCCCAGGCCCGTCCCCTTTTCAGCTCTAACTGGCCGAGTTCAGACGGCCCCTAGAACTCCAAAGTTCCAGGTTTATTCACCTCTCACTTTCCAAGCTCAGGGATCCCATCCAATTCCAACGTTCCAAGTTCTCAGCCCTAATGTTCCATGTTCTGAGATCCCTTAGCGCCCTAAACTTCCAAAATCAAAGGATCTCTTCACCTCTAACATAACACCTTCCAAGACCCATTCAGCTCCCAAGGCTCCAAGTCCAGCGGCTCCATTCAGCTCTAACGTGCTAAGTTCTGAGATCCATTAGAACCCAAAAGTTAATGTTCACTTATTCACCTCTGATGAACTCCATTCACTTTTAACCTTTCAAGTCCAGGGGCCCCATTCAGCTCTAATGTTCCACTTTCCTGCCTCATGGACCTCTTAATATTCCAGGTTCAGAGGCCCCTTTAGAGCCCTGACATTACCCATTCAGATGTTCCATTCAGCTCTAATGGTTGGTTCTTCATTCTAAGGTCCCTTTCAGCTCCAATGTTCTACTTCTTTAAAGATTCTTCTAACTCATACATTTCACGTTCTAAAGGCTCATTTCGGCTGTAATTATCTGTGTTTTAAGGTGCTTTTTTAGCTGTAACTTTCTTTATTCTAAGGTCCTTCCAGCTGTAACCTGCATTCTAAGCTGTCTTCTGGTTTTAACAGTTTGTGCTTTATGAATAGAGCCTGGGAGAAGGTCTCGTGGGAATGTTGATCCGTTAGGATAGGGAAAGGGTCTGTGGAGCTGTATAGAGATCTGTAAGGGCAGGATTCAAGAATCTCTGTGGAGGGAAGTTGCATGGAAGGACTGTAGATTTAAGCTGAGGACAGGAATGAGGAATCTGGGGGTGAGGGAGGTTCCATGGGAATGAATCTCTGCAGGAGGAAGTGATATGGATCAGATGACCTGGTGGCCTAGCATATTGGGTGTGGACTCCTGTAGGCACACTGGGAACCCATGCTGCAAAGCACATCAGGTTGATTATGTAACCCCATGTATTTATTTGTATAGAAATTTGCAGGTTTCAAAATAGGGTAAGGTAAGCACTTACATGATTCCTATTGTGTACCAGGCAATGTGGCAAGTGATTTGTTGTTGTTGAGTTTTTTTCATTGTGTCCAATTCTTTTGGCTCCATCTGGGGTTTTCTTGGCAAAGATACTGGAGTGGTTTGCCATTTCCTTCTCCGGCTCCTTTTACAGATGAGGAAACTGAGGCAAACAGGACAAAGTGACTTGTCCAGGGTTACACAGCTAGGAAGTGTCTAAGGTGAGATTTGAATTTCTGACTCCAGGCCCAGTGTGCTCTGTCCTTCTCATCACCTGGCTTTCTCTAGTCTCACCCTTTGACACAGACATGAGCAGTGCCAGGTTCATCGAGGGGGCAGAGGGGGAAAGCAGGAATGGACAGTCTGGGTGATCCTGGACCCATCAGAAAGATACAAAGTTATTCTCCCATCAGCCTTAGTTTCTTGAGTTCTTGGTGGGGGAGGTGGCGCAGCTTGGAGCAAGGCAGCTGCAAGTGGCTGCCACTGCTCCTTCTGCTAGAGCCCTTGGTGAGATGAGGTGATCCACAAAGGAGATGTTTGCTTGTGGCTCTCATTGTAGGAAGTGATCAAGGCCATAAAATGTTCATGCAGACGGTGACTGATAGATTTATGCTTGAAAGGACCTAATGAGTGCTACTTTCATAGGCCTCGGTGCAGAAGGCATCTGTGGTCCTGGTTGTGTATAGGGGAGGGAAAGGAAGTTGGCCAATACCCTGATGTCTCAATCCCCAGTGGCCCCAGCGTTACCATAGGTGATCTAAAGGTCATCGTAATGAAGATATGTACTGATATTTTGAGGGACCAGAGGCTAAATGTGTGTACCTCCTAAGGGCCTACATACCCTTCTGCTCTGGCCTCCCCACCACCAGCACCTCTAAGTGTATGACCTTCACACTAAAGCCAGCTCAGGTGTCTCTTTGAAGATCTCCTACAGCCCTGTGGGCAGAAGCAGAGTCATGGATGGTATTATGTACAACATCTCAGAGCTGACAGGGACCTCAGAGACCAGCTTATGCTACTATAGCAGAACAGGGATTCCAGGAAGAGAAGAGAGGAAATCGGGTTATAGAACAGGGAAGAGAAATGTTCTGCTGGTGATCTGGACTTATGCTTGACTGTTGTCATGAATCTATACATAGCTATTCAGGAAGGCCAGTGGGCACTGGAGTGGAACCAGGGCAAATGGAGCCCGAGAATGCCTCAAAAAAGAACCAGGTGGTTTTCTTTTTATTTTTTTAATTAACAGGGATTTACTTTCTTTCCTATGCCCCCTCATTAGAAAAATTTAAAAAAATTATGCATAGTTCAGAAAAACAAATCCCTGTATTGACAATGTCCAAAAATGTCTATGGTTCATTCTGCATCTCAGGTCTGGGAATGGGTCTTGCGTCTGGCATCAGGCTCTCCTTGGTGGTCATTATGCTGATCAGAGTTCTTAAGTGGGCTGTTTGCCTCTATAATGACATTGTTATTATAGAAATTGGTCTGCTGGTTCTCAGTTCCGTCTGCATCAGTTCATGATGTCTTTGTAGGTTTCTCTGAAACTGTTCTTTTTGTCATTTCTAAAGAAGAGCCCGTTTTTGAGCAGTTTTGAAAGGAGAATGCAGGGAAAGGGAAGGGGAATAAGCATTTAAACGTCTACCGTGTGCCAAGCACTGTGCCGCTCACTGTGCAGATATCTCAGTTGATCCTCACAACAATTCTGTGCGGTAGGTAGTATCGGGACCCCCATTTTGCATTTGAGGAAACTCAGGTTCACACATCTAGAGTCAAAGGATGAATTTGAACTCAGGTTTTCCTGACTCCAGGCCTCTCTGCCTCTAAAGGAAGGGGTGTGTTTGGATGAAAGTAAATCAATCTACAGTCATTGGTAAACAACTACTTTGTGCTAAGCATTGTACTAAGTGCTAGGGATAGGAATTCACTGCCTTCAAGGAGTTTGTATTACAGTGGAGTAGGCAACATGTGTATACGAAAGTATATACATAAGATATGTGTTTAACTTGTTTAGTGTTTCCGAAGTGCTAACTACAGTGATAGATAACTGTGGTTTCAAATACAAAGGACTTTTGAAATACAGTAGTTTGGGGAGGGCCAACATTAGTGATGTGAGTAAAGGTATCATGGAGAATGATGGTGTTTGAGCTGAGTCTTGGAGGATACCAGAGATTCCACAAGGCAAGGGTGAAGAGGGAGTGCACTTGAGGGTTGGTAAAGGCCCAAAGATGGAGACAAAGCCTCTTGTGTGTAGAATGGAGAACAGGCCAACACAATTGAGTCACGGAGTTCATGGGAAGTGACCAATTTGGGCAGAGACACAAGAGCAGCCAAGATTTGTAGTGGGCCCATATAAGTGCTGGGAGAGGTTTAGGGGTAAGGGGGCAGGAAGGGGAAGGATGTTGGATAATGAAGACGAGAAAGTACTTATTTATCCCCATTTTAAGCAAGTTCTTCTTTTGGAGAAGAAATAGAAAGGAGAAGCTGGTGAGATACTCTTATTTCATGCCCCAGACTTTCGCCACATAGCTCTTCCCTATGGATAAGCAGGTGTACTTTCCTTCTCCCACTGCTCCTGAACAGAAGCTCTATTCTTTTTTTTTTAACAAAACACTTTTAATTGCTTTTTTTTTTAGTTTCAGCATTCACTTTTATAAGATTTTGAGGTCCAGATTTTTCTCCCTCCACAAGACAACAAGCAATCTGATATAGGTTATACATGTACGATCATATTAATCATATTTCTACATTAGTCATATTGTGAAAGAAGAATCAGAACAAAAGGGAAAAACCACGAGAAAGAAAAAACAAGTAAAAACAGTATACTTCAATCTGCATTCAGATTCCATAGTTCTGTCTCTAGATATGGATAGCGTTCTCCATCATGAGCCTTTTGGAATTGTCTTAGATCATTGTATTGCCGAGAAGAGCTAAGTCTATCATAATTGATCATCTTACAATGTTGCGATTACAGTGTACAGTGTTCTCCTGGTTCTGCTCACTTCACTCAGCATCATCAGTTCATGTAAGTCTTTCCAGGTTTTTCTGAAATCTGCCTGCTCATCATTTCTTATAACACAGTAGTGTTCCATTACAATTATATACCACAGCTTGTTCAGCCATTCCCCAGTTGCTGGGCATCCCCTCAATTTCCAGTTCTTGGCTACCACAAAAAGAGCTGATATAAATGTTTTTGAACGTATGTGCCCTTTTCCCTTTTTTATGATCTCTTTGGGATACAAATCTAGTAGTGGTATTGTTGGATCCCAGTTTGGTTGCCCTTTGAGCATAGTTCCAAATTGCTCTGCAGAATGGTTGGATCAGTTCACAACTCCAGCAACAATGCATTAGTGTTCCAATTTTGCCACATCTTCTCTGACATTTATCATTTTCCTTTTTTTTTGTCATATTAGCCAATCTGATAGGTGTAAGGTGGTACCTCAGAGTTGTTTTACTTTGCATTTCTCTAATCAATAGTTATTTAGAGCATTTTTTTCATATGACTATAGGTAGCTTTCTTTATTTTAGAAGTTCTCTTTTGTGGTCAGCTAAGACCTGGCTCTTTCTTTACCACTGAGGCTGGGAGCACAAGGAATGTCATGTTGAGCGTGGTCATTTGATAGGAGTCTCAGAAAACCATTTTATCCCAGAAAGAATCCCATTTCCTTTGCATAGCTTGAGTGACCAGGGCATTCCTATGAACACCAGGCTCAGAGAGACCACAGGAGCTGCAGCTCCAAAGCCAGTGTGGCCCCTGGGACAACAGGCTCTGACTGGCAGCAGCTGCATCCATGTTGAGGTTTTCCCAAAACCCCAAGCAAGGGTACCAGTAACAGGCAGCACTCTGAGGTTTGCAGTGCACTTTACACGCATCCCTTGAGCATTGCAACAACAATCTGATGAGACAGATAGTATCCCCATTTTTAAAATAGAAAAACTGAGGCCCTTAGGGATTAAGTAACTTAATCAGGTTCGTACAGCTAGTGAGTGTCAGAAGCAGGCTTTGGGTCCAGACTTCTCCTGACTCCAGACCTAACATACTTTTTTTAAAAAAACTTTATTTTTTTAATGAACTTAATCATCAACAGTACACAAAAATCCAAGTGTGCAAAGAACAGCTCTGAAAGCTGTAAGAATCTACATTTCTTGGACGTTGCCAAAGAGGCAGTTTGTTTTGTTTAACTTTGTATGTTTATCACAAGGATTTTGTTTTTCTTACAGGTTTTGTTTTTTTCTGATGGAGGGATGAGAAGGAGAGAAAATAGATTTCTGTTCATGGAAAAATTTTCATTTAAAACTGCAAAGAAGGGGCAGCTAGGGGGCATAGTGAATAGAGCACCAGCCCTGGAGTAGGGAGGACCTGAGTTCAAATTTGACCTCAGACACTTAACACTTACTAGCTGTGTGACCTTGGGCAAGTCACTTAACCCCAATTGCCCTGCCTTCTCCCCTCCTAAAAGGAAAAAAAAACCAACTGAAAAGAAGGGGAGTGTACTTGAGTGAGCTGTTACATTGTTTTTTAAGTATCAGTTAAGTTTAGTACATTAGTACCAAAGTTGTCCTGTTTGTGGCCCCTTCTGAACTTTTTTGTTTTCTTCTATTTTTGATTACTACTCTGTTTTTTGGCATCTCTAGTACTTCCCACTTAGTCACATTCTTTCCCCTCTCCCCGCAAGACCTAACTACCAGTGCACTTTCCAAATGCCACTGCTTTGTCCATCAGAGTGCTTCCTACCAGAGAAGTTCTCTCTTCAACCAAAGTGAAGCCTCTGCTCCCTTCATATTTGGAGACAAAGGGATGGAGAAAATACATTTTCCTCTTCCTTTCTGCAATAATAAGATTTTAGTAAAACAATAGCTCAGCATCCTAGAGGGTCTTGGGCTTCTGGCCTGAAAGAGGGCAGGTAAGTGGCGTTTCATAACCCAGTTCCTGAAAACTAAGCAGTGTATCACTTGGGTGCCTGCCCAGCTCTGCTCTGAACCAGCTGGAACAAGTTAGGAAGTTGAGGGAGCCACTGGTAAAAGAACCTCTGTAATTAGTGGTCTTTCAGCACCTCCGTTAGGGCTCTGATTGCCCCTAGGTAACTATTCATTTCAAGATTAATGCTGGTGTTTGGAGCCAGAGATCAATGCAGGTGATCTTAGAGGTTGTTTTGTTTATAGTTCTTAAGCCAAAATTATAGTACTTTTATAAGAGGCAGAAAGGATTGCTGATTTTCTGATATGAGGCTTTTTTTGAGTACAGTTGTAAAAGCTAAAGATGCTTATTTTCCTGGAGGAACATGGGTAGATTCCAAGAGTAGGGGAGTTAACCCAAGAATGCAGGCCCTTCTGCCTTAGTTTCTCCATCAGGGGAATGAATTACAGAGCAGGGAGGGACCATTTCAACTCTCACATTTTATAGCTGGGGAAACGATTCAGCCAAAGTCACAGGAGAGCTGATGGCACAGCTGATACTGAAGCCATAGGCCCCCGGCTCCTCTGTCCAGGGCTCCCCAGCCCCATAGTGCCTCCCTTCTGAGGGAGCTGAGCAAAAGGAGAGAGGGTTTGTCCAAGTGGTGAGGAAGCTTGGAGTACAGATGTTTCAAAAACCCTCTCTGTCTCTCTCTGTCTCCCTCTTTCTCTCTCTCTGTCTCTCTGTCTCTCTCCTCTCTCTCTGTCTCTCTTTCTCTCTCTCTCCCTCTTTCTCTCTCTCTGTCTCCCTCTTTCTCTCTGTCTCTCTCCCTCTTTCTGTCTCTCTCTCTGTCTCTCTATGTCTCTCCCTCTTTCTCTCTGTCTCTCTGTCTCTCTTTCTCTCTCTGTCTGTCTCTCTCCCTCTTTCTCACTCTCTGTCTCTCTCCCTCTCTCTCTGTCTCTCTCCCTCTTTCTCTCTCTCTGTCTCTCCTCTCTCTCTGTCTCTCTGTCTCTCTCCCTCTTTCTCTCTCTGTCTCTCTCCTCTCTCTCTGTCTCTGTCTCTCTGTTTCTCTCTCCCTCTTTCTCTCTCTGTCTCTCTCCTCTCTCTCTGTCTCTCTCTCTCTGTCTCTGTCTCTGTCTCTCTCTGTCTCTGTCTCCCTCTCTCTTTCTCTCTGCCTCTCTGTCTCTCTCTCTCTCTGTCTCTCTCTCTCTGTCTCTGTCTCTCTCTCCTCTCTCTCTGTCTCTCTGTCTCTCTGTCTCTCTCTCTCTGTCTCTCTCTGTCTCTCTGTCTCTCTCTCTGTGTCTCTCTGTCTCTCTCTGTCTCTCTCTCTCTGTCTCTCTGTCTCTCTCTCTCTGTCTCT
>CM053582.1:113189319-113201819 GCA_028627135.1 Pseudochirops cupreus | reverse complement strand
CCCTCCCTTGTTATGTCTTGCTTTCCTGAGCCACAAACACAGACCTCAACATGTCAAGTATTTGCCAGTGGCTAACCCTCGTACCAGCCTAAAGGGTTTCACTGAAGCTGGTTTTGCAGGTGAGTGTTTTATGGACTTGAGAGGCTTCTGGCCATCTTTTGCTGAATGACACAGGGAGAGAGCCAGTGCCCCAGGCCTGAACCTGATGCTTGAAGTAGTCCCTTTGGTCTCCAGGCCCCAAGGCTCAAAAGGAACGTTTGGGCTGCAGCTGCACTACAGCACACGGAAGCTGGTTCCCTGGTGCCTCTTACAACTTCCCTTTGACCTATTTTGGGATGGGGGAATTGAGAGGAAGGGGTGAGATGATTTGCCATAGAGTCGCCAGACTGAGACGTGACGTGCTCCAGGTGTTATATCCGTGTGTCACGTGATCAGTCCCTGCTTGGGAATGAGGCAGGCAGAGCTTTGAGCCTTTTGGGTCTTTGACCAGATCAGAAACTGAGCCCAGGGAGTTTAGTCAGATCAGGGCAGCAGAGTCTGGTCAGTCAGTGTCATTTCCTCTGCTCTGAGTCTGTCTGACCTCAGGACCTTGGTTTATGCTGGGAGATTTCCTGGCTGAATCCTGAAGTGTGGGTGACAAGAGAGCATAATTGAGGGCTACATGACACAGATAAAACCCTTGTTTTGTGTCATGGCCTAGAGGACATGATAGAGGATATAGTGGGAAAGACCTGAATTCAGATCCTCCCTCAGACATCTTCCAGGTTTGATGTAGACAAGCTGCTCAGCCTCCCCAGGCATCACCTTCCTTCTCCCTCACACAGGGGAAGGGAAGCACCGTGCCTTTGGTTTCACTGGGAGAGAGACTTGACACTCGGGGAGTGACATCACCCTGGCACAGTCCAGGCCACCGACAGGTTAAGTCACTTGGCTGCTAGGTGGCACTATAGTGCCCAGAGCACTGGCCTTGGAGTCTGGGAGACTTCTCTGTGCAGCCCTAGGGCCCCAGGTAGCCTCAAGGCCGCAGGTTCCACTTACTTCAGATCTGACCTCAAGACTTCCTTGCTTTATGTCCCCACATAAGTGACTTCGTTGCTGTTTGCCTCAGTTTTCCTCATCTGCAGAATAGGGATAACAACAGCCCCCAGAATTGTGAGGGGCATGCTTAGCCCAGCCCAGCGACTGTACATGCTGCATGAATATTTCTTCCCTCCCAGGGTGGCAGATCAGCACAGCCATCAAGAGTCATCAGAGGCAGAGCTAAGCCTGGAGCTTCCTGGCTCACAAGCTGGCTACCATCCACTCGGCCTCGCTGCCTCTCTCATGAGAGACACGACAGGTATAAAGACATGCTTTTTGAAAAGTCAGGGCTTTTTTAAAAAGTGTTTGTGACCTGTGGTGATTCTTCCCCTTTTCCACCTCCACAAACCAGAATCACCATGAATCACATGAGATTGTCGAGTAAAGGATGCTAGGTAGGGATCCTTTGAGGGCCGGAAAAGGCCCCCAGACAACACCCACCCTCAGCCTCCAGTCCAGGGGGTTAATAATCCCCAGGGCACCAGCCCCTACCCCCTTCAGAAAGCTCTTTCTTCCACCTGCCTTTGTCTGCCTTTCTGCTGGCCAGCATCACTCACAGTTCCCAGAGAGCCATTGTGGCTTATCCGGGCCCATCTCCATACGGGCCGTTTGGCGTCTGGCGCCGAGGGGGTCACCGGAGAAGCAGGCTCGCAGTCCCTGGGAAGGGGCTGGAGATCTATGCTGCCTGTGCCCAGGAGACTCCTTTGTGCTTTGTTACAGGTACCTGTCTCTTGGGTGAGTTTTTCAAAAGAGGCCGTAGGGACATTGTCAGGGGTTGGTTTGCTATAGATCTAACTTTAGGAATTCAGACACGGTGCCCTCTCCTCCACTCGGCCCCAGCGGTATCCTTGGCAACGCTGAACCAGCAACCAGGCCTTTGGGCAGTTTGTGTGATATTGATGACATTCCTTGGGGGTCAGGCCTGGGCAGGCATCCCCTGGAGGCTTGGGAAACCTGCAGGACACGTCTCCTGTCTGCCCCCCACTGGCGAGCGCTGGGATTTTCACCCCCTGTCCTTCATTAAGCAGTAGCCTGTCCTGGTGAAGCGGAGCTTGGAGATCGTCTAGTCCAGGGGTTCTTTTATTTGATACACTCTGAGAAGGAGTCATCAGATTGCCACAGGAGTGCGCAACACCGGAAGCTAAGAACCCTGATCTTGCCTGACCTCTTCTTTTTTTATTTTTTCACTAAACAAAAAGCTGTTTTCTCTCCCTCTTCCCTATTGGGGGAAAAAGAGAAAACAGCCCTTGTAACAAATATGCCTAGACAAGCAAAGCAGCCTCCCCCCACTGACTGTGTCCAGAACAGAATGTCTTTTTCCATGTATGTCATTGCTTACCTCTCTGCCGAGCCGTGGCCTGCACGCACTTCATAGGTCCTCTTAACTCATGTTTTGCTAATGCTTTGCGTTGACCAGAGTTCTTACATCTTTCAAGACTGGTTGTCTTTATGGTGTAGTTATTGTATAAATTATTCTCCTGGACCCACTCCATTCTAACCTTTCTTCCCAGGTTTCACTAAAACCATATGCCATCATTTCTTTAGCCATTCCCCAGTAGATGAGCACCCCTCAGTTTCCCGGTCTTTGCTACCACAGAAGGAGCTGCTATAAATATTTCTGTACACGTGAGTTTTTCTCTTGTTGAATCTTAGTAGTGGTACTGCTGCCAACTTCCTCATTTTATAGATGACAAAACTGAGACCTAGTGAACTTAAGTGACTTTCCCCAGTGTAAAATAAATTGTGTCATTCGTGGGATTTGAACCCAGGGCCTCTGACTGTGGAGGCAGGGTTTTTTCTGCAGTACTGCCTTGCCAGGAAGACCTAGTTCAAATCCCACCTCAGCCAGTTACTAGCTTGCTCAAGTGTGACCTTGGGCAAGACAACCTCTGAGCCTGAGGCTCCTTATCTGTAAAGCAAGCATGCTAAATAGCACCTGCCTCACTGGGTGGGTGTGGGGGTATATTAGCCCTCCCTGGGCCCCATCTTCAGCTGCCACCATTTCCTGGGTTCTGGCCCTCCCCAGAGCCTGCCCACCCTTGCTTCTTCATGGCACTGAGCCTCCAGCTCTCAGCAACAGAGCGGCCCTCGTCTGTCTCAGCTTCTCAGCTGATTGTTGAAGTAACATGGGCTATGTTTTGTACCTCACTAATGATATCACTTGTGTTTTCGACTGAGACACAGTCTTGGGTCAAGATTTACAACTGGAAGAGGCCTTTGGAGACCATCCAGTCCAGCCTCTTCCCTTTTCAGCTGACGAAACTGAGGCCCACAGAGAAGAGACTTGCTCAAGGTAGCTTAAGTACTAAGTGGCAGAGCTAGGATTTAAACCCACTTCTTCTGACTAAAACTTTCTTTTTTTCCAAAAAAATTTAATTAATTTATTTATTTACTTTTAGTTTACAGCATCCAGTTCCACAGTCCCTTGAGTTCCAAATTTTCTCCCCTCCCTCTGCCCACCCCATGATGGGGTGCAATCAAGTACAGGATCTACAGATACCTTCGCATTAAACATTAGTCAGGTTGTACAGAAGGATTGTAACAAGTGGAATAAATAATGAGAAATAGGAAACAGAACAAGAAAAAAGAAAGAGAGCAAGTGGTTTGCTTCAGTCTGCGTTCAGACTCTGTAATTCTTTCTCTGGATGTGGATATTTCTTTCCATCATGAGTCCTTTGGAGTTGTCTTCTAACCTTGCATTGCTGTGAGGAGCTCAGTCTATCAAAGTTGGTTGTCATCCATATGATGTGTCTGTAATTGTGTACAGAGTTTTCCTGGTTCTGCTTTCCTCACTCAACATCAATTTATATGAGTCTCTCCAGGTTATTATGAAGTCCGTCTGCTCCTTATTTCTTATAGCACAATAGTATTCCATTACATTCATATACTACAACTTGTCTAGCCATTCCCCAATTGATAGACATTCCCTCGATTTCTAGTTCTTTGCCACCAGAAAAAGAGCTGCTATAAATATTTTTGTCTGTGATCTCTTTGAGATACAACCCCAGAAGTGGTATTGCTGGGTCAAAGGTTATGCACTTATTTATAGCCCTTTGGGCATAGTTCCAGATTGTTCTCCAGAATGGTTCAATCAGTTCACAACTCCACCAACAATGCATTAGTGTTCCAATTTTTCCACATCCTGTCCAGCATTTATCATTTTCTTGTTTTGTCATCTTAACCAATCTGACCAGTGAGATGGGGTACCTCAGAGTTGTTTTGATTTGCATTTCTCTAATGAATAGTGATTTAGAGCATTTTTTCATATACTTATAGCTATCTTTAATTTCTTCCTCTGAAAACTGCCTGTTCATATCCTTTAACCATTTATCAATTGGGGAATGACTTGTGTTCTTATAGATTTGATTCAATTCTCTGTATATTTTAGAAATGAGGCCTTTATCAGAGACACTGGGTGTAAAAATTCTTTCCCAGTTTTCCATTTCCCTCTTAATCTTGGTTACACTCACTTTATTTGTACAGAAACTTTTCAATTTAATGTGCTGACTAGAACTTTCTATTCTGACTACAGCAGATTACAACTTTCTCTTGTGTGACATCACCTCCCTATGTCCTGTGCTGTCAATGTGTGGACAGACATCTGGAACTCAACATAGCAAAAATGGAATATGTGTATGTGTGTGTGTGTGTGTGTGTGTGTGTGTGTGTGTGTGATGCACACATGCATATACATATATGTCCCCCACTCTCCATTCTCACAACTGAAACCTTGGTCCAGGCCCTTGTCCTCCCTGGCCTGGACCACTGCAGTCTCTTGCTGGTTGGCTTCCCCCCTCCCATCTTCCCCCACTGCAGTCCATCCTCCCTTCAGCTGCCAAAGGGAACTTGCTAAAGCACATGTCTGACCATGTCACCACTGCTTCCAACTTCAGAGGCTCCCTCCAGCCTCCAGGAGCCAATATGAAATCCTCTGTTTCACTTTGAAAGCCCTTAATAACCAGACCTATCTTCTAATGCCTTACTCCCCTCTGAGTGCTTTAGAGTCCCTCTCTCCTGGCCTTGCTGTTGTTCATCCATGACACACTGTCTCCCAGCTCTTTGACTTTGCACAGACTCTCCCTCTTAATCTCCAGTCTCTTGACTTCCTTCTACACAACTCAGATTCCACACTCCAGGTTCCCTCCAGTGCTAGTGGGCAGCTGGGGGGCATAGTAGATGGAGTACCAGGCCTGGAGTCAGGAAGACTCCTCTTCATGAGTTCAAATATGACCTCAGACACTTACTGTGTGACCCTGGACAAGTCACTTAACCCCTGTTTGTCTTACTTTCTTCATCTGTAAAATGAGCTGGAGAGAGAAATGGCAAACCACCCCAGTATCTTTGCAAAGAAAACCCCAAATGGGGTCACAAAGATTCAGACATGATTGAAATAACAGCAAAACCATTGCTAGTACCTGAGGTTCCCTTCCATTTACACTGTATATGTCTCGTTGGGGGGGAGGGAAGAACACACCTTTAAGTAGCAACCATGGGCCAAGGCACTGTGCTGAGTTCTTTACAATCATCACCTCATTTGATCCACACAATAAACCTAGGAGGCAGGTACTATTATAATACCAATTTTACAGCTGAGGAAAATGAAGCAGAGATTGAATGACTTGTCCAGAGTCATAAAGCTAGTAAGCATCTGGGACCAGATTCTAAATCAAGCTGTCCTGACCCTAGGCCCAGAGTGGAGCTGCCCCACTCAGCTGCCCTGGGTGTTTGCATGCTCTTCCTTCCAGCTGAGATATCTGCACAGTGAGTCAGCACAGTGCTTGGCACATAGCAGATGTTTAAGTGCTTATTCCCTGTCCCTTTCCCTCCATTCTCCCTTCAAAACTGGCTCTTCTTTAGAAATGACAAAAAGAGCAGTTTCAGAGAAACCTGGAAAGTCGGCTATGAACTGATGCAGATGGAATTGAGCACAACCAGTAGACCAGTTTCTGTAATAACAATGACATCATAAACTGTGAGTGCCCTGAGGGAAGGAGTTAGGTTTTTTGCCTTGCTTTGTATCTATAGCACTTAGCACAGGGCCTGGAATGTGGTAAGTACTTAATGTTTGGTACTGATGAATTCTTTTTTTTCCCATTTTATTTATTTATTTTTAGTTTTCAACATTCATTTCCACAAGATTGAGTTACAGATTTTCTCCCCGTCTTTCCCCTACTCCTCATTCCAAGATAGCAAGCCTTCTGAATACCCCTTCCCCAAATCTGTTCTCTCTTACATCCTCCCCCACCACCCCCCAACTTTCTAGTAGGGCAAGGTGGATTTCTGTACCTCAGGCCCTGTCTGATGATGATGCATTCTTTACTGCACAAGTTGTATGAGGCTTAGATAAACTGTCTTGAGCACAATTAAGCAATAACAACAAAAAATCCCCAAAGTGACACCCAATCCAAAGTCCATTGACTATAGACATTGATCACAGAAAAAGAGCTCTTGATGGACAGGTAGGTTCATGGGGTTTAGGGGAGGCTTATTGGATTCCCAGTGCAAGGTATGGCATGGAGTAGGTGCTTTATAAATGCTTCTTAAATAGGCAGTATTCCTTTGCATTAGAGTCAGCTATACACACAACCAAACAGCCAAACATGATGTAAAGACTCTGCCTGTTTCCTGCCTACCTCTGTCCCACCACCAACAGTCCAGGCCTCACCTGGCAGAGCAGAAAAGAGAAGGCTATATCAACAGGGCAGACCCAGTCAATAAACAAGCATTCCTGAAGCCCCCACCTTCACTGAGCTTACATTCTCTTGGGGAAAAACCACATCTGCACGTGTAAATCAGCACAAAATATACAGAGTGATTTGGGGAGACCAAGAAAGGCCTCATCCAGGTGATGACCTTGGAGCTGACTCGGCAGGAGCCGTCAGGAGTAACAGAACATGGGAAATGGGATGTTATGTGTGAGGAACAGTAGAAAGGCCAATGACTGGGACCCAGGGTGCATAGAAGAGAGGAATGAAAGATCAGCCTGGAGGGGGAGGATGAAATCAGATGGAGAAGGTTTGGTTTGGGTTTAAATGTGGAGTTTGCAGTGTATCCCAGAAGTAGTCAGAGGCCCCTGGAGCTTTCTGAGCAGGGGACAAAGAGGTGACCTATGCCCTCACTCTGCCAGCTCCCAGTATGAACATACCAGTTTGGTCCCTGCACCACCCCTAGCTGAGGAGAACAAGTATTGTCCCCATTTTACAGATGAACAAAATGAGACTTGGAGAAAGGGAGCAATTTGCCCTGGCCCATGCTAGTGGCATATAGGTTGGGGCCTTGACTCCAAGGCAATATTTCCACTCCCTGCAACTCAGAAGTATCCAGAGAATTTTCACTTCAAGGGACAGTTTGAGTGAAAGGTGCCCAATCCAGGCTTGGAGGTACTAATGCAATTTCGGTTTTGTGTTTAGACTGAAGAACCTGGAGCCAAGTCCTCTGGGCAAATCCGACATCCGGATGAAGATGCTGGCGGCCCCTGTCAATCCAGCTGACATAAATATGATCCAAGGTAACCTTGGTCTTTGGTTTATGTCAACTGGCATTTCACCTGTGAGCCAGCTCACTTCCTTTCCTCTGCTGGGCTGGGAGCAGGGTTCCTGTCACTGGGCTACAGATGATGTCAGCCAAGTTGGTGATTCAGGCCTGTAATCCATGCTCATGGGGCACGGTATGGCCGGTGGGTCGCTTGAGCTGCAGCCGGGCTAAGGCCAATCAGATACACACACTAAATCGGACCCCAAGATGGTGGCCCCCAGGGGCAGGGGGCTCCCAGGATGCCTAAGAAGCAACGACCTGGCCCAGGTCAGAGGTGGAGCAGGTCAGGTTTCCAGGCCAGTCAACAGTGGAATTGGGCCTCTGAGTGTCAAGATGGGGAAGCCACAGTTTTGTTTTTGTTTTTTTAAAGCTAGTTTTGTCATGTATGATCCTCAGCCCCTGAGCCACAGGTGAGGCCGAGTTATTCCAAGGGTCTGAAAATCCACAGGGAAACCCAGAATGCTCAGTTTCATCTTTATTTAACCAAGGGTGGAACTGTCCACTTCATTTAGTGACCCAGGATGACGACTAAGCAATCACACCTGTGGACTCAACACATATGGGTACTGTTTGTCAGCTGTATGCAAATAATGTCATTACAAAATACAAATTCATTTAAAAGGGAAGGGAGTAATCATTCAGACGTGCCCACTATGACTGCTGAGCTCTCTTCATAAATATGATCTCACCTGATCCTCACAACAACCCTGGGAGGTAGGGGCTATTATTATCCCCATTTTACAGATGAGGAAACTGAGACAGGTAAGTGTTGGAGGCCAGATAGTAACCCAGAAAAGCATCGTTGAATTCATAGCAGCCTTTTGCCATTATTCATTTTCCCTGTCGCTGTTAATACAACTGGCATCATGTGGAAGCTTGTGACATTTTTTGATGTTCAGAAGGGTTCCTTATACTGGAAGTGATTGGGAATCACTGAAATGGCATGTCAAGTGTCTTTGAATGGAGGGAAAAGTGCTATGATACAAGGAAAGGAGTGTTTGCCATAGAGTCAGAGGACCTGCTTCTGATGCTGCCTGTAGGCTGGTTACTTACCCTCCCTGGGCCTCAGCTTCCTTATCTATGAAAGGAAGTGTGGCCTTGGATGCCCTCTGAGGTCCCCTCCAGCTTCATGCTGTGACTCCCTGCCATTTCTCCATTTGAAGGTTTAAGAGTTAGAGGGAAGGGCAGCTAGGTGGCGCAGTGAGTAGAGCGCCAGCCCTGGAGTCAGGAGAACCTGAGTTCAAATTCGACCTCAGACCTTTGACACACTAACTAGCCATGTGACTTTGGGCAAGTCACTTAACCTCAATTGCCTTCCCCCCAAAAAAAGTTAAAGGGCAAAACTAGCCGTGTGACCTTGGGTAAGTCACTTAACCCCAACTGCCCTACCTTCCCCCTTCAAAAAGCAAGTAAAATAAATTCCTCAAATTCCTTACTTTATTTCCCTCTCTATATGTATTCTACATTCTCTCTCTCTCTCTCTCTCTCTCTCTCTCCATATATATATATGTAGTCAAATTTTTCAAAGGTTAGTCAAATTCCTCATATTCCTCACTTTATTTAAAAAAAAAAAAAAGAAAGGGAGAGTAGGTGACAGTCTGTGCTTTGTTCTGCCCCCAGGGAGCTATGGCATCCTTCCTGAGCTGCCTGCTGTCGGAGGCAACGAAGGGGTTGGCCAGGTGGTAGAAGTGGGCAGTGCGGTGACGAGAGTAAAACCTGGGGACTGGGTGATCCCAGCTGACTCCGGTCTCGGTGAGTTCCTTCAGGGCCCTGCTGGGTCAGGCCTGACGTCTTTTCCTCCTTTCGGAGCCTGTGTATTCATTGCCGATCTCATTAGCTTACTTCAACAAATATTTACCATGTGCCTACTGCTCTGGGAAACTCCAGTGTTCCTTTAATGAGCCCAAGCTGCTCTCTGAAACAAAGGCCTTCTTTTGAACATGAGTATTCTTCCAGGGATGCTGTAGGGATGTGGAGTCTGGGGGGGGAAAAGGAGGGATGAACCTCCCGTGTGGTAAGAGGTAAGGCTGACTGATAGCCACATAATGTCCAGAGAACGTCAGGGTGTGCTCTTTGGGCAAACTTAGGGCAGGTAAGAGTCACAAAGCATGGTCAAGCTTGGCTGGTTCACATTCTGCATCTTTACAGGGAATTCCCACATCCATGAGCTCACAAGTCCACCAGAGCAGGGCATCTTAACCTGGGGCCATGAATTTGTCAGATTTTTAATATCTTGATAACTGTTTCTGTGAACTAGACTTCCTTTGTAATCCTGTGTGTTTTATTCATCCTAATTGATCCTGTGCATTTAACAAGCTGATTCTGAGTAGGGGCCCACAGGCATCGGCAGACCCTGCTCAAGAATGCCTATGACACAGGAGACGTTTTAAGAAGCCTTACCCTGGCATATCTGGGATACTTTGCATGATGCCCTGTCCTGGAAACTGGAGGGGATACGGAGATCAGATATGATTCTGAGCCTGCAGGAGGATGCTAATCATCTGTAATGCCAAGCAAAGTCAACTTCCAAGGTTCGAATTATCAGCATAGCAAACCCCATTTATTCAGCAAACATTCATAGAACAGAGAAAGTCAAAATACAGTGTAACTTGTTTCTTTAGCTAGTAAGTTCTCAATTCAATCCTGGTACTACTCCACCCCTAGACAGTACATTCATTTAATCAGTCAAAGTCTCTTCTCAAATGGAGATTAGTCTCCTATCTTAAACAAAGTACATTCATTTGGTCAATCACAGAGCACAAAAAATACTCAAAGGCTTCCCACTCCTGAATCTCAAAAGGGGTGGGAGAACACAAAAGGCCACCCACCCTTAAGTTAACAAGGTTAAGCTAAGCATTGAATACCCAAGGAAAGGCCCTTCTTGCATCTTCACTCCAGGCAAGCCCTCGGCAATCTCAGTTCCTGGGGAGACAAGGCTCAACAAAGCCATAGCCAGTGTCCTCAAGTCACTCTGCCTGTAGAACAATCCCAGAACCCCTGAAAACATCAGCAAGGCCCTCTTCCAGGATTTCTGTGCAGGTACCACAAGAAGATCCTCCTTCAGGGCTTCTGAAACAACAGCCAGGTTCCAGGACCTCTACAACAGCAGCACTGCCCTTCACCAGCAGGTGAATCTGGCAAAACAACATCAAAACAGACAGACAAAATACCGGCATCACAGCTATGCCTCCTCAGTTCTTGACAGTTCCAGGTGGCAGTTCTCAAAAGTCCTGGGCAGCTCCCACAGGCTCTTAGCAGTCTTTCTCTCAGCAACTCAGGCTCCACGATACTGGATACTGCTCTCCCAAAGTCCTTCTGGCCTTCTCTAGGCTTGGGCCTCTCTCCCAATTCATGGCTCCTCCCATTTCAGCCCTCTCTCTTCACGTGAACAAGTCCATCCCACAAGTGGGATTCACAAGCTCTGGGTTTTAACACTCAGCCCAAAAACCAAGCCAGTACAGGGGCATCTCCAAATTCCATTACCAATACATCATCAGATCTTAGATGCTAAGCCCAAAGGACCTTAGAATCAGCCAGCCAGTGCACTCAGATTCATTAAGCACCTGCTCTGTGCCAGACACTGTGCCTTGCACTGAGGACAAAAAGTCAGAAGACAGCACCCCCCCCCCAGGAGCTCCCAGTCTAATATGCAGGCAGCTATGTACAAACCAGCAATGGACAGGATTAATAAGCCAAGATGGGGCACAAAGGAGGAAATTGACCCTGGGGAGGAGTTCAGTGCCTTGCCCAGGCTCACACAGCTAGTAAGCTTAGTCAGTTGCTTGGCCTGATTATTTCCCCTTGTGTCTTAGCTCTCAGCCCCCTGCTTCCTTTCTTTGGGGTTATAGCATGCCCTTCCACCAAGGGGTACCTTCATTCCACCCACTCCCAGATCCACTGTTGAATGGGATGGACTCTGTTTCCCAGTTTTCTCTCCTAGCCCATTTTGACCTCTAGCAAGCACACAAGAAGGCCTCTTTGAGGTTTTCAGTCCCTAGTTAGTGAAAGGAAACTGATAGGAATTAACAAAAAATGAACAATGAGGAAGTCAGAAGAAATCTTTCCAAGCCTGTGATAAGAGGCTACAGCTGTTCTCTTTCTCTGGGACCTTGGCACATTGCCACTTGTCTCTGGATCTCCATTTCCTCTTCTAGCAAGCCGAGTGGTTGGACTGAATGGTCTTCATGGTCTCATCTACAATTCAATGATTCTCTTCCTCAGCCTGACCTT
The DNA here is from genome assembly GCA_028627135.1 of Pseudochirops cupreus. Taxonomy (NCBI): domain Eukaryota; kingdom Metazoa; phylum Chordata; class Mammalia; order Diprotodontia; family Pseudocheiridae; genus Pseudochirops; species Pseudochirops cupreus. The sequence goes on along the minus strand of CM053582.1, from coordinate 113,189,975 downwards.
CAGAGCAGAGGGGTTGTAGGTATAGAGCTGGAAGGAATCCTGGAGGCCCTTGAGTCCAGTTGAGAAAACTGAGGCAGCAGTGAGGTTTAAAGGACTTGCCCAAGGTCACACAGCTTGGCACCCCCACACCCTTCACTGAGTCCTCTTTCATAGTTTTCAGCCCCTCTCCAAGCTTTAATTATTATTGGTGTTATCTCTTGTTTATCTTTTTGGTGAGGTTCAAATAGAAATGGTTGTTATCCTGAGACTTTTATAATTTAGTGTTCTGAAAGCTATTGTGCACAACATATTGTGTACTGTCTATAAAATGACTGCATTTGATTATTAATATCATTATCATTCCAGCCTTGGGGCTCATCTCCTCCTCGCTTCTGTGTCCCTAACGCTTCAGCATGGTTTACGTCCACCTGCTCAGAAAACTCGGGCCTGGCGCCTTCATCTGTCCAAAAATCCTGCAGATTTTATTTGATGCACTTGAAAACCTTATTCTGAGGAGGAGGTCCATAGCTTTTTTTTTTTGAATGACTCGTTCATTTACTTTTAGTTTACAAGATTCGGTTCTACAATCACTTGAGTTTCAGATTTTCTCCCCTCCCTTCCCCCCCCCCCCATGGTGGCGTGCAATCAGGTACAGGATCTGCAAATACTTTCACATT
>CM053582.1:113110031-113188819 GCA_028627135.1 Pseudochirops cupreus | reverse complement strand
AATCTAAAGTTCCATAATCAAATGTTATAAATATCTATCTATCTATGTGTGTGTGTATATATATATATATATATATATGCAATTATTATTATTATTGACTACATCCTACTGGAACTTGAGATACACAGGCACTGTGGTTGGGAGATCCATCCTGCCCTACCGAAAAGTGACATAGGAGAGAATAGACTGGGGGAGGGGGGGGACACTGGGATGACTGTTTTGGGGTGGTGGGTAGGGGAAAGACGGGGAGAAAATATGTAACTCAAAATCTTGTGGAAATGAATGATGCAAACTAAAATAAAATAAAAAAAAAAAGTTAGAGCTTTGAACCCTCCAGCAAAGGTGAGTGGGACCCTGGAAAACATCCAGTGGCACCTAGCTCCCTCTTCCCCATACTGGAGAGCTCAAAACTTCATCTCTGAGGCATCTGTTTTTCAGATCTATGCATTTCCCAATTTATCTTAGTGCCAAATAGTAACCAGAATGAATTCAATTACCTGGATCTTTATTCCCAATGATATTACACAATTCTCTTTCTATGACCCAGGAAAGGGTTAAGTACTAGTCTTTTTCTAAAGTGCAGCTTTGAAACCTGCCTCTCTTTGATCAGTGAAGTGACCCTTTTTCTCTTAGATAGATCTTAGGGGAGAAGTTTCCCCTTTCCCCCTTTTTCCATCTGTCTCGCTACCTCCAAAACTCGGCCAGAGTCCAGAGAAGTAGAGAGAGATTTTTGTTTTTCTGCCAACAACCTTTCTTTAAAAGATTATCAATCTTGGGGCAGCTAGGTGGCACAGTGAGTAGAGCACCAGCCCTGGAGTCAGGAGGACCTGAGTTCAAATCCGGCCTCAGACACTTAATACAAAAAACTAGCCCTGTGACCTTGGGCAAGTCACTTAACCCCAATTGCCCTGCATTCCCCCTGCAAAAAAAAAAAAGAGAGAGACTGTCAATCTTTCTAGCCCAGGTACAATGTTTCTTCTTTTCTGACTGGCTGTGTTTTGAATCTTACAAGGTGGCAGACTCAAGGATTTTTACACAGATGCAGAGCAGACAGATACTGAAAGACAAGTGGACATAAACAAAACAGATACAGAATGCTCAAAGCACCTAGGTGAGAAGACACATGACATACGTCGACATAGAGCAGACAGATACTGAAAAACAGGTGGACATAAACAAAACAGATACAGAGTGCTCAAAGCACCTAGACGAGGAGACAAATGACATACACCGACAGAACCCAGGACGGAAACCAGGAACGGGTGAAGACTCGATGTCTTGGGGGCACCTGGGGGATCGGTGTGTTCCCACTGAACACTTAAGCTATGTCCAGCCCCAACTCCTCACCAGAACCAGAAGGGAATTCCCACCAGAACCAGAGGAGAAACCTGACTTAACTCCAAAGGTCTGGATTCACAGGAGTCCAAATAATAAGGGCAGGTTGGCATTGGGGGGTGGCTTAGTTCTTCTCCGTCTCAAATTCTGGGGCCCTGGAACATCTCAGGGGCCAGCTCCCCTAGAAATTGGGGCAAGCAGCTGCCTACCACACAAGGATGAGGCCCTTCCTGGTCCAGGTCTTGGGGAGTGCCAAGAGACACTCCCAAATCTCACTGGGGCCTCCAGAAATTTTGTACGGAAAAGAGCTAGGGAGACCTGGAAATCAATTTAAAAGTAGATTTATTCAAGCATGACTGCTTGGAGTGTAGCCTGAAGTCAAACAGCCCAGAGCAGGGGCAGAGCCAGAGTATTTAAAGACAAAAACCACAAAGTAATGGTCTGATCTGTGTGTAAGCAGGAACTTACAGAAGCAGAGAAAAGCAGTTGGTTAATATTCAGCTTACGGCCTTATATGGAATATGGTTAAGTTTTGATTTCCCAGAACAGGATGGGTGACTATGCCCTGGGCAGTTTCCCAGAAATCTGCCTTGGGAGGTGGCAGGACTTCGCTTCCATGAAGAAGGGAGCACAAAATGGTGGGGACTGGGACAAGATGGAGGGTGACTAGTGGTTAGGTACAGTACTCCCTAGCTTAGAAGGGAGCTGGAGAGGGCAATAAATGAAGTGCTGGCCTTGGGATCAGTGAGACCTGAGTTCGGTCAGCCAATGAACATTCATTAAGCTCCTGCTGTGTGCCAAGGATGGTGCTAAGTGCCGCAGTTGAATTCTGCCTCAACCACAAACCAGCCGTGTGACCTTGGGCAGATCATCTCACTCAGCTCTGTTTCTTGACCTGTAAAATGAGGGGGGTGATAACACCTGCCTCCCAGGGTGGTTGTGAGGATCACAGGAGACACCAAATATGAAAAACTGAGTAGATCTTAGAGCTCCATACCAGTGCTGGGGGGCTTAGCCTTAGAGAACTGCCTGCAACACTGAGAGGGTAAGTGTGAGTCACCCACATTCACAAGATGCTTTTTTATCTCTCTGGATCCTCCAGACAACCTTGGGAAGTTGAGGCTTTTTTATCCTTCATTTTGCTGACAAGGAAGCTGAAAGTAGGAAGAAGTTAAATGACTTACCTAGGGTCACACACATTAGAAAGTCAAATTTGAATTCAGCCTGGTGTGAGACACAGGACTTGGACCCCAGTCTTCTTGACTCCAAAGACAGTCCTCTCTCCCTTGTGCCCTCTGGTTTTGAATGTTATCATATGACTGAGCACTTAAGTCAACAAGCACTTATTAAGCATCCCTTGTATACCCAGCACAGTGTTCTGTGAGGTGGGCAGCTGAAGAGTAAACAGTCACTTCTCTTTCCTGAAGATGAGGCGGCTATTCTGTACCTGCTATTACTGCTGGACCTTTAATAACCTGAAATCTTTCGCTATTTCCAGATGTTTTAGAACATCAGATTTTGAGACCTTTGCTGAGCACAGTAAGAATCTAGAGAGATGAAGGGTTTGGAGGGGGCAGGGACTAAGCTTCAGGCCTTTAGGAACAACCCAGCTTCTTTGGTGTGTAGACACTGATCTTCTCTAACCCAGGAACATGGCGGGCTGAGATTGTAGCCAGTGAAGACTCCCTGGTCGGGATCCCAAGCGACATTCCCGTGCATTGTGCAGCCACCCTGAGCATAAACCCCTGCACTGCATACAGGATGCTGTTGGACTTTGAGCAGCTGAGACCAGGTGAGGGAAATGGAGCTGTCCACAGTGCTGATCCAGGGGCCCCTGAGGAGCTGAGAGGAGTACAGCCCAGCACGATGACCTTAGCCTGTGAGCTGGGGGGCACCAGCAGTCCTCCCTCTGAACAAGAGTCTCTGCTTCCCTCTCTGTAACTGTGAGTCTGCAGTGAGCTCAGGTGATGCTAACATTCGTTCAACCAGGAGAATTCACCAGAGGCAACAGGGTAACTCCTAGGCTCCTCCCTCCTTCACCCCAGTTTGTCTCTCCCCTCCATCTCATGGTCTCTGCTCACACAGCTACCACTCCCCTGCTCCATTCCAAGAGCCTCCTGCTCCATATCCATCCCTCAAGCCGCTCCCCTCTCCACTTCATCCTCCGAACATCTGTTGGTGATATTCCTAAAACATAGTCTGACCATGTCACTCCCCTGCTTGGTAAATTACAGCTGCTCCCTCTTACCTAGAGTTAAGTAGAAATTCCCTTCTACAACATTTAAAGCTCTTACAGCCTGGCTCCAACTTGCTTCTCCATCCCTGTTATACATTACCCCTTTCCTGCACAGCTATAGGCCATCCTGCTGTTTCTCATCCCATCAGATGCTCATTTTCCATCAACATACTTTTCCCTCCCTGCCCCCCCAACCATGGCTAAAATCCACTCCCTTCTGACCTCCAGCTCTTAAAACCCCTTGATTTAGGCTTAGCTCAAGGGCCACCTTGTCCATGAGACTGTTCCTGATCTCCCTTCCTCCTCTTCCCCAGCCGCTAGTGCTGACTTCACCAAAATTACCCTGCGTTTATTTCATGGAGATCTTGTACAGATTTTGTCTAGATTTATGTGTGTGTTTACGTATATCTGTGTCTGTTTATATTTCTATACGTACATGTTGTCTCTCCAGTAGACTGTAAACTCTGTGTGTGTGTATCAGAAGTGAAGCAAGGACTGTTTGATATGTCTCTCTATTCCCAGTGCCTTGCACACTTTGGTTCCAAGTAGGTACTTAATAAATGCCAAATGACTGGTTGGTTAACTTGCCTTAGGGAAGAATAAAACAGAGGCCTGGGTAGGATTGCCCCTGGGGCACAGTTGTGAGTTCTTGTCCACATTTTGCCTGGGATCATTTCTTTATTGGTTGCCAAGGGAAGCTGCCTGATAGAGAGCAGTTCTCAGGGGTCTGACAGTGACTTAAGTCTGAACTACTCACATTATGTGTTTAACTTGGCTAATCTCATGCTCCTGAAACCATTTTCTTCCAGGAGCTGTGATACCCAAATATTTTGTCTGTTAGTGCCATAAATGGGGGACATTTCCTAGTCCTTACTATGGTAGGCATAATTTGCCTAATATAGAGAAAAAAACATTTCCTGTTTTTATTTTCAAATCTTTAATAATCATACCTAGAGATCAGCTGACTTCCCTCATTATTTCTTACACCAGCAAAACACAAGTTTATCCTCTGAGCCTTTCTCAGCATTTTGCTTGGATTTCTTGACTCCACTGGGATTCAAACCAAAGGAGTGTCTAATTCCCTTGCTCATAGAATAGTAGAACAGAAAGAGATCTTGAAACCTAGAAATTCAGAATTAGAAGGCTCTCAGAACATCAGAGCTGGGAGGGTGCCTTAGAACATAAACTTTCAGCTAGGAGGGCCCTTAGAATATAGAACATGCTATCAGAATCCGATGGGATCTTATCATGTGGGAGCTAGCAGAGTCCTTAGGAGATGGAATTATAGGTCTAGAAGAGACTTTGGAATGTCAGGGCTAGAAGGGAGCTGAGTGGCCAGGTCATCCAAGCCTCTCATTTTAAAGGATGGAATTTAGGCCTTTAAAGGGGAAATGACTTGTCCAAAGTCACACAGTGAATTAGAGCTAAAGTAGGACCCCAGTCAGCCATCACATAAGATTAGAGTTTAGAACAGTGGTTCTCAATCTGTGGGTTGCGACCCCTTTGGGGGTCAAATGACTCTTTCATAGGAGTCATCTAAGACCATCAGAAAACACATATTTCTGATGGTCTTAGGAACCGAGACGTTGCTCCTCTATCCATCTCCAGGGGGGTCCGCCCACATGCAGATATGTCCACATAGGAGTCTTAAAGGGTCGCAGCATCAGGAAGGTTGAGAACCACTGGTTTAGAACAACCTCCTACACTCCCTCATTTAGCAAGAGGCTTGCTGCTTTACAGTATGTCCTCAGAATTCCAGTGGTTCTCTAGCTGTTGTCCTCAGGGAGTAAGTACCTCGAACACAGAAAGCAGGAATTGTGTCTTTGGAGGAAGAATACCCTCCTCTTTGTTACTTGCCCTGGACAGAACCTGGCTCCTCCAGGGCTGGACTCTGGCTAGTACCCCAGGCTCTGTCTGTCTAACCTTGAGCCTAACCAGAGTGGGCTGAGGGTAACTGCTCCTTTCCCTGTCACACAGTGATTAGAGCAAACAGGACCAGGGCTGAGCACCTGGGACCCTGCCCCAGTGATCCTAGTGGGGAGGAATGACTGTGAAGCAGAAGCTCATTCTAAGAGGAAAGTCCCTTCATTCTTTGTATCCTCAGGGCCTAGCACAGTGCCTGGCATACATATAGTAGACCCATAATATATATTGGTGACTGATTGACAGCAATATTTTGTTTAAAGACATTAGGCAGGGCTTAGATGTACAAGTACAGTACAAGATGTATAAGACCCACTCTGGCCCTGCGAGCCTGTGCTGGGAGGCCCTGGGCAGGGAAGACATGGCCTCTTGAGTTGTTTCTCTTTTCACCGCTCTAGGGGACTCTGTCATCCAGAACGCAGCCAATAGTGGAGTGGGGCAGGCAGTCATTCAGATTGCTGCAGCCTTGGGCCTGAGGACCATCAACGTTGTCCGAGACAGGTAGGGGAGCAGGAGCTGCACTGTGGCTTGTTTGCTTTGTCACAGAGTTTGTCATGGGGTTTTTCAGGCTATCCCTAAGGGTCTATAAGACCCCTGACTGAAGGACAGGGGCAAGACAACTAGCAGGAGCTGGGAAAGAGGCTGGATTGCAGTGAAGCCAGAAAGCTGAGCACAGGCCACCTTCCAGAAGGTTCCTAAGAGTTGTGTATCAAATGTGGCTCAGGTTGATTTAAGAAAAGCTAAATGTGCTATTCTCAGCTCTGGCACTAGATCACAGAAACCTCAGTGAAGCACCAGACCTGATTTCTCCCATGCTAGGGACCAAAGAGTCAGCCCTAAGGGAATGAAATGGAGGTGGCTTGGTTGCATGTATAAAATGTCAGGAATTAAGGGGGAAACTCCCTTTCTTGAATATCCACTCTTATTTGTTACTCCTATCACGTGGGGAGGAACCAGGGCCTTATTTTCAAAACAGCAACTGCTATTTGGGAATGTTGAAATATTTTGTTCTTTGAGCCAAATGAGTTTCCCAAGCTCCCCATGTCAGAAGTGTAGTATAGCCCCTCTAGTGGGGGCTCTAAGGCCAGAGCCACAGTCTTGCCCCCACTTCTGATCCTGGCCCTTAGTTTGTTGTGATGGATCAAGCACCCCCGCATGGCACTTGCCATAATCTCGGGAGCCCACTCTGGCAGTGAATGATTGGGAAGTGGGGCATGATGTCCTGTGGACCATACCACTAGAAGGAGGAGAGGGAGTGAGCTAATTTGTCCTGAAGTATAACAGCATGAGGAAGGAGGCAATATGGAGTCACGTCCCTTTTAAAGTGAGATGAGAGCTGTGTTTGTCTCAAGGAGAGTCTCTGGCTGATGTGGCCCTAGGCTACATGGGGAACCTTGGTGAGAACAGCATGACTCAAGTCATTTGGTTCTGTTTGGGGCCTAGGCCGGATCTCCAGAAGCTGACAGACAGACTGAAGGGCCTGGGGGCTGAACATATCTTCACAGAGGAGGAAATGAGAAAGCCAGAGATGAAAGACTTCTTCAAGGTACTTGGGCTGGGGTTGTGTTCTCTAGACCAAATAAACTTGAGGTAGAGAAGCCAAAGAGCCAGCCTGTGGCTTCGAAAAATAGCATGGCATAGTGAAGAGGGCCCTGAATTTGAAGTCTGCAGACCTGGGTTCGAGGTCCTTCTCTGCTGTCAGTAGGACCTTGGGCAGGACAGAGCTAACCTCCCTGGGTCTCAACTCCCGCAAACGTAGAAGGAAAGGATTGGACTGGGTCACCTTTGAAGTTCCTTCCAACTAGAGCCATGATCTTGTGACATAACACCCCTGGGCCTCAGTTTAGTCCTCTACAAGTTTCTCAGTAAAACGGGGGCAGGGTTGAAAGGGTTGACTAGAAGACCCCTGAAATCCCTTACTACTACTCTATGATGCCATGAAGTCTAGGATTCTTGAAAGCAGCCAGTCCTCAGTTCTCCTCACATGGAAACCTCTCTTCCTTCCTGGAGAAAGCATCTCTCCAGTCATGAGTTAACAGAACAAAATAGCACACACACCCCTTGGGGCACAATCCCATAAGGCCTTGTGAAAGACCAAAAAGAAAGTGCAAGAAAAAAATAAATGAAAAATTAACCCAGAGGGCCAGCATGCTATAGGAGGAACTGCCCAAAGCCTTGGGGAGGAGACTCAAGCCTGGCTTGGGGCTAGTCACTTCTCCCTAGACCTTGTTTCCCCATCTGTACAATGGAGTAGGGCTAGTCCCATAAAATCTGTAAGGCCCCTTTCCCATCCACTAACGTCCTGTGGTTCTCTGCTCCCCAGCCAGACTCCCAGATCTCACCCTAGCTCAGCAGTCACCCTGGATTCATAAAAGCCACAAATAACAAGGACACTCCAGCTCTTGCTTCTAGAATACTCTGTGGTCTTCAGAACACTGACATCCATTGTCTCATTTGAAGATTATCTCATTGGGAATGGACTGTCTCCCACAAACTAGCCTCAGTAGGATCCCGGGACCTACAGACTCATTGCCAGCTGATGAGATCTTTTGGCCACAGCAATTTATTAAATTCCTAAGGATAGGTGGAAGGATGGTACGTGAGCTGCATAAGTACAGGAAGCAGCCTCATCAGTGAAGTCATGGGTCTTTAGAAGTATAGAAGCATGCTGTCTTCTGTTAGTGGTAAGCCAGGCCAGGCCATGGATGACCAGCACCCTTGCAAGGGGGACCTTTACCACAGCTCCCCTTTCTCAAATCACTCAATATTTTTCCATTCCTGGTGGGTCCAAGGTATTGTGCCAGGGTGCAATTGTAATCTGTTATCGTAAATCCTTGGATTCTATCAGGGAGAAGGCATCCAGGTCAAGGGTGTTCTGAGCCCCTTGGTCAAATTAGTGAAGTCTGTGGGACCCCATTCTGAGTAGAATCATGTTTTTCAATGCAAATGAAATTAACGTATTTTTCAGTGCAAATGAAAAACAAAATGAAATACATGAGATTGCAAAGGAAACCAATTCCATTGAAATATAGGCATCAAAATATTTTTTGAAACAATTTTGTGGACCCTTGCTATAGGCCAATCACTATGCTAGGTGCCAGGATTATGAACACAATGAAGGAAGTAATCCTTGCTCACAAAGAATTGACCGTCTGTTAGAAAAAACACCAAAGATTTCCTCTTAATCAAAGGATTTGTTCTGTAAAACTGGGACTCAGTCAGAAGGCCATACCCAAGGCCCTAGAGGGCCACAAGTGGCCTTGAGGCCGCAGCTTCCCTACCCCTGACCTAGGAGAAAACCTTGTGGGACACCCATGACCAGGAAGGAAATCTAATAAAGGGGACTGAGAGGAGGCACTCTGACAGGTGGGAGAACCAGCAGGAGTGTCCAGGAGAAAAGCATGTTCAACAGTGTCAAAGGCCAGAGAGAGGTTGATAAGGATGAGGATGACTTACTCTGTCCTGCTTGCCCAATGCAAGCATCACAGATACCTGGGCTCCTTAAGAGCCTACCCAACATGGCGAACTTTTAACGAGCTTTGTCTGTCGCAGAATAAGTCTGTGCTAGGTCATTCTGTGGCGCGCTCACACCACATGGAGGGAAGCCGGGGTCTTATGTACAGAGGAATCTAGGGGTGGTCTAGAGGAGGAGTTTGGGGAGGATCTTCAGGAGGAGTTAATGAGGTCAGTGCAAGGGGTAGATGGATATTTTGATAGGCTCAAGGGTGGGAAGTAGATGGACAATGGAGGGCTAGGCTAGCAACAGAGGCTTGGGCCCAGCCACAATGAAAAACTGCCTCTGCAAATGCCTCATCAAGTGGGAAGATTCAATCAGACTTCAAGGGGTTTCCCAGAGCCTGTACCTCAAAGATTCAAGGAGAGCTCAAGGCGGGTCCTAGAGCCTGCACCTCATCATTGTGACTTGCCCAGGGTCACACAGCTAGGGAGCGTCTGAGACTAGATTTGAACTCACAAAGATGAGTCTTCCTGACTCCAGGCCTTGTGCTCTGTGTGCTGTGGCCCCACCTCACTGCCTTAGTCATGTCAGCTGCTGTTCACAGAATTTTAGAATGGAAAGGAATGATCAGTCATCTAGTTTATCCTTCACAGGGATTCCTTGCTGTTACATACCTGACGACCAACCTTCCAGTGAGGGAGAATGCCCAGCTGAGTGTCTGGGTGGACACTAGCGAATGCTCATCAAGTAATTGGTCACCTCCCAAGTCAGTCCATTCCACTTAGACAACTTTGATCCTTCAGAATTTTTTCCTGTCATGGAGCCTCAGTTTGCCTCTTGGTAGACTCTACCCATTGTTCTTGGTTCTCCACCTCTAGAACCAAACAGAACAAAGCTGATTCCATCTTTCACATGACAGCCCTCACCTGAGAGCCGAGTGCCTCCCGAACCCAGGGAGAGCATCAGGGCTTTCCAACGAAGGGGAGCCCATCCCCCATTCCACTCTTGGACAGCTCTCATTGGTATCACTCTGATAGTGAGTCTGAGCCTTCTCTTCTCCAGCTATTTAAATGACGGTTTTCTCCACCTATTCTAGGGGCAGGACAGCATTCTCACACCCAGAACTCTCTCTGTGGTAGGAGCCTCAGACCATGTCCCTTGAAGATGTCAAGGGCCTCCTGTCACCCCTCCCTACAGTGAGCTTGTAGTGTTCAGAGCTGGAAGAGACTTTCAGATCATCCAGTTCCCTCTTTCTACAATGAGGGAAACTGAGGCACAGAGAAGGAAGCAGCCTGTTCAGAGTCACACAGAAGGTCCTCGGCAGAGCCAGGGCTGGAGCCCAGGTTTGCTGTTTATCTCTTTGCTGTGCTGCCCCAAGGTGGGGAAGATCAGAATGTGCACACGCACAGCTCAAGAGCCTGGTGTGTCACTAGCCACAGAGCAGCACTGAGAATGTGACATCGGGACCAGAAGGTCCCCAGGAGATTCCAATAGAGGAAGGACAGGGCTGAGTGTTAGAGAAGGTGATGCTGTGGGCTGGTGAGCGGGCTCTCATGGGCATTTATCTGAAGATGCCGCCTGGGCCAAGCAGTTCCAGCTTCATTGCAGGCATGGGGAGGGTGAGAACCCTGCTGGGGTTAAGCCCTGAAACCACACAGATTGCAGTTGACCCATGCTGCTGGTTCCTTTATTTTTCAGAATTTTCCTCGGCCTCAACTTGCACTTAATTGTGTTGGTGGGAAGAGCTCCACAGAACTGATGCGACACCTGGGGTGAGTGAGTGAGTGTGTGAATGCATGCCTGGCTGCCCACAGATCAGAAAGAACCAGGCTGGCAAGTGGATGAGCCCCGCCAGCCTCTGGCATCTGAGCTTAGAGCAACCTGAGTCAGGCTACCCGTAGCATTACAGTGCCATGCCAGGCATGGTGTTTAAGACACAGTCCCTACCTTTATGGAGTTCTTATGGTCTAGTTAGTACACTAGCAAAGGAAGGCCATGTTGAACTGCAGATGCAGGCTGATAGTAGGAAACCCAGAGCCCAGCTGGACAAAGAAACAGCCCCACCCCTGTGTCTGAGTCATCCTGCCAGCTGAGATACCCAGAATCCTTTTGCAGAGGCTCAGTATTAGACCCCTGAGTTCAAGCACCAGCCCTACCATTAACCTGCTGTGTGACCTGGCGCAAGGCACTTCTCTCGGCATCTTTCTCTGTCCTGGGGATCTTAATTCTTTTTGTTTGTTTTATCTTTTTGTTAAGGACCATTTGGCAGTCTAGTGAAGACATATACTCCTTCACAGGGTACTGTTTTTAAATAATTGAAGGAAATGCCAAATTTCATTTAGGGATTAGTGAAAATCAAGATGTATAATACGTTCTCTGCCCCATTCCAGGTCACAGACCCCCCAGGGGCCTCAGGCTAAGAACCCCTGGACATACGGTCTTGAAGGGCCCTTCCATATATAACTCTCTTTCCTTTTCCTGGTGAACCTCAAAATTCAACCATTGATCCTAGCTAGAAAATACCAAAATGATCCAGTGGGAAGAGCCAAGGTCAGTGAAGGCAGGGTATACTTCTGCCACCACCACCAGCCAGCAGTGTGACTTAGATCAGTCCGTCAGGCCATCTCTTAAGCACTTAGCACATGGCAGGCACTGTGCTAAGCACTCAAGAGACAAGACCAAAAAAAACAGTCCCTGCCCTCAAGCAGCTTACATTCCTAGAAGGGAAATAATAGGTACATCCGTAAGTGAATATGAAATGTATCCAAAGCCGAACTTTGAAGGACACTAAAAATTCTAAAAGAAATCTGTTCCAGGCCTGGGGACAGCCTTACAGAGGCACAGTGGGTAGTCTGGCTGGAATGGAGAGTGTCCAAAGGGGAGTAGTGTGTATGAAACCTGGGAAGGTAGGACAGAGCCGACTAGGAGGGCTTTACATGCCAAATAGAAGAATTTCCATTTTGTCCAAGAGGCATTAGGGAGCCACAGAAAGCTTTTAGAACCAGGAGGTAGCGTGGCCAGATCTAGGTTTTAGGAATATCACACTGGCAGCCATGTGGAAGGCAGATTGGAAGGATGATAGGCCTGAGACCAGTTGGGAGACCTGTAAAGTACTCCAGACCAGAAGTAAGGAGGGCTTCTGGGAGAGATTTGGAAGTCGAATTCACAAGACTTGGCAGCTGGTTGGATATAGGGGATGAGAGCAGGTTATGAATCTGAGGGACTAGAAGAAAGCTTAGAGCAGAAGAGCAGCAGAAAGAGCAAACTTAGGGGGAGAGGGAGTTTGGGAGGAAAGACAGTACATTCTGTTTGGGACCTACTGAGTGGGAGAGGCCTCCTTTAGATGGGTATTTATCCTCTCTGTATTTTGGGTTTTTGCATCAATAAAACAAAGTTGACATAACCTACTTACCACTCTCACGCCCCCACACACTGACTGATGTGAAGTTTGTGAAAGCCTATTGAAAAATATAAAGCATTAAACAAATGGGAGGCGGTATTGGCGTTAAATTTAGGAAGGATAATCGTCTTAAGAGGTTTAAAATTCTTACAGATCTCACGGGAACTGAATGACGCATGGAGATGTTGCAAATGTTGCAAGATTTACTTCCCATGAAAGCCAATGACATGGGATTAGTTCAAATAACTAACTAATGGGATTGTAATAGTAGATAATTATAAGTTGTTTAAATTTACTACACACCCTCTGCTTCCCTCTCTCTTCCATGAGGCATTCCAGTGTATCTGGAACCTGAAAGTCAAAAATAGCTTTCCACCATCTCACCCCAGTGCCCTCCTTGATGTGAGTTGGACCTAACTCCTCTTGGGCCAGTGAGCCGGATCGCCAGAGTCTTACTGTTGGCAGAGATCATCATTGTTCACCACCCCCAACCCCTGCTTGGGAGAACGGGAATGGGGGGCATACACACCCCACCCCTGCGGTGATGATCTAGGCAAGCACTATCAAACAAACGAGAGGCTTTGATCCCTCTCTTGAAGGCTCAAAACGTAATTGAAGAAAAGAGCAGGATACACTAACAAGCCTAATGCTTCTGAAGCTGTGGGTAAGAGCAGATGAAAACAGCCGTCCTCCCCTTGGTGCCCTGAGTGTTCAAAAAGAGGTGCATGTGGATCACAGTTTGACTAATTGAAACATTTTCCATGGGAGCTAGGTATCAAAAGGAAAGGTGAGTTCCTTTGAACAGTGAATAATTCCTTCCCACTCCTTGTTACTGATTTGTAAGCTTGGTTATTGTTCCTCTGAAGGCCTCTTCTGATGCCCAATCAGCATATGTATGAAGGTGACCCTCTATTGAGTCCCATCCAGCTGGAGGCCTCTGAGTATCCGACCATTGCGGGGGTGGGGGGGGGGGGGGGCGGTCCTCTCACCCAAGGACCAGACCTCCAAACCACAGGCAGAAGCACTGAAGAGGTAAATCACAGGCCTTCAGCCTTGGAAGGGACCTCAGAGACCTTCTCATCCAACTCATTCTCCATCAGACCCAACCAGTGCTCCACCAACCTCTACTTGAGAACCAAGTGGAAAGGAGACATCACAACCACTTCCTAGGCTTCCTATCCCATTTGTAGATCACTCTCATTGCTAGGAGCTGTTTCATCCTGTCTAGCCTGAATCTGCATCTCTGCAGCTTCTACTCATCACTCCTAACTCTGCCCTTTGTGGCCAAACCCAACAATTCTACTCCCTTTTCCATGCACTTTAAAGATTTAAAAGCAGGAAACACATTCACCCTTAAGTCTTCTCCATATTCAACATCCATGGCTCCTTCTGCTTAACATCATATGCTATGAACTTGAGACCCTTCCCATTTCTGAAGACCCTTCTCTGGATGCCCTCTCATTTCTCCATGACTTTCCTAAAATGTGGTGCCCAGGACTGAGTACAAGACTCCAGCCCTGAATTCCCAGAGGAATCACCATCTCCCTAGTCCTGGGATGTTCTGCCTCTTACTGTCGTGTCAGATTTCTTCGGCCCCCTTGGCTACCGTTTCACACTGTTGACTCACACTGAGATTGCAGGCCATTAAAACTCCCAGATCTCTTTAGACATGCTGTTACCTAGGCACACCTGGGCCATCTTGTGAACTCCAGTGTAAGACTTTCATTTTCCTCTGTATTAAATTGCATATTCTTCAATTCAGCCCAGTGTTCCAACTTCTTGAGATTTTTTTTTTAAATCCCGGCCCCAGAAGTTTCAGGATCCCCCTGGTGCCTCTAGGATAAAACACAAACTTGTCTGACTAGTGTATTATCTGATCTCCTTAGGTTTGTACAGCATGCACATAAGAAAGATGTACTATCTTTACCATTATCCAAGCCATAAACAAAACCATTAAACAACATAAAGCCAATGACAGATCCCCAACGCCTTCTCAGTCCTCATCCTTCTTATCCTCTCTGCAGCCTTTGACATAGTTGGTCACCCTCTTCACTTGGAGACTCGACTCTCTAGGTTTTCGTGACCCCGGCCTCTCTCAGTTCTCCTTTCCAAATTACTCATCCATTTCCTCTTTCTGAGCAGGTATACTCTGATGACAAAACCACATCCGTTTTTACCTGTGTTGATCTTCACCTAAATACTCCCTCTCTACCATGATACTTCCTCTCTCTCTGTTCCTGGATTTCCTCACATGAGTAATGCAGCCTTTTTTTTAAGAGGTAGGGCAGCCCAGAGAGCATGAGGCCTCCCCAAATGATAAGCATTTAATTCACTTTAAGTTTATCTGCCAGAGCCACAGGTTAAATCAGTTCATTAGCTCATAGAAGCATGGACTCTTATACTGGGAAGGGCCTGGGAAGCTCTAAGGCCATCCACCCCCAGCTGCCTCCAAAGCAGGAGACCTGCTGCTGCAGCCCCAACACATCAGGTCAGTTCAGCAACTGACCATTAAATGCCCATTGGGAGGAGAGGCAACACCCAGTTTTAGAGGGGGGAGGTGGACGGGGGTGGGCTGAATAAATGCTAATTAGTTGAATTTTTTAAAAAAAAACCCAACATGTACAATGTTGCCCCATTCCTTTTATCCATTCCCTGCCTTTTTGGTTAGGTGTAAGCTTTCAGAACCATTTTCCATTCATGAGGCCCATCGCAGCAAAACCTTTGAGGTCCAGGTTTCTTCTTTGTGGTGAGATCTCTTGTTCACCTTGCTTGTCTCACATGCTTTGTGCATTACAGAGACGGCTGATCTGTCAGCCCTAGGATTGAGTGACGGCTCCTTTCTTCAGTTTGGTCTCCGGTGAATGGCTTGGCCTCTCTGCCCGGCCCTTGTCTTCTTTCAATATTGCAGCAATTCTTGATGGTATCTAACTTGGTGGGTATGAGTTGACAGTCTTCTCCCTCCTCCTTTTCAATTAAATGGCATTTTGATTGGATTTATATGACTCCAGGCAAGTAAGTTTTTTTTAAAATTAGAGATTTTTTAAAATATATTTTGTTCTTACAACATAATTCTTTCTGAATCTCTCTCTCTCTCTCTCTCTCATATGCACAAGCACAAACACCCATACACCTACCCCTGGAACTGAATAATTCAGAATAACAAAACATTCAAGCGGAAATAACGAATACAACAGCCATGTCTGATAATGTATGAGCCAGAGCTAGGAAGGATCTCGGAGGTATTCTGAGATACTCACTCATTTTGCAGATGAGGAAACAGACCCTGAGAGGCTAAGTGACTTACTCAGTCCTAGGATGATGGCTCGAGAGCTGGAAGGACCTCAGCAGCCATCTAGTGCGGAGGTGTCTAACTCACTACCTGAGGGTTTTCTAAAGTCAGCATGCACCAGCAAAGATTCATTTCTGTTTGAGTTTGACACCAGTGACTAGTCCAGCGCCATCCCCTCCTCTGACAAATGAGGAAACAGCCCCAGATAGGGTAAGTGATTTGTCCAGGGTCACCCAGGTAGCAGACATCAGAGGCACAGAAGAACCTGAATTCTCTGATGCCAGAGCAAGGACTCTTCTCACCATGCCAGGCTTCCCCACTAGAGAAAGACCATTATCTCTTTCTTTTTTACTAGCCTTTATAAGGTACATTGCTAACCAAGAGCCTATCAGCCAGATACTTGAAAGTGAAAAGAATCTGTCTACTAGTCTTGAGTTTTGCTCAAGGCAGACCTGCACTGTGCAAACTAAAGACCAAAAAGAGATCTGCCTTTTGTATGTTGCCTTCAAGCTTGGAGAGCACTTTGTATACATCCTCTCATTTAATCTTCACAACCAGGTAGTGAAATGCTGTAGGTATTATTGTCCCCATTTTACAGATGAAGAAACAGAGGCTCAGAGAAAATAAACTAGTAAGCCTCTCAGACAGGATCCACACCCAGGGCTCCCTAACTCCAAGGTCTGTGCCATATCCACTTCACAATATTAACTCCTTCACAAGCACAGTGCCTAACAGGAAGGAAGGGCAGCTAGATGGTACAGCAGAAGAGTGCCAGCCTTGGAGTCAGGAAGACTCATCTTCCCGATTTCAGATCCAGTCGTTTGATCCTAGACAAGTCACTTCACCCTGTTTGCCTCAGTTTCCTCATCTGTAAACTGAGCTGGAGAAGGAAACGCCAAACCATTCCAGTATATCAGCTAAGAAAACCCCAAATGGGGTCATGGAGAGTCAGACTTGACTGGATAATAACAACTAACACAAAGTAACTACTTAATAAATGCTGGTTGACTGACTTGACTCCAGCAAAGTGTCTCTGGAACAGCCCTTTCTGGTTGCCCTGCCCTGGCCTGGTTTCCTCCTTTTAGAGGTCATCTGATTCACCTCCCGCCCCAGTGACCTCAGTAACATCCTTGACAGTCATCCGGCCACGGGGGGAATGTTTCTGTAAGAGGTGTGCATGTACAGCCTTGCAAGACCTGCCCATCTTTAGCTAAAGAGCCAGGGTTCTTGTTTTAAAAAAGAAAGAGAGAAAGAAATATATTTTATTTTGAGTTCTAATAGCAAATGCCCATAGGTTTGTATTCAGATGTATTATCAGGAGCACAAGAATAATGGTCTCGTGTGGTGAAAATACAACACCTGGTTTATCAGGGATTATACAGAGTGTGGCTGGAATGCTCTCTTCTGCCCTTGTTCACCAGCTGTGTCTGGTTTTCATGTTCTCTCGGTCCTTTTTGCCTTCACTGTGTACACATTGGGGATTTATTGTTGTTGGCTTTAACTACAAAGCTGTGAGTGCACATTGTTCTTTCAGTTAGTTCTTCCTTCCGTTCTACTTCATATAAGTCATCCTATAATTCTTTGAATTATTTGTCATTTCTTATGGCACAATGATATTCCGTTATGTTAACCTGCCATAATGATTTGTTCAGCCACTGCAGTCCATGGATACCTCACTTATTTCCAGCTTTTTGCTATTAGTGCTGCTCACAGTTCCCCTTGGACAGGTCTCTTTTTTCTCTCATACTCTCCTTGAGATATTATCCCAGTGGTGGTACCACTGAGGCAAAGCATCTGCACATTTTTGTCACTAATTTTGTAATTCCAAATTGCTTTCCCGAAATGTTAAACCAGTTCAAGATTCTACCAAATAGTGTGCCTATTTTTACCACAGCTGCACCTGCAATTTTATTATCTTTTATTGTATTTGCCAATTTGATAGGTAACAGGCAGTCTCAGAACTGTTTACTCATCATTTTCTCTAGAGGCAGTGTGGCTTAGTGGATGGTGTGTGCTCCACAGAGAGTCAGGTAGAGTTGAGTTCAGTCCATCTCTGACACTTAACTAGCTGGATGACCCTGGGTGAGTCACATCACCTTTGCCTGCCTCAGGCAACTCCCTAGGACTTGGCTGGAGCTCCCAACATTGATGAAATCACAGTAATTTCTACAAAGTTCCAACTTCTTAGGAATGTGTATGAAAGTCATTTTCCCTTTGTTTTTCAATCTTAAGGTTTTTAAGAGGTCTTGGAGAGAGAATTTTTAGAACTGAGATGTAGCCAGAGCTATGTTTTAGGCCATCCTTGTTCAGCTCCCTCATTTTACAGATGCCCAAGAAATGGGAAGGAGCCTGCGTCAGGTCACACAGGTTCCTAGTAGTGGCAGAACCAAAACTTGTATTTAATGTCCTGATGCTCTTCCCACATCATCCTTCTCCCTTCTATTGATCTGTGATCTGTTGCCCACGTTGGTCTTGTTGACCAGTAAGCCAGCATGGATAATCAAGACGTAGAGACCAGGCTGTACCCAGATCTGTAGGAGAAACTGAGGCTGTGTAACCCAGAGAAGAGAAGACTTAGAAGGAGCAGAATAGCTTGCCATGCTGACATATTTGAAGGGCTATGCTTGGCCTCCAAAGAAAACTCAGACAAAGCTTGACCACAGAAGGGAGACAGATTTAGGGATGTGTAAGAGGAAGTTTACTGGCAGTTGTAGCTGCTTTTGGAGGCAGGATAGGCTGCCTCAAGAGGTCTTGAGCTCCCTGTTCACGAAGACTATTCAGGTGGAGGCCAGATAATGATTCATGGGAAATCTTTAGGTACAGCTTTAAGCTCCATGTCCTAAGGTCTTTTCCTCAGGGCCCATCCCATTCCTTCAGTTTTTGTGATTTCCAAGAACCAGGGAATGGCAGCCTAGGTGAAGTTGAGTGAAGGAGCTTAGTGCCACCCCTGATTCTGAGGAGTATTTGGCTACTCTTATGCAGGTGACCATCCACCGATCAACAAGTATTAATTATGGGACACTGTATTGCAACAGCATCTTCAGCATAACATAGTAGGCTCTTAATAACTTAGTCAAATTCAGCAAATATGAAGTGTCTACTGTGCAGAAAGATCATTGTGCTGGTCAGTAGGCAAAGACAAAAGTAGTGCTCCCCCTTCCCTCAAAGAACTTACATTCTACTGGGGAATATAATATGTACACAGATAAGGAAATGCAAAATAAATTTCGAAGGGAAAGAAAATCTTCAACTTGAGAGGGGTGGGGAAGGTTGGTGGATTGAAGGTTAGCCAAGTTTTTGTGTCTAAGGACATATGCTTTGAGAGAAATGGGGCCAGTCTGTTGGGGCAGCTAGGTGGCACAGCAGATAGAGTGCTGGCTCTGGAGTCAAGAAGGCTCTTCTTCATGAGTTCAAACTGACCACATGTAAGGAAAATTCCATTGCATCTACCCGGTCACAAGTCTGGGGGCGCTAACGTGGCAGCCTGGGGCCTGGGTAGAGGCCCTCGC
Organism: Pseudochirops cupreus; assembly: GCA_028627135.1. Classification (NCBI taxonomy): domain Eukaryota; kingdom Metazoa; phylum Chordata; class Mammalia; order Diprotodontia; family Pseudocheiridae; genus Pseudochirops; species Pseudochirops cupreus. Next base: position 113,169,670 of record CM053582.1, on the reverse strand, counting down.
ATGTCTTGAAACCGCTGATGTGGCAAGTTTCCAGCCATAAGAGTTGGGCTTGGCACACAAGGCAGTGGGTGTGATAGGCATGATGACGAGAGATGCCTCCCTAGCTTCAGGGCTGTACGTGATAGGTCCACTGGACGGTGACCTCCCAAAAGGGGACGGAGTATGGAAGGGAGATATCAGGAGTGAGGCGAGAGGGGAGGAGGATTCGGAGGAGGATTCGGTCAGGAATTCGGCCCGGGAGAAGATCCGGGGGAGGACCAAAATGGGCAAGGCAGAGTAGGGCCGCTTAAGCTTGCACAATTGTAATCACTTGTAATAAAAGTTAATGAGCCGCCTTGCCCGAGGCTGTGGTCGTTCTGTGGGGGACAGATCTCTAACCCGAGAGAGAAGGGGGGTTAGAGCCAGCCGCGGCTGAAGGCCGGGGAGGGACCTCGGCGGGAGGAAGCCAGAGGAGTAAGTACCCTGGTTGTCTTAGGGCCCTCAGAGTAATAAGGATAAAAACCCTAAGAACCACAGACATGTAGGAGCTGTGTGACCCTGGGCAAGTCACTTAACCCTGTTTGTCCCAGTTTCTTCATCAGAAAATGAGCTGGAGAAGGAAATGGCAAACCACTCCAGTGTCTCTGCCAAGAAAACCCCAAATGGGGTCACGAAGGGTTAGACCTGACTGAACAACAATATGGCCAGTCTGTGGCGGAAATGAAGTACATTCTCTAGAAATCATTTGTAGGGTACTAACCAGATGCTTTACTGTGTGACTGAAACATCAAACATCAGAGCTAGAAGGGCCTTTAGAATGCAGAGCACAGAATGTCCACGTAAACTGAGCTGGGGGAGCCTCATTTTATGGAAGAGGAAGCTGAGTCCCAGAGTCTTGCCTGAGGTCACACACTTCCTTGGTGGCAGAGCCAGGGCTGTTTCAAACTGCCCCCAGAGCAGACCGCCTCAGAGAAGGCCTCCCTTTGTCTCTCCCCCCAGCCCTTGATCTCTGATGTTTCTTCAGGCATGGCGGCACCATGGTGACCTACGGAGGGATGGCCAAGCAGCCGATCACAGCCTCAGTGGTGAGTGGGCATGGAGGTAGAAAAGGAGTCGGGGAGACCAGGCCCCTGCATTTCCACCTTTCTCTCTAATGTTCTGCTCTTTTCTGAGCCCTCAGTCTCTCTTCCCTGTGTCCACAGAGCTCATTCATTTTTAAGGACATCAAGCTCCGGGGCTTCTGGATGTCTAGGTGGAAGAAAGACCAAGGCATAGGTGAGTGGTGAATGACCCCAGCTAAGGCCAAGGGGACAATAGATGGCTGGGCAGTGCCTGGGGAACCCAAGGAGGCCTGTTGGACCCCCAGAAAACATGACTCTTTTACCTCTTTTCCTTCAACATTCAGTGAACATTGAGCACAGCCAACAAGAAGGCCGGGCATAGAGAAAAAATTGGCCTAAAGACAAGAAAGCCTGGGTTCTGATCCCACTTCTGACACCCTGGATGGGTGACCCTAAGCAAAACACTTGACCTCTCCTTGTCCTAGGCAGCTCTTTAAAACCATGAGATTGCAGAGAGGGTAGCATTAACCTGTGTCAGTAGAGGACCTTTCCTCACCTGGGAGTTTCCTATAATGGGAATCACAGGGCCATTCCTTGGCCCTGTTTCCTCTATGCCAGCCACTATGCCAGGTGCTGGAGATGCAAAGATAAACACTTCCATTCTTTAGGGGCAGAATGAGGCCAGACAGGAAGCATCCTAGACCAGAACCTGAGATTGTTAGGTCCCCAGGAAGTGAGCTTCAACTTAGACACAAGCATTAGGTCTAAGGGAAAAGCATTCCCAGCTGACCTTTGCTTACCCTCTTCCTGTCTCTTCCTGACACCCAAGGCCAGCCACAAGAACCCAAGTGCAAGGGAAAGATATACGGAGGAAAGCAGATTGGGGGCTTGGAAAGAGCTGCCTGGGGGGGGGGGTGCCTTAGTTTTGTGGTCACAGGAGGACGTTGGGTGCTCTAGGAAAGCTGAGCCAGCACGGCCCCAGGCCCACAGTTCTTCCTTCCTCCCCTCCCTGCTCTGTTGGGGGTGTCCTGCCCTGATCTCCCTGGGTTTGCTTTCCTGTGCGTCATGTATAACTGCTTTCACTGTGCCCATCCTGGGGACAAAGAGCTCTGCCCTCAACGCCGATCCTCCCAGGGACTCTGGTAGGTATAGAGTACAGGGACTTCACAGACAGTTCTCTCCATTTTCCAGATGAGGAAACTGAGGCTCATAGAGGGCAAAGATTGGCCCAAGGTGGTAGAGCCTCAATGTGAACCCAGGTCTGTTACTACCACCTCGTATCTTAAACTGTTAATACATGCTGCCTTTGGGGTCAGGGGGTGCCCAGGCAGTGTTCCCCCTCTAGTAAGCTTGAGGCTTCCACAGTGGAGAGAGCCCTGGACCTGGAGCCAAGAAGACCTGAGTTTGATCCTGGGCAAGTCACTCTACCTCTGTCTGCCTCGGTTTTCCCAGCTGTAAAATGGGGATAATAGCAACTACCTCCCAAGGTTGTTGTGAGGCTCGCACATAGGTGCTGTATAAATGCTTATTCTCTTCCCTCCTCTGTGACCTGACTCTCTTGCCTCACACTTGCTGCCTTCCCATTACATCAGGGTCGAAGTTGTTTTGCCCAAGTTCCATTGCAGCCACTGCCTTTGGGCCCCAAAAGCCCTGCTGGGCTCCAGCTGGTCCTTTCTGTTTTATTTGTCTCTTCCCCCTTGAGACCCCTCAGGAGATGGGGAGGGTTGGGGCTTTGTAGAGAAGAGACATCCCTGCTGAAACTGCAGGGAAGAAGGAGCAGTTGAAGACATGCCAACGTCCCAGAGCAGCCGGCTCTGGAGCCTTGGTGGGCCTGGTTAGGCAAGGGGAGACCAGCTGCAGAAAAGCCTGGGCACCCGCCACCCCCTCCCTTTGCGGGGAGGGCAGTGGGGACCTGGCACGGTGTAGGAAGTGACTAAGGTCTCAAAACCAAATGAACTGGTATTTTTAAAAGTTATTGTGAACTTAACAAACATAAAAACCATCAGTATTTCTGTGTCCAAAGGACGGGAAGACAGAATTCTGGCTGTGAACATTACCTACAGCTTGTCATTAAGTACAGAACTGGACCCCAAAACCCCTAGTACAGTTTCAAACCTTAGTAGCCTGTCACGCCCAACACGGCATCGCCCTGCCTGCCCTGCTCGTCTCTAGTCCCTTCTGAACTCCCTTCCCCTTTCTTCTGGATTGTTTTTACATGTTTCATTCATATTCTTTGTTTCTTTTTTCTTTTTAATTTCTCCTCCACCATTTTCTCCCCACCAAGAAAAAAAAAGTCCTCCCTTAGCACAAATAGAGTCAAAACAAAATAAATTTACACATTGGCTGTGTCTTAAGGTGGAAAACTAGGTTTAAAAAAAAACAGTAGAAAGGTAGGCAGATTAAAGGAATTCCAGATTTCCTTACAGGCCATGTGAAGACAGTTCTGATTTTATACTAGATTCCCCAAAGCTGACAGAAAGCAAAGATAGGAGTGTAGGGGAATTGAAGGAGCATTGGATTTGGAGGAGGGGCCTGGGTTCTGATCCTGCTTCAGTTATTCTATACTTGTATGATCTTGAGCCAGTCTCTTCCCTTCTCCTGCCTCAGTTTCCCCATACAGTTTGCTCTGTATTACAGAGCCCTGTGACCCTTCTCCCATCCTCTCCTCTCACAGACAAGGTCAAGGAAATGATCCTCACCCTGTGTGACTTCATCCACCGAGGGCAGCTCACGGCTCCAACCTGCTCTGAGATCCCACTGCAGGACTACCAGGTAGCTCTGGAGAACTCCATGAAGCCCTTCATTTTCTCAAAGCAGATTCTCACCATGTAATGAGCCAGGAGGATGAGTAACCAGACATTTTGAGCCAATGGTAGAGGGGCACGGCAGGCTCCTCATGGCCAGGTGCTGTCTTTGCCACAGCCTCTCTCTGGAGCCTTGCTGCCCCCCATGAAGGGCCTGGTTCTGATATCAGGAAATAGACCTTGAAGCCATTGCCTGTGCAGCAGCCCTGGGCTTCACTAATAAAGTGCATTGCCAATCTCTTAAGCAGGAAGCAATCCTTTCCCGCTGGGTAGCAGGGTGCTGGCATCCACATGGTGTCATTTTGCTTTTCCCTACTTACAGCCCAGCAGGGAGAGTCTTAAAAGTAGCAGAAGTTTGGCCTTCAGGGGAGGACACTGGGGGACCTAACTCTGAGCTTTGTAGTTTGGAGCAAAGTGGGTATGTGACCTGGGCAGGGGGGAGGTATATGCTATACTGAGGGCTAGGACATAATCCAGGAAACCAGTGGTCAGGCTGTATGTCTTCTAGAGCCTAGATGCTGGTCCACTTTCTGGAAGAGGATGAATGGGTAGAAAGTTAGGGATTAGAGTCTTGACGGGAAGAGCAGAGTGTGGCTGGGTCTACCCCACTTCTCCCCACCTTCCCTGTCTTTATAACATCATGACCCATGTAACTTCTCTCCTCAGACTCAGAGCTGCCTGGTTAGAATCCCTTCAGTGCATCTGACCGGATAACATTGCTGCTGGGTTTTCTGTTAAGCCCTACCCTCAGAGGATGTGACCCTCACCCCCAACACTCATTCACCCCAAAGCCTAGCCTCTAGCCCTCTCCAGGCCTTAGGAATGTGCTTGCAGGCCAAGTGGAAGGGGAGTCAATCTTACCTACCTCTGCTAGAATTAGAAGGCCATTCCCTCTGCTCTCCCCTAGCCCTGCCTGCCTTTTTGAGAGCCTGAGTTCAGCCAGAAGTACCTTCATTTGGAGGAGAGGTGGTATATAAAATCAACATGGAAGGATTTGGGCTGGCATCAAGACTGACCAGAAGCGTATACTCCACACAGGCGGGGCAGCTTCCCACCTTTCCTTGCGTGATGAGCTCCAGGGACGTCTCTTGTCAGGGAGTGGTCAGAGCACAGGAGTATACGGGGTATCCACAGAGTCTTAGCTATTAAAACTGAAAATGGCACTAAGGCATTGGGGAACGCCTTCCCTAGAGCTCTGGAGGCAACGTCTTGCCTAAAATGTTAGCATTTTAGAACCTACAGGGAGGTTCCTCTCCTCCCTACCTAGTGCTTGCATCTGCCCAACAACAAACACTGAAGGGATGTCAGATGTGTGGCAAGTGCCCAGAGGGGAGTTCCCTGAGAAGTGAGCTGGAGCTGCCCCAAGGAGTTCCCAATCTACTAGGGAGGCTAAGTACTCACAGAAATGGCAAGAATACAAAGTGGATAATACCATCAGAGGTGAAAAATTCTGTGGGTTTTCAGGAAGGAGATGAGAGAAAGATGGAGGGTGGGCGTGGAGGGGCTTGAACAAGAATGTGGAACCAAATATTTTTAAAGAGAGATTTAATAGGAATAAATGTAAAGTCTGATGCTTGTGTTCCAAAACCCATATTCACATGTACAAAGTGGGAGAGGCATGGCCAATCAGCAATTTGTCTGAAAAGGATCTAGGGGTCTTAGTGGGCTCTGGCCTCAGTACACAGCCAAAAAAGTTGGCAATGTTAAGAGGCATAGTATCCAGGACTAGGGAGATAGGTGTTAGACCTGCTCTCCTCTGCTCTGGGGAGAACTTATGAAGAATATTGTGTTTAGTTTCAAGGGGACACTGATAAACCAAAGGGTGGCCAGGATAATGAAATAACCCTGAGTCACGCTGAAGGTGAGGTGGAGCTGGATGTTTCCCTGGAGAAGGGAAGATTCTTGCTTTAGACATGGTATTGGGAAGCATCTTAATAGTTACCTATGCAGCATTACAAAGGGCTGCTTTGAAGGGAAGGACCTCCTCCTTGTGAAGGTCTTCACACTACACCTGCAGGATTACTTGTTGTGCTAATGAAAGTTCTGTTGCTGGGATTCCTGTTTGGGTATAAATTGAACTCTATAGATGGTGTCCAAGGTCTCTTCCGATTCTTGAAATTCTGCATTCATGGCCAATTTAGTTGGAGTATTAGGATACATGTAGCTCAGAAAGTATGCTGGAGCCATACCATAAAGGGCATTAAATGCTACACTAGGAATTTCTGTCTGCCTTCAAGGAAATGGGCACCATTGAAGGTTTTCAAATAGTCAGATAACCTGATCAAAGTTTTGCTTTAGGAAAAGTAATCTATCTGTATATATTAGATAGATAGGAAAAGAGAGACTGGAGAAGAGAACAGTTAAAACTATGACAGCCACCAGACAAGAGGTGATAGAGTCTAGAGTAGGGTATGGGCAATGGGGATGGGAAGGAAGGGAGGCCGAGGTCTAATTGATTGTTCTTGTAGAACACTTAATATCATTAGATGGCATGGGAAGGGAACTAAGTTAATGACAAGAAAGTCAAAGGAGCAGATTTGGGGGGAAAGATGGTGAATTTGGTTGGGACATTTGGTGTTTGAAGTGTCAATGAGACATCCAGTTGAAGCTGCCCATTAGACTCTTGGAAATGTAAGGCAGGACCATGGGAGAGTGGTCAGAGCTGGAATGCTGATTTTGAGTCAGCTGCATAGCAGAAGTATCAGGAGCAAGTTAGAGAACCAAAGGGAAGAAGGTCAAAGGAGCTTTCATAACATCCAGCCACAGTATAGGATTCCAGTGTTCCGTGAAATTTCTGCAAGAATTCGAGTGGTGTTTTCCCCTCTAAAACTTTAGAACCTGGAATAATGTACGTATCCAAATGCTATTTACATATGGCAATTTGCAGAACAAAATCAGCTGAATTTCCTCTCATTTCTCTTCACATTTGCCCTGACTAGACTTTAGTCCTTTTCCTTTTGTGACATCAACCCTTTAACAGTCTGGTAAAGCCTATGGGTGCCTTCATAGAATGAGATTTTTTTAAATGAATAGAATAAGATACATAGGATTACAAAGGAAACCAATTACACTGAAGTACAATTCATCAAAATACTGAAAAAAAAAAAACACCACCACAGAATCCAGGTTAAGCACCCCTATCCTAAAGCCACTCCCCATGTTCCAGATCAGCATTTCTTTAAAGACAACAACACATTTCAAGCCTTGAGTTGTTTCATGGCCAAATTAAATTAGTTCAGGAAACAGCCTATATCTTGGGGAGCCAAAATGATCGATCAGGTTAGAGACATTTGAGAAGTAGGAGAAGAAACGTCATAAGCCAAGGTGGAGGGAGAGGATGGGATGTTTGATGGAATACAAATGCTACCAGAAGGGCATGGGGGATGAAGACAGAAAAAGCCATTGGGTTTGGGAAGAGGTTGTCATTCATGACCTTTGAGAGAACTGCTTCAGGAACTTAATGAACATGGAAACCAGCTTGCATGAGGTTGAGGAGTGAGTGAGCGTTCAGAACATACAGGCAACAAGTGAAAAGATTTTTTAAACTTACTAGCAATTCAAGAAGGGGAGGCAGGATTTAAGATGGCCACTTGAGAGGGTAGTAGGGCCAGACAAAAGTGGGTATGGTTTTGTTTTCAAATGGGAAACGCCTCACTCGTGTGTGTGAGGATGATAAAAGGAGTTGTCTTTTATTTCATTCATTCAGCCAGCATTTTTTAATCATAGTCTCCAAAGTAATTTTGGACAGAGGAAAGAAAACTGACCACCAGGTGATGTGGATACCCACAAAGAGGGTTAGGGTTGCCCAAGACCCCAAAATACCAACACACCAGGTCCTGCCAAAAGAATTTGACTCAGGTCTTCTCAGCCAAAGAAAAGTAAAGTTTATTAGTAGTTTGCCGTATGGGGTAGACTCTTTAAGGAGCCAGTCTATGCTAGGTCATCCTATGGCACTCTCAGAGCAAGACTGTGCTAAGCCATTCTATGGTGCTCTCCCGCCACATAGAGGGAAGATGGGGTCTTATGTACAGAGGAATCTAGGGGTGGTCTAGAGGAAGAGTTTGGGGAGGATCTTCAGGAGGAGTTAATGAGGTCAGTGCAAGGCTGGATTGATATTTTGATAGGCTCAAGGGTGGGAAATAGATAAACAATGGAGAGCTAAGCTAGCGACAGAGGCTTGGGCCCAGCCTCAATGGGAAACCTATATCCTCTGTAAATGCCTCATCAAGTGAGAAGATTTAATCAGACTTCAAGGGGTTTCCCAGAGCCTGTACTTCAAAAGATTCAAGAAGAGCTCAAGGGGGCTCCCAGAGCCTGCATCTCATCACAGGAAAGGCTTTGTGTTAAGTAGCTGAACCTTGAAGGGTACTTGGAAACCTAAGAGGTGGAGGTGAGAATGGAGTGTGGTCCAGGTCTAAGGTTTAGCCGGGACAAAGGTGGAGAGGTGGGAAGTGACATGTAGCATGTGGGGCAACAGCAGGGAGGCCAGTTTGGCTAGATCCTGAAGTGCATGAGGGGGAAGATTATGAAATCTAAAAACAGACTTCAGCCAGATGGTAAAGGTCTTTTCGTGCCAGGCTGAGGCACTAGAGAACCCCTGAAGCTTCTTGAGCAAGGGAACAAAATACAGTTCAGGAATGTAAATTGAGAATTCAAACCACTTGTTGCCTAGGACTGAGGATGAGCAAAGCTTTAACAGAGGAAAATGAGGGATGAGGAGAAAGAAGAAGGAGAGGGCAGATTTGAGGATGGTAGTGAGTGAGTTGAAGTGTCTGATCCTGGATCCCAGGCGGGGTAGGGAGGCAAATGGAAATAAAGTTGATTTGAGAGCCCTGTCAATGGGAAGCAAAGATCAGGAGATTTTAATGAGGCAAAACAAGATTGGTAAACGGGGAGAGATGGAAAGACAATCTATTGTGTTCTGAGTTATTGTCATAAAAATAGCGAGCATTTATAGAATGCTTTAAGGTTTGAGAAGCCCTCTACATGTCCTTTCATTTGATACTCACAACAGTCCTGTAGGGTCAGTGCTATTATCTCCATTTTACAGATAAGGAAACTTAGGCTGTGGGGTCAAGAGACTTGCCCTGGGTCACACAGCTAAATAAGTTTCTAAATAAGTGGCACCCTTTGAACTCGAGTCTTCTTGAGTTGAAATCCAGCATGATGTACATTGTGCCACGTGAGTTGAAAATCATAAATCTAGGGGCAGCAAGGTGGCACAGTGAGTAGAGCACTGACTCTGGAGTCAGGAGGACCTGAGTTTAAATCTCGCCTCAGACACAACACAAAAACTAGCCACGTTACCTTGGGCAAGTCACTTAACCCCAATTGCACTGCCCTCCCCCCTCTAAAAGTCCAAAAAAAAAGAAAACATAAATCTAAAGGTGGAGAGGACCTTAGAAGTCATCTACCTTAGGTCAGACCCCCTAATTTTACTAACAAGAAAACAGAAGTCCAGGACTTCTGAGTCATTCTCCAAGGAGGATCCTTACTATACAAGTGTTACGAGGGCATCCTTTTTTCTTTCTTCCATGAAATATCTACCAGGAAATGCTCTCCTCTCTCTAGGTCCAATTTCTGAATGCTTGAACTTCGGCTTAGTGGGTACAGCCCTGTTTCTGCTGTGAGTTTCTGCAGGAACACTCCATGCTCCAATGGGGACTTTCCCCATGAGTTAAGAAAATCCACTCTCAGGAACACAAGTTTCCAATGCATACTCTGAAGCAGATCTTGAACATTCCCCAAAGGATGGGGAATCACAAAGTATGGCCATGCAAGATGGGTGGGTATAATGGGGTGAAGAAGGTCGCCAGAGTTAGGAACCCTGCAACTGGTGACACCAGTGTGTTTGAGAAGGTCATTGACATAGTGCATTGGGTTCCTGAGCATGTTGGCAGAAGGGAGACAGTAGGAAAGGCAAAGAAGCCCAAGCCAGGTGCCAAAAGTCCCAGTGATTGATCCCTGGCAGCAATGAGTATAGGAGAAAGAGTCATCTAAGTGGCTTGTTTCCTGAAATAATTAAATTTTCACTTGGCCCCCAGAGGATTGTTCCTACTACAACCAATTGGGTGGAAGGAACAAGGAGATAGGTTTTGAGTCCATATTTGGGGAAAAAGTGCCAAATACAAAGAGGCAGTCTGTTTTGGTTGGTAGAACACTGGGCTCGGAATCAGAAAGCCCTGGCCTCATCTTACTGCTGACAACAGCTATGTGATCACGGATGACAAGTCACTTAGCTTTCTGCCTCAGTTTCCTTCTCTGTAAAATGAGATATTTCATAATGCCTGTTATGCCCACCTCACAGAATCATTGTGGAAATCAAATGAGATAACGTCTCTAAAGTACCATATAAATGTCAATTATTATAAACCATAAGAGCTTTCCAGAAATGGAATGAGCTACCTTGTGAGATACCGAGTTTGCCATCCCTGGAGATGTTCATACAGAAGCAAGATTGTGGGGAATGTTGTAGATGGGGGTCCTGCTTGGCAGTGGAACAGGCCAGGTGATTTAAGAAGAGATTGGGATTACCAGAAACAAATAATATTCTGTCCCCCTGACCTCTCCCCTCCTTCAAACCCCAAGGTAATTGAGGCAAGGAGAAAGGCACAGACTGCCCCTGGCCATCAGGATTGCTGCTGACCCAGGGTGAGTTCAGACTAGGGGAGAAATTTGCAGGAAATAGTTAACTTTCTATCTGAAGCTGCACCCTGCCTCTTTTCAGAGTCTCTTATGGGCAAGCCTCTCAGATGGAAGGGAATTAAAGGCATTGCGGAACCATGAAAAGAATGCTAAATCCAGAGTCAGAAAACCTGGGTTCAAATCCATACTTATTACCTGTGATCTTAAGAAGCCCTTAACCTCTCTGGGCCTCAGTTTCCTTATCTGTGAAATAAGGAAATTGGACTAAGTAGCTTCTAAGGACCCTTCCAGCACTAGATTTATGATCCTGTGAACTGGCTCTGGAGTTCCAGGTATCATAGCAAACAGGGGAGAGGGGTGAGGTAGCTTTAGCCTGGGAAGGCCTGCCTCTTCAGATTTGCCCTCAGCAAAGTAGGGTAAGGGATGTGTGGCAAAGTAGCAAACAAGAGAACTCTTCAGCAGGGGGCTGGCTGGCATGGCTCCATCAGCCAGCCCTTCATTGACTGTACTGGCCACTTTCAAATCTGGCTGTTCTCCTACCTGAAATAAGGGACCACTTTCCCCCATGTGCCCATCAACCCCTACCCTGCTGAGATTTACAATACCTTAAGTAAGTAAAGCACTATTACATTTGCAGTGCATTCTTAATTGATCTTGTTTTTACATCATTTGTCATTCATCACATTCATGATGCACATAAGTTTTCTATTTCTCATTTGATATAATTTTCAACTTTCATGGTGTGGGAATATTTTTCAGCCTCAGGACTCCCTCTCCTTTTATACTCTTAAAAATTGTTCATAACAAAGAGCTTTGGTTTGTGTTGATTATATCTATTGATATTTACCAATATTAGAAATTAAAACTGATAAATTTAAAAATATAAATTCTTTTTAAAATACTAAATCCATCCCATGTTAACATAATATATTTTTAACACAAAGCAACTATATTTTACCCCGAAAATTTAAATGAGAAGAGTGTCATTATTTTACACATTTTAGAAAGTCTTTGAAGAGATCTAGATTCCCATATCTGCTTCTGCATTCAATATGTTGTTGGGAGTAAAGTCTGAAAAAAAATGGTCTCACATGGATATGTATTTAGAAAAGGGAGGAGGATTTTTAAGGAACAAATAACATCTTATTATGAAAATAATTTTTACCTCAGGGACACTAGAAATCTGTGGTCCACAATTTGAGAATTAGTGCTCCAAAATTTTCAATTAGTATTAAATTGTTTATTTTGATCTTTCCTCCAAGTTAACCCCTTGTGTCTCCTTAACCATTGCTTTCAGTTGCTGGTCAAGGTAAGCTCTCATTTCTGATGTGTCTGTCTTTTCTGGACTCCCTTTCATAGGTTTTAATTGGGCAATATGGCATTCAAGTTTTCTGTTACACATTGACATACCCCTTCAGTGTTTTTCCACGGATCCTTAATGACTTATTCCAGTTGCTTCCACCATGGTGGTGGGTGATGCCTGCCCTTAGAGGTATTCCTTTATGCCACTCCCTTTCCTTCTATGGCTCTTACCATGGCAGTGACTGCCACATGTACTGCTGGACATAAATCCTAAAATGTTTTTACATTTTCCATCAAATATTGTGAGGATGGTTTCTTGATGGTGGTAATTGCAGATACCAGGTCTTTTACATTGATATGTGGATCCATAATTGATTTGCTATTTAGATTCATGCTATCAAACTCCAAAAGGGCATTTTAGAATTCTAGCATAAGTTTGCCCATCTCCTTTTGTAAATCATTTGAGATGTTGCTTCTGTCTCGGTTTCATTATTAGGTGCAGTTAGGTGTAATTTCTGCAGTCGACATTAAGTAAAAATTTTCATTGACCTGAGGGTCTTCAGTGTTTTCCTTCCTCAAGAGTTAGTAATTCTTTGATTTCATAATCTTGTTTTGAGAAAGCTCAAGGATGAAGCTTTTTTTTTTTAACTGTCCCGTACTGGTCAACAGTCCATTGGAGCTGAGGACACTGGGGACAAAAAGCAGGAGGGAGCCCTTGACTTACAACTGATAAGATCGATTTTCACTTTCCTTCTGGCATAGCATTGGAACATAATAAAAACATTCATGCTTTTAGCCAGTTTCATATTTTGCCCCCTTTTGTCACCAGCACCATCTGCCCTGAGGCATTTCCAACAAGTCAGGTATTGGTACTTCTGATTTGTTCCTCTATATCTTGCCTTTGGGGGGACCCTAATGTGAAAGAACACTATTCACATGGCTGTCTTCTGGTCAAGCAGATAATCACAGTGGTATCAAGTAGGACCAACTTACCATCCCAACTTGCCCACGTATTTCTTAGATTTGTGGAAGCTTCATCATAAACTGGCACACCAAGGGGGCCAGCCTAGTCCATTGCCAGAGATTTCCAGGGTTCCTGCCAGGCCTCCCCATGTGTCATAGCAATCTCCTATTTCACAGAGGTTATACATCATCCTAGATGACATTCCCTGCCTTTGCCTTTTCACCCTCATCATGAGAGGGATGATGGATTGGACTTTGAGGGGTTATCATCATCAGAGCTTAATTGGCCTTTGGAGGGCTAATGCTTATACTGTCTATCTGCCAGTATTATTATGAGACTCCAGTGAGCCTATATAAGGTACTTTGAAATAATACAGAGATTACTGGATATTTCAGCTACTTTGATACTCTTTTCTCCATTGAGATGAGCTCAAGAGGGGCTGAAATTTCAGACCCAGAAGGTAGGGAACCTCTGGAGAAAGCTCCTTGGATCAGGATACTGAACCAAATAGGGAGATCCTAACCTGGATTCAGGCTGGGGCAAGGCTAAGGGAACAAGACCTGAGCCTGGCTGGCTGGCTGGCTCTTTGAACCCAACTCCAACCCTGATGATTTCATTTGGTGGGGTCAACCCTGACTTTCCAGGCCAAAGGATACTTCTTCTGACACTTGGGTTCTGGACCCTCTCTGTGCCATTGGATCCCCAGGTTCTTCCTAGACCATAGAGTAAACAACACAAAGAGAGGGATGCACCTGAGCCCTGCCAAGACCTAGTTCATATTTATTATCACCTCTGGGAAGATCTGCAACTGCCACTGAAATACTGGCAAACATCCCTTCAGACTCAGATTCTGTGAAGATGGGATTGGCAGCAGCAGCCGTGAGGGGCTAATGTTCTCTTCCCTTCACTACAAACTCCTCATACCCCTCAAACCCTAGGATAGGACCCCTTAATAAGATGAATGATGGAATGCATGCATTTCTGAGGTAGGGCCAGGGATTCTGCCCTGCTCTGGCTCCATCCCTGAGGTATGATGGGGCAGGGAGAGGGGAAAGTTTCTTCTCCAGAATATCTGTATTGCCCCATAACCTGGAGTCACAAGAGCAATTTTCAGAAGTCAGAGAAGTTGTGTGTGTCTGATGCTAGTCCCACCCACCTTCCCCTTTCAGAATCTCCTCCCTTGACTTCTGGACCTGCCCAAGAACCAAAGAATGAAGCTGCAAATGTAGGATTTCAGGTCTGACGGCAGAGAAGAGGGAAAGAGTTGGAGGCCCAGTGGGGTCAGCTTTCCCACAACCATTACATCCCACCCCAGTCTAGAATGATACGAGCAAGGGGGGAAAGAGCAGACAGAGGAAACCATTCAACAGTGAGCTTCTTTTCTTTTTATATCATTCACTTCCAAATGTATCCCTTTTTTCATCCTTACCCAAAGAGCCATCCCTTATAATTAACTGTAGCAGTCTGACAAATCTGCAGTACCCTTACATGGCTCCTATTCACCCACACAACGAAAAGGAAAGGAGGGAGGAAAGAAGGCAGGAAGGAAGAAAGGGAAGGGAGGAAGGGAAGAAAGGAGGAAGGAAGAAGGAAAGGAAGGGAGGGAGGGAGGGAGGGAGGGAGGAAGGAAGTTCAGCAAACAATACCTCAACTAAGCCTGCCTGTCTATGCAATGTTGCTCACTAACAGTCCCCTGCCCCCGCCTATTATGTGTTACTAATATTATTGACAGCAGGGCAAAATAGTGGAATGAATCCTACGTTTGAAGCCAGACAATCTGAGTTTGAATTCTGGCCCTGCAACTTATCTCTTTTTTTTTTTTAAGTTGTATTGACATGTTTTGTTTTTACATTACAGACCTTTCCAGTTCATCCACACACACACACCCCCATGAGAATTCTTTTATTAAAAAAAGGTAAAATAGTTCCACCAAACTGACAATACTATGGCCTCATCTGAAAGTGCTTGCAACATTCCACACCTGCAGCCCCCTACTTCTCTATGTTTAAGTGTCTTTTTTTTCATCAAGAAAAATCCATTTTCTCTCCCTTGTATTCTCCACTCCACTAGAACAAAAAAGAAAAATAAACTCCTTGAAACAATTATAACCTAGTCAAACAAATTCCCTTGTTTATGTGCAAATATATACATATGCATGTGTACATATATACTATACAGAGATATGTGTATATGCACACACATTTTAACCACATACATATATAAATTTCCCACCTCTGTCAGGAAGAGGAAAGTACATTTCATCATTGGTCCTCTGGACTCATAGCTGGTCATTGTATTGATTGGAGTTCTTGTAGCTTTCAGAGTTGTTTGTCTTTACAGTGGGTGTTCTCTTGTAGAAATTGTCCTGGTTCTCATTTTATAAGTCTTTAAAGCTGTTCATTTCTAGAATATTAATAACAGCTAACATTTATATAGTGTTTGCACTGTGCTAGGCTTTGTACAAATGTTATGTGATCTGCACAGCAACCCTGGGAGGTAGGTGCTGTGCTGTTACTATCCCATTTTACAGTTGAGGAAACTGAGGCAGAGATTAAGTGACTTGCTCAGGGTCACACAGCTAGCAAGTGTCTGAGGTCATGTTTGAACTCAGATCTTCATGACTGTGTCCAGGGCTCTGGGCACTCCAGCACCACCTCATGGCCCATAGGCAGCCTGGAGACCTAGAGATATTAAATTTTTGTCCGTGGTCTTATAGCTGGGGATCAGAGGCCTTGCCAAGCCCAACATGTCCTCTCTAACACCATATTGCCCTCATTCCCCCTCTCAAGAAGTAGGTTTCCTCTTCTGTAAAATAAGGGTATTGGACTAGATGATCTCTGATGTTCCTTCCAACTCTGACACTATAGTATTTTTTTTAAAGTTTCAGGCACTTGAGATGGGGGTTTGCTGAGTGACCTTCTGACACCCCCACTCTACTGTTCCATATGGCTTCCCTGGTCTCAGAAGGCTGGCACCTGAGAGCAGGGGCAGGAGGATGAGGTCTCCTCCTCCTTCTCCACCCAGCTCCAGGGCTTCTGGCCCTGAGTGCTGAGCCTCCAACTTGGCATTTGGATTGAGGAGGTGAGTCAGGGGAGAGCTCAGGAACAAGCTCACAGCACCTAATCCCTAGGATTTACAGACACCTGGGCTGGGAAGTTATAATCTCCACCCCTATTCCCTCACCCCCCCCCAAAAAAAGAGAAAGAACTGCCTATAATTCCTTCTTTCAAGAGCACATTGTCTAATGGGGGAGGCAACATGCAAAATCTATGTACAAGCAAGCTGTATACTGTCCAAGATAAATAGGGTATAATCTCAGGGAGAACACAGGGAGCTTAATGAGGTCTAGCAAAGACTGCTTGTAGAAGGTGGGACTGTAGCTGAGGCTGAAAGGGAGTCAGGGAAACCTAGAGATGGAGATGAGAAGGGAGAACATTCCAGGTATTGGGGACAGCCAGTGGAAGTGCCGAGTCAGAATGTCTTGTTCAAGGAGCAGTAAGGAGACCAGTGTTACTGAATTGTAGAGAATGTGAAAGGAGTAAGATGTGAAGAGACAGGAAAGGCAGGAAGGAGTCAGGCCATGAAGGGCTTTAAAAACCAAACAGAATTTTCTATTTGATCCTGGAGAACCTGGGACCCATGGAGGTTGAGTGAATGGGATGATGACATGGTTGATCCTGCACTTTAAGAAGATCACTTTTAACAGCTGAATGGAGGGTGGACTGGAGTGGAGAGAGATCTGAGGCAGGCAGCCCCACTAGCAGATTATTGCAGTAGCCCAGTAATGAGGTGATAGGGACTTGCGCCAGCACTGGCACAGTATCAGAGGAGAGAAGGGGCCGTATTTGAGAGATGCTGCAAAGGTGACATGGACAGGCCTTGGCAACAGAGGGGATAATGGGAGCTGAGAGGTCGTAAGGGATCCAAAATGGCTCCTAGGTTGTGAGCCTGAGGGGTGGGAGAAAGGCCTTGTCCTCCACAACAAGGAGAAGGGTGGAGGATTTAGGGAGAAAGAATATATGTTTTGGACACACTGAGGTTAATATGCGTACTGGACATCCAATTAGAGATAGCTAGTAGGCAGCTGGAGATTCAAGACTAAGGGTCAGGAGAGAGACTGGGGCTTGAACAAATAGATTTGAAAATGGCCAACATAAAGACAACAAATCATGAAAGCTGAAAAGATCACTGAGTGATATAATATTGAGGGAGAAGAGAAGAGGGGCCAGGACAGACCACTGGGGGACCCATAGGATTAGTGGGCATGCCCAGCAAAGGAGACTGAGAAGGAGCAGAGAGTGGGAGGAGAACCAGGAGAGTGTCACAAAAACCTAGAAGAAAGGAGGGTGATCACCAGTGTCCAAGGTTACAGAATGGTCAAGGAGGCCTTTCTCCTAAGGCAGAAAGATGGGGCTCCTGACTCCTGTTCCATTCCACAGCCCTACCTTGGGCTGGATTTGAAATCAAAGGACCTGGGTCTGAAGCCTAATCAGCCACTTTCTGTTTGATTTTGGCAAAGTCTCTCAATCAACAAGTATTTATCAAACACTTACTACATGCCGGGTCCAAAGAGAATGAATGAAACATCCCAACTCACAGCTTCCAGGGGGAGACGAAGACATACTTAAGTGTACACAGAATAGAGATGTTTGTCTTTGGGTCTAACCAGGAAGAGGTACTAGGGTGGATCCTGACAGGCAGGTTGAAGACAAGCTTCTACATGTACATGCTCACCAGGCCGATATAAAAGTAGAAAAAGGTGGGCAACTGGGGAAATAGGCAAAGGAGAACGAAGAAAGGGACTGAGGTGAATGGAGCCCAGACTGGATAATCCAGGATGCTCCCTGGAGGGGAGCAGGGTTTCTAAAGGTGGGAAAGGACATGTGGGAGAGACACAGATGGGAGCAGAGGACGGAGATGGGGAATGGTCAGAGGCTCAAAGTTGGACCTCAGAGAGTGAAAAACGTCTCCTATATTGGCGGGGATCTCACCTCTGCTAAAGTGCCAGTGCTTTGTCCATTGCACCACCTAACTGCCTTAGCTAGGGGGTGCAGTGAATAGAGAACCAATCCTGCCATCAGGACCTGAGTTCAAACTCCGGTCTGGGTGACCCTGGGCAAGCCACTTTACCTCTGTCAGCCTCAGCTTCCTCAACTATAAAATGAGCTGGAGAGGGAAATGGCAAATCCACACCAGTATTTCTGCCAAGAAAACCCCAAGTGGGTTTTGAAGTTGAATGCTACTGATTGAACAAGGTCAACTGTTGACTGACTAATTAATCAACCTTAAAGGTCGACTAATCCAAAACCTTCATTTGTCAGATTAGAAAATTTAGGCCCAGAGAGGTCAAGACCTTGCCCAAGGTTACCCAAGTAGTAGGTGACAGAGCCAGGATTCCAACTAAGGTCCAGTTGATGAGGTGCAGGCTCTGGGAGCCCCCTTGAGCTCTCTTTGAATCTTTGAGGTACAGGCTCTGGGAAACCCCTTGAAGTCTGATTAAATCTTCCCACTTGATGAGGCATTTGCAGAGGCCATAAGTTTTTCATCGTGGCTGGGCCCAAACCTCTGTTACTAGCTAGCCCTCCATTGTCCATCTACTTCCCATCTTTGAGCCCATCAAAATATCAATCCACCCTTGCATTGACCTCATTAACTCCTCCTGAAGACACTCCCCAAACTCTGACCTCACTGACTCCTTCTGAAGACCCTCTTTATGGGTAACCTCTTCACAGTGACCCCAAGTTCAGCACTGTTTCCACTCAGCTACATGGCCATCCTATGCCATTCAGCTTCTCAGCATGCACCCTAGAATGTAATGGCACCAACTGAACACGGTATTTCAGATAAAGCCTGACTAGGGGCTGCTGATTGAGAGGGTACTGGCTTTGGAGTCAGCTAGGCCCAAGTTCAAATCCTGCCCAACACTAACTGTGTGACTCTTGACAAGTCATTTAACCTCTGCCCACTCAGTTTCCTTATCTGTAAAATAGAGACACTTTGAGCCTGAAGATGAGATGAGATGTTGTAAAGTTCTTTGCAAACCTTAAATAACAATAGCTGGCCCTTTAAGGCCTGCAAAGCATTTTATATACCCTGTCTGGTTTAATCCTCACAACAACCATTGGAGGTAGGTGCTATTATATCCCTATTTCACAGATGAGGACACTGAGGCAGGCAGGGCCTCACAGCTAGCAAGTGTCTTCCTGACCCCAGGTTCTGGGTTCTGTCCACTGTGACCCTGCGTTCTTCAGAGCGATATGTAAATGCTAGTTAGCATCAGTAATGACTAGGGCAGGATACAGTAGATTCAGTGACAGACACTATCTCAAACACAATTGACACGATCCCCTTAAATCTGGGGGCGAGGGGGCGTCAGGGAGCCCCTCGTTCTACAGAGAAGGAAACAGGGTCAGGTGGGATCCCAGCGCCTGGCCCATCCAAGGAACTGGGTTCCAATCCCGCCCCTAATCCAGTTAGTGCAGTGTTCTTTCCACTGTATTCCACTGACTTATCCAAGTGAACCATGTCCAGTTTCTCCCATTAATCCTTAAATTTAAGTTATGTGGAATAGGGTGGGATTTGAATTAAGCCCGCGAGGACAGGGTAAAAACTGGACGACCAGGAAGAACCGGAGTCCTTGAGCGGTAGTGAGATCCCCATCGGTGGAAGTATTCAAGCAGCGGCTGAATGGCCATGCGCCTTGGGCGCAGTCGTGGGAACCCCTGCACCGACTGAACCCTGCAGCGGAGAGCTGGAAGGAGCTCCCGAAGCTGTGGAGCTGCGCGGCACAGGCCAGCTCTCCAGAGAGCCGAAGCACGCTCTGAGAAAGGGGAAGGTGGAGGAGGAGGAGGAGGAAGTGCTGACAGTCACGTGGCTCCCGGCCTCGCCTCCGTCCCTCCCTCCGCTCTCTGACCCGAGCGGAAGGCCGGCGCGGACACGCGCGCGTCCCTGCGTGCCCTCCCTCCTCACCCCCTCCTCGTTCCCCTTCGGAAATTGCGAGGGGCGGGGCCAGGAGGGCTCGCGGTGGCGCGCGCGCTGCGTGCTCGCGTACGTCGCCCGGATTCGGCTGCGTCCGCCCGCCCGTCCGTTGCCGCCGTCGTCGTTCCGCCGTCGCCGTCGCCGCGCTCCAACCTCGTCGCGGACAGCCAGCCGGCCGCCGCCTGAGGGGGTGGGGGTGGGTGAAGCAGCCGCCGCCGCCGCCGGGATGCCACGGGTCTACATTGGCCGCCTGAGCTACCAGGCTCGGGAGCGGGACGTGGAGCGGTTCTTCAAGGGCTACGGGAAGATCCTGGAGGTGGATCTGAAGAACGGGTGAGGCGGGCGGCGAAATGGCGGGAGAGAGCCGGCCGGGGAGTCGGGCACCAGAACGCCGGGGAGGCCGCGGGGCGGATCGCTCGAGAGGCCAGCCACTGGACCGCCTGGCCCCGCTGCCACCGCCGCCACCGCCACCGCCGCGGCGCCTCGGGGGGCCGGAGTAGGCCCCAGGTTCCGACTGCGCCTGCGCGGAGCGGAGGCTCGGGGCGGGCGGGGGAGGGGATGGGGAGCGGCCCGGAGGACCTGGGACCTGGGTGGGATGGGGAGAAAAGGAAGCGAGCCGGGGGGCCGAAGCGGAGGAGAGCAGAGGAGGGGAGCACCGGGGTGGAGGGGCCGTAGTGCTTCCTTTGCCAGGGAGTAGATCAGCGCTAGCTCCCTGCGTCCCGAGGCGCGCTGGAAATCAACAGCTAGGATTTCCTGTCCCCTTTTCACCTCCCCCCAGAATAACGGATCAGACGGGTCACCACGCTTCTTCCCAGGGCAAACGACCTCTGGCAAGGAGGCTCTGGTAGACTTGTCATGTGCCACCCACATTTGGGCGGGAGACTCGTGTCCAGGTAATCTAGTGACACTTTTACCAGAGTGTGGCCCTGCAGTGATGAAAGCTCTCACCATTCCCTTTCCAGGGTAAACCAATATCTTAACTCCTCTTTAAAAGTTCCATTTAGAATTTCCTTTGCTACCTGTGTTTGAGTTCTCCAGTGTTTCTGGAGAGTGCTTATGGTTAGGTAATTTACTTTTAATAGATAGTAACTGCCTTAGCTGTTGTCTACAAATGGGACTAAGGGGCACACTTTTGAATATTTTTTCAATTTACTGGCTCCCAAAGAGCTGCCTGAAAGGATATTTTTAATGATTGTTGGTTCTGGCAAAACTGATCCAGAAGGAAGTTTATTAGATCAGGAGTTAAAATGTGAAAAGAATATTCTGAGTACAGGAGTTGAATGTTACTGAAGTGAGAACTAGGGGGGAAAAAACAGGGACTTAGAACATAAATATAAGAACACATTAATGATAAGACTTGAGAATGAGGGAAACTGTGTAAAAATGAAAAGACAGCCTTCTTTTTGTCTCTGTAAGTTATCTTTCTGGGGTTACCTGGATAGGGGTGGAAAGAAAAGGGCAGGGAATGAACTTTGCTCCGGGCCTAATGTGCCTGCAGTTTATTCCCTCATGTAATATTAGCAGCTGTTACTTGATAGATTCTGATAGTTAAATATAGATTGCTTATTGTGGAAAAATTGGTTGCTCTTACATTCTACAAAATAGTTGTGAGTTTAAAAGTTTACTGGGAGATGATAGTGAAAAGGACTCATCTGGGGAAAAATTCATTGGTAAAATGTTGACCAATACTTATATCTCTTCCTAAATAGTTAAATAAAATTGCCGGGTTGCATAGAGGAGAACTTTGAGGATTTAAGACTTATCACATGTGTGTTCTTGGTCAGGAAATATTTATTTCTTTATTTGAATTGGGCTGATGGACAACATACAATTAAGATATAAAGTTAATGTTTTAATACCTTTTACAGAGTCCAGCTAAGTTGAGAGTATCATTAAGGAGATTTCACTGGGATCAGGTCATAGGTCTTCCACTTACTTTGAAACAACTGAAAAAAGTTTACATAATTTTTGGTTAAGATACGTTTTTGGTCTAATACAGTGATAAGGAATGTGAGTTGGTAGTATACTGTGCAGATTATTCTTTTGATCATTTTGTTGATGTTATACAACAGGGGTGCCTGCCACTGTGGTAGAATATTATATGGTAGTATAGAACAGTGAGGGATGACTATTCTTTCATATAAAGCTGACTACATAGTTCGAATAATAATAATAACTCACAATTATAAAGCACTTTTTCTTACAACATCCTGTGAGGTAGGTAGGGCAGGTATTATCCCCATTTTACAGATAAGGAAACCGAGGCTCTGAGGGGATAAATGACATGTCCATGATCATAAAACTATTTAGGTATGTTAGACTAGAATCAAATCTAGGTCTTTTTCTCCATATCCAGCACTTTATCCACTACATCAAGCTGCCTCTTAGAGTTAAGATGTCAATATTGTTATAATACAGAGGTAAACATTATATACTACTGACTTGGGGGAAAGGAGGAGGTGATGTGGTGGATTGAGAAATAAATACTATTCTGGATATGATAGGAGTGTCTTGATTAGCAGTCCTTAGGTGAGATGAGAACAAGAGCAAATATTTCTTTACACATCTGCTTTGTACAATGCATTGTGTTCCATGTAGAAGAAGATAACATAAATGAGAAATGGGCTCTGCCAGTAACCCAGTAGGGGAAGCGAGGATACATTCACAGTTGACTATAAATTAGAATTTACATCAATGTGTAAAGTACTTTGAGATCTGAAAAGGAAGAGACCACTTTTAGTTTGGGAAGTTAGGGAAACTTCATTGAGGATGTAACAAGAGGGAGTCAGATCTGAGACAGCCAGTAAAATAGCTTGATAGGATGAGACAGCCAGTAAAATAGCTTGATAGGAGTAATGGTAGGATGCTAATAGAACAGAATTTGTTGAAATGAATCGGTAGAGGATTTGGACATCAAAATTATGAATGAATGTAAACCTTAAAGTCCATTATGAAAGTTTTACTAAAAACAGCAATACATAGGAATCTAAAGGCATTCATTTGGAGAGTAGAGATGTTAAGGAAGTAAGATATTCAAGAATGGATCCACTTCAAGAAGCCTCTCTCACTGTAGGCTTCCAAGTGTCCTGGTCTCCCATCCTGTCATTACATAGGCTCTACCTATTCTATAAGGAAACTTCGGTGGTTGGGGAGAGGTGAGAATTAGATCCACAGAAATTTACAAGTAAATGAAGGGTAATTTGAGAAAAGATTAATCATCTTTGTAACTGTAATTAATATTCGGTGAAAATCCAGAAGCCATCAGCCAATATAAAGAATGGGAGTAATACTGACTGAGGGGCATATACCAAAGATGACCTTATAGCAGCTGTCAGGATTGATAGGAAAGGGGAACTTGAAGAAAATGAGAAAACTGTAGGGACATAGTCTAGGCAGGAGTTGACCCTAATGGTGAAAATAGCAATCAGCTCAGCAAGGAAAGAGTTAGTATGAAAAGAAGAAATGGCATGATTAATAACTAATAATAAAATGTCATCTTAGCATAGCTTTCTAAGGTTACAAAGGTTTTAAGTGCTCTCCTCTTCACAACAATCTTGGTGAGCTGACAGCTGATGTAGGTATTACCCTGAGTTTGCATTTGAGGTGGTGTGCCTTGCCTAGGGTTACGTAGCTGGAGGTAGAACCAGTATTCTAACCTAGGTTTCCTCAGTGCTTTTTTCCATTGTATTATGTATGCTGCCTCTGCACAATCAACTGAAAAGAGAACCTTAAATTGCAAGTTTATGGGTTTGGGTTCCAGGAAAAGGAGTGCTTCCTAGCAAGAGGATTATGGGTAGGAAATAGAAAATTAACCTTTGAAAGAGAAACAGAAAATTCTATCTTCCCTATCTCAGATTCAGGGTAGCAGTAGGAGATTAATCTTGAAGACTAGGGGAAAGTTTAGTCCTAGTGAAGCATGGAAATTTTCATTTTACAAAAGGTGTACAAAACTTAGGGTGTAGAGGTCAGGGCTACATTAACTAGTGTTGAAGGGGAGGAGGAGGAAGGAGCCCTGTGCCTGCAGTTTTGGTATAACAGGCAGCATGGTTCAGTTTATACTATGCTGTACCACAAGATGCCTCCCACCCTGCATTCAGAAAAGTTCTCCATTCAAAGACAAGACCAGTGAGATCTAGTATTATAGTATTAGATTGGTCCTGTTGTGGAGGACCCCTGAACTTGTGGGTCCATTCTCATTTCAGGCAGAACCATTCCAGACCCTACCAGCTTCCTTGGAGAATCCTCCATTTGTATCAGCTTCCCCAAGGTGATACCTGATGCTCTGTACTCATGGGTTGTAAGAGTCTTAAAAAATAATAATAGCTGACATTTTTGTAGCCCTTTAAAGTCTGCAAAACCCTTTATTTAAATGGGTTTATTGGAACCTCACAAATAAATAACCCTGTGAAGTAGGTACTGCAGGTATTATCCCCATTTTACAGATGAGGCAACTGAGGTTCAAAAACAGCTACTTGGTGTCAGAGGCAGAATTTGAACCCAGGTCTTCCTTACTTTGTGTCCAGCACTGTATCTGCTGTAGCCAGCATGTACATCAGGACAACTGAACACTTAACACTGTAGTAGCACTCTCTTCCAGCATTTAGAATTCATTTTGTAGGTCTGGGGGGGAGGGCAGGTTGGAGGGATTGACTTGTTTGCTGCGGGTTTTTTTGTTGTTGTTGTTAGTCTTTAATCACCCTTCTTGCTGATAGAATGGAGAAATTCTGTTGACAGAGGAGCAGATGAAGCTCAGCCTGCTCTATAAAAGTTGGATCACCATCAGAAAACTTTTGAGTGTTCTCTGAATGAAAGACCTAGACTCTGGCTGTGCAACCTTCTAAATGTTGTACTTAACCTCAGTTACTGAAATACAATGACATCTACCTTTACTTAGTTTTATGAAATCTTGTGTTCATGAGTGGATTTGCTGCAAACTAAACAAAAGTTTAAAGTACTGAGCAATTTTCGCTTAGTAGGTTGTTGAAACTTAGTTGTTCCACTCAAAGCAGCAGGTGGCATATATAGATAACCTTAGTACCAGAGTGGTCTCCAAGATAGTTTTTACATCTTTATTTTAAACTTGATGCAATATTTTTAGTAGCGCTTAGCAAATTAATACTGACTGGAATATATGTCTGTAGGATTTTTTCTGTTTCTTCTCAACATCTACAGATTATCTTAACAGCTGAAAATGACTGGGTTTTTATTGCTCAATACCTGAAGACGTGAACTAAAGAATTTTCAGTATGGTTCTCAAGGAAGAGGTTTAGCCAATACTTGAGGATCTGTATTCATACTATTCCTAACCCTTGGTTAACCAGAATTCTCAGAGAGTAAGGTGTTTTGTTTAATTGAATTTTCCTTTTAGCTGAGAATTAGTTAGCAAACCCATGTTGAAAATTTGTGTACATTTTCCTGCCTTTACTAAATAGAGTATAGCTTTTCATTGAGGATTTTGCCATACCTTAGGGTCACTGAGCAACAGAGATCATTGTATGTACTATGTGTATGTAGTAGGTATAGGAGAGTGGTCTGAATCTCTGCTGGCCCCAAGACCAGGATATCTTAGAGGGGTTTGCATTTGTGTGTATAGTCTCCAGTGTGACCTAGTTTTTTCATTTTGCTCCTTTGTCCTATAGGTCAGCTGCAGCGAAAGCAAAATTATGATTGAGCAATCAAGTTAGATTGATTTTGGTTAACTCAAGTTATACAGTGTGATTAATTATGATGAGTAATTGCCTTCCCTGAAAATAACAGATAAGAACTTAATAACTGATTTTTTATAGCAGTGATACAATAGGTTGATGTGGGACAGAAGCAGTGTCCAAGAGAAATGCAAAGACTTGCCAGTGGGGCCCTTGTCCTCCTCTTCACGTTGCTCATGTGTTACTTCATCCTAAGGAGTAGCTTAGGATGTCAGTTGGAGCCAACATGAACAGAAATGACATGGTTGTATGCTAGGAAAATTAGGGCATTTGGTTCTCTATAATTTTATTATAATGCCTTAAGAACCACTTTGAAACTTTTCACTTAATGAAGGGTTTGGCCAGTCCTGTTGTTTAAGAGTTAAAATTGAAGCTGGATTCCTGCAGGTGTATTTTTGTAAGGTTCATTGGTATTTTAACAGAGGAAGATAAGCTCATTCAAATCTGATCTGACTGTACTGTCCTTGGAAGCACTGCTACTAGTGTAGTGTAGTGAATACTCAAGCACTTTATCTTGAGTCATTAATAGGTAAAAGAATAGCTCATGAGACCCTACTAGTCTGTTACTGTGTCCCAAGGCTTGTAGGACAGTCTTTCTTCAAGTTGTTTTCATAGTATAAATATTACAAATGTGGCTATAGTTTTGAACCTAGTGACTTCTTTAAAATCATTATTAAAATGTATTCTTGTTGCTTAAAATATTTTGTTCAGTTTCTCTTGTTTCCATTTGTTAAAAAAAAAAGTTGTTCCAGGAGTCAAGTACCAAATTAAAACATTAAGATATTTAAAATATCAAGCATTGTGGATAAAGCACTGAATTGAAACACTTGCAATTTGGACCTGGTGTATCCATTGACTTGCAAATGTGATTTTTGGGCAAGTCATTTTTAAGCACTAACTGCCTCAGCTTAACCATCTGTAACATGAGGATAATGTGTGCTCCCCTCCCCCTCTCTACCTCACAGGGGTGTCATATGAATAAATGGGATACATGAAGCTTTTGTCACTCCTTAGAAGACAAGTGCTGGATAAATCCAAGATATTATTTGATTTTTGGATCCAGTATTATTCAATACCTCCAGGTAACCACAGCAGAAGATTGAGATAACATATAGACAGTACTTTGAGCTCCTCAGAAGAAAGGTGCTCTGAACAACCAAGGTGATATTGATGATGGTGGTGGTGGTATTTTGTATATTTGTAAGGTAAAATCGTTGGAATTTTTTTTTATAATAGCATGCATTTGTATGATTTTTTTTTCAACTGAGGATATCAAAGTGCTTTACAAACAAGTGTTGTCCCTATTTTTTACAGATGGGGAAACTGAGGCACAGAGAGGTTAAGTGGCTTGCCCAAGGTTACAAAATGAGTCATTGACAACCCTGGAGACTGAAGACCTATTTATTCACAGACCAGGTACAGCATGGGCAGTGGCAGTCAAAGCTTCCCTCACTCATACCTTTCCAGGGTGGCTCAGCTCTGACCTTCAGGGCCTGCCTCTAAGAGTGAGAGGGTAGTTCAGGTTCCACAGCCCATTCAGTCTTTGGTCTCTCTGCTGAGACTGCCAGCAAGGGGACCAGTAACTGCCAAGTGAGACGGTGATTTTTATGATGTTGGCCCTGGACTGAGACGAGAAGTGTTCATCACACCATTCTCTGAAGAGCTGTAAGATGGTAATGATTTTGTTGTGGCTGACCTGGGTAGGATTTGCACCAACAAGAGTAAGAAGTAAAATGCTTGATGCCTCAGTATCAGTTCTCAGAACCATCCAGTCATAAAGGATCCTGAAGGTGAGGGACCAAACATGGGCTCCTCCATAGGATCTCCATAGCCTGGCATGTCATTCTTGTCTTTGTGCTGAATATAAACTAATTTACATGTTCTGTGCTAGTGGTAGGTAGTGTTGATAAGTGAAAGCACTTGCTGGAGTGAGGAAGTTGGTCCATTTAGGTGTTTTAATTCATTCGCTTGTCCTAATCATTTGGGGGAGGGGGAGATGTTTTTTATTATTACAAAGTAGTGTGTTTTTTTAAGCCTTCCAAGTCTTGTGTTTGGGGAGTTGTTTTTAATTTATAATGGAGTTTGCATGAACTTCATTATGACATCAGGGAATATTCAGTCCCTTTTCTTATGACACCTCCTATCTCATTTACCCTTAAGCTCAATTTAATGTTATTAAGTGTCAGTAAATTGAAATGGACACAGGTGTGGACATGTTTTTCCCCAGCACCACCCCCGTTTCCCCTAAATCCTTGAAGACTGTTTATTCCATGGAGGGAAACAGGTTTAATTCTGACTTAAACTTTCAAAATAATAGTTTTAGTAATGATAGAGGAGTATAATTACCTAGGTTAAAATTTGTTATTCATATTCTACATGATTGGAGTTAAAGTGAGAGTAGTGAGTACAATGACTAGAGAAGAGAATTATTTTATGGGCTAAAAATAGAACCAGGGATTGGGTAAAGGCATAGAGAATAACCCAGTAAAAGTGCATCATTACCATCATCCTTACAATAGCTCCTCTTTTTGGGTTGCTGTCTGGTTTACAAAGCCCCTTGGTCCCAGTAGCTCTCTGAAAATGTAGGCAGTATGAGTGTTTTTTTCATATTTTACAGAGGAAGAAACTGAGGCTCAGAGCAGTGAAGTGACTTCAGAGATCAGTTAAACAGGAAATGAGAGCAGGCACCTAAAGATGAGACTGTGACATCACGAGATTAGCTTTGACTATACTTGATTCAGAATCTCTGTTTGATATTCAAATACCCTCATACCTAGTTGTTGGGTTTTTTTTTAAAGTGGTAGGTGATCCTGACCCTTTCATATTGAGTGAAACTCTGAATTATACTTTTTACCCCAAGTTAAGTCATGAAGTGAAGTCTTTGCCATATTTTAGTTGGAAAGAATGGAGGAAAGAGTTGTCTGATCTTGTGGTAAATGGCAGCTCTGTAGCTGCAGTATGGGATTTTATTGGTTTATTCATTCGCTGCTGCATTTTTCTTGATTAGTTTATTATTCTGGCAGTGGATACAAAGGGGTCAGATCACTTAGCCACCATCACATACGTGATAAGGAGCAGCAGTAGGATTCAAACCCAGGTCCTTCAATTCTAAATCCAGGGTTTTTACCTCTGTGCCATAAATGTCTCATTGGCAAAATTACTAATTGATTGGTTTTCTTTGCACTCAAATTTGTTTGGTTCATTGTCATTTCTCTCTGCCCACTTGACACTGCAAGGTGGAAAGATCATATACAGTGAGTGGAAGGAAAGGCCCTGCGTTTAATGCAACACCAATAGAGGGTATCACAAAAAATTTCCTGTTAGAGAAAGGAAGACCCATCTTCCTTTATAAAAGTAAAACCATTTGATTAGATGTGCAAGCCCCTCTTCTAACTCTGGATCCATTGCTATTACGTAGGTTAGCGATGTTAATGACAATTCTGTTTTACTTAAATATTTAGATGAATCTTCAATCTCATAACCGACGCACCAATACAAATTCAGTCCTTTTGCTTCTGATACTTATTTACTCATAATCTTAGTTTAATGTTGATAAGTATCAGCAAATTGAAAGGGACACAAGTGTGAAAGTGTCTCTTACACACACACACACACACACACACACACACACACACACACACACACACACACACACTCTACCTGAAGATTGCTTATTTGCTTATTCCATGAAGGGGACCAATTTGGGTGCCAACTTATACAGATAGACCTTCTTGTCCTTTATGTCTTCCTTTAAATATCCTATATATAGTCTCCACCCCAATGCACTGGAAGCCTTCATGTCGTTCTTTTCATATCTTTGGGGTGCCTTAGCCATCAGGCCATCTCATTACATAAATAGCCCACCTCCTTTGTTCATGTCATACATGCCTTTATTGATTGTCTAAAAATCATATACTTCTGTATTTTTTAGCTCAAAATCAAAATTTGAAAATTACCATACTATGAACACTCTAGGTATCATCTCGACCCTTGTAAGATCTTAAAGTCCACATACCTCCTTCACTTCTTTCTTCTGATGCAACACCTCCATTTATAAAGATATTTTTGTCACCCTCCTCGTCCTTTTTTTTATGGTGATTACAGTCACCCTGTCACTCACGTGTAAACTTCCTTATGATAGTCTCATTCAGACCCAGCCCTGAATCATTAGCGGCAGCTGGTGGCACAGTAGATAGAATAGTTGGCCTGGAGTCAGGAAGACCTCAGTTAAAATCTTAGACACTAATTGTGTAACCCTGGGCAAGTCACTGAACCATTTTACGCTTCAGTTTCCTCAACTGCAAAATGGGGATAATAATATTTGTTAAAAAGCACTTAATGCAGTGCCTAGAATGTAGTAAGTGCTATATAAATGCTTATTCCCTCCTCTTCCTAAGTCCAAAGGCAAACCCAGGGAACTAAGTTTGACGTCAGCCTCCCTAGGTTCCTTTTAGGTTCTGGGAGGCCTTCAGAATGGAGATTCCTGGGGATAAACCTCTCTTTCCCTAGACCATTCTACTCGGGTTTTTATTACCTTTGAAGAAGAAATAGGACAGGAAGACAATCACCCAGTTATGTATGCCCCAATATAGGACTACTTCCACATGCCCAGATTTTTGTTCTACCCCAGAACAGATATTTCCCCCCCCCCCCCGGAAACACAGTGAAAGGCAATCAACTCCAACCCTCATAACTTGAAATATGAATACCATCTATTCTTGCATATTCAGTCTCTTTAAATACTGCCAATGGAGACAGGTCTCCTACCTCTAAAGAATCCTGTCTTGTCCACCCTAACAGTCATATTATCATCAAGTCAGACTTCCATCCCCTCATAAGTGCAGAAGACTGGGTGCTGTGGAAAGCATAATCCCTGCCCTCTGGGAATTTACAGAACTCCCAGTTCTGTAATAAAGTACAGAGGAAATGCATAAAGTTAGAGCCTAACAAACAAAAGAGAGCAATAGAAGTATCACTGTCTACACGGTCAGTACAGTGTAAAAAAGCACCAATTTCAGAATCAGAGGATCTGGGTTTAAAACCGAGTTCTACAACTTAATGCTTATGTGACCTCAAACAAGTCTGTTAAAATGAGGAAGCTGGGCAAAATGTCATATGTTTCTATCCTGTTCTAAACACTTTGACCTCCCTAGTCCATTATTGACAAGTGCTAAGGGGACTTGACAGCAGTCCAGGTGTCTGAAGAAAAGCTTAATTTGTTAAAAGGAGATCCTTGATAAAGGGTATGATTTGCCTTATCAAGTGTAGAGAATGACATAAAAAAAGGATTTGGGGGTTTCTCCATAGCCTCCTGAGCAGTAGAATATTGTAACCAAAATAGTGCTTGGGAGAAAAAAATGTGTTTTGCTTCTGTACATAAAATAGCTTGTGTTGGGCAGAAACAGACTGGTTTCCACGTAGAAAGGCTTTAACTGTTATCTCAAATTAAGGTGGTAAAGCCTTGACAGTGGGGACAGTAGGCAAAACTTGGGGACATTTTAGAAGACTAAAGCAAAAGTTAGCAACCTGCAAAGGAAAGAGCTAGGACAGCTTAAAAGTTATAAGCATAAGTGATGCAATAGAGTGCTGCCATTGTCATTCATTATCTGGAGTGAAGACGCTCCTTGAGTATAGTCCGCAGGTGACAGACACATCAGGAGGTAGGCCTCTGCTTTGAGAAGTGGGAGAAAAGGAATCCTAGGCTAGAAGCCATAACCAAAAGCGGTAGGCCCCTGGATTCACCACCAGCTTGGATAGCTGTTAGACTGAGGCAGAAAGCTTTTAAGGTCATGGAGCTGACATTTGGCAGTAATGGCTAGAATATTAATTAGGCTGGGTCTGAAGCCTTTTCCTAGGTAACCCTGGGTAAGTCCCCCTCCCCAAGTTTTCTTGAAGGCAGTGAAGTAAAGACGAGGGTAGGAGGCAGGATCCTGAGTTGGAGTCAAGATCCACTCGCTGTTTCTTAGCGGTGTGACCTCAGACAAGTCCCAGCTTCTCAGAACTTGTTTCTTCATCTGTAAAGGGTTAGTGATAACCCCTGGCCGGCCTGTCTCCCGAGGTGTTTGTGAAGACCAAATAAATGCTTATACAAATACTCTGAAAACTGTAAAGCGCTCTGCAAGTGTGAGATATCATTATTACATTATTACTTCACAGAGACTTTGGAGAGAAAGTTCAGTAACAGATGTTCTTCACAGCCAAGGCGGTGCTTCTCAGTAAGCACGGGGATCTTGGTGACTTCACTTCTCTGGATGCAAGGAGTCTGAATGATCTGCTTCATGATGTAGGGTGGATTGGAATAAAGAGAAGTCATGGAAACTGAATTGTGACCAACTCTATAGTGAAATCAGGTTGGAGCTGTTCATGTGCCATCCCACCATCCACAGCAACGCTGCCCACCCAGAACCATTCCTGTGGCAGAATGGCTGACTCACCTTTGAGGGCTTGCTAGTCCTCAGTACTTTATCATGTCAAGGCCTAGACCAGCTACTTTGCAGAATTCTCATTCCCTGCCCTTTGCTTTTTTTCTGTTTTTCTTTTTTTGTTCTGGCCTCTCCTGGACACTCAGCCAATGGTGACAAAAGTGAAACTTGTCCCAGGAGTTTTCCCATTATCACTTTTTATTTGAGAGCATGAATGATTCTGGCTATCCTGTTAGCCATTTTCCCCAGCTATTTTTCAACCACAATATTCTGGAGTATAGGTTCAGCACTGGATACTGTGGAAAGGATGTAATTCCTTTCCTCTGTCACTAACTGCCTTTCTTTGCCCATGGAGTAGATATAAGGCCCCTGCCTTTTATCCCAGCTTAAATTTTGAGCCTGATTATCTTAGATGGCTAGAGTAGAGTGTGAATGAGACCAAAGTTAGGTGTTCATCCCTCTATGAGTTGACTTCACGTGGATTAAAGAAACCTCTGGCCCCAGATGACATTCCTAATCCTGGCCAGCCCTGTTGCTATAACAAGGATAAACGGGTGAGAGTACAACCCATCCCTCACATCTGCAGGGAGGGGAAACAGATTAAAACTCACGTTCTTATTATGGTGATTCAGGAGTGTCGTGGCCATGTTTACAGAACAGCACATTATATTGATGTGCCTTTAGATTCAGGGCAAAGGAAGGAGAGACCAGCTATGCAAGAAGATGCATTCCATTTTGAGAGCTGCTATTAAAAGGAGAATCTCAAGCAAACTCCCTTTTGAGGGTGGTGGTAGGCGCTAGTTTGTTGGGGTGGAGGGTGGGGTTTCATAGAAGAGGAAACTGAGATCCAGAGTGGTTAAGTGACTTGCCCAACTTAACCCAATGGCAAAGCTAGGACTCGAAACCAAGTCTGCTCCTCACTGAGTCCAGGGCTCTTTAGAATTTGTGTTTTTAAAAACACTTTACAGTCTGCAAAGTTCTTTAACAAAGATCTCATTTGAGATATAGTAGTGGGTGCCTGTGAACAACATAAGTACAGAGAAAGATGGTGGTGGTGTTTTACTTTGTTTCTCTTCCATGCAGGCACCATCACTTAGAATGCTATTGAGCATCCATTAGGCACATGGCACTAAAACATACTATTTTAGGCCACTGATCAGCATACCCCAGAGTAAGTCATGCTCATCGTTTTCCAGACAGGACTTGCCTCCAGCCTCCCTGGTCCCGTGAAGATGTTTGGAGGGCAGAGATGACCCTAAGACGTTCTGGAAGGGGTGAGAGAACCTCTGTATCATGTTCTTCAAGTAGTGTTTTTTGCGTACAAGGAAAAAAGGGCAAGGCCCATTGATTTACAGCTTTTAAATGAAGACATTTGGGATCAGAAAAAGCCGACTAAGCAATAATATAAGAACCTAGTTAATAGTTCTTAGGTTTACTATAAGCCTTTGGAGCACTTTGGTTTGCTTTTTATTTTTTTTCTAAACCATTCTAATGCCAGTACTTCATAATTCTAGCAGAGAGCAAGAAATAAATGCATAAAAAAGCTCAGTGAGAGAATTATGAAACATTGGCAAAGTCGTTATACTAAGGTTGAGACCCAGAAAGGAAAACTCTCAGTTCCAAAAGGCCCATCTTTGTATACACATGCCACACTTAAGAGCCAGGATATTGAATATTTCTAGGAGGCCATTAGTTGTGGCTGTAGATATCCCCCTTCTTATTCAAATTTACCAGAGTATGTTCAGGACAGGATAATGGCAGAATCTTTGAAGACAAGACATTTCAATCCAATAGAAAATAACTCAGATTTAGGTAATGCTTTATGGCTTACAAAGTGCTTTCCTTACAACTGTGTGAAGCATTCTGTTGAAGTATAACTTCCATTTTACAGATTAGTAGGCTTAGACAGTAACTGGCTGCCTTGAGAGGTAATAGATTACCCTTCACTGGAAGTCTTCAGTCAGAGGCTCTATGAGAACATAGAAGAGATTACTATTTAGTTAGGTGTTAGACGAGATGATTTCTGAGGGCCCTGCTAACTGTTTATATGACTTGTCATGCAGCTGGGAAGAAGGATAAGCTAGAGTGGATCCCTGATCTGTCTGCCCACTTACTGCTATGTCCACTAGATCATACTGCCCAGATTCAGCAGTTAAGCCGTGTTCTCTGTCCATTCTGAAAGGTTTGGGGAAGAGGGGTATAGGACAGGTCCTCCCTTAGTAGAGTTTCATAGTTTGTCTTGGAGCTATGATTTCCCTGCACCCCACTCCCCTCTTCTAAATGGAAAGAGGATTGACTTTTGTTCTTAGAGAACAGAAGAGATTCATTGTCTGCAGGTAGATTAAAGAAATTTCCAGTTTGGATCATTTATTATGAAAGGTATTCATAGAGGGATACCAGATGTTTCTTTGAATTTTTTTTTGTATGTGTGTGTGTGTCTGCCCTCAGGCTCTCTGTTCTAATTTAAACACCAAACAATTCTTAAGATTAAATCCCTCTTTTCTTTTTTCCACTGTATATAAGAATTCAAAAGGCGAGCATAGTAGGTCTCTGATTCCTGGAAAATAGAGAACAGGTAATGAAAGAGAAATTGACTTCCAGACTATTTATTCACCATCATCTCTATAGTTTGACAGCCCAGAAGATGTTAAGTTCAGTTTAAACTGGGATAAGAATCTGTAGTATCTATTACCTGAGAGACTGCATTCTCTGAACCCTAAAGGATAATGCAAGGATTGTTAAAGTATTTTCTGCTCCAAGAAACTTTTTTATGACCTTTGGGGTAAGCAACTAAAAACATATCTTGGTTAACTTTTCATTCAGATTTAAACTTTCAGGATTTTAAATACCACCTTCCTATTTGAAAAGAAACATGCATTTCAGAGTTGGTGGTATATAAAGTATATCTAGTATGTAGAGTCCTGTGCAGGCAAGTTTTTTAAAGGCTTTTTGCATTTGATCTTTCATTTTTTTCCCTTTTTTTGGTCATCAGAGCAAAAGGGTTCTCAGAAGCCTTCCTATCCTATTTTGTAAAGGTATGGTTCTACTTAGCAAATTACAATGTTTCTTCCTCCAAAAGCTATCCATACAAGCACAGAAAGAACTTTTGCAGGCTTACTAAATAAATTGAAGCAGTTAAATTAAGTTGGTCCTTGTAACAGTATCAAGGTAGGCACTTAGTTGTGCCAGCTGGCAATGATAATACTATTAACTGATGTATAACACTTTAAAGCTTGCAAAAACACTTTAAATGAGATGTCCCAAAAGTCTTAGTGCAGTTGGTTTTTGTGGTTTTTTTTGTTTTGTTTTTTTTTTACCCCTTCAGCCTTAATAGCTTAAAACTTCACTAAGGCTATTAAGGTGTTAAACTTTAATGAGGCATCTCAAAAGTCTTGGTGTAATTTTTAGCTTTAATAAGGTCAAAGTTGCCCCAGGACTTTTGGGACACCTCATTTGTGTCTCATGCCAACCCTTTGAGATGGGTATTCTTCTCCCCATTTTACACAGAGGAAAGAAGTGACTTGCCCATAGTAACACAGGTAATAAATATCAGAGAGTCAGACTTCAGTCTAACTCCAAAATACCAGGGTTTAAGGAAGAAGTCTCTCTTTCAGGTTAGCTTCCACCTGTGTTTTTATTAGTATTTTTAAAATATAACGTGACCTGCATGTACTAAATTAGACCTTAGTGAAATTTAACACCTGCATCAAGTCGCAGGTAGAACACTGATATCAGCATAGGTGATGCAGACTTTTAGGGTTGGGGGCTTCTGCCTGAACTCTTTCCTAACAACAGCAAAATTTAGTTAATATCTGAACAGTAAGGGGCCCACTGTCCATAGTCTCTAGAAAATGAAGAGGAAAAAAATTCGGAGACCATGTTCATCTGTCATCATCATCCTAATAATAACAGATAATGTGTATGTGGCATTTTATAGGAATTACTGCCTCATTTGATTTCTACAACCCAACCTTGTGAGGAAGGTAAAAGTTTTGCTCTTCTCAATTTATATCTTAAGAAACTGAGACTCAAAGAAATGTGATTTTCCCAACTTCACAGTTAGTAAATGGCAAAGATAGGATTTGAATTCAATTTTTCTGACTTCTGGCCCAATGTTCTTTTCCACTCCATAAGAGTACTTTTCTTCATAAGAACTATTACTGCTAACTAGGATAGAGGAAATTCATGTGTCCTTTAAAGTCCTAATTGGAAAATTCATCATGGTGTAGAAGTAACACTGGCAGAGTACATACCTACCAAACTGGAAAAGCTTCAAGGATGGGTCTGGTGACAAACTGTAGGTCTCTTTTTTAAAGCCCAACCCGCTAAGTTTGGAGATCTTCAACACAGTCGTCCACTATAACTCAGAACACTAGCCACTAAAATACAAAGATCTAGTGATTTGTTGAGTTGGAAAAGATACACTGATTAAAATCCAGATCCTGGAAAGTATTGAAGAAACCTAAATATTCTATTTGCCAGATTATCATTTGCTTTTCAGAAAAAGTCATTCAGAGTTCTGTTGGGTTTTCTTTAGGAGAATTGGGATGACGTGTACACAGGATAATCAGTAGTTGGAGAAAATGCATTGCAAACTAGAAATGATTAAAGCATCAGATTTTTAAAGAATTAGTATTGTTTGTGGCTTACATATTATAACTTTGGACCATGCTTACAGTGGCCCTTAACTCCATGGTAACTGGTTTGAAAAAGAACCTGCTGGGGCTTTTCCCTAGTGTGTGATTCAAGGTAATGTTCTAATGAGATAGTTTTAATTTGGGAGTCAGAGGGAGAGGCAGCATGACGTAATGGAAAGTGTGCCAGCCTGAAAGCCAAAAACTGGATTTTAAGTTCCAATTCCAGCTCCAGCCTCGGGCAAGCAGCATCTGTAGACCTCAGTTTGCTCATCTGTGAAATGAGAGGACTGGAGTCAATAAAACTCCAGTGACTACACACTATGCAGTTTAGTCCAGGAAAGTAGCAGGAAGTTTTCTTTTTTAACGTATGCAATATATATATGTTCTGACAGCTCCTATTTGGACAAATCTTGGTATTAAATTCTCCTGAGCAAGATTGTTAACCATTTAGAAGCATTGAGAGCACCATGCTGACAGGCAGTATAGTTACTATCAGCCCAAGCTGGCACCCAGTGCTAGATAATATTGTGATATCATCTTGTGATAATCAGTGACAAGTCGTGATGAGCAAGTGAGAAAACAGACTGTTTCTATATGTATGTAAAGTATATTGTCATACATGAAATCAAATAGAAGATAGATTGTTTTTGTAAAACCACTTGATGATGTTAAATAATAGGGCACTGACACATCAAGATTGTGATCTCATCAATATGGGCAGCCCCTCCAAGAAGCCAGATCCTGCAGACCGCTCTTTCCTTCTCATCTGGTGTGACTCTTGTTCACAGCATCTAATAGATGCACCACAGGGGCCTGTGCTTTGTGAACCTGGGGTCTTCTTTTAGATCTCTTGACATTGTATACTTAGCAGTGGAGGATTCGGGCTCTCGTTTCCACCACTTATGCCTTGCACCAGATACTATAACTAACCCGCATTCTTTTCAGGTCGTCAGTCTTTCTGGCAATATCCTTTATGCCACTTGTCCCATATAGTTCTTCACTGGGAATATGTTACAGCCAAGTCATGTACTTCATGCACCTTTCCATTGCCCTTTGGGTAACTCACTGTTTTAATTCTCCAGAGATGATGGTATTGTATGACTCAAAAGTCATACGGGGAAGCAGGGTATACATATAATTTTAGTGGAACTGACTGAGGTGATAACTGAGGGTTCACGGAAGCTGGTAATTAATGTTGGGAAATTTTCATAGATTTTAATTAAGTGACTCAATCACATTTCATTGTGGTAACTGTATACTAAACATAACTTGCTTTGTCAAATGCAGCAGAATGTTCATATCCTCTTAAGAGTCATGGAATTACAGGATTTCAGAATTGGAAAGGACCTTAGAGCCCTTCTAGTTCAGCCCATATGATGACTCATATGTAGCCAACCAGCCATCATTCAGCCTTGGCTTACAGGCTCACAGGGAAACAGAGCCCATACCATATCAGGGCAGCTCTTATTTGGTATTAAGTTTTTCTCTTATTCAAGCCAAAGTTTGCCTCTTTCTAATCTTTACCCCATTTGCATTTTGGTTGCTTCTCATTCTAATTGCTGGAACCAAATAGAAAAAGCAACCCTTGAGGACTTTGAAGGCATCTCTCATGTTCCCCACACCTACTCCCTCAAGTCTTCTCTTCACCAAGCTGAACAACCCCAGTTCCCTCAACCAGTCCTCATGGAATAATCGTAAGACACTTCATCCTGGTTACCTTTTTCTGGACAAACTACAGTTTATCAATGCCCTTCCTAAGATGTGATATCAAACATAACTGCTATCAAGCCACACCTCCCCTCTTAACTCAAGTGTAAGAATTTATTGATTATTATTAAATTTCATCTTATTAGGTGAGTTCAGTGTTCTAGCTTATTAAGATCTATTTGAATCATGACTTTGACGTCTTATGTTTAATTATTCCTTCCACTTTTGATATTGACAAATTTGATATGCCTTTAAGTTACTGTTTAAAATATTAAACAACATAGGAACAAGTACAATTGCCTGGGACATTTCACTGGAGGAACCATCCCAAACTGACATTGAAATATGAATGAGCACTTAGAGGGGCTGCCCATTCAAACAGATTGGCATCTACCTAATTTTACCATGATCAGCTTTCTTCATCTTATCTAAGTAACTGAAATCTGCTGCATTGCCTGATTTGTTATTCTATTGGTCCTGTCAAAAAAGAGAAAGGAAATAAGGTTAGTCTGGCATGACCTGTTCTTGATGAAGCCATAGTATATCACCACTTTACTTTCTGGACATTCATTAACGATTCCTTGAGTAATCTATTCTAGAATCTTGCCAGGAATCAAAATCAAGCTCGCTGACATATGTGATTTGCAGCTCTCTCTGTCTCTGTCTGTCTGTCTCTCTCTTTCTTTCTCTCTCTCTCTCTCTCTCTCTCTCTCTCTGTCTCTCTCTCTCCCTCTCCCCCTCTCCCTCCCTCTTTCTCCGTCTCTCCCTTTCCTTCCCCCCCCCTTCTCCGCCTCCCTCCTTTCCCTCAACATTTGTCTTCTGTCTTACTGCACCTCTGCTTTTTTACCACAATCTTTAAAGAGCACAGGGATTGAATAGTTCAGTAATCACATCTATTAGTCTTTTTACCAGTATTGGCTAAGGATTTGTGAAGCCCTGCTTTAAGGCAGAGGTTCTTCACCTAGGGTCCATGAATTGTTTTTTTTTTAATACTTTGATAACTGCTTCAATCTGTTTTGTTTACTTTGTAATCCTATATTATTTTATGTGTTAAAAGACATTATTCTAAGAATGAGTCCATAGACTCCACCAGAACACCCATGGGTAGTTCTATTGGGTAGTCCACGATAGAACAGAAAAGGTTAAGAGGCCCTGCTTTAAGTGGCTCACAAGCTGTGACTATCAGGAGCAGCCGTTGTTACATTTTTAAGATAGAGTTGGAGATAAAAGAAAGAGTTGGAGATAAAAGAACTTCAGGGAAGTTTATACTGCTACAAATTATATATAAGGAGTATTCCAGCATTTGATAGCTATACTTTATTCTTTTTAACTTAGATTTTTTTATTGATTTTTATCTTTTGGGTTTTTTTAAAATTTGTTTTTGCTTATTTGGAGGGGCAATTGGGGTTAAGTGACTTGCCCAGGGTCACTCAGTTGACTAGTTTTTTGTGTTACATGCCTGAGGCCGGATTTGAACTTGGGTCCTCCTGACTCTAGGGCTGGTGCTCTATTCATTGCACCATCTAGCCACCCCTGTTATCTTTTGTTTTTACACAAGCTAGTTATACCTGTGTACCTCCTAGAGAGCCATGCCTTACAACAAAGAATTTTTTTTTAAAAAAAAATCAGCAAACAAATCAGTACATTGAAAAAAATCTGACATTCTATAGTTACATTGTGTTCCAGAATAGTTATTAGAGCCATCAACTTGAAGGACTTGAAATATTTAATAAAGGGGGCAAATCAGCAAATCTTTTAAAGAGGCAACCACAGTGTTTTGGTGGGGGTTTTTAAGTTGCATAAAATTCACAGGAAGAAATTATTTAAAAGCAGTTCAATCATGTAACTCTAGCTTGAAGGCACTATAGAGTCACGCAGCAAACATTTATTAAGTGCCTTCTGTGTGCCAGGAACTGTGTTAGGTACAAATGCAAAGAAATAATGACAGCAGCTGGCACTGATGTAGGGCTTTGTGCTTTTTCATTGCTTCATATCACAGTCTTCTGAAGTGGGCAAAGCAGAGAATATTATTCCCCACTTTATTGGTGAAGATATAGAAGCTCAGAGAGGTTCAGTTACTTGACCAATGCCCCATATCCAAGGATAGCTGAAGCTCCAAACCTAGAATTCTAGGGCTCTCTCTACCTTTGCAGGCTACTTCTAGATACAAAATATCACATAGTGATTTTAGTTTCAAAATCCAACAGAACTAATTTTGTAGCTGTCTTTTCTACTTAGTGTGATTGTTACAATCTAGTTTCAAATTGTGAGATATAAAGCCACTGTAGCAATGTTAGCATGATTGTGAATAAGGCGTACCTGAAATGTATTAGTTTTTTAAATACCTGAGATTTTTGCATTTAGGTTTACGGAAATTTGCACTTGTCTAACATACATTTAGTGGGTTTTGGTTCACTTTTTTATTTTATGTGAGCGTGTGTGTGTGTGTACACGTGTGCCACCAACCTTTTCACTAGAAGATTCCCAACAGAGCTCCCAGAAAGACACCTAAATAATTGCATGAGTTTTTAAAAGAATACCAGCCAATCTAAAATTCTTATTTAAAATACTAAGGAATTAGAACTCATGATCCAACAAAGAATTGTATAACTCAGAATAAAAGCTCAAATTTCTGTGCACTTTTGAGTTTTGTAAAAACACTTCTAACCCTGTGAGGCGGCTAGTGCAAATATTATCAGTCCTGTTTTGCAGATAAGGAAACTGAGGTACAGAGTTTTAAGTGATTTAACCAGGATATACATCTAGTAAATAAATGCCTGAACCCAGGGCTCTCAATTCACAGATCTTACGCATTTTTCATTATACCATGCTGTCTCTTAGAAAATGTTATAGACGTTTATTGGGAATTTCTGAACAAGTTATCTCACGTGTGACTTTATTTTATCAAGCTTTTTCATTTTTTTTCTTTAATGGGGGAAAAGTACACATTTTGAAGATTATATGAGTTCCCTGGTACACAGTATAAGTTACTCATGATTTTTAGGTAAACATCCCAGATCATAATGTCAAATTTCAGATAATGTCTGAATTTGGGTCTGATTGTGCCCTAGATTTTTACTTTGGGATTGCAAATGAACCTTATAATTTATTGAAAATATAGTAATTATCCTGTCTGGCCCTGCAGAAAGATATACCTCTGTTTTTCTGGAAGGCCTTCTCACTTCCACCCTCCTCGTGTTTCTGAGGGCTCAAATATAACCTCTGTCCATGCAGCAGATGTAACTACTGTAAGGAAAGGGTGGGAAGCAACCTGCAAGTAGCACCATCTTGACAGAGCCCCTACATGTTCTCATCCTCACATAGGTTTTCTTGTGTAATTTTCTGATCCATATCTCTCTCGACTTTGAGAAAAGCCCTACACCATCCTCTTTGCAGTTTCTCTTGGGGGCATGGTGTTGCCTTGCTTAATAGTGCAGGTGACCCTAAGTGCCCTTTAGTTTGCAAGGCAGATTTAACTCCTACTAGAGCATGAAGCTTTGTTGCTTTTTCTTTGATGACTGTGAAGTTTTATGTCGGTGTGACCCCAACTCCCCCACCCCAATTGTGATTCTGACCTCTCTTTCAGGTATGGGTTTGTTGAATTTGATGACCTCCGTGATGCAGACGATGCTGTTTATGAACTGAACGGCAAAGACCTCTGTGGTGAGCGAGTAATTGTTGAGCATGCCCGGGGTCCTCGTCGAGATGGCAGTTATGGTTCTGGACGCAGTAAGCATTACTATGCATTATGCATTTGTATCAGTTATTCCATTTTGTTTCTAGAAAATAAATTATTTAATGTTATTGTTGAGTTTTCATAATATTTAAGTTATTTATGAATAATTTATAACATTTTAAAGCAAACCTAGATTTGGAAACTTAATAAGCGTGTCTTTGCAAATGTTTTAATTTAATTTTGATTCTTATTTAATAATAAGTGGAATGTTTTGTGTTAATATTTTGTAAATCTTTTGAATAATGCTTTTTGTTATGTGATTGTTTAATGTAGACTTAACAAAGACCTCAATGTTTTAAATAAAAGACTCCTTTGAGGCTAAGATGACTGCCTGTTCCATTTGCTGACCCTGGGATGCCTTTCCATGAGGTTCTTTGACCATTGTAGCCCTTGGCTGACCCGAAAAGGAAGCCATGTGACAACCACAACCTATTCCTATTAGACCTGGGTGGTGAGGATCCCATGGGTTAGACACAGATGAGATTAAACTGAACTAGGTGGCTGAAAATATTTGTTCATATCAAATATTCACAAACCCCAAATCAGTGTAAGTAATATCAGAAAATTGGTTTTAATGATTTGAATGCTATTTCTGGGTTTTTATAAAATTTGCATGTAAATTTTAAACTTATTAACAAATGCATCCATAAATTATTTAAAGTATATTAAAGTTAATTTTAATGTTTATACCTGTGGTTGCTTTTTTTTTCATTAATTAATTTGTAACTGGGTGGGAGTAAGGGTAAATCTGTATGCTAGTATTTTATATGAGATATCTACTAAGCCATCTTTTCCTATTCCACAACTGAAGTATTGGTATCTGCTTGAACCTCCCAAAGGTGGATATGGTTATAGAAGAAGTGGAAGAGATAAATATGGTCCTCCAACTCGTACAGAGTACAGATTGATTGTGGAAAATCTGTCCAGCCGCTGCAGTTGGCAAGATTTAAAGGTTTGAGAACCATGAATGCTCTGTGACAGGCTGGGAGGGGTGGGTATGAGCAGGAATCGGAGCTTAGGAGAGGGGTGATTGTTGCTGATGTGCTGCCCCCAGTGGGGGCTGATTAACTTCCCAGAAGAAGCACATCATTAGGCATGGTTGTCAGCTCAGAGAATCATTGACCATCTTTAGTGGATGGA
This sequence comes from Pseudochirops cupreus, assembly GCA_028627135.1. Classification (NCBI taxonomy): domain Eukaryota; kingdom Metazoa; phylum Chordata; class Mammalia; order Diprotodontia; family Pseudocheiridae; genus Pseudochirops; species Pseudochirops cupreus. The sequence continues at coordinate 113,126,590 of CM053582.1, read as the reverse complement.
AATCAACTAAACAGTAATATGGTAGGACTCGGTGTGATTGTTTGAGCAAGTTTGCATTGTCCAGATCTTTGATTTTGTCATTGTAGGAAATCTCTTGGTATAGAAATTGCCATCATGAATGCAGATCAGCAGCTTAGCTGCAACTTAGAGTTTGAGAAAGTTGCCCTGAGAGGTTAAGTAGTTTACTGATGGTCACACAGCCAGGTTATGTCAGAGGTAGGGCTTAAGCTCAAGTCTTTGTGATTCCATGCATAGCATTCTATCTGCCTTGGTGTCTCTTGGGATTTGGTTAGAATGGAGTAAGGGTGATGTTGGGAAACAGTGTTAACAGTGTTCATTTGTGATGACATTATGGTAAGTGTGGCTAGGTCCATAACCCAGTAAGTTTATTAATACTATTTCAGAGCCTTTGAGATTCCTCTAATGAAAGGATATGTACAAGTACAAAGACTCTTAAGGGCACAACATTAATGCCATCCTCACACCCATGTTCACCCTAAAAATGAGAACCCTTTGGAACTCCATTAACCCTCCACCTTCAGTGGTCTTCCAGGACATAGTATTCATCTCCTATTTAGTGACAGACGAGGTGCTGCTGTATTTCTTTTCAGAGTAAAGCTACCATCTGCTTCTTAGAGTTAGGCTTTAAGCTCAGAGAGATAGATAGTGTCTTGTACCCTATTAAATGTAATATTTAGGGGCTCATCATCTTTGCAGTTCAAGATTCATTTGGCAAAAGAAGATATTTGGCCCAGCTTTTGCAAGTTTTATCTGTGTTATATTCCTGAAATGTCTGACTAAAAGAATTTTAGAGCCTGCAGCTTGATATATAAAGGTCTGAATTGATCACATCTTACTTTTTGAAACTAGAGGTAGCTTTGAGTGATTAGGAGTAGGCAAGTATCTTGAGTACCTATTCTTAACTGGATGCAGTAGGAGACCTTTGTTAATGGCAAGTCAGGTCTACACACCACACTTTCTGACTCAGAACCCAGTATACTTGGCTGGCGGGTGTCCGTGTATTTGGGACATCACAGGAAATGAATCTTGTCAGATTAATTGAACACATTAAAGAAAGCATTCCCTTATTCTTTGAAATCGGGTTTAAACTTAAGGAGTAAGATATCATTAATTCATCCAACAAAAACCAAGTACCCCCAGAGGAAGTGTGGCAAAGTAGATAGAGAACTGGCCATGGTTGTGAGGAAGGTCTGGGTTCGTATCCTTCCTCAGGCACTTAGTGGCTGTGTTACACTGGGCTTCACTAAAACCTCAGTTTCTTCACCTGTAAAATGGGCGTAACAGCCCTGTCTCACAGTGTTGTTACAAACACTTTACTGTTTTTATTACTGTGCTAGATGGTAGTGGAGAAATAAAAAATAAATTAGGGACAGTTCTTATCCTAAAGGAGCTCACAGTTGAGTTAGGAGATGAGACATACTCTCCTAGAGAGCAGAAAGTAAGAGGCAGTGAAGGCACGAGAGAATTATGAGATGCTGGGAGAGAGCCTTTCCAAGAGACCTAACAGGGCTAGTGAGATCTTGCCGAGAGTTTGGGGGTGGGCAAGGCTAAAAGACAGAACTATGTTTCACTGGGACCCACATGACTTTTTAACAAATTTTTGCAAGTTCCCATTAGAATATAGTCTTTTGGTGGTTCTGTTATTTTTATACATTTAAAAATTTGAATTACTCTTTTAGTTTCTAGTAGTAAAATCATTTTCTGAACAGAAATCTAGTTATCCTTACTTCAGTTCATTCAACAAACATTAAGCCATTCATTCAGTTAAGAAGCATTTATTAAGCACCTACAATGTGGCAGGCACTGTGCTAGAAAGCATGCCGCCCCTACCTCCTCCCCCCCCTAAAAAAAGACCCTGTTCTCAAGGAGCTCACAGCCTGGGGAAGGGGAGAGGGGAGGCAAGAAAAGCATGCAGACATGTAAGTAAAAAGAAGACGGGCAGCACAAATTGGAAATCACCCAAAGAGCCTTAAGGGGAATTGATGAAGGTCTTATGGAAGTGAGGTTTTAGCTGGGACTTGATGGCTGTCAGAGGAGACAGGAGGAAGGAGAGAATTCCAGGCATGGAGGATAACCAGGGAAAATGTCCAGAGTCAGGAGAAGGGAGTATGTTTTTTGAGGAATGGCGTTGAGTATATGGAGGGGAGTAAGGTGTAAAAGGAATATAACAGAACAGGGGGCCCAAGTTAAAAACGGCTCTGCACCTCACCTAGGATTTTCTATTTGGAGGTGATAGGGAGTCACTGCAGTTTGTTTAATGAGGAGTGATGTTGTCAGACCTGCACTGTATTTTAGGAAGATCAATTTCATAGCTGAATGGAAGGGCGGATGAGGGTTGAGGGAAAACTAGAGACAGAAAGACCAACTAAAAGGCTGTTGCAGTAGTGGAGGTGATAAGCATCCTCCTCAGAATGGTAGAGAGTGAGCAGGCAAGGGTGATTCCCGGGTGACTGGTGGTGCCCTTGGCAGTGATAGAGCAGTTAGGAAGAGGGGGAGAGAGAGCACGAGTTCACTTTGGGACATGTTGAGTTGAAGGTGTCTGTGGGACGTCCAGGTTGGGTCATCCTGTGGGCAGCGGGAGATGCAGTAGTGAGCAGAGAGGTTAGAGCTGGAAAGGTCCAGCTGGGAATCATCAGCATTGAGACAATTGAATCCATGGAAGGAAGGAGATCGATCACCAAGAAAAGTACTACAGAGGGAGAAGAGAGAGAGGCCCAGGACATAGCTGGGACAGGGAGATGCCCAATTGCCACGTGCAGGATACTGACCATACAAGGATGAAAAAGCAATCCCTGCTCTCAAGGAGCTTACATTGTCCTGAGTGAGACTATATGTATGTAAGCAAATAGTAGATAAACAGAGCAAATAGGATAAGTTGGACTTAACATTACCCAAGTTTTTAGATTTATTTCAAATAGTAATGTTTCATTGCCATGGTATTTTATAATTTTTTAAAACATTTCTTGTAGATGTCTCATTTGGACCTCACAATACACTGTGAAGAAGGCAGACTAGACATTATGATTTCACTTTTATAAATGAGAATGAGAATGAGAGGATCAGTGATTAGAATTTCCAAATGAATAATGATGATGAAATAGCTGAAGTAAATTTGACTGTAGAGGATTAGACTATGTTCCTTCTAACTTAAAATTCTACAAACCACTCTAATAGAATTTATTACTGTAAGATGTAAAAAGTCACTTAGTGCATTATAGTCACATTGATTTTATCTGAAGGTGCAATTTAAAATCTGAGTTCTTCATTCTAAGAGACTTAGCTTCACTCTGTACAGGGTTTTAAAAAAGCCTTTATTTTAAAAAATAAACCAGTTACTACTTCCTAGTGTAATAATTGCTTTCTGCATTTTAGTGTGAGGTCCTCTAATCTCTCCATTCAGAACAATTTTTTCTTCCCTTTAGGATTATATGCGTCAAGCAGGAGAAGTAACATATGCAGATGCTCACAAAGGCCGCAAAAATGAAGGTGTAATTGAATTTGTGTCCTATTCTGACATGAAAAGAGCGCTTGAAAAACTGGATGGAACTGAAGTCAATGGCAGAAAAATTAGACTTGTTGAAGACAGACCGGGTTCTAGGCGGCGACGTTCCTATTCCAGAAGTCGGAGTCATTCAAGGTAACTCTGGTCTTTTTACTATAGCTAAAGGTTTTCTACATAAAGATCGTAGATACAAAATACCCTCTCCTCTGTGGCTATTGGATAAACATTAGCAGTCTTTCTTTTGATTGAAAGAGAAAAGGCATTCATTAAGAATATTAATAACCAAGGTGGCTAGGTAGCACAGGAAATAGAGCACCAGCCTTGGAGTCAGAAGGACCTGAGTTCAAATCCGGCCTCAGACACTTGACACACTTAAGTAGCTGCGTGACCTTGGACAAGTCCCTTAACCCCAGTTGCCCTGCCTTTCCCCTTCCAAAAAGCAATTAATTGATTGATTTTTTTTTTAAAAAGGAGTATTAATAATCTCCAACTAAAACCTATCATACTGAACTTGTGCTCACATAGTTCTGATGTAGGTGCTTAGTCAAACCTTAAGGTGGTTGATCTTATGTTTTAATTACAAGTAGAGAAAAGCATGTGATTGAGCACTTTTTTACTAGGTTTAACTGACTTTTAGTACCCCATGTGGGCCTTTCCCAGTAGGCTTAGAATTTATCAGGTATTTGTCTCCCATGTGTACCCCAAAGAATCGTGTGATTTTAGCTCAGAAAGGAAATGAGAGATCATCTCATCTAACCTAGACACATCATAGAATCCCTTGTCTGTCATACCAAAAAAAGGTCATCCCTAGTTGGCTTGAAAATTCTCCAGTGAGAAGGAACCAGAACAATCTTGAGGCAGCCAATTTTACTGTTTTAGAGCTCCAGTTGTTCAGAAGTTTGCTTTACATCAAGCTGAACTATGAGTACTTAGAACTTCCACTTCATTCCTTCTAGAACTCGTGCTCTTGCGCTCTCTCTCCCTGTCTTTCTCCCTCTTTCCCTCATTGCCTCCTCCTACTGACCAGCGATTTAAATGTTTGGCCACTGCAAACTGGACGGCTCACAGGCACCTCAAATTCAGTATGTCCAAAACAACTCATTCTCTTTCCCCAAAAAACCTATTCCTCTCAAAAACTTTCCTCTTGCTGTTGGAGGCATCATTGTCCACTGTCCTTCCACTCATCCAGTTTGACAGCTTCTTTCTCGTTCTCAATAACTCTTATATTCATTCCATAGGAGGGTGGGAGGCCAAGTGGGTAGAGTGCTTAGCCTGGAGTCAGGAGAACCTGACTTCAAATCTGGCTTCAGACACTAGCTGTGCAAGCCAGGACTAGTAACTTAACCTTGTTTGCCTCAGTTTCCTCATCTGTACAGTGAGCTGGAGAGGAAGTGACAAACCACTCCAGTGTCTTTGCTAAGAAAACCCCATACAGGGTCACAAAGAGTTGGATACAGCTGAACAACAAAAAACATTCATTCCACATATCCAGTCATTTGTATCTTTGATCCCATATCCTGTCTTCTCCAGTAGAATGTCCCCACCACCCCTATTTTCTCTTTTATCTACAGTCTCCCAATCTGCCAGCTCCTCTTGTTGCTTATAAACATGCTCATGTCTTTCCCATTGTTTAAAAAAATTCTTTGAACTTAACCCCAATTGTCCTGCCTTCCCCCCTCCAAAAAAAGAAGAAAAATTGTTTGATCATATCTTCTCAATTATTTTCCAGTCTTCATCTTTAAAAAAGCTATCTACGCTAGGTACCTTCACTTTTTTTTTTTGCCTTTTGTGTGTGTGTATGACTTGTCCAAGGTCACACAGCTAGTTTTTTGTGTTAAGTGTCTGAGGCTGGATTTGAACTCAGGTCCTCCTGACTCCAGGGTCGGTGCTCTATTCACTGCACCACCTAGCCCCCCCAGGTACCTTCACTTTTAACTTTATTCTAAATCCTCTTCAATCTGATTTCCTCATCATTCAAATGAAACTTCTCTCTACAAAATTACTAAGGATTATTTCATTGCCCAACTAATACTGTTTTCTCAGTCCTCATCCTTCCTGACCTCTCTGCAACACTTGATGGGTATTCCACTGGCTATCTCTCCTGAGGGTTTCATGACGCCACTCTCCTCTGCACCTTCCGCCTCGCTTATTTAGTTTGGCCATATGTTCTAGCTCATCAGCCTATTCCTTTCTGAATGAATTCTAATCATTCCCTCCAATACGTGACCTGTTTTGTAGCTTTGTGTCATCTGCAGACTTGATACGAATTTTGTCTGAAAACAGCATAGTGCTGGGTCCAGATGCTTCAGTTACTTCACTGGGGACCCTTCAAGTTGACTTTAACCTTTTGGATTTTCAGCCAGTTCTGAACCCACCTATCATCTTACCCTTATCCAGACTTTCCCAGATTTCTGTGCTAAAATTTAAGTGAATTCTATAGTTTTCAGTTCAGTAACTTTGTCAGAAAAGGAACTGAGATCGGTCTGAGGAAGCCTGTTCTTGATGCTGACGTGACGGGTCTCTGATCACCCCGCGCCCTCCACTGGCCCAGCAGGGTCAGCAGCCCCCGGGGCGGGGCGGGGCGGGGCGGGGCCCGTATGGGCCGCCCAAGTCAGGCTCATTAAGAGTAACAGGTGCCAGTGGGTTTTTTTTGCTTTTTTTTTTACTCTTCCTTTTCTCTAGTACAGTTTTTTTAAAAAAGACTTTGTTTTCCTTGGCTTAATGAGCTTTGCAGTCCTCTTAATATGGAGGCAACTAGATAGTCTGTGGATAGAGCACTGGGCCTGGAGGCAGGAAAACCTGAGTTCAAATCTAGCTTCAAACACTTGCTAGCTTTGTGACCCTGGGAAAGTCACTTAACTGTTGGCCTCAGCCTCCTCATCTGTACAATGGAGGTGATAATAGCACCTGCCTCCCAGGGCTGCTGTGAGGATCAAATGAGCCAGTGGCTGTAACGTGCTTAGCGCGGTGCCTGGCGCTTAGCGAGCTCTGTGCCGTCACTCTTGTCAGTGTCACACAGCTCTGTTAGGCTTCTGTTTTTGTCCTTTGTCGCCGATCCTTCCGTTTTCTTTGTTTTAGATGTTTAAATTTATTGGTGAGTTTGGTGAGTTTCCTGTGTGTCCTCACCTCTTTAAGTCATTCCCTCTTTTTCCTTCTCATGGAAATTGTTTTTCTTTGTATCCTTAAAATTTCATTCCTGAGTGTGCCGTCGCTCCTGTGCTGATGTCTTCTGCAGAATTACAGGCTGCCATTCTGCCCCTCCTTTCTCACAAGGCTCTGAAAGTGGCGCTGGGAGGGAGGGAGCCATGTGGAGAAGCTGCTGATTCTGGGGTCAAAGGAAGGCATCTGACCCCAGCCCCTTGTTGAGGCAGGCTCGTCGGCCCTCCGTCGAGGAGGCGGTTGTTGTTTCCGTTGTGAAGTGCTCTAAAACGCTTGATTATTCTTCCTCAGGTCTCGCTCTCGAAGCAGACATTCTCGTAAGAGCAGAAGTCGCAGTGGCAGCAGCAAGAGCAGTCATTCTAAGAGTCGGTCTCGATCCAGGTGTGTGTCTTTAGGAGCCCCTGCTCTGTCTGGTTTTTGATATTAACTTTTCTATTCCCTCTTGGGCCAGTTTTCCCATCCATCCATCCCTGCTCTATATCCAGCTCAGGCTTTTAGTATGGGATGCTTTCTGCTGGGGTGCACTGAAGTTAGCCTGACCCTGGGATGTTCCTTGAAATTGTTCTCATGTCCCTAATGGCTCGTGCTTGTCCCTTTCCAGGTCTGGCTCCCACTCCAGGAGCAAGAGCCGAAGCCGCAGCAAGAGTCGCAGTCGAGGGAAAAAGGAGAAGAGCCGGAGCCCAAGCAAGGAGGACAAGAGCCGCAGCCGCAGCCACAGCGTGGACAAGGACCGGAGCAAAAGCAAAGACAAGATGGAAGAGAAGATCCAGAACAACGAAGAGGACGGCAAAGCCAAGAGCCGCAGCGCCAGCCAGGACAAGAACAAGAGTCCGAGCCGCAGCCGGAGTCGGAGCAAAGAGCGAGCGGAGAAGGAGGAGCGGAGGGGCAGCGTGAGCCGGAGCCGCAGCCAGGAGACCAGTGTGGGCAAGGCCAGGAGCAGGAGCCGCAGCAAGAGCAAAGGGCAGAGTCAGAGCCGCAGCCGCAGCCGCAGCCAGAGCAAGGACAAGAGGAAAGGTAGGAAGAGAAGCCGGGATGAGAGCCGAAGCCGCAGCCGCAGCCGCAGCAAGAGCTCCAAGAGCAAGAGACACAGCAAGCGGGAGAGCAAGGCGAGCAGCAGCAAGAAGAAGAACAAGGAGGACCCAGAGCGTTCCCGCTCCAGGTCCAGATCCCGCTCCCAGTCCAAGGGGAAGGAGCACCTAAAGCTTGAGTCCGGCCCAAAGGAAGGCAGAGGCGACGGGGAGGACGCACAGGCAAGCCAGGAGACCCAGTCCAGGTCCAGATCCAATTCCAAATCAAAACCAAACATTCAATCAGAATCTCGTTCCAGATCAAAATCAGCCTCAAAAACCAGGTCCCGGTCCAAATCCAGATCTGCCTCCAGATCACCTTCCAGGTCTCGGTCTAGATCCCGCTCCAGGTCCTAACGTGGCTGCCAGCACAGGCGGAGGGAACTCCATGAGAAGTCTTTTGTACATGTTGGGTAGCTGTAGCACAAGTGATTGAGGTAGAACCCATGTCAATGCTGTACATTTTTAACTCCCCCAATGGTGTGTCTGTAATTGTGAAATCTCAGTGCCCGCTCCCTCTCCGTGAGGCCTCCTGGGGCCAGGCTTTTCTGCTCGAATGAAAGCCGCCCTTTAGTACACGCCCTCCCTAGACCATCCCAAATGCCTCGACCCTCAGGCCTGGCCTTACAGACAGGGAGCTCGGTGCCGCTGGCTTGGAGCCGGAATGGTGACATAGGTAGGTAGGTATGATGACTTCAACCATTTCTGCCCTTGGATTGATGCCCTTTGATGTATGCCATTTAGTGAAAGTGCTAAGTCTTAAGTTTCATACTACTTTGGTTTCATATTTTTGGACTTTAACAAAGTTGTGAATAGCACAGTCAAGAAAACTGATTCCTGCAGTAATCCATAGGAAATCCACTGTAGAGTTCCATATTCTGGTATTGTGACTATACTCTTGTTTTATATTAAAAAAAAAAACAAAAAAGATTTTTTTTTTAATTTTATTTTTCCCCATCTTGCAAAGTACAGTGATCCCTGTTTCCATTAAATTTGAATAAAGACTATTTTTGCTTGACAAAATTGGATTGTTTTGCATTTCCACAAGACTCCCTGTGCTTCACTTTCTTGCTCAGTATGTACATCCAGGCTGGAGGACCTGGTCAGCTTCAGACTCAGTAGTCTCCTTTCTGGATTATAATGACAGTTTCTCCAGATTACTCCCATGTCTTTTCAATTCATTACACATTTGTGAAGCACCTAATATGCACAAGCTGCTGTTCTAAGTGGTAGATGGCAAAGAAAAATGGACACAGCTTGCCCACTCCTTATTCAGAGTTGCTAATCTAGTCAAGGAGGTGGCACATACACACAGATAACTTTACATGACAAGACATACTGTGATAAGTACAATAATAAAGCAAAAAGAAAGATTCAGAAAGCGAAGTCATTTCTGCGGTTGGGGGCAGGGTCAAAGTGATCACTCACAGAATTTTAGTATTGGGGCATGTCTAGTCCAATTCCCCAGGCTTGGATTCTACTGCCTTTATATTCAAAGCATTTTCATATTCATCAATCTCTGGAGAGCCTCCTTATGAACAATCTCCATTTGAAAATGAAGAAACCAAAGTCCATAGATTTTCTCATCTGTGAAATGAGAGTTGGACTAAATGATTTCTCAAGTTCATGTCAGTTCTTACCATGATTTAACCATGGATTTCAGGTTAACTTGCCCACGTTCACACAGCCAGTTTGTGGTAGAATAAGGCTGGAACAAAGCAAAAAGTGATCCCTAAAGTGATATAGAGAGAACACTAGACTCCCTGGACCATGAGTCACCCCAAATTCAATCAGTTGGACACCCACCCCTCGGGGGAGTCTCTCAAATCAACCCTTCATTTCCATCCCCACTTACCACCACCATACACAAACCATTGTTCTCCTCCCTGGATTATAATAAGTTCATCTTCACAAGGCCATTATAATAGCATACAAACTGATCACTGCCTCCCCTTTCTCCTCCTCCCTCCACCTACACCCCCAAGTCCATTCTGTACACACACTGCTTGGTCTATCCCTGCTGCCTGCAAAACAGACTGAGCTAAATCATGGGGTTTGAAGAATTCATTGACCCCAGGTTAAGAACCCATGATCTAACGATTGTACACGTATAACATCAGATTGCTTGTTGTCTTGGGGAAAGGGGATGGAGGGAAAAATTTGGAACTCAGAATCGTGTAAAAGCAAATGTTGAAAATTATCTTTACATGTAATTGGAAAAAATAAAATAAGTGGGGAAAAGATCCACTAGATTAGTTCAACATCCCCTCCCTCATTTGGCAGATGAAGAAGCCGACCCAGTGAGGTCAGATGACTTTTGCCCAATATCAGAAGTTAATTAGGAGAGTCAGTGTCTGTGCCCAATGACCCATTGGCTATAAATCTGTCTCCACTATAGCACTACATCTCAAAATAGTTTCACATAGAAGTACATGAAGGGGACTAAGGTGAAATGAGGCTGGAAAAGAACCCCACTGCAATAAATTCCCCTTAATTCCCTCCTGCATTCCTCATACATTCTTAGTGTCGTTACCCTCCTGCCTCCTCTAGGACCTTCCCAGCAGGAATCTTCCCGGGCATCTTCAGTCTCCCTCACCACCCACGTTCCAACCTCATTTTTTTTTTTAGTATCCTTGACCCTTCTAATTCGTCCAGCTATCTTCCCCACCCTCAACTCCTTGAAGAAGTTATGTACAATAGCCATCACAGAGAGCTCAAGGATTTTTAGGGTGCAGCATGAAGTTTGTATGTGTATGTCCCTATATATACATATATAGTCATTTGTTTTATTGTTAGAAGAAACTTCCTTGGTCATTTCAATAGGGGTGGGGGGAGTAAGAAATTTTTTTAATTTAATACATAATTGAGAGTTCTATAGTTATGAAATATTGCATTTACTTTCAGGTAAAGTTACTTGTTCATTTTACTTTCATTTGTTACAAAAGACCTCATGAAGTGAGAGTAATCTGTAATGTAAAAACATCAATAACTCATTTTATGTAAGTTATATACACCTCCTTCCACTTATCAACTACTCTTTTCAGTCCCCTCAGAATCAGGCTTCCTTATCACCCTTATCACCACTTTACTGAAACTTCCCTCTCCAAGGTTGCCCAACTTGTTCAACAAGGCCTCTCCATCCTTGACTTCACCCCAGCTGGATAGGTTTTTCTCAAATTTAATAAATGCCACACTCCTGACTTTCCTCCTAGCTGTTTTTAAAGTACATAAATCTAATCATCAGCAAAATCATATAAGCTGGTGAAATATGGAAGCAAAGCATATGAAATCCCTCATTGTACAGCACTGTCCATTTTTTTCCTGAGTAACAAAAAGTAGATTGGCTTTCTGGTTCCTTCCATATCCTGAAGCTCCATTACTTTTGACCCTGTTCATTTCTGTCCTGGTTGCTCATCTGCCCAACCCCTTAGCATGATCGCCCTCCATCAACTGTCTTTGGCTATCTTCTCTCATCAATCTCATTCACTCCCACAGCTGCAATTCCCTCCAACCCCATGCAGATCCCTCCCCCCCACCCCCTGCCCCATTTCTGTTTCCAGCCTTGCTTTGTGACCTGCAAGACATCCACCTGCAAGTCCCACTGGCACCTCAGTCATTGAATTCATTGGTCTGCATATCAGGATCTGCTCCAGAATGGGGGCACTGAACTTAACCAAAGTCACAGACAGTATGTGTTCAAGGATAGTCTTGAACCTGGGTCTTCCTCATTCCAAGACTGGTTCTTTATCCATTGTGCCCAATTTAAGATTCTTGATTTAGAACTGGAAGGAACTTCAGAGATCATCTAGTTTCTAGTCCATTTCACAGATGAGAAAACAGGCCCAGAGAGAGGCCTCCGGGAACACCAATTCCAGAACTTTTTCCTCTTAACATATCCAAAATGCAACTTATTCATCTTGGCCCCTTGATCCTGCTTCTCTTTTTAATTTAACTGTCCATGGTCATGCTGTTCATTCAGTCTCCCATGTTTAACTCTGGAAATATCTTCAAGGTTTCCCCATCCCTCACCTCTCATATCCAATGACCTTGATAATTTCTCTCTTGCCTGTTTCCTCCTCTTTGCCCTAGTAGGGGTCTCCCATTACCACCCACCTGGACTTTTGAGATAGCTTTCCAAAGGAGCTTCCTACCTCCACTATTCCCTTTTTGATCCTTTCTTTAAACTATTCATTCTTCTTATGAATATTCATAGTCATCATTACTTCTCTGCTCAGAAATACTATTGCCCATCAAGTAAAGTTCCAAATCCCCTGCCTGGCATTTTAGGGTTTTCCATAGTTGGATGTCATCTTTGCAGCCTTAGAATAGCCTCTAGGATGCCCAATGCTTCAGATAAACCGGTAACTGCTTTCCAAGCCACAGTCTCAAATACTCTATTGACACCATTTTGTCCCTCTTGTTCCCTCTGCCTGGAATGGTCTATTGAATTCCTAACTATTCATTAAAGCCCAACCCAAATGCCACCTCCTCCAGGAAGTCTTACATCATTCCCCTATTTGAGTAAGTATGAAGACTTACATCATTTTCTTCCATAACACTAATGCATTTATATGATATTGTAAATCACAGCAGTATTATTATTATTCTCCCCACCCCCACCACTATTAAACTCTAAACTTAAGTGCAGGGATTGTATCTTAGTGAAATTTTGTATCTTCTTAATGCCTAACACAAAATCCAGCACACAACAGACATAGAAATAACTACTTGTGTTGTATTGCTATGAGAAGTCAGATGAAAGAAATATTTCAGTTGGGGGAATCATGGGAAGCTTTGATGGATGAATGATTTTGAGAGGCAGAGGCTTTGAGGGGATGACAGAGGGCATTCCTGAAGGGGCAGGAACAAAAGTACAGTACTGCATGTGAACACAAAATCTTTATAGAGTTGGGTCCTCAGAAGCACCAGCTGGGTGCTAAGAACACAAAGACAAAATTGAGACAAGCTCTGCCTTCAAGGAGCTTACATTCTAAAATATGCCAATAGATCAGAGTAGGAAATAAATATGAACCAAGAACTAAGACCTTGAATCAGCCCAGGATACTCACCCCCACCAGGTAGATGGCTTCTCTCAGCAGACCAAATCACAGATGAGAAAGCCTCTGCTGAATCTACATTAAGAGAGCTGGGCCTTAAAATCTGCCTCTATCAAGATATGACAGTGGTGAATTGCTTTTCTGCACCTTGGCGATAGCTCTTCCTAAAGAATGATGGCCTGCCATTGCCGATGGGAGCACCCTCTGCCCTGAGGAACACTGGAGGTACCAACAAATTCTTACCAAGTGCCCACGGTGGACATCTGTCATGGCAGCCCCCTTCATCACTGAAAGCTTCCCTACTGTGTCATTATTCCCATGGTTAAAGAATCCAGGTTCTTTTTCATTGATTACTTTGGAAGATGGCTACTCTCCAGAAGATGGATCAAAGCACTGATTAAATCACCTCACATGTAGACAACTAAGCCCTCCCACAGTGGGAAGATTCATGTCAGATTCTTCACGGCAGGCTAGCAGATCTTCCCTCCTGGGGGAAAGAGTAGGGACCTGGCATCAGGAGACTCCACTGGATGTCTTTCCTTCCATCAGAAACCTTCAAGCAGACCGGAATGACCACTGACCACAGCAGAAGAAACCTTCAAGCAGACCGGAATGACCGCTAACCACAGCAGAAGAAATCTTCAAGTGGACCGGAATGACCACTGACCACAGCAGAAGAAACCTTCAAGCAGACCAGAATGACCACTGACCATAGCGGAAGAAACCTTCAAGCAGACTGGAATGACCACTGACCACAGCAGGATTGCTTTTTTGCAGGTTCAAGTTGAACCTGATGGTCTCTGAGATACCTTCCAATTTGGAAATTCTCTAATTTTGTATTAAATACCAGCTCTGTCACCAAATACTTCTGTGATCTTGGTCAATTCTGGTCATTCTAGGCCTCAGTTTCTTCATCTGTAAAGTAACAAGACTGAACAAATAGCCTTTAAGGTCCCTGGGATAATATTTGTAAATTGCTTAGCATAATGCCTAGCATACAGTAAGTGTTTAATAAATAGACATTCCCTTGTTCTCTTCCCCCTCTAAAAGTATGTTCCTATGATGGAATCAGCTGTGTGAGACTTTACCCTTTGTTCATCTACGCAGTTAAATCCATCATAAGCATATATTAAGTGACTATTGTTTACTCTGCTGGGCAATGAAGTTACAAAGACAAAAATGAGAACCTCCATGCTAAAGATCCTTATGTTCTTCCAGGAAAAAGAACACTTATGCATAGAGAAATACCAAGTGCCCCAAGGCGAATGTAAAGTCATTTCCGTGGCCCTAGCTGCAGGGGCAGGTCAGGATAGGCCTTATCCTGACACTTGTACTATGTATTAGAGTTATGAATGGATTCCATAAGGAGGGAGTGCACTTCATACAGGGAGGGCACAACCCACAGTCCAAAGACAGGAAATAAAAGAAATTGATGTTAAAAGTGAGCATGTAACAAGAATATTCTTACAAAATCAGAGTATTTAGAGCTGAAAGGGATCTTTGACCTAGACTCCATGAAGTCTTCATTTTTTATAGATGTGAAAACTGATCCTTGAAAGGATAAATGATTTGCCCATCACACAGTAGCAGAAGCCAGGATTTAAACCCAGGCGGGGGTGTGCTAGAGCTGATTGTTAAATTTTCAGGGTGAGCATTTATACCTCAGAAATCAATACAAGTTGGGGCTTGATTTCTTGTTTTGTTGATTATGTGGGTTTAAAGAAACGTTGATAACGCAGATTAAATTTGAAAGCATGTATGCTTTATCCCCCCACCCCCTGACCCCCAAATCTGGTTGTTAAACATTTTATCAGCACGCCACTATAAACTGCTCAACTTCAGCAAGATTGAAAAGAAGGGTGAAGGAATGAAATAATAATCAGATGAGGGGCCTAGAGAATGGGAGCTAACAATGAAAACTGGCATTTACACTTTAAGGTTTGCAAAGTGTTTTATATCCGTTACAACTCCTTTGAGCCTCTTGACCACCCTGAACCCCGGTCCTTTGAATCCAATCCAGTGCCTCTCAGAATGACCTCCCTTTGAACTGGGAGAGAGTCAGTGACCTAAGGATCCCCGCACAACACAACTCTTCTGCCTTACTTTCTACTGGATCCAAAGCCAATGTCTTCTTCCCTGACCTCTCGTTCTGCTTCGTGAGGCAATGGAAACAGTAGCAAATTTGGGGTCACGAGACACGGAGGCCATGTCTTGTCTCTGCCACTTATTAGGTGACCTGGGACAAGCCACGTTCTTAACCTCCCCAGGTCTGTCTCAGTTTCCTCATCAGCAAAATGAAGGGAGTGGGCCTCCTGGAGGGTCCCACCTCCACATTTGTGATGCCACCAGATATCCTTGCTGACATATCTAGTCGACATCTCAGTATCCATATTCTCTCCCCTATTCCTGCTGGAGATATTACTATCTTCCCAGGCAGCTGTGTTTTACTCAGTTTACTCAGCTTTGACTATAAAGCAAGGTAGGTGGCACAGTGGAATGGGCGCTGAGCCTGGAATCAGAAAGACCTGAGTTTAAATCTGGCCTCAGACACTTATGAGCTGGGTGATCCTGGGCAAGTCACTTAACCCTCTTTTCCTCAGTTTCCTCATCTGTAAAATGAGCTGGAGAAGGAAATGACGAACCACTCCAGGATCTTTGCTAAAAAAAAAAAACCCAAATGGGGTCACAAACATCTTTGACTCTTCACTTTCTCTGACCCCACAACATCTAATCAATTGCTAAGTCCCCCTCCCTCCACTCAGATGGTGACCACCCTAGTTCCGGCCCTAAACAGATTTCTTGTACCTGATCTCCCTTCTCCAGTGATTCCTCTCTCCTGGAACTTCTCATTGCTCTTTGTCTGGACCTTCTCTTTGATTTATGACATTCTTGACTGCATCCTACTGATTTATGTACAGGTTTTATCCCTATTCCCTGCCCTCCATTAGACTATAAACTCCTTGAAGCCAGGTTTCAGTCATTTCAGTCGTGTCCAACTCTCTGTGACCCCATTTGAGGTTTTCTTGGGAAAGACACTGCAATGGTTCACTGTTTCCTTCACCAGCCCATTTTAAGGATAAGAAAACTGAGGCAAACAGGGCTAAGTGACTTGCCCAGGGTCACCCAGGTAGTGTCTGAGGCCAGATTTGAACTCAGGTCCTCCTGACTCCAGATCCAGTGCTCTGCGCACTATGGTGGCCCCTGAAGCCAGGCACCATCTTTATTCTTCATCTTTGTGTTCCCAGTGCCAGGAACACAGTTGGTGCTTAATAAATATTTGTGGAATTGAACATATGGAACATTTGCCATTTTGAAGTGTTTTTAAAAAACCATTACTATGTATTCAAAATTAATCAGGGGCGTGTTTCATGCCTTATCCATGTGGAATAGAGTATAGTGACTGGCCTATTGTGAGGCTGGGAGTCAGAAAACCTGGTTTCTATCCTGGCTCTGCCAACTAATGCTTTGTGTCCTTGAGTGGATCATTTCCCTCTTCTGGGCTTCAGTTTCTTTATTCGTGACAAAAGGGATTGGGCTATTTATTCCCTTTCCACCCTAAACATCTTAAATTTGAATCTGTTTGGTTTCTGTGCAGATGTATGGAGGGGAGATGATAAAGGGAGGGAGAGAGAGAGAGAAGAAGAAAGAGGAGAGGGAGGGAGGGAAGGAGGGAGAAAGAGAGAGAGAGAGAAGGAGGAAGGAAGAGAGAGAGAGAGAGAGAGAAAGGGGGGAGGGAGAGAGGAAGGGAAGGAG
>CM053582.1:113000503-113109931 GCA_028627135.1 Pseudochirops cupreus | reverse complement strand
GATGGCTTCTGAGGCACTAGGATTTCCTGGTGACAGATGCACCATATTGACTTCATCCTCTGGAGACTGTAGCAAGGAAAATCAAACAAATGAGAGGCAGCTAGCACAGGAGCCAGAGAGAACGTTGGCCAGGCGCTCTCCGCTGGGCATCGCAAGTGAAAGGAGCTGAATAATCCAGGGAAGGCTTTTGGAGGAGACTGAGGCGCTGCCAGGTCTGTAGCCTGTGGATGTGGAATGCAAGTGGGGAAAATCCACGGTCACCAAGATGAACATGAGTAGAAAGGGGCAGGGGGTGGGGGGGGAGCAGGGGAAGCACATGATGGTGGTCTGAGTAAAAGGCCAGAAGGGACTTTGAAGTCGCCTATTTCAAGCTTTGCCTCT
Source organism: Pseudochirops cupreus (assembly GCA_028627135.1). Lineage (NCBI taxonomy): Eukaryota > Metazoa > Chordata > Mammalia > Diprotodontia > Pseudocheiridae > Pseudochirops > Pseudochirops cupreus. The sequence continues at coordinate 113,109,550 of CM053582.1, read as the reverse complement.
TGCCAGCTCATTTTCCGGGTAAGAAAAGTGAGGATCAGAGAGATGCAGCCTGGCTCCTTCCTGCCTTTGCCTCCAGCCCTCTTTCTACAGTCTGGTTACAATGGCAGACTGACGTGCTGCCCCTCATCCCTCAGGGCGTTTTCACTGGATGTCCCCATGCCATGCCTATGATTCTTTTCCCTCCTCTTGGTCTCTCACCTTCGAAGCCCAGCTCACACTCTACCTGCCATAGGAGGCACTTCCTGGTCCTCCCTCCCCCACCACCAGTGTCTTGTGGCTGAAATTAGATAGGCAGACAGACAGATAAACAGACAGACAGAAAGACACATACACCTTAGATGGTGGCTCAGTGTCACACCTGGAGTCAAGAAGACTTCCTGAGTTCAAATCCAGCCTCAGACAATTACTAGCTGTGTGACCCTGGACAAGTCACTTCCCCCATTTTGCTTCAGTTTCCTTACCTGTAAAATGAGTGGGAGAAGGAAATGACAAACCATTCCAGTATCTTTGCCAAAAGACAAAACAAAACCAACCCAAGGCAGCTAGGTAGCACAGTGAATAGAGCACCGGGCCCCGGAGTCAGGAGGACCTGAGTTCAAATTTGACCTCAGACACTTGATACTCATTGTGTGACTTTGGGCAAGTCATTTAACCCTGATGGCCTCACCTCCCACCTCAAAAAACAAAACAAAACAAAACAAAACCCAAATGGGGTCACCAGGAGTCAGACACAGCTGGAATGACTGAATAACATATATCTTGGACATTTCTATGTCGCCTCCTCCTCCAGAGCAGGCACAATGCCTTTCTTTGTCTCCCCAGTGTTCAGCACAATGCAAACACACATTAAGTGCTTCTGGTTGCCCGGAATCCTGCCTCCTCTCAAAGCTGGGCTTCTTCTTCTAACCTTACCTTTCAGATGCCTCCCCCAGGCAGAGGGTGAAGCCCCCGAGGGACTGGAAAAGTGACTGGGAAGAGGGGAGATGTAACCGCATGAAGACAAGCCCTCCTGACCTCACACCTGCACCTCCCCCCATACACACACACACACACATTCACATGTGCACACACACTAACATACACACATGTGCACACACATACACATGCACATGCACACATACATACATGCATGCACCACACATGTACATATATACACGCGCGCGCGCACACACACACACACACAATCTCACCCTCCAGAAAAATGGCAACCAGTCCTCCCCCTGACTCAGAAGGCGCAGAGATGGGCACCAGAGCACCTTGCGTTCCAGCCCTGTGTCCTCCTCCCTTCTTGGGCACGAACCACAACTGGCGTGTACAAAAAGCACAAGGACCCGAGCCATGATAGCCGTGCCCCCAGAATGTTTTGCACTCTTTTGCCAGGAAGGGGCAATACTGAGCCTCCCAAGGCCAGCCTGCAGAGTCTGACCAGTGTATCCTGTCTGGGGAGGCATTTTTTTTACCTACAACTTGAGTCTTGCGCCCTGGCTGAATCTTGGCCACCTGGAAGCCTCCAGCCTTGTTCTAGGCTGCCCTGCAAGCTTCTCTCTTGAAACTTCTGACCTATTAACAGCCTCCCCCAAGTCAGAAGTGAGAACTCGCCAGTACTCTGGACAGAGAGCTCCAAGGCTGGGGGTGGTTGGGCTGGGCAGGTTCCCCAGAAAGTCCACTAGATGGCGCAGCTGAGCCGGGTAGGATTATGGAAGTCGGACTAACAGTCCCTCCCGGCTCTGAGTTATCCGAGCTGTGGGTGGGTGAGTGAGCACTCGCAGGCACAGAGGCTGCACGCCCTCCCTCCAAGCTCCACGCCCCTCCTTTGGACCGGAATGATGCAACTGCAGAAGAGAAAGGAATGGTGGAGACCCATTATTCTAATTTCCCATATTTACAAAGAGACCTATGGTCCATGGAGGGGAAATTACTTACCCAAGGTCACACAGAAATATATGACAGCATTGGCACTCAAACCCAAGTCTCCTTAATCGCCAGCTCGATGCTTTCTCCTCTGCTGCCCCTTCTTGACCTTTATAGACACTGGCATCCAATTGAAGCATTTCTTAAGCATTTGCCACGTGCCGGGCACCAGTGTGAGGGAGGCCCGGCCCTTAAAAAGTCCATGCTCTACTGGGAGCAACAGCATGTTCAGAGATGTAAATATAAACATGTGGCAAGTAAAAACGTAGAGTGAACTCAAAGAGCCACAACAGGGCACTGGGTGGTGTAGGGGATAGTGGGATAGGCCTGGAGTCAGGAAGACCTGAGTTCAAATCCAGCCTCAGACATTCACTAGCTGGGTGACCCTGGGCAACCCAGGTGTTTGATGGTGTTTGCCTCAGTTTCCTTATCTGTGAAATGAGCTGAAGGAGAGGGCAAACCACTGCGAGATCTTTGCCAAAGGATAAAGAGCAAGCATTTGGCGGAATGGGGAAAAGCCTTATTATATGGGAGGCAACTCTTCAGGTGAGCCTTGGTGGGGGTTCAGGGTAGGAAGGGGAACTGCCTGTGCAAAGATTCAGAGGCTAGAGATGGAGTGGGGAAGATAAAGCAGGTCAGTTTTACTGGATTGTAAAATTACTTGGGAGTAATATGAATCAGTTTGGAAAAGAGAGGTTGGTGCCAGATGGTTAAGGGCTTCAAATGCCCAATGGAAGCATTCACATTTAATACTAGAGGCAATAGGGAGCCACTAAAGTGTCTTAAGGAGGGGAGGAGCAGTCTATAACACCCACAAGAATGGACTGAATAATTTGCTAAATTTAATTGAATTTTACTTAGACTGCCTGAAGCATCCTCTTGTGTGGGGGAAATCTCCACTTAAGTAACTAGGTACGGAGCCATAACAGGACAGCGAGGTGGAGAAGTGGATAGGGCCATGGGCCTGGAGTCAGGAAGTCCAGAGTTCAAATCTAACCCCAGACACTTAAGAGCTGGGTGACCTGGGCAAATTATTTGAGCCTGTTTGCATCGGTTTCCTCATCTGTAAAATGATCTGGAGAAGGAAATGGCAAACCACTCCAGTGCCTTTCCAAGAAAACCCCAAATGGGGCCACAAAGGGTCAGACAGGACTGAAGTGACTGGAGAACAACAATCCAGAGCCATAACTAAGAATTCTTGTACCTAGGGCAAGTACTACAAACTCTGTTTTGGACAAGTGGCATGAAGCTAACCCTCAGGAAGAAATGTCACCTTCTGAGGAGAGAAAGAGCACCCAGGGTCCCAACCACTGGGCCCCTTCCAAGGAGACTCACCCAAGACAGGCAACAGAGAAGTTCAGCTTGCCACCTGGTAACCTCCTGTTTAAAAATGACTTATTCTTGCTAACTGAGTCCTAACCTCAACAGCTTCTGGGTGGCTGAAGGATTGCAAGGGTCTGGCTGTCAAGTAAAACCCCAATCAGATCATTCTTCCTAGTTAGGACCCAGTGAGGCCATTCTGAATAATAAAAACTGTCACTTTATGATACTGTGCCAGACCACACCAGGTTTTCCTTCGAATCTCCATAGCAGGTACCCTCCTGGTCCTCTGGCTCCCTCCCACTGAAGCCCCAGAGACGCCCAGATTCTCCCTCATTTGGTCATTCTCAAAGGACAAGAGTCTAGGGCTGTAATGGATCATTCTTCAGCAGAACCACGTTAAAGCACTTTCTCAACACTGAATTTCATTCCTTGTCTATATAGTGAGAAGGATCTCCCCCCCGCCCCGTATTCTGTGTTCTAAAGGCCCCTCCCAGCCCTGACATCCTGTGTTCTAAGGCCCTCTCAGTTCTCACTTTTTCTTTTTTAAGCCCTTCCGAGCCCCAAACCAACCTGTGCTGCATTCCATCCCTTCCCTCTTTTGCTGGGCAAAACTGGGGATATAGAAGGTGGTTATCTATCTTCAGACAGGGAAGGTAGGTGTAGGTGCCAAACTTAACCACAAGGGGTCGCCAAGCTCCCGACCTCAGAACAGCCAACAAGAGCCAGTTTCTGGGAATGTCTCCCTCTCCCCACAAAACAAACCTCTGAAGAACAATTCCGTCCTGTCTCTGTCCCGATCTTCTCTCTGCTCTGTGTATAGAGCTTTCGCTAGATCTGTCTGTCTCTGTGTGTGCCTCTGTATTCCTCTCTCCCTTTTTCTCTTTTCTCCTTCTATCTCTTCCTATCTGTGTTTGTCTTTCATGTGCTCTCTCCTTCTCTCTCTCTCTCTCTCTCTCTCTCTCTCTCTCTCTCTCTCTCTCTCTCTCTCTCTCTCTCTCTCTCTCTCTCTCTCTCTCTCTCTCTCTCCTTCTCTGTCTCTGTCTCTCTCTCCTCTCTCTTCCCCCTCTTTCTCTCAGTCTCTCTCATTCTCTGCCTCTTTGTTTCATTCGTTCATTCGTTCATTCATTCAACAAACATTTCTGGAGATGTGGGCAATATCCTGGGGGACAATATGAATTTAGATGAGACTTGGTCCCTTATTTCAAGTTATCGTTTAGTATGTTCTTTTCCCTATAGTTCAGTCTCGTGTGCTCAAGGCAAGGCTGTTGTAGTGGACAGAGAAGTGACCTTGGAAGTGGGAAGATCTGAACTCACGCCAGACTGATTGTGTGACCCTGGGCAAGGCTATTACCCTTGCAAGGCCTCAGACAACTCTCTGAGATTGGGAGTTGAAAAGAAGCAGCTGACCTGCAGGCATCACTGGAGGGAGTTTCCTCATCTGAGAGTGCCCCATACTGAGAAAATCCCAGGTTCAGTCTCTATGCCTATCCAGCAGGGACAGGGCACATATACATTAGCCACAGGATAGAACAAGGACAACATAAAGACCTCTAGATGTTCAGAGGAGGGAGAGATTCTTTCTAGATTTGTCAATCACGGAAGCCAACATGGAAGAGGTGGGATTTAACCTGGGTCTTGCAGGATGTGGAACCAGGACTTAAGTGCTCCTGCAGTGTCCAACTTAGGCAGGAGTGGGGTTGGGTACATGCTCCAAGAGAGGTTAAATTTATTCCTCTACTCCAACCATTCCAGTGTGTAAAGAATCATTTGGACTACAGGGGTAAGAGGCTTCCCAGTCAAGGGGAGATAGAGACAGAGAAAGACAGAGAGAGGGAGAGAGACACAGAGAGAGAGAGAGACAGAGAGAGGGAGAGAGACACAGAGAGAGAGAGAGACAGAGAGAGAGAGAGAGAGAGACAGAGAGAGGGAGGGAGGGAGGGAGAGAGACAGAGAGACAGAGAGAGGGAGGGAAAGAGGGAGGGGAGGGGAGAGGAGGAGAGCCCCAGTACTGCACTCTACTGGGATTTCACCCAGAGTGGTGCCATAACTCACAAGAACATTACAAACCTTGGTGGAAAAAAATTATGGGAAGTGAGAACTCTGTTGATGTGCTAAGGGCTTGCACAGGAGTCCTTTCTGTGCTAAATAAAATCTGTTCTATGTTGGATGACCTGGTTACCTTGAGTGCTTGCAGAGGAGCTAAAGGACCTTTGAGGAGGAGCAAAACAAGTCAAGTCAGATATCCAAGTTCCTTGGACTTTCCTAGGTAAGGGATATGAATTGGAGATATTTATAAGCAGCTTTCCCTAAAGTGAGCATGGGTGCCTAATATTGAGAAGGTTCCTCTGACATCAGAGTTAAGGATAGACAAGCTCCCAATAGGCCTTTGGCTGCTCAACTCCTCACTCTCCTTCCCAATAATGGCCAAGTCCTGTCACTTCTACCTTTGTAATATATCTCCAAAACTCCCTCCTTCTCTCCTCTGACACTGCCACCCCCAGTGCAGGCCCTCATCCTCTCATGCCGGCAGGAGCCGCTCCCTGCCTCACTCCAGTCCGACCTCCACTCAGCTGTCAAATCAATCTTCCTAAAGTGTAGGTCTGAGCATGTCACCCTTCTTCCCCCAAATGACATTCAATCAACTCCAAGAGATTGAAGAAAAAGGGAAAAGACCCATATGTACAAAAATATTTGTAGCAGCTGTTTTGTGATAGCAAAAAATAAGAAACTGAGGGAATGCCCATCAGTTGGGGAATGGCTAAATAAGTCATGGTACATGAGTGTGATGGAATCCTATTGTGCTGTAAGAAATGATGAAGGGGGTGATGTCATAGAAACCTCAGAAGACATACAAACTGATGCAAAGTGAAATAAGCAGAACAAGCAGAACAATGTAACAACAATACTGCAAAGATAAACAATTAGGAAAGACTTAGTAAATCTGATCAGTGCAGTTACCGACCAGAACTCCAATGGACTCAAGATAGAGAACTAACAGACTCAACACACAGATTGAAGCATATTTTTCCTTTATTTTTCTTAACTTTCCCCTCTCCCTCCGAAGAGCATGGCTAATGCAGAAACAAGTTTTTCATGAGTTCATACATATAATTGGTATCATATTTCTTACCATCTCAATGGGTGAAGGGAAGGAGAAAATTTGTAACTGAAAATTAAAATAAACATTTTTTTAAAAATAAGCTCCATACTTTCTCGTTTCTTCCAAGATCAAATATAAAATACAGTTTGGCTTTCCAAAAGCTTCAAAACATGGCCCTTCTTCCCTTTTCTAGTCTTCTTACACCTCATTCCCCTCCACCCACAAAATCCAGGAGCCAGGGCCACTGGCCTCCTTGCTATTACTCAACTGCTACACTCCATCTCTGGACTCTGGGCATTTTTCCTGGCTGGGCCCCATGCCTGGAATGCCCTCCCTTCTCACCTCTGCCTGTTGCCTTCTGTAGCTTCCTTCGAGTCTCAGCTAAAATCTCACCTTCCATAAGGAACCTTTGCTGGTCCTTACTCTTGGTGCCTTCCCTCTGAAAAGACCTCCATCCAATTCAGCCCGTAGCTCATTCATATATAGCTGCTTACATGTTGTCTCCCTCATTAAACTGTAAACTCTTTGAGGGAAGAGACCGTGTTTTTTGCCTTTCTTTGACTTTCCAGCACTCAGCACAGAGCGTGGCGCATGGTAGGTGCTTAGCAAATATTTCCTACTTTGATGGATTTATTTCTTAAGAAGGGAAATCTGCTCATGGAAATCCGTTTCTATACAGAGACATGGCTTCTGCAAGAAACATTCTACCAAAGCATCAAAAAAATAATCTACACAGTGATCACCACAATGTAAGTGGAAAGAACTCCCCACACATAAACCACCAAATTCTCATGATCAAGCAGGACTCCAAAGAAGAGGCATGAGAAGATGCTCACAGGCCGTGCCTTGTGGAGCTGGGACCAGCTCACAGGTGTGATGCACTGAGCGTGTTTTCAAATTTTGTCAATGTATGATCCCCGCTCCCCCCTTTTTCTTATCTTTTAAAAATATTATTTGTTATACGGGATGGCTATCTGCAAAGGCGGGGAAGGCGCTGGGGAAAACTATGATGACATAAAAAACAAAGGAGACCAATAAAAACTTATTTAAAAAAAGAAACAAAAAACCCCCTATATTCCTGGTCTTCCCACCCCACCCCCCAACCTCCTCCATCCCATTCCAGTCCTGCCTCTCTGTCCCTCTCTCTCTTTTTCTTTCTCATGCAAGCTGGAGCTCGAGAGCACACTCACACTCTCTCTCACACACACACACACACACACACACACACACACACACACAGCCAGCCAGGAGGAGGAATCAGCATACTCTTTGTCAATTTTACCTGCACATCTCTCCCACTGGTCTCCTCTCCACTAACACTGCCACTACCTGAGTTCAGGACCCCATTATCTTTTGCTTAAATTTTTGACACACTTTCCAACTGGCTTCCCTGTTTCCTCCCCCCCCCCTCCCCTCTCCATCCTTCACACAGTTGCCAAAATGGAGACAAGGGAGGCAAAGGAGCCCAGAGAAGTTGTATGCCATTGTATCCTTGTTGCACTGTAACCTTGCTATGTTAGGGCAAAGTAAACTCTCATGTTGACTGTCCACTTCGTCACAACAACAAAGATGAGCTCAGGGTGGTGGGGTTAAAGCCATCCCTAAAGAGCTCTAACCTCTTCATTTCCCTGCTCCAAGGTGACCCCGTATTGCCTCCAGGTCAAAACCCTAAGTCCTGAACCTGGTGTTCAAGCCCCTCCACAATCAGACTCCAACCTAGCCTTTTCATCTTTATTTCAGATAGTTTCCACCCTCTCCTCATTCCCAACTGGGAACCTAGCAGTTTCAGACCCAACAGCCATCTACCAGCTCTATGCTTTAACGCAGCCCAGAATAAATATACTCCTCCATTTATTTCAGCCTCTCAGAATCTCTGACTTCCTTTCAGGTTCTGCTCAGGGTTCTCTGCCTCTTATATAAAGACTACTCCCTCCTCCCAATCTTTGCATTCTTAATTTACCTTGAATTATACTTATCTAAATCCGTGTCCTATTCCCCTTAGCAGAAGGTAAGTTCCTTGAGAGCAGGATTCATGTGTTTGTCTATCCCCAGCATCTAGCAGCACCTTGTAGGTACTGACTGGCTAGAAGAGGGAAGACAACCCAACCACAGGGCAGCGTTGGAGCAAAATCTGGAACCAGATAAGGTGCTTGGGGGATATCTGAGCACCACAGAGCTGTCCAGCTGAGGATGAGAAGCAATTAACATCGGAAAACCAGGAATATAGTGGGTTGTTACCAGACAGGCATAGGGAGCTACTGAAGACTTTGGAGCCAAGGAGAAATAAGGATCTGCTTGTGCTTTTGGAAGATAATGCTCTCAGTCTATGTAGAATGGCTTAGAAGAGAAAGACAGACAGAAGGCTGTTAATGATAATCCAGGTGGATGGCAATGATGGCCTGACACAGGAGGAGAAGGCATTGTGGAGGAAGCATCACAAGGACCTGGCAGTTAGTTGGATGGCAGGCTGAGCATCCTCTCCTCTTCCCAGAAGTAGTCATCAGTCCCCCACCCCAGGTTTTTTTCCAGAACATGTCCTTGCTCGTATCTGCCTATCATCACTGTGACTGAACCCAGTTAACGTGCACTCTCCTGGAAATCTCTTCCCTTTAGGGATCTCTCACTCTAAGAAAGTTCTGTGTTGTTTTCAGTGAAATCTGGGGCAGCTGGGGTGTGATGCTGGAAGGCAGAAGAAACCTGGGTGGGAAAGGGGAGGGGTGAGGCTGGGGTCCAGCGGAAGCCTGGATGAGGAGAAGGGAGGCTAAAAATCACAACTCATACTTGCCTCATGACCACCCTGGGAAGTGGTTAGTAGATACATTTGTATCCCCACTTCACAGATAGGGAAACTGAAGCTCTGAAAGGTTAAGGTTGATGTAGGTCCATCTGCTGGTGTATCAGGCCCTGGGCTAGAACCAAGGTCTTTGGACTTGATATCCAGTGGTCTTGTGAGAGGCTGCATGGGATTTTCAGGAAAAGGGCATGGAATAATGAGAGTGTGAAGAAGAAACCAGGCAGGGTCATCTTCCTGGAAGGTGTAAACTTTAAGTTGAGGAATTCCCAAGGCTTGACAAAGAGGAGATTTCTTCCCTTCTCCCACCCACCCACCTTTGACAGCATTGGGCTTGTAAGGCCCCCCTCCTCCCAACCTAGCTCAATCCCTTGCACACTATGCCAGTCCCCAACCTCCTTCGGCCCAGACACCCGGCCTCCCTAACCTACACTCATGCCTCCAAGGCCTCCAGGGGCCAATGGCCAGTCCAGGCCTGGGAAATGCAAGCTTGGGGCTAGGGTCTCAGAATGGGCTGGCTCCCAAGCCCCCACATGCTGGCCTCCACACTCCATTATTTCTATTTATGGCAAACAGAGGGAACCTCAGGAGAGTCAGCTCTGGTTCCTTTATAACCCAAAGTTATTATATTTGCCCAAGACTCAGGAGGCGGGAGCGTGGGAAAGAGTCAGAGCTAAGCATCTCGATGCCCAGGCAGAAGGGGGCCCCCCTCGGAGCTCTTGTCACTGTGGCCTCAGCACCGTGACCCGGCCCTCAGAGAAGGGCTGGACCATGCATCAGGCATTTTCTCCCCCTTATTGTGCTGGCTGAGAACCTACTTTTGATCTCCCAGCACTGCTCCCTATCCCTTCCTTTGGATCTCTCTGATGGCAGGACCCAGGCATCAGAGATGTGGAACCCTGCTGGACCTCCCTTCAGTGTCTATGTTGGAGGTGAAACTCACTTGTTTCCAGTCCCTTGGGTCCACAGGTGTCAGGAATGGCTGGATGGCTGCCAGGAATACCTCTTCACCTGAAACTGTTGAGTGCTCTGGGTCACATCATGTTTTGTTGAGCCTTATATAAGCTAAGGAAATTAATGAAAGCCCAGAAGTAGTAAGTCAAGAAACAGTCACTGAGAGTTTACTGTGCACCAGGAGCTGGGCTTAGTGCTAGACAGGTGACTTGTTCAAGGAAACCCGCAGCTGACCAAGGGCTAGGCGCCAGCTGACCTCATTCTCACTGCCGCTGATAGCTGAGGGAACTGGCTAGTGGACCTGAGCTTTCTGCAGAACCAATGAGCCCTCAGCTCTCCCTCTGCTTCCAGTGGGGGTCCCAGGCTCTCTGTCCTCCCCCTCTGTCAAACTCTTAGTAAACACTCCTGCTCTCTTCTGGAGAAGCAGCAGGACGCCGTGCTCCCAGGAAAGAGTCACGGGGAGATGGTCGGAGGAGCTGGGCCGACTTCGCTTTCCAGGCTGGCTCGTCAGTGAAGCTGAAGCAGGGATCAGTTTTAATGTTTCTGACATTCCATCATGAGCCGGGAGTTTACTTTAGAAACTCCAGTCTTGCTTGGGGGGAATCCAGCAGAGGAGGAGAGGATCAGCCAGGGTCACGCTGGAGGGCGCTTGTTTTCTTTCTCCTAAAGTTTTCCCCTACTGGGTTTATCCTTGTGGAGAAGAAGGAATTGACGTCTCTTCCCTGAGGTACCCAAGCCCAAGCGGCTTCATGCACATAGCGTTTGGCGCATGAAAGCCATAAATGGGACCCGGGGTCCCCTGGGACATGGAATGCAAAGCCTTGGGCTCCCCTTATTCAGCCCAGAGAATGAGCTCCCTGCCAAGCCCATTTCACCAACTGGGGAGGTTACTACAAATGTGTCTGGGCCACACAATGAGAGGCCAAGGCCTGTGTCCTCCCCTCAGGCCTAACACTTCTGGTGCCTTCCTGAACCTGAGGAAACATATTCAGAGCCAGAGCCTCCAAAGGGGAGTCCTAGAAAACCATTCAGTCCCTGATTTTAAAAGCAAAGAACAGAGAATGTCAGAGTTGGGAAGGGTGTTAGAACCCAGAATATCAGGGCTGAGAGGGGCCTTAGAACCCAGAATGTCAGAGCTGGGAGGGCCCTGAGAACCCAGAATGTCAGAGCTAGGAGGGCCCTTAGAACACAGGCTGTCAGGCCTGGGAGGGCCCTTAGAACACAGAATGTCAAACTTGGGAGGGACCTCAGAAAATGGAATATCAGAGCCGGGGTGGGGAGAACCTTAGAATGAGGATTCTTAGAAACTATTCCAAATTCATCATTGTACAGATCAGAAAACCAATCTCAGAGAGAACCAGGGAGGACTTTATCCAAGGTCACTCAGTGAGTTAGTGGTAGAGCCAAGGTTAAGAATCAGGTCTCCTGAATTCCAGGCCCTTGTCTTTTTCACTCTTCCTTATGGCCAACCATAGCTTGGAGGGCTGCCTGGAGGTGGCTCTTTGACAGAGCTGGAGGAGGAATGACTCTGTGCATATGTGTGTGTGTGTGTGTGTGTGTTTTGTATGAGCTGTATAGAAAAGGGTTCAGAGGTATATATATGTGTGTAAATTGGGATATTTTTTTTTTCTTGGAGAAAGTAGGTATGGAAGAGGCCAGGTTCAGGTAGGAAAGGGCAGGTCTAAGGCCAGGATGTGTCTGGCTTCCCGAGGCAGGGTCCCCACCTAGGGTGCTGTGACATCACAGGGTGGGCAGGATCCAGCTCTTCCCGGATCCCTAGAGTGAAGGTTACCTTTTTAACATCTACGATTCAGAAATTGGCAAACATTACAAATCAGGACATGATTTATTGTTCTGTTGATTGTCTAGACGTAAAGTGATGGAAAAAATGCTAATTATTCAGATGAAATGTAAAAGTGTGCCACACTTTTTGTAGAACTAGCTGCTAAACATTTACCAGCACAGCTGTCCCTCCCCCTCTGTGGAGCTTCAGAAACAGGTACTGGATTAAAGAGGGGTGTGTATGAGTCAAACACACGGCCTGGACCAGATTAACTAACTGGAGAATATGTACAGGATAAAAACAAACACAACAAAACATAGATAACATCACATATTGAAACTAAGTCAATGTGCCTCCAGCAGGGATTCTTGGGCATGGTTTAGTGGTTCTCATTTCTGTCTGAGCTGGACATCACAGGGCTAGATCAAGGTTCTTTCCTGCTCTGGCTCTGATAGAAAGGCCTCCTCTCCTCTCTACCCTCCAGTTCTGGGCTGTCTCTTTGGAGCCTCACTGTCCCCTTGGGTTGGGGATTTCTCCTCAGCTCCACCATCCCTTGCCTGGCTTGAGCCAAGCATTCTATCCTGCCCTCCCCCTCCCCTCCCCCTCCTCTCCGCCTCCTTCTCTTCCTCCTCCTCCAACACTTTCTACTCCCTTCCCCTGGCCTACAAAATGTGTATGGGGGAGGATCTTCGTGAATCAAATGGATGTGGTTGCTCCTCCCTTGGCATCCCAGGGTCTTCATTGGTGCCCTACACCCTGGAGTTGCTTCCCCTTTGTAGAATTCACTAGCAAAGTGCTTGGGTGAAGTGGGGGGAGCGAGGGAGGGGAGGTGGCATGGGACCTGGGTCATGGGAGACAGAACAGGATATGATAGTGGGAGAACAACTGGTTAAGGAGAAACAGAAGCCCTCCTGCCCCAAAAGGCAATGCTGAGGGGCCCTGTGGGTTCCCTATTCTGATCCGCTGGCCCCCATCCTGAGTTCTCCACCCACCACTCCCAGCTCTTCTGTCCCCATTCCCATCCTCCAACCTCCCTATCTCCTGCAGCCCCTGAGCTCTGTGCCTCATCCTAGCCTCTGATCTCCACCCACCACCTCCTAGCCCCTAAATCTGCCGCCTTCTGTCCCCCCACCCCCACCCCTCAGGCTCGCTCTCTCGACTCAGCCTAAGCTCTCTGTCCCCATCCCTGGCATCCTCTGCCTCACCATCTCTGTTCCCCTTAGAGCTAAAGTCCCCCCCACCTCTCATCCCTGAAGCTCTGGGGAACCGTGCCCCCCTTCACCTAATGAGGCCACTTACATAACAACATTATAACATTTTCCATTCCCTGCAGCTGCTAATTGAAACCTTTCTGGGTCTCCCAGGCTCAGTCCTCTCACCCTCCTTCTTTCCCTTCCCTCCTTCTCTGGGGGACAAGGGGCCTGGCTTCCTCTCCAAAGTCACTTTTGGGGAAAAAAACCAACAACTTTCCTCTGAATTGTTAATGAGCTGGGGGAGGGGAGGGGAGCGGAGCAGACTGAGTCCCAACCCAGGATCCCTCCCCACGGTCCCATCATAGCTTGGTGATCTTTTGCCTTGGACACCCAACAGTCACTCTGCTCCCACCCCAAGCCTGAGCCTCCCTGCTTGTCACTGCTAACTCCATCGCAAGACAACTCCCTACAAAGCCTTTTTTCTGGAATATAGAAGCCAAAGCTGGCTCTCCAGAGGATTAGTCCCCTCCTATCCTACTACCATTGTAGAAAAGAGAAAGGGGTCACTGCAAGGGTAACTGGTTCCTTGAGTGTCAGGGGGAGAAGGGCCATAGCATGTCAGACTCAGAGGGGCCCCTCAGAGGCCCAGCTGAGGCCCAGAAATAGAGGTCAAACGAAGGAGCAGGAGTGTAAGCCAAGCTTTCCCTGTTCAATGCCCTCTTCCACTGCTGCCTTCATCCATCACACCCCCAAACTGAGAGGTCACAGGTGTCTTAGGAATGGGAGGCAAGCAGTGGAAATGACCGCTGCTGGGCAAGTGGCACCCACTGGTCTATGGTCAGACAGATCGCCACACCCTCGGAGACAGGGCTGTGAAGACCCGATGGGCTCTGCTGCCCCAGTCACCCTCTGGCCACTTCCTCCAGCTGGGGTGAGGTGGCCCTCTCCAAACCGAGTTCGAGGATGACTTGCCCCCAGCCCCCTGAGCCAGGCCTGGATGCGTCTGTTCCCAGTGGGCGGCTCTGGGGCTTCCCGCCTCAAAGGCTTAGCTGCTTCCATAGCACCCGCCCCCTTTTCCCCGCCCCCAGTCCTGCATCATGGAAACTGGGCTGGGAGCCCGGGGGCTGCCTCTGCATTCCGGCGCCCCCTCCCCTTCCTCCCTCCCTCCTGGGATTGGGGGGAGGGGGACAGAGCCCAAGAACAGGCCGAGGGGCGGGACAGGCGAAGAGAGTGAGAAGAGGAAGAGAGGAAAGGGAAGGTTGTAGGGAAGATGGGGATGGGGGGAGAGTGGGCCAGAGCTCAGGACAGGGGAAACCCTGCCCCATCCCCCACATACCCCACAGACACAGAGCCAACTGGAGAAAGGGGGTGGCCCAAGCATCTTTACTCCCTATTCCACTGTCCCTCTCTGCCCCCCAACTCACTGCACATCTTTTAGAGCTGGGAGGGAAGTAGAGGTCTAGTTCCTGAGCCCTTTGGTTTTACAGATGGGGAAACTGAGGCTCAGGCAGGCGGTAGAGCAGGGACTTGTCCAGCCTTCCACAGGTGAGAGGTCCTGCTCTCAGCCTGGCCACAAATTCCTCGTGTTGGCTTGGACAAGCTGCTTCCCCTTTCTGCACCCCAGTTTCACTCTCTGTTAAACGAAGCCGTTGGTCTACGTGGATTTAGGGATTCTTCTGCCCTCTCTGGCCTGTCATGGTCTAAGCAAGGGAAGGGTTCCTAACCTTTCTGAGCCCTTTGGCAGTGTGGTGGGACCTGACCCTACTGTGCTTTATTGTCTATATTCATAATAGAAGACACAGCTCGTGAAAAGTCTAAGGTAGAGGCTACTGAAAAGAAAGATGGTCATTTTTTTATGATGCAGGTTCACAGACCCCCTGAAATCGACCCACACATCTTCACGAAACCCAGATTAAGAGCTCCTGGTCTAGGCTAACAGCTCTTTCCAACTGTCTACTACCTCCTGGGGTGGGATGGGCAGGGATAAGGTGCAAGCCAGACCCAAGACTTTATTTGTAGGGAGCACCTTCTGGGCAGTTTGAAGAGTGGCCTGGGGGCATTAAGAAAGGAAGTGTATTCCTTAAGTTCGGGGGCTCCCCCAGGCTGTGTGTGTATAGAGTGTGACCCATACCCAGCTCTTTTGACTCTGCCTCGCGCTGGCTCTCTAGCCCCTCCAGCTGTTTGCTCCCTACTTTCCTGTGGGCCCAGTTTCTCAGATCAGAGCTGAGACCGAGTCTTTTCCCCACCCCACCCCTCTCACAAGTCTGCCCCATAACTGTATCATAGAGCTGGGCACATTTGGGAGACGGCTGGCAGCCTCCTCCCGCCCTTCACCCTTCATTATCAGCTAAATGCTGTAGGGACCAATTAGAACCAAGCCCAGTGGAATCTCTGGGGTAAGGGAGAGGGAAGTAAATCCGTCTCAATCTGGCTTACCTGCAGTCTCCCCTGAAACCAATCGGGAGGGCTTCTGAACTCACTTTTTCTTTTATCTGAGTGGTGTGTGTGTGTGTGTGTGTGTGTGTGTGTGTGTGTGGTGTGTGTGTGTGTGTGTGTGTGTGTGTGTGTGTGTGAGAGAGAGAGAGAGAGAGAGAGAGAGAGAGAGAGAGAGAGAGAGAGACGGGGGAGGAGGGGAGAGGGAGAGGGAGGGGTAGAGAAAAGGAGATGGAGGGAGAAGGAGAGTGAGGGAGAGGCGGGGCAGGCAGGCTTTGGCCACCACCCACGGTCATAGGTGATAGAATGAGGCTTGAGACAGAAAGGGAATGTATTTACAGGAAATACTCTGGTTCTACAGACTGCACACAGAAAGTGTAATTGAAGTGTATAGGACTAGCCTGAGGCAGTCCTCATAAACTCTGGATATTCAAATACCTTCCGATACCTCACCTCCTCCAGGAAGCCTCCCAGATTGAATCAGCTAGGTATTCGGCACCCTCTCCTTCATCAGCCTTTCCCTTTTTGACCTTTACTTCCTTCTGTCACTTAAAAGGGTTTGAGTCACCAAGCAAGCCCCTTGGTGCAGCAATTGCTGTATATGCAAGTCAAAAAATCCAAGTCCAAATCCTACACTTTTTTTTGTTAGTGTATTCTTGGACACATCCTGTGATCTCTCTGGGCCTCAGCTCCTCATTTGTAAAAGTGCTTGGACTAGATGATTTCTAAGTTCCTCCCAAGTTTTAAAGTTATGACCCTGTGTTTCCCAGTCGGTTATGAGAGAGGCTGGGCTGGACTGAGCTGAGCTGCTTTAGGGAGAGAGAGGGTTTGAGTAGGAAAGGATTACGGTCAGCAGTGAGAAGGTAGCTGCCGAGGCCTGGGAGGAGGTGGAGGGTATAGGCTCCTACCATTAGCGTCACTCACAGAATTCCAATGTTTGCCAGCCTTGCCTGGGGCCAGATGGATGGGGCCAGGGTTGAGTGGTTCCCACTTAGGAAGGCATGCAGTGATAGCCGCTTCAGCCAGGTTCATTTGAGGAGACCGACAGTAAGAAGGCCAACATCTCAGCCTTTAGCTCCAAAACCCACTTCCCCCTTAGGACTGCAGGGCACCCTGTCTTTGAGCCTGGGGGCCTAGGAGGCCTTGGCAGCTCTGAGGCAGCAGCAGTGCTAGGAATAGTTCTAACCTACTTCCCACGCACCCCTCTCACCACTGCACCACCCACTGCCCCCCTAGTCGTGAGGGCCTGGGGGAGGGGAGAAAGTGTTACCCAGAGGAATCCTTCGGCCCAGTACAGATCCATGCCTTAAGTCTGAGGCCCTGGGTGTGTTGGGGCTGGCAGGGGCCAGATATGTATGTATACATGCAGGGAGGTCCGACATGGGGGATCACAGGCCAGTCCCCACTCTGGGGTGCTTCTCTTGCGTTCACAACCAATGGGGAATGGGAGGGGGAGAGAGAACACTACCTTTTTACATCCTTCCCCCAATCTGATTCTAGGACTGTCCTGGTCAAGGGAGTTTTGTAGCCCTTTTATCACATCCACGACCGCTCCGCCCCGCTCCCACCCACTCCAACCCCTTTCTGGACTGAAGCTGCGGGAATCCTGAATGCAGCTGCGCTCCCCTCCCAATTAGGGGGCCTTCGGCCAGGCCAGCGCCTCACACCTAGGCAGCCTCAGGACTAGGTTGAGGTGTCCTGAGATACCGTGATCTCCCACGGGGGAGGGGGTAGATCTGAGATTGCTAGGACTAAGAGTAAAGCTCAAGAGGTTTGGGGGGAAGGAGGGGCGAGGCCGCGGCGGTCCCGGCGTTTGCCCGGACAGGGGGTGGGGATGAGGAGGCGGAGGCGGAGCTGGGGGGACGGGGCAGACGGGAGGCGGAGCCCACGGACCGCAGGGGTGGCAGGGGGAGAGGTTCTGGGAGGCCCGAGAGTTGGGGATGGAGCCGCGGCGGGAGGGGAACAGGGCAACCGGGCCCGAGCGGGAGGAGCCCGCCTGACCAGGTGAGCCCGGCGGGAATGGGGGAGAGGGAGGCCGTCTGGGGCCTTCGTGTGGCGGAGGGCGGGGGCAGGCTATCAAAAGGCCCCCTTTCCGTCTCCCCCATCCCACCCTCAGATGGCAGCACCCCCAGCATGGATGGGAGCACAGGTCCGGAAACCATCCTGAAGCCGAGGCCCAGGGAGCAACTGCCAGCCCCGCAGCCTCCGGACTTCCCAAACTTCCCGGGCCCTTTGTCAAACAAACTTTGCCCGTTTCCTCGACTCTGGCCAATCCCAGGCTGGCCCCAGCCATCGCCCCCCTTCCCTCCAGCTTCCAGAGGAGCCCACGGCCCCGTCTGGGTTCCGGTGCCCCCCGCTCCGAGTTCTGCGTCGCCAGGCCGGGTCAAGTTCACCCCAGGGTGTCTCTGCCAACTTTTCCCAGTGTCTCGGACTCTTGGATCCACATGCTATTATTCCGGGCTGATTTTGGGCAAACTCGGGTCCCGCCCACGTCGGCCGAGCTGGAGGGAGGGCTCGGACTGTGGGCGGAGGAGGACACCTAGCCAACCCTACGGCCTCTGCCCGCCCCCCCCCCCCCCAGCCCCGGGAGATAGAAGAGGACACTTTCCTTTACACTCCCACTTTCACTTCTCAGGGTTTCTCATTGTCTACCTTGACTTTGCTGAGGCCCCGAGTCTGGACGGGACTCATCTGGGAGGGGTGGGTGGGCGCTGGTTTCTGCCTATTCAAGCCTCTGGGCTGGGGGGACCATGTAGAAGTCAGGCTCTCCAGCCATGAACCTCCTAAGACCTCCTATTCTTGGGGCTAGGGAAGGAGTGAGGGAGTGAGGGGGGGGGGAAAGAGAGAGAGAGAGAGAGAGAGAGAGAGAGAGAGAGAGAGAGAGAGAGAGAGAGAGAGAGAGAGGTTTTTTTCCCCACATTACCAAGGAGGGAACCTATAGGAGAGAAAGAGGCCTGGAGGTAAGCAGAAGAGGTCTAGAGCCAGGTCTCTGTCCACCAGAAGATCCCCAGACAGACAGATGTCATCCTTGACGAAGGTCATTAGGAGGGTAGTTTGGTGGAGATAGCTGGACAAAGCAGTTTAGGAAACAGCTCTGCCTCTGATTCAATGACTAGTCTTCACTTTTCCAGGTCTCGGTTTCCTCCTCTAGCATAAAGAGGGCTACAAGAACCAAGGCTCGTTACAGATAACGATTTATTAGGTTTTTCCCCCTCCAGTGGACTGAGGAGTGGGGGTGGGGAGGATGTCCATAGGCATCTCTCTAGGGGTGTGTGTGTGTGTGTGTGTAAGTGACTGCTTCCAACCCCAAGTTAGGAGCTAGTCTTCAATAGGCACTAAGATGCTGCCACTTACCAAGGATGGAAAGAAAAGACGTGATTTTTTTGGACACCCAGCCCACTGCACTCTGGAAGAACCCTTGTAGCCCAGACAGATGTCAGCTCTTAGGTAGTGGGGGGGGAGGGGAAGGGGAGGGGAAGCACAAGACCTAGGTTCTCCCAGGTTCTCCTAGAGCCCTCCAGTTCCCTCCTCACACTTCTTCCTGCCCCCAATGCAGCAGGACCCAGGAGGACAGGAATGGGGCTATTCCCTACCCCTATTCCCACCCCAGTATGCTTTCTCCCTAGCTTGAGATGTACTCTGTAGGGCAGTGCTGACTCTACCAGAGATGACAGCTGTCAGTGGCAGGATAGGGGTAGTCCATGATAGGGGGATGAGGGGAAGAGGGATAAGTCAGGAGGGACAACCGTGAAGCCTGAGGGCTGGTGGGGGTGGGGGTGATGAGGAGTGGAGGAAAGGAGGCCAGGGAGGCAGGAAGAGGGGGGATGATTCATCGAGAAGGAGCCTGAATTGGAAACACTGCAATGTGGGGAAGTGTCCCCGGGAGGGGGGATGAAGGGGGATGGAGGGGAAGGAGGGGAAGAGGCATCCCAGGGAGGAGCTAGGCTGGGCTGGCACTGAAGTCTCCTCAGCCGCTTTTCCCCCCTCCCAAGGCTTCGGCGCTCGGTCCCAGTTCTCGCTTCCTTCTCCTGCAGTCTTTCCATAGTACTCACGCTCACTCACACACAGAGATGGTTGTTTTCTAAGCCAAGCTCCAACCCAGGGGCAAGCAGGGCTTCTTCGGTTCATCTTAACTATCTCACTGCCTCCTCGGTGGGAGGAGGGGTTTCCTACCTTACAGACCCCTGAATCTGTAGAGATTTCTCCTCTTAAGTCTCCAGCTTCTCCCTCAAAGTACCTGAGTTAGAGCTGTGTAAAGCTCTAACCAGGGTGTCTCCTACTCCATCCAGCTTCAGTTCTGACAGAGGATTGGTTTGGAAGGAGGCTGGGGGTGGGGGAGATCATAGTGACTGGTTCTCCCAAATATACACCCCCCCTCCTTCCACCCTACCCCACCCGGAACGGAGATATGCGGGCCCTTGCTCTGGCCCACAAGGTTTGCCGGGCTGCTTAAGAGCGGGCAGGGGGTGGAGTGGAGAGCCCCCAAAGTTCTTCCTCCTGCGGGTCCCGGGAGCCACGTGCGCTGGAGGTGGGGGGGAGGGTAAAAGGGGTAGGGGAGGCGGGGCCGTACTCACCCGTAGAGAATCTGCTGCTGCGGACACCTCGGGCCCCTGCCCCAGCGCAGCCCAGCAAGGAATCGGGGGGTGGGTAGGGGGCGGCCGGAGTCAGCCCAACCTGGCCCTGGCCCCCGGGAGCCTCCGGATGGGGCGGAGAGCGTGTTGCGGCCCCACTGCCCTCAGCCTCTCTGCCGACCCGGCCAACTCTGGCTCCCGCCGCGTCTCCCTGGCTCGGAGCTTCGCTGCGGAAAACCCGAGCGGGGGCGGCTCCCCGCCTGCGGCCCCGGAGAATCCGGGGGCGCCGGGAAGGGATCTCCAAGTGGGCCCTGAGAGCAGCACCCCATCCTACCGGGGCTCATCCCCAGAGAGACTGAGGCGCTGGGGCCAGGGCGCCGAACCCGGGCGTCCGGGCTCCGGGCCCCGTCGGCTGACACTCCTTCTCCCTCCGCAGAGCGCCCTGACTCCGGGACGATGACGGCAGGGAGCCCCGGAGCCCGTGGGGAGGCACAGAGCCCAGAGTCCCCAGGTCTGCCCTCGGCCCCAGCTCGAGCCCTCCGCCGCCTGGGCCGCCGCCGGCGCCTGGGCCGCCGCCGCTGCTCCCAGCCCGAGCTGCTGGGGCTACGGGCTCGGCTGCGGCTGCGCTCGCCGTCGGGGGCCTTCGCGGCGCTGGGGGCGCTCGTGGTGCTGGTGGGTATGGCTGTGGCCGTGGCAGGTTACTGGCCCCACCGCGTGGGGACGTCGGGGACCCGGGCGGCCAATACCTCGGCGCCAGCAGAGATACGACGGTCGGGCCGTCTCCCGGGCCCCTCCGAGAAGCTGCGGCTCCTGGGACCTGTGGTCATGGGCGTGGGCCTCTTTATCTTCATCTGCGCCAACACGCTGCTCTACGAAAATCGCGACTTGGAGACCCGACGGCTCCGCCAAGGGGCACTGCGGGCACAGGCATTGCGACCCCCCGACAGTCCTGCCTGGGACAACGGCTCCAGGACTGCCTTGCCGCCTGGAAGGGCCTGGCAGCCCGAGAGAAGAGACTTCTCGCCCCGTCGGGGCGCTTCCCCTGTCCCGTCAGTGCGGAGCCTGCGTTCGGAGCCCCCGAGCCTCCGCCCGGCCCTGCCGGCTCCGCCGCTCACCAGGTGGTCGCTGAGGGCTCCGGGGCCGCGAGGGGAGCCCTCCCCACCCTGGAGCCCTCGGGACAGGCTGGGACACGTGGTTATCGCCGTGCAGCCGCAGATCATTGCAGGGCACTCCAAATCTCTGGACTTGGGCCGAGGAGGGGTGCTGCTGGGAACCCCGCCTGGCCACGATCGCGCACATCGCAGCTGGCCCCGGCTGGACCTGCTCAGCCTGGGCGGTTATACCAAACTGGATGGCGGTGGGGACTTAGGGGCCCGGGTCTGAAGAGCTTTGGGTGCATACTTCTAAAAGACTGCAGTGTGCACAACATGGTGGGAGGACAGAGGCGTCCGGATGCCACCACACAGCATCTTCCAGACGCGGGAGCTGGCACCTGGACCTTGAGCTCGTCCCAGGCCTTACATCGATCGTTGTTCTCACCCCAATCTCTCCTGGATCTGACTAGCTGGAGAGGAAAGAGCCGGAAGCCAGACCAGCTGTTCCTGCTCCAGACATGTAGCAATATCTCGAGGATGACTCTGGGGAAGGGGTCTGGATCGGACAAGTTCTTCCTTTTGGTCCCAGCCCTCCACTGACCTTTGGTCTGCAAAGCTGCCTTCCCGAGTCAAACCAAAGCCCTGAGATGGCATTTGAACGAGGGCAGGCAGACGAACAGAATGGATAAAATGCATTGCAGTCCAGTGGTTGTTAGTGGTACCTAGGAGTGCATGAGTTGGGGTGCCTCCTGCCTCTATCTTTGAGGACTAATGTACTGTGGGGAAATAGACCCAGGGCGCAGATCCCAAATCTCTTCCTCAGGTTACCCACCCCACCCCACCTCCAGTTTATTCCTCTTAGCTCTAGGACTGCTCTGGGACAGGCCCAGTTCCCCCACCCCACCCCCAGTTCCACAGGGGCCTAGTTCCAGTTGGCCTGGGATAGCGGCTGATTCTCAGAAATCCTTTACGACTCACTTGGAAGCTGTTTTCTTGGCAGGGTAGGCACCAGGACCCAGAACAAGGGCCAAATCTGGGTCCCCTTCCCATGATTCATTTTTGTTAGGGCTGTTATAGGAAATAAGCAGACCAAGTTTTTGTTTGAAATTTATTGAAAAAGTAATACAAGCAGCAAGACCGACCCAGTATATCTAAACACTATCACAACCTAACCTGCCTCTCACTACCAAAGTCCCAAATAGCAGATCTGATCGTCCCCTAATTTAATCTAAGGATTTTCCCAGTTTGATTCTGCTGCCATAGCTCCTAGTTCATCAAGAAATGTAAACAGCTATTCCATACAATACATCATTGTGAGGGGTTTTTTTTAAATTTACAAACCTTCATTTTTTTTCTTTGCAACTAAAATAATACACTTGAAACTGATTTGTGGAAAGAAATCTAGATTGGGGACTAAATTGGTGGAAGAGGGTCTGGAGGGAGGAAACCAGTCACTGCTGGGGTGGGGAGCTTAGGCTCCCCAAGTCTCTCCTCTCCTGTCCCCCCTGCCCCACTGTACTGGATACTGAATGGGCCTCTGGAGAGCCTGCAGCGAGGGATGAGCCGGAGCTGTGAGAGAGCCATCCCTGCAGTCTCGTCTTGGGGTGGAAGAGAATAAAACTGTGGTGAAAGTTGTCTGTGGTGTGTCTGAGTCACTCTGGTCAAGTTCCTGCGGAGTCCCTACATCTGGGAGGATTGCTGATCCCCTGGAGTTCTGATCTTGCCTTATACACTTCCCCTGCCCTTGGTGCCCTGGCAGGGCAGCCCACCACTTCCTTTGCATACAACGAGCAGAGAAAAATCCAAATAATCTCAACATCTACTGCCAAGTCAAGGTCAAGGGGAGGAGAGAAGAGAGAAGTTGTGGGGCAGGGAATATTGCAGGCCAAATGACCCCCACTGTGCTTGGAGGAGGAAATGGCGGGGGGGAGAGGGGATTGTTTGCCTAAGGCCAGGCACCTGTGAGCCAGTGATGGAGTAACAAGAGCCACAGGTCCACCACTAGCTGGGTGACAGCAGAGGAGCCTTCAATGGCTTAAACTTCTCTGGGGCTTGGTTTGCATGAATCAATGAGGGACTCAGCTCCAAGATGTATGAAGTTGGGATGAGGACTCAGCTCTACCATGTTCATGCTTCAAAAGTCATCTCACTTTGCTCTGGACAACTGCTCAGTAAACCTCAGCCCTCATCCTTGTCAAAAAGAGTAGCCTCAAACCAACCTTTCTGGGCCCTGCTGTACATCTGATAATGTTCTCAGCTCTTTGCTCTGTCCTCCACACGTGAAGCTGATACCAGGGTCTCTCCTCCACAGAAAGAGATGATGTGTGATGTTTTCCCTAACGGGAATGGGCTTACAATGAGCCTTCCACTAACTCTGGCCTGGTTCCCTATGTGACAAAGGACCATGCTGGGTTGCCCAAGCCTCACCGCCCCCCCAATCCCTTCTGGTCAGCAATCGGCTTCTTCTTGGGGACTTGGGGCTTTGCTGTGATACGCTGTGTGGCTCATGGCACTTTCTTGATTGGGGCTGTCTGTGTCTTCACTGGCTCCATTCTGGGTTGGTCTCTGTGATTAAAGTACCAGGCTGAGGGACAAGGGCTGCCTTCTCAAAGGGACACCACTGAGGCCCATAGCTCATTGAGGCCCACTCCTCCCCGAGCTGGGATCAATTCCAAAGTAAGTGGATGCTCATGCAGTGGCATCACTCCTGGTTTTACAAGCTCTAGGCAGGGAGGCCACAGAATGGCAGCCTGAGGGGAGCTGACTGACATGAACAAGCTACACGATGCCGATCAAACCGCTGACTTTCTTGTCTTCCCCCTTGCAGCTCACCTTGTCCTCATCCTAGGAAGCCCTTGCTACTTCCAGGTCAGGGCTCAGGAAGATGTGTTTGGGACTAAAGAGGCAGGCCAACGGCAGGACCAGTCACCATGAGAGAAAATCCTCAACGCCAGGCCACAAGCTGGGGCAGGTGCCTCAGAGGCAGGCACAGGGGAACCCTGCTATTGTGAATCCTGAGGATATTAGTTCTAACACTTCAAAACCAAATCCAGAAAGCCTCAAACTCAAGTAGAAAATAGTCAAGCCTTATGGAAGGAAGACATGCTCTGATTCCCAGGTCATGCTACAACCCTGGGGAAGGAGACAAAGGTCCCAGGCCCACAAGGGTCTTGGCTTAGGGAGCGGGCCCCTTACTGCTAGGCCCTAGTGGGGAGAAGAGAAGCAGCAGGCTCTGGCTGCTCTGATACTTCTAGATTGGTGAAGCTGTCTCGGGAAGGCTTCTTGGCAGAATCTGACCAATCTCACCACTGTTTTACATGGGAGCAAGCGCATGGTCAGAAACAGAGATTTCCTCTTACACCTCATTAAGCCTCCCCTCAGTTTCTCCTGAAGCCATTAGGTAGGACAAGGACTTTTTGATGCTTCTGCTGATCATCCTTGCTGGGTGGGAGTTGCACAGTCCCCTTGAGTGGTCAGTAGCTGTTGTTTTGAGACTACTGTCCATAAAGTTTGATCTACTGTGTTGGGAGAGGGGGGGAAGGCTGTTCCTGAAGGTGGGTGGGTGGGTTAAGGAGGTGGGTGACAGTTCCATGAATGTGCTTGAGAATTCACAGTATCATATATATGAAGTTCCAGTTTCTTTGCTACTGAAATAGCTCTTTGAAAAAAAGAGTGTTAGAGAGAAAAACACTACATTCGCAGCTGAGGTCTCTGCCCATTCTGGTGTGCGTTTAGCTATTTGCCCATGATTCACAGAGAAGCACCCTTCCAATCAGGCACTGAGGGGAGGCCTCTACTACCCCAGGCTTCAGTCAGGCAGATGAAGTGAACTCATTGGCTCCAGAAAGGGAAGAGTTGTTTTTTGTAGCCATATCTGTCACAAAGAAGGTACAATAAAGAACAGAGACCAATAACCTGGCTTTCTCCTCCAGCACAGTGGATGAGGTTCTTTCGAGGCAGCAAAGCCCATGGAATGGTCAGTGCCTGGGATCAGAAACAGGTATGAAAAAGTGAGGAGTGCAAGCCACTCTGAAAAAAATCACCACCGCTTAGCTAAAAAACAGTCCAAAGAGTAAAAAGCTGGGCAGTTTCTGACATCACAATCTAGAAAAAGCTATGGCAAAGGCTCAGTGGCATCTAGAAGAATCCCACGTCATTAATTCCAAATGCAAAGGAAGATGAATTTTCAGTGATTTTAGAAAAATCTTGAAAGTTCAAAGCCTGAATGCTGAAGGAAGTTTCCTTATTGTTCTGTTAGTTTTCTCCAAGACTGGAAAAGGAGTAGGGTGAGATTCCTGGAGGAAAAAAGAAAGGCAGATCTAAGAGAGAATAGGGAGAAAGTCAACTTAGTTTCTTGCTCCCGTCCTAAGGCTATGTTTTGACTTACAAGCACACTAGATTACAAAAGGCAAATTCTGGGGCTAAAAACCACAGAATCTCAGAAGTCACAGGTCATCTAGTCTAAGGGTTCTTAGTCTGGGGTCCATGGTAGTCTATGAACTTGGACATGAAAAATATTACATCTTTGTTTTTGTTATCCTATAACTAAAATTTAGCATTTCCTTTAATTATTTAAAAATATTATTCTGACAAAAGGGGGTCCATAGACTTCACCCAACTGCCAAAAGAGACCATGACAGAAAAGACTAACAACCTCTGAACAACATACCCAACAAGTGGCTTCCAGTTTTCTTTGGAAGCTCTTTAGTGAAGTTTTAGTCTACTGACTCTGGGGGTAGCCCATTCTTCTTTCAGGCAGCTTACCTGTGAGAAGTTCTTCCTTACATTAAACCTAAATCTGCCTTTCTGCAGCATCAATGTGTTGCTTCTGGCTCTGCCCCTGGAGCCAAGAAACCAAGCCTTGCACCTCTTCCATGTGACAGCCCCAGTCACTTCAGCTGATCCTTCTATGGCTACCCTTTCCCGGATACTCTCCAAATTATTTATACTCTTCCTAAAATGTGGGACCCAGAACTGAATACAGTTCCCCAGGTGAGGTATGACCAGGGCAAGCTGGCAGAAGACAACCAACTACCGTCCTTACTCTGGGCACTATGTTCCTATCATGGAGCCCAAGATTAGCTTTGTTTCTTTGGCTGCCATGTTGTACTGCAGACTCAGTGAGCATGAAGGCCATGAAAATTTCCAGATCTTTAAAGAGAGCTAAAAGAGTAACAGCTGATAGATCCTATCTTGTCTGTAAAGTCCTCAACTTGAATCTCTATAGTTCTTTAGAGACCAGTCCTATAAAATCAGCAGACCACTATCCCCACTTTACAGATAATAATGATAACAGTTCAAATTTCTCTAGCATTTTAAGGTTGGCAAAGGGCTTTACGTCTATTATTTCACTTATCAGATGCTAACCTGAAGCTCATGACTTCCTCCATTTTCTTGAGACAGTGTTCTTCTATCTGTCCCAGAAGAGGAGGGCAAAGAAGATTCAAATCTGACTTCAAGCATCTGAAGTCAGAGTTAAATATACAAGGCTCCCTAGCCTATCCCATCCTCACTTTCTTTATCCACACTAATTTCTGAATTCACCTCCTGATGTCCCCGCTGGCTCTCCATGTTGGTCAGAGATTCCTGCTGTTAGGCAGTGGTGATAAAGACCACGAGGTACAGGCTAAGTGCAGTCTTTCTACATGATATTGTGGGGATCCCCCAGGAACGCCTTCCTACCTGAGTTACTCCTCGGAGATCTCAGTCTCCTGATGGACAACAACCTTGGTCACTGACATGTCAGGGTGCTGCTCCTTGGCTTCTTTGATTGCCTGAACAAGGACCTAAGAAAGAGAGTTAAAAAGTAATTAAAAAAGAAAGCAGTTGGGCCAGTTTACAAGGGAAGACAATGAATTTACAAGAGCATCTTTATGATGTAGTCACTCCCTTCTACCCTGAGGGCCGAATAAGTCCAGGGCAGCAGGGATGCTAATCTAACCCGATTAGGTCAGAGGAGATGAAAGTTCAGCTCCAGGCTAGACGACAGTAACAAGTGGCAAGATCGGCTGTTCTGAGGGGTGGGAAGAGAAAGCAGAGGGTGTCTTTCCTTGCTCACCAGATGCTTCTGAGAGCATTTACACAAAGATGTGCGTCTAAGGGGAAGACGGCTGCATTAACAGCTCAAAAGTGGAAGAGGTTACTGCAGGGAGCAGGTGAGCTCCCCATCCCTGAAGAGTTTTTAAGACAAGGCTGGACAATAACTTCTTAGGAATACCACACAGGTGATTCCTATTTGGCTATGAACTGGATTAGATGACCTGTGAAATCCTTTTTCACTCAAGATACATGGGGCAGCAGAATGGGAAAAAGTACAGTGCAGAGGTGGTCTGATGGAGCAGGAGCCAAGTGAGGAGGCCGCCAAGGGAAGCCCAGGAAGAAGGAAACCCGAGAGAAACAGCCTGGCCATCAGACAAGCTGCCAGAAGTGACAGGAGAAAACAAAGAGAAGCAAATAAAAGATAACTGGAGAAGGGAGAGAGAACTAACAACTGAGGGGACTTGGGGGACAGGGAGACTTCTCTAGGGGGCAGCACCTAAGCCTACCCTTGAAAGAAGCTAGGCACCCTCAGAGTGTTTCAGGCATGGAGACAGCCTACACAAAGCAGGAGGTGGGGGATGGAATGCCACGAAAAGAGAATACCCAATTGTCCATTTGGGCAAGAATGTGGAATACAAAGAGTAATAACTACTAAGGCTAGAAGGGTTTGTGTTTTATCCTTAAGGCAATAGGGAGCCACTGAATATTTTTAAGGAGGGAAGTGACATGGTCAGACTTAGGCTTTAGTAAGATTATTTTAGTAGCTGTGTGAAAGAAGGCTTGGTGAGAGAGAGAGAGAGAAGGAAGAAGTGGGAGAGGGATGCAAGAGAAAGAGATGGACTGAAACCATGAAGACTACTTAGGATGCTGTTATAATAATAATGTGGATTAAAAGTTATGAGGGCCCAGCTAGGGGAGTGGGATGAATGCAAGAAATGTAACGAAGATAGACACAAGCGTACACATGGGCAGCAGAGAAAAGGCCATTAAGCAAAGAGGTGAAGGAAGAGAGAAACAGGGTTGGGAGTGTGTGTGGGGGGGTGACTTAAGAGGCAAGCTCCAGGAGGACAGGGTGGGATCAAGTGCACAAGCACAAGAAACAGTCTCAGCAGCCCCCAAGGAGCTTATATTTTACTAGGGAATACAATACACATGTAAGTACAAGGTGACTTGGTGGAAGAGGAGTATATTCACAACTAGAAGAGCAGAAAGCCTGACTTGGTGGCCGTGAGGACTCTGAGAGGCAAGAGGTGAGGAGTGGATGCAAATGCAAGAAGCCGCAGAGGGGTGGGATAACTCCTGGTCAGTACGACAATAAGTACGTATTAAGAGTTCACTAGAAGGCACAACAGAAAGACAAAAACAGGAGATAAGGAGGTGATGATCACATGGGGGAGGCAGCATTAAATCGCTAGCTACATCCAAGATATGTACGGGGAGGCAGAAGGTTGTCTCGGAGGGAAGGACCCCAGCAGCTAGGGGAGACCAAGATCGGTCTCCTGCTGAAGATAGTATTTGAACTTTTTCCCCTGGTTTATTTTCTAAATTTTTTTGTGGCATTTTGAGTTCCAAACTGTCTCC
This sequence comes from Pseudochirops cupreus, assembly GCA_028627135.1. Classification (NCBI taxonomy): domain Eukaryota; kingdom Metazoa; phylum Chordata; class Mammalia; order Diprotodontia; family Pseudocheiridae; genus Pseudochirops; species Pseudochirops cupreus. The sequence goes on along the minus strand of CM053582.1, from coordinate 113,080,777 downwards.
TTCTCTTCCTCCCAATCCCAAAGTGGAGAAGGCCACCGTTTGACAGAGATCTCTGTGTGGAACTACACAGTATGTAATTCCATGTGTCAGTTGTTTCTCTGAAGGTGGGCAGCATCTGCCTCCACGAGTCCTTGTAGTTAATCTGGATGTTCCTACTGCTGAGACAGCTTGGTCAGTCAGTCATTTTTTTAAAAACAGTATTGCTGTTACTGTATTCAGCATGTATACGGCATTCTCTCGGTTCTGCTCATTTCCCTCTTCATTATTTCATGCAAGTTTTTCCATGCTTTTTTTTCCCCCTAAAATCTACCAGCTGATCATTTTTTACAGCACAACAGTATTCCATTACGTTCATATACCACAGCTTGGTCAGTCATTCTCCAACTGATGGACATCCCCTCAATTTCCAGTTCTTTGCCACTACAAAGAGAGATGCTATACATATTTTAAAGCATATAGGTTCTCTTCCTTTTTCCCTCATCACCTTGGGAAAGAGACCTAACAGTGGTATTGCTGGATCAAAGGGTATACATAGTTGTATAACTCTTCGGACATAATTCCAGATTGCTCTCCACAATGGTTGGATCAATTCACAACTCCACCAACAGTGTATTAGTGTTCCAATTTTTCCATATCCCCTCCGATACTTATCATTTTCCCTTTCTATCATTTTAGCCAGTCTAATAGGTGTGAGATGGTAGTTCAAAGTTGTTTTAATTTGCATTTGTCTAATCAATAATGATTTAAAACATTTTTCATTTGACTATATATAGCTTTGATTTCTTCATCAAAAAACTGCCTGTTCATATCATTTGACCAATTACCAACTGGAGATGAGTTGTATCTTGAAGGAAAGAAACCTAAGGAAGCTAAGAAGTAGTGATGAGGGGCTAGAGTGTTGTAGGTGTGGAGGCCAGCCCATGCAAAGGCACAAAGCACTGTGGAGGGGAAATGGCAAGGAGGCCAGTGTAGCTGCACTGTGGGACCTGTGGGGGTGAGGGGAGTGTAAGGAGACTGGGAAGGCCGTGGACCACTTTGGCCAGCACCTGAGGGGAGAACAGAATATGTGTTGGGCTGGGGAGATGATGCTCATCCTACAAGCGACAGGGAACCAGTGAGGCTTGTAAGCAGAGGAGGAACAGGGCCAGATCTGTCAGGTTGTTCTGGCAGCTGTGAAGACAGGTTAGAGAGGGAGAAGAAGCTACTGTGGTAACTTAAGAATGAGATGACCAACGTCTGAACCAGGGTTGTGGCCTTGAGAAAGGAGAGTCGTTAACTCCCAGGTACTGAGCTTGGTGACTAGGAGGAAGGCAGGAGTGCTGTTCACAGGAATAAGATCTGGAGAAGTAGCAATCTGGGGGAAAACACAGGTTCCATTTTGTTTATGCTGAATTTGAGACACTAATCAAGGCAGACATACAGTAGGGATTTTGTGATGCAGGAGGCTAGTGTTTAGAAGAGAGCTTTAGGCTGGATATATAAATCTGGGAATCATCCGCATATAGATGCTTTCCTAACTAAACTCAACAGCTAGAGGGCCAGGGACCACATCTTGTGCTTCTTGTCAGCCAGTCAATAAACATTCATCAAGCACCTACTGTGTACCAGGCACTTTGCTAAGTTCTGGGGGATGCCAAAAAAGACAAAAGAGGAGACAACCTGCACACAACTATGTACCTACCAGAGGCACGTGCATACACATAAGAAATAGGGAATAATCCACAGAGGGAAGGAACTAGCATAGAGAGGAATCGGAAAAGGCTTCTTATTGCTCTCCCATGGCATTAACACTAGCCCAGGACTGGACACACAGTAGGTACAATAGGATACAATGTCCAGCTCTAGGAAAGAGATGAAGAAGCTAGAAGGTGTGAAGAGCAGGATCATCAGGACGCTGAGAGTTCTTAACTCATACTCCATGAAGACTAACTGGGGCATGTGGAGCAAAGATTGAGTGGGGTCTGGGGAAAGGCTGCGTCTCACACAGCGAGGGCTGGCTACTCCGCAGGAGGGTTAGCCTGGTTTTGCTTAGCCCCAGAGGGCAGACTGGAGCCCATGAGCAGAAGTTACAGGCAAGTCAGTTTTGGCTTGATGCAGAAGAAACCAATGAGAGGCCCAGAGGAGGAGTGGGCTGCCCAGCCCCAGCTCCCTTACCCCCAGGGGTTCGACTGAAGTGCATCGCTGCTGGACTGCTGCTCCCTAGTAATCAAAAGAGGAAGAACTGTGGGATAGCTCAACAGACTCTTTGAAGGCAAGAGGCAAAGTCCTCTCCCTTGCTCTGCCACCCTCGTTTCTGGGTCCTTTCAATTACGTGAGCTTGGCATCATATTTCAAACCTGCTTCCAGCCCAGCCCAGCAGTACAGGGTTTTTGCTTTTGCTTTGTTTCTGTTTTTTAATTTAAAAGACTTTCTGTCTCACAGCATCCCTAGGAAAGAAAGGATGTGGAATTAGAGATTTGGCGATCCTGCGGATGCCACCGGAGGCACAAATGCGCAGACATTTTAGTGTCTAGTTGCCCAAAGCAGGCAAATCATGCAGCAGAGCTGGAAGGCGCCCAAGAGTTTGTCTACATCCTTTGTTTTACAAAAGAGGAAACTGAGGCCCAGTGACATAAGGTGATCGTCCCAAGGTCACAGTGAGTTTGACAGAGGCAAGCCTGGAATTCCCCCCAATCCCTCCTAGTGTTTTTTCCATTCTAGCATACTCATTATGTTTCATGAGCACAAACGTACAATAAACACAAGCATACTTCATGCAATATTGCCTTAATAAGCAGCAATGTTAACTTCCTGAATGCCAATTTCCCACCATCATAAGGCTTATGGAGAGTACATAAGCAGCATGCTTATGCATCTAAATGTTCTCTATAGCTTTGTTCTGCCTAATGTACTTTCACCAAACTAATAAGTGACACGAGTCAGGGGTCGGGGGAGACTGGCCAGCTACATCAGTCCTTTAGAACAGGACCTACGTTGTCTGCTCTTGTACGCCTCAATGCCTATAGCAGTGGTTGGGTACAAAGCAGGCACTCCACAAAGATTTGCTCACGGGGACAAACTGCCTTGTGTCTCTTTTTCTTTTTGTAGAGTTTAGCACAGTGGCCAGCGCACAGTACATGCTTAATAAATGTTTACTGATTGATGCCTAACCAGGGACTTCTCTACCCACTGGTCCACCACCTCTCCTACCTGATCGTGATCAATGTCGGCATCTCCTGTGATCACAATTCTTTTTTCAATCCGGGTCTCTGAGATTCCACCTTTTACAGTCTAAAATCAAAGGTAAATGGTTATTAGGGACTTTCAATGCAAAAAGGGGTAACTTTAAATCTGCTGCTGCTTGACAATTGTATCTGTATTCTCATCCTTTTCTCCAAGCCCTTGTTTGGAATTGTTACAGTGATCATAACTATAACTCCTTGTGCCACTGAAGTCTTCAAAACAAAAAAGCCTTTTCCTTTTTTCATTCATGTTATTTTCACAGTTTCAGTGATTGAGAAAAGCTACCACAGAAGAGGCAGGAGGAGGAGTGGAAAGAGCCTGGGCTTGGAGTTCAGGTTCCAGTCCCAGACCTCCATCAAATCACGTCTCCTCTCTGATGCTCAGCTGCCTTCCCTGTAAAAGGAAGGAGGTGGAGAGGCAGCACGTCACAGCAAATGGAGAGCCTGCCTGAGAATCGGGATAATCTAGAGCACTTTGCTTCTTTACAACTATTATCTTATTTCATCCTCATAGAAACCCTCAAAGGCAGGGATTTTTATTATCTCCATTTTACAGAAGAAGAAACTGAGGCAGATGACAGTGATGTGATTTGCCCAGCTGTTAAAGAGCTACTAACTATCTGAAGCAGGATTTGAATTCAGGTCCCCTTCCTGACTGTAAGTCCAACACTTTGCTTTTTCTACATATTTTGGTTTAAGTTTAAAGGGACAATGAGAAAAGAAAACGACAGGTCATGTTTATGCAGAACAAAGCACTAATCACTACAATCCTGTGAGGCAGACAGTGCAAGACTGTCTTACAATATCACTGCAGACAAGTATAATCATTCCCATTTTACAGATGAAGAAACTGAAGCTCAGAGTCCTTAAGCTCAACGTGGGTAGGTGATGGAGCTCAGGTCGTCACCCAGATGCAGTGTCAGAGAGCTGAACACTCTGGCCTCGGGGAACACAACTCACAGAACACAGTGGGGGTCCCAGAGGAGTTTTTGGTTTGAAAAGTCACCCCAAAGGAGAATGAAGCCATAGGGGTCCTGCCTCCTTTGGGATTTATGTTTTCAGCATCATGTCCAGTGCTTGGCACATAGGATCTGTCATCCAAAGTGTTCTTCTGAGAGATGAAGGTTTAAATGATGAAGTCACTGGGGAGCAGCTCAGTATCACATCTGCCAGTTTTCTCAGGGTCCAAGGATAGAGTTCTCCCTAATAGTCCTTACTTGTTTTTTCATGTTCAGTCTAAAAACCCTTCTTGCTGGTAGAACAAAGAGAAGTAAAGTAATAATTGGGCAGGTCCCTCTCCCCCCTGCTGGGGATCATCTCTTCTCTCCCCCACTTTGTCGTTCCAAGCTCTCCTCATCCCTGGATCACCGGTCTTTGGCATTTTCTTTCCATACAGAAATCTGGGAGGGGAATCGAGGAGCCCAGACAAAGAGGGAGTGGCTTTGTGTTCACTGCTCTCAGGGACAGCCAGGAGCACATGGTGCACCAGAAATCAGCACAGCAAGGGGCTCTTCTCAGGCACCTCCCCGCTGAAAGTGCAGGAGCACAGCAGTATAGCCTTTCCCTAGCACTGCCCTGCCTATGAAATCCTAAGCTCTCGCAGGGACACAGGGTTAGGCATTCCTACCTCAATAAGCACGTCTTTTGAAGTCTGACATATGTCAAATAGACTCCCACTCTTGGCAGTAGGCTGTAGAATAGACTGGAACGGGGAAGAGGCTTAAAACAGGAAGACCACTTAGGAGGCTGTGGCAATAATCCAGGCAAGAGGTGGGGAGGGCCTGAACTAAGATGGTAGCTGTGTGAGTGGAGTCCCAGGAACTGCCTCACCTGGGATAGAGATCACAGAACTTATCTATACTCAATTCCCTTTGCCATTTGTTGAATTTAGAAAGTTGGGTACAAGTGGTGGTCACAGTCAGGGAAATATCCTTAAAATGGCCTTACGACTTAGAATTTCCCACAGAATTCCCACTTCTACCTTAAAGTCGTAGCTCTGAAATTTCTGCTTCACACTTCCCCTGTGGCCAACTCAGAAAATGTTAGAGTTGGAAGGAGCCTTTGAGGTCATCAAGTCTAATTCCTTTGATTATGCTGAGAAAACTGGGGTCCCAAGGACACCAAGGCCTATGGCTTCTAGGCTCCCAATTCATTATTCCTTTTATCATACTATGATGCCTCAAATGCTGCTTTCCCCAGAAAGGGGAAAGAATCTGACAGGTGATTCAACAAATCAGTAACTTTATGGACAAAGAATATGCAGAGCTCCCTCTTCCCAACTTTCCTATTTCTGATGGGGTCTCACTATTCTTCTAGGGTCTCAGGTTCCTAACCGTGGCATCATCCTCAGCCCCTCGCCTGCCAGCTCTTGTTGTTTCTACCTCTACAACATCTCTCACTTCTAATCCTTTCTCTCTACTCACACAGACGCCATCTTAGGTGAGGTCTTCATCACGTCTTGCCTCCTGCCTTGAAGTCTCTTTTGCATTCCAGTCTATTCTATAACCTGCTGCCAACGTCATTTTACTTCAGTGAAGGCCTGGCTATGTGACTTCCCTTCCCAGCTTACTCCAGTGGCTTCCTAGAACTCTAGAATATAATACAACTACTCTGTTTAACTTTGAAGGCCCCACCCTCCCTCTGGAGCCTCACATGCCATCATTCCCCATCCTCCCCTCTGAGATCCAGCCAAACTGTCTTCCTTCAGTTCCTCTCTCACCACACACTAGTCATTCTTCATGCTTGAAGGGCACTTCCTACAGCCCAATAGGGTCCCTTCACTTAATATTCAGCTTAGATACCATCTTCTTCAAGGAGCCTCTGACCCCTCAACTACTAGTGCCCTCCTTCCTCTTAAACTACTTTGCATTTAACTACTTTGTGTGTGTGTGTGTGTGTGTGTGTGTGTGTGTACACATGTATTTAACTTTACATTTATAATGTACATATTCTTCTATATATTTGTCTCCTCCCAGTAAAATATAAGCTCATTTTGAGTAGGAACTGTTTCATTCTTTGAACTTGTATCCTCTGTGTTAGGCATTGCAATAACTAATATAATTTTGACACTAATAGTGCTTTCTGGCTAACAAAATGCTTTTCTCATAACCAATGTCCAGAGTGAGTAATGAAATTATTATCTACATTTTATAGCTGAGGAAACCAGGAGAAGATGTGATTTTCTCAAAATGAACTTTGTAGCTGGGATTTGAACATGTGTGTTTTTAAAAAATTTATTACATATCTAACACTTAAAAAAATTATAAGACACTGTCTCCTTGGGACCACTAGGGAGGGATCTTTCAGCATCTCCTACCTTTCCCCACAGGGCACTTAGTCTGCTGTTGCAGAGGCCAGTATTCAACTTCTAGGCAGGATGCTGAGATTCTGGAGTAATTCTACTTGGGGAACAAGGTAGGGCTCCACACTCTTGCCAGGACCAAGGTGTTTTGAGAAAAAAAGCAATCAATTCAGCACCCCAGCAGGTACCACTCTTCCTTTCTACAATAGTATATTACCTTGGTAATCTGAGTCGTGGTGGTACTGCTCGTGGTCTCTGATGTAATGGTCTGAGCTGTCAGCAGGACACCAGGGTCTAAGTCACCATTACCCTCATCAGTCTGTAGGGAGAATCATTTACTGCCATTAAGCATCTCACTGGGTAAGACGACAGACTTATGAAGATACAGCATCTGCTGCTTCCTCAGATCATTTGCACATTTTAAAATAATAACCTAAGTCCTATAAAATAAACCTTTGACTATCAGTCCCTCTGACAAAGTCAGCCTGAATAAGGAAAGGTTAGATCCCCTCAGTGGCTAATGAGGGAGTAGCAATCTAAGGTACAGGCCCCTTGAAGGTAGGCTGGGACATGACCCTGGCCTATGGCAGGGCCAACAGCACTGGAGTCTCATGGCCTGGCAGCATGGGCATGGGACCATCCTAAGAAAGGCAGAAAACCAATGGAAATAGAAAAGAAACATCTGATGGAGTCTAGGTTTTGTGGAGAAGGAATATACATCTTAGAAGGAATCCACATCTCTATACTTTATATTGCTTCTACCTTTGTTAACAAAGTTTCTAACTAAGAAGCAAGGAAAATTCAACCAATTCACTTAAAGAAGGGTTGACAAGCCATCTTTCTTACAGAGAGTTAAACTTTTTATGATGACAAAAGCAAGTAACTCTAAAGCTACCTTTCATCTGGAGGTAGCTTTTATGTATATGTTGTCTCTCTCATTAGAATATAAATTCCTTGAAGGCAGGGGCTGTTTTTATTCTTTTCTCTGTTTCCCACAATTACCTGATTTACTCACTGATTACAGATGGCCTGGAAGAAGAAGTAAGAAATATAGAAGGGGAAGGAAGGGGAGGGGAGGAGAGGAGAGCAGAAAAATGGTTAAGACCTGACAGGTTAAGTATGGGAAGAGGAATTAGCCTTCCTGTGCCTGGCTTCAGAGGGCAGAACTATGGGTTCTCAGAGCAATGGGTCTCAAAGAGGCACACTGAAGCTTCTAAGTCAGGAAAAGCTTTTTCACTGTTGCAGCTCTCCAGAGATGGAATGACCACCCTCTAACACCCCTCCCCACCGCATCCCAAAGGTCTTGTGAGATGTGTTGAAAAAAGACCATTTTTCAGGTGTGATTTGGATTTGGTGGCTTCTAAAGTCCCTTCCACCTTTGATATTCTGTGATTCTGTGGAGTCACTGGGCTTTGTTCAGTTTAGACACTGTCTGTGGGTCAATCTCTCTATTGGGAGTATCTGAGTGGAGCACCTCCAACCTTCTGCTGCAGAAAGAAAGGGCAGACAGCAACACCCCCAAACAGGGGAGGGAATGCCACTGATGATTGATCCCCCTCTGCAATAGGAAATGCTGGGAAACAGCAGAAAGTGAGACAAAGGATTGGGTGGTAAGGGTGGTAACCAGCCCAAGATGTACCCAGTAGAGCAAGGAACCGAGAGGCAAGCATTTATGAAGAACTCATGTGCCAGGTTAAGGCAAAAATGAAACAGACCCTGCACTCCAATAATTCACATTGTGTCGGGTGAGACACAATGCCTGCACATGATGCTAGCTAACATTTATCAGTACCTACTATGTGCCAGGCAACTGTGCAGGCCCTTTACAATGATTATCTCATTTGTATCTACAAATACATACACATTCATAATTAGTACATACAAAATAGATACGATGTGCTTTTTGGGGAGAAGACATTTCAGCTGAGCAATGAAATTACTAGTGATTCTAAGAGGCAGAGGAAAACAAGGAGCATGTTCCAGGCACGCAGGTCCAGAGATGGGAGACAGAATGTGCTACATGAAGGACAGCAAGAGAAGGCTATCCCAGCTGAATAGGCTGAAGGCAATTGGAAGGCATGCATAAGACCACAGGGAAGGAGGGTCGGAGCCAGGCAGTGGAGAATTTTAAATGACAAAGGAGTTTGCTTTTGATCCTAGAGGTAAGAGAAAACCTAAGAGTTTATTTGAACAGGGATCATAGGATGATAGTTTTAAAGCTGGAAGGCCTCTTCCTCATTTGTAGAGAGGTCCATCTGAGGAGGCTGGCAGGGTTAAGTGACTAGTCTGGGGTGGCAAAGCTCTCAAGGGTCCACAGTGGGATTTCAGCCCAGGTAAGTGACATGATCAAATCTATACTTCAGGAATACACTTTGGCAGCTGCATGTAGAATGGCATAGAGGAAAGAGACCTGAGGCAGGGAGAGGCTGCTGCAATAGTCTAAGTGAGCTGTGATGAGGGCCTGAACAACCGTGGGGACCCTTCGAATGAAGAGAAGGGAATGAATGCAAGAGGTGTTGGGAGTGAGGAAGAGGCAGGCTAGAGCATGACTCCAAGGCCGCCAGCCTTCTTGGATCTCAGTCTGCTGGCTCAGGCCCCCTGATCTAAGCCAGCTGCAGAGGCACAGAGTGGTTACTTGCCAGGTCCCTACCATTTTCCTCAAACAAAACATTTTATGTGTGAAACCCACGTTCTTTTCCCCAAAATTTTGATTTTTCTGCTGCGGACACCAAAATCTTTTTCATCATTTAGGTTTTCAACCTTGAAGTCACCTTAATTCTTCCATATTCCATTAGTTGCCAAGTGTTAACCAATTCCACCTCCTTCCTCTATTTTATATCCCTCTCCTCGGTCACCATGTGAATTCCAGCCCTCACCATTCCTTCCATGGAATACGGCCACAGCCTCCTAAGTGGTTCCACACAACTTCCAGTCCCTTTCTGACCTGTCCACACAGCCACCCAAACAATCTTCCTTTAGCACAAGTCTGACCACATCACTCCTCTCCTCAAGCACTTTCAGTGATTCCCTACTGCCACTGCTTTTAGGAAAAAATTACAACATCTTAGCTTAGCATGAAAAGCCTTCACAAGTTGGCTCCAGCCTATTTTTCCAAGCTTATAAGTTAAATGATGGTTTTGGAAGTAGGAAGGAAGAAGTGAGTTTATGACAAACTGTAAGAAAGAGGCCTATAGGACTTATCAATGAATTAGATATGGAAAAGGTTGAAGGAGAGAAGAGCTGAACATCAATTCAAGATGGTGAACCTAGGTGCCTAGGGTGCCCCTGAGGAAAGAGGCAAGGCTCAGGCCCCTTTTACACTCTCTACATTCCAACCAAATTGTCCTACTTGCTTTAATCCACCTTGGTCATCCAGCTCCTGCTTCTTCGACTGCCTAAGTGGCCCCCCTTCCTACAATATTTTCTCTTTTTTGCATTTCTGCTTCATTCCAGACTCACTTCAGGCTCCACTTCCTAAGGAAACCTTTCTCAGCCTCCCATGGTGGTCAGTGCTCTCTCTCCCTCATACAAGTATCACCTATAGACTTTATCTGTTTCCATACATGTTCCCGCCCCAAGTAAGAAGAGTGTAAATTTCTTGAGAGCACGACTGCTTTTCATTTTGTCCACATCCCTAGTGTCTAACGCAGTTCTTGATCGTGGGCACCAAGCACTAGCACGCCAAGGAGATGACAGCTTTGAGGCAGAGTTCTCATATGCAGTTCCCCCTCCATGTCCCCTCACCTTCTTGTTATGTCCCTGCAAAGCACAGAAGTGGGAATGACTACGGTCTGGTTTCTTCCCTATCTGTACCTGCCCTTACAGGCAGCAGCCTCCTTTCCTTGACCCCTTTTCTAAGGCCTGACCAAACAGTACTCTGACTCCCCAGGCTACCCTCCAAGGGCGCCTATTAGTTCTGAGGATAACAATCCAATTAATAGAAAATAAAATTAAGGCTAGCAGATTTTTTAAGAACTTGCTTCTTTAAAAATTTTTTTTAAAAAATTTATCTAGTTTTAGTTTTCAACATTTACTTCTATAAGATTTTTGAGTTCTAATTTTTTCTTCCTTCCTCCCTTCCCACACCCTCCCCAAGATGGCTTGTAATCTGATATAGGGTATCTATGTACAATTATATTACATATATTTCCACATTAGTCATGTTATGCAAGAAGGATCAGAACAAAAGGGAAAACCATGAGAAAGAAAAAAGAGAGAGAGAGAGAGCAAAGAGTGTGCTTCAGTCTGCATTCAGACTCCATAATTCTTTCTCTGGATGTGGACAGTATTTTCCATCATGAGTCTTTTGAAATTGTCTTAGATTATTGCATTGCTGAGAAGAGCTAAGACTATTACAGTTGGTCATCGCAGAGTGTTGCTGTTACTGTGTACAATATTCTCTTGGTTCTGCTCACTTCACTAAGAATCATTTTATGTAAGTCTTTCCTGGTTCTTCTGAAATCTACTTGCTCATTTCTCATAGCACAATAATATTCCATTACATTCAAATAACACAACTTGTCCAGCCATTGCCCAATTGACAAGACATCCCCTCAATTTCTAATTTTTGGCCACCACAAAAAGAGCTGCTATAAATATTTTTGTATATGTAGGTCCTTTTCCCATTTTTATGATCTCTTTGGGATACAGACCTAGAAGTGGTATTTGCTGGGTCAAAGGGTATGCACAGTTTTATAGCCCTTTGGGCACAGAACTTCCTTCTTTCTCCTAAACCATTCCTTCTAGCAGTTCTTCCTAGCCCAGATGAGCTTGCACAGTATAGTACGGTAGTGAGACATGTCTGAAAAAGACCTTGGGTACCAGGTCTTTCCTAGTTCCCCAGTGGCACTACAAGGCCCCCAACCATTCAGGTTCATAGTCTTGAATTCATGGTCAGCTCCTCTCTCCATAACTGATTCACTGGATCTTTTTCCCCATAGTTTGTCATGGACTCACTTCTTCCTTCCTACTTCAAAAACCATCACTTAAGTCTAAGTCTTCATCACCTTTTTTATGCCTGAACAACTCTTGCTCTTGCTCTGCCACCATTCTCACCCTCAAACACTGACTTTATCTTGTCACTCCACTGACATCCCACAGTGCCTCTCTATTGTCCATCCAATCCAGACTTTACTGCCTGATCTTCAAAGCCTTCCATACTCTACCTTCATCATCCTTGGCCACTACTCTCACCAGCTTAGCAACCCCATTAAAAAAAATTTATTTCCAACACAGACTTACTAACCTAGCAATCAAATTGGCTCTCTTTGTACTCTGCATCTAGCGTAAATACATTTTGTAGACTGATAAAGGGAATTTTCCCCTTCCGAATCTATGAACAGGAAAAACAGCAAATAAACACCCCTTGCTAGAAGTATGGAGAAGAACTTGATTATAAGTAAATGAAGATTTAGATGTTAAAAATAGTATCTTACCTGAGCAGCCTCGTAAGTAATAGTTTTTGTCTCAGTGTGAACAATGGGGACATCTTTGGTTGGGATTTCACTTTTCCCAGCATTAGCAACATCCGAGATGGTGACTGTCTGAGTCTTCACCAGGGGAGGCTACAAAATAGTGGAAAAGCACAATTACCTGTGTCCTTTCTGAAGGAAATAGCTGGCCACCCTTCTGACACTGACCTGATCAAAGTTTCAGGGTCTTAGCAAACCAAAAATCCAACTCAGAATCCCAAAAATTGTTTGTACAGGACTTAGGAATCATTCTGCAGCAGCTTTAACAAAGTGTCAAATCATAAGGGATAGTAAAGAATTACATTTTTATAATAATCTGGGTATGCCTAACAAAGTAGCCATAAGACCATGCAGTTAAAACGACTGATTTAAAGCACTTTGGATTGGCTTCTGAGCCAAAATTTGAATACAAAACTGTTTGCCAAATAGCAATTATTGTTTCTTCCTTGTGACCATACCACTGCCATCGAGAAAATTGGCCATACATTTTCTCCCTTAAGTTCAAATGGTGCATGAACAACAGTGACCCTGGAATTCATTAACTCTTTTCAAATCAATGTCAGATGTTCACTTTTGAATTGTTGAAAGGAAAGAGTATTTGGAAAGCTGGAAAGAGAAAAATCAGTTATGCCACCACCTGGTGATTAATATCAGAAGGACCAACATTAGTGGAAGAAGGGAAGGCCATCTTCGCCAAATTAGCTCACCTCCCCAAGTTGGTAAATCACTCTGAAAGCGTCCCCTTGATTGTGTAGGGGTTACATGGTCATCTACATTAGCATAAATGATTAGTGCCAATAATCACTAGAGCCCGTTGCTCTTTCTCCCTGGGATGGGAGTGGTGGAGGATAACAGAACAAAGTAAGCAATCAATATTATCAGCATCTTTCAGAGTCAGATTTTGTGACTGAGATACGTTCCTATCTTAGACCTGAAATAATCTTGGTGAGGAACCAACTACTCTTTTTCAACAGAGCTGGTTATATTTTCTGAGCAACTGCAATTATCAAAAACATAGATGTCTCGCAATTTCTTTATAAATTTGCACTTGAGCCAAGAAAGGTAGAGTGCCCTTTTTAAAAGCCCTTATCAGTCTATGTAATGATCATGAAAGGCTTATTTTGATGAGCTCTGCAAATTAGCTGGAGAAAAATCAATTCTTGTCTTGGAATTCCTCTGGGTAAGTTCCTCTTAGACAGACTCTAGAGTTGTTTAATCAAGAAAGCAAGAAATAGACTGTTCCCATCTCCATCCCAGGGAGAGTTCTGGCCCTCTCCCAGAGAGGCATTTGACCCAAACCATTACTACCTGGAAACTTCGAATGAGGGTGGGGAACCCTGAACCCACACGAAAGTCAGGATATGGTCCATTTTTCTTCCCAGGTAGCTCATTTGGTGTAACATGGTCTTCACCACCCTTTGCCTCCTTTTCACCAGCATACAGCTGACAGGAAGCAGGTGTTTCTGAGAGCATGCACTTCGAGAGCTTTAAGGAACCAGCTTGCTCTTCTACACCTGTACATACCCCATTTGGATAACTTAGCATCTCCTTGTTACCAAGGAGACCAGGTGAACCATGTGCCTTGTCTTCTGCCTCCTTGTCATTTACAGAGACAGGCCCAAAGTCATGGCTTTGGAGAGACTCCGATAGGGTTGTCATTTGGGTCCCACTGTGAACTACTGAATGCTCAAGGCCCTTCCATTCAGAGTCAAGGTTTGGTTTCTCTGTCACTGCATCCACTTCCTCTTTAGGAATGTCATTCATAGTCTACAAGTGAATGAATATACACAAAGGCAAGAAGATAATATTAGGAATGAAGGTGGAATGCTTTGAACTAATAGAAGCAGATGGTCTTAAAAGGAAGACCAAGTCTCTTGCTGTTCCTGTGGATTTTAAAGTGTGGAAATAATAACAACACTGGCATAAGCCAAGAGCCCCCTAGCTTTCATAGGCTTCAGAACCAAAAACTATTGCTAGAGATGGTCCATGAAGCCAGAGTTACTCCAACTACCAGGAAGGTACTGTACTCTAATTTCAGTCAAGCATCTGGGTAGACCTTGATATCATTAGTCTGAAGAATTCTGGGGATATATCTTGCTCAGTATCAAGCATCCTTTGGGTTTCCCTACATGATTTCTTTGGTGCCTAGAAAAATCAATTTGTCTTTTCTAAACATTCATTTCCCAGGAAGGATCTGAGCAGAGAGGAGGTTCCACCTCATTAAGGAATTCCTAAATATTCTTGAGAATGACAATTTAGATAAAATGTGGGTTTAGTTCCATCACCTAAGCTTGATTCACCATTTTAAAGTTGACTGATTATTATACTAGCTATCCTGATGGCACCATCAGGTTTATGATCCAGATTTCATTTTACCTGCCAACAATAGAAAAGTTGTGTTAGTATAGGGATGCCAAACACTGACCAACTGTAACCAATGTCATAGCATCAATTTCAATACTAGTGCTCAAATGTCTTTTTTATATTTTTAAGAAAACTGCCTGAAGGGGCTTTTCAGAAGATGGGCAAAAAATATGACTTGAAATGATCCACCATCAGGGAAAGCCTACCATCTGGCAGATGAAGTATGTAATATCTCCAAGAAATACAGAGTACCTTACGGTTTAGGAACCATGGTTTACTCTTAGGCTAGTGGCTAAATACCTTGTCATAAATGAATGCTTCAAAGTAATCCTGTATCAATACTTTCTGCAGCAGTAGAGAGTATTTAGCTAACCCTAAAACTCCCAAGAAGGTTACTGAAATGGAAAGATTTGTCTCAGGAGAAGAGATACAAGTGATATAAGCAAGAAAGAAGGACTGGCCATCTGAGCAATAAACAATCCTAAGAAAGCCAAACAACACCAGAATCAGCTAGCATTGGTTTGCTGGAGACATTCTGAAAAAGCAGCCCATGTTATGACAATGTCTGTAAGTTGGTTTGGGAAAAGAGTCCTTTTAGCACAGCTCATATGACTCATGAACTTAATACTAAAGTGACTATCTTAAAAAAAAGCTGATTAAAAAAACAGTTCAGCTGAAGGATTTCTGCTTAGAAAACAATTTAACATTTTAGTTTTTCCATCAAGATGTGAATATGGCAATTAAAAAAAAGGCAGTCATTAAGGTATATATCATTCCTAGAATGTGACAATAAGAGTGAACAGCAGCTCTATGAAATTAAGGAACAGTACTTATAACCTAGGAATGTCCTTCTTAAGCCACATCTAGAAACCTTATACTTAACTGCCTGTCAACGTAAACTGTAGGACAACTAACACTAGAAAAAACTAGGGTCAGTTCAGGTTAGCCGTGCATCGGCCAAGAATGAATATTATTAGTATCTAGTATGTAAAAGATGGATTTGAGAAAGGGATGAAACCAGGAGCTGTGAAGTTTGACTTCTTTGTGGCCTCCTTGCCAAGGATGTCTGACATTGCTGCACCACACTGCTTTTTAGAGGAGCTGACCACTCTTTTCTTGATGATTAAGCTACCATGACATAGACCCACTTAAGAAACAGACTTAACGGGGAATAAACAAATGAGCCCTAACAAGGCAGTACACCAGGGTCAACATTCTTGAATACACAGCCAACTATATAGATCAACATGAGGATTTTTATGCATTATTATGACTTTTCGTTAAATAAAAAAATGATTTTGTTTGTATGGCTAAAAAATATTCTAGGCAAAACAGTCTATTAAAAAAAAACAAACCAAATTTATACCATCCTGATTAATGAGACAGGTGACAGCCTCATTAAGGTGCCATCTGGGAACGAAATATCATCTAGGATAATGAAATATTTTTTCTAATGCATGCATCTAAACCACAGGTAAAGAGGACCAAAAAAGGTGGTACCCACAGTAAAGACCTTGAAAGTTGGTACATGGTCAGTTCAGTTACATTGAGAACTACTGTTTTTGTCTTGAACTATTCCACACAGAACAGGGACGCCAATGACATGAGAACATAGGAATTGACAGAACCATGGTCTGTCCAGCTGAGCATTCTGTTTCTGAAGTAACACTAAAGAGTAGAGAACCATAGAATGTCAGAGATGGAAGGGACTGAGGCCCTCATTTTATAGATAAGGTAACTAAGATCCAGAGCACTTAAATAACAGATCTGGATGGTGGGGAAGGACTTTCTCTTTGACATACCTCAAAAGAACAGGGATATATTTCAAGCTAGCTTCTGTTTGAAATAATATTTGTTAAGGAATACAAAGGATGTCTAAAGCTCTAATCTAAGGATTATCTATCCAAGTAGCTGACATTTTTCTCCTAGGTATCAGAAAGATAACTAAACCCAATGGAAAGATCTTGGCATATGGAAGGTCCACAAAGTTTCTAAGACACAAGATTAATTAACTGTCTTAAATACTGAGATTTTATGGACAATGCTCTGTCTTAGCTAAGATAGTCAGGAAGATTCAACAGATGGCATGATGAAAGACACCATATATCTGTACATATTAAATTAGAAAGCTAAGTAGGATCTTCCAAGAGAAACCTATATTATCAAGATCTGAATCACTGACATGTTGTAATTGAGCTGATCAAAAATGTAATGTGATTGATCACATGATTAAGGTACATTGGCATGGGGTGAAAGACAAGCTATGTGAAAACCTTTGTGGTTGCTAATTCTTAAGGAAGACTTATAAGAACCTTGTTCCACTGGAGAAGAAGCTGTCACTTATCCACAGTACTATAAAGTTGATGAAAGGGATATTGAAGAGAGCATTACATAACATATCATAAAAACTGACTAGTTGAATGAAGTCCTCAGTCTCATAAAATTCTACCTGATTAAGAAAATTAAAAGCAGAAAACATTAAGTTTACTATGTTAATTGTTTACTGCTGTACTCACAAAGGAAAAGTCTACTTGTACCAGAATGGCCCTTAATCAGTATGATACTTATATGCTGGGCTTTTTGGGGGGGGGGGGAAGAGGAGTGGGGTTGTTGTTTCTTGGTGGTAGAGGGAATAGGGAGGGAACCAAAGTGTAGCTTTAAAAAAGAGGCATTTTTAAAAAACTACTTTTTAAAATGTACTTTAAGTCTCAAGACCATAACCTATGTATATGCCTTCACAGTTCTAAATTACCCTTCCATTGGTTTACTGAACTCTAGATAGCATTAATAGCAGGACGTGGGCGTTTTACTGGAGTTTTGCTGTAGCTCCATCAAATGCAAACCAGATCCTCTCTTTCTTTTCAGGCTATTTTTGAACTTAAAGATTTACATATGTCAAAGGCTTGTCAAAGTAGAGATATTCATGCTCAGATGATTGTCTTTCTTCACAAGTATTCTAGTGAAGCTTTATCCAGAAAGCCTGAAGAGAGCCACATCTTCCCCCTTCCCAAAGGTCTTAGCATTTCTACCACACACTAGCCATCTTGCAAGATCATTTTTACCCTTAAGTGGAAAGAGAAAAGCAATACCTTTCCCTGACTAAAGAAAGTCTTGTTTCCATCATACTTTGGCCTTATATTTATTAATACCTGGGACAGGGAGACATTCAGTGGCTGTGAATGGTCTGCTTGTGAACCTAGTGTAGCATCTTTACCCAGCTACTCACACTTACTGTTGTGGGTAAGGGAAAGAAAAGAAACAGTGATATCAAAGAAATAGAGCTTTCCTAACAAACTATTTTTCTTCCAACTTTTTTTTTAATCCTATTTTTGTCTACTGAAGAACTATCTCTGGTTTAGGTAATGATAAAAACCTCAGTGCTATCCAAACTTGAGGATAAGGCACTATTAATATTTGACCTTTACATAGCACTTTAAAGATGAAAAGTGCTCAATAGCTTCTGCTAATGAAAAACTAGTAGTTAGAGGAAAGAATTAACCACTGAGAAGCTGCCTGGTGTCCTGGAATAAGACTTAAAATCAGAAGACCAGTTGCTGGGGCTGAACCCTAGCCGTGCAGCTAGTCATGAGCCTCACTTTGCTTCCTCACTTGTAAGTGATGAGGGTCCTGACACCACATGCCTCCATCATCCTACCCCAAGTTGGCTTTAGGTAAGAGCTTTGTAAATGGACATCACTAAACCTCCACTTGAGTCCTGTTCTAATGCCACAATGTGGCATGGTCATGACAATCCAGGGCCCTTGAAGGCTCTGCCAGTGGAATTTCACCTGACAGGTTCCTGCTCAAGCTGGAAAAGCTTGGAAGGAAGCTGTGGGCAAGGGCAAGCCTAATCAAACATGTTCAAAGAGATTCATCAACAGGAAGGTGGCCATGAGAGGTGCAACCATGAGCCTATGGCAGCAAGGCACTGAGATAGATATTGTTCATGCCCACACTGATGAAATCACACGTTTTTGGAGGTATTTTCACCAAAAATAAAACAGAACCTAATATGACAATCTGGTTTTAAAAGTCAATTATGAAGGTTTAGTATGTTAAGTAATGCCAAATATAGAAAATTCACTCTGATTTAGATGGCTGGAGTGTCATTCTAGATTGCTTGAAGTGTCCTAAGTAGAGATGTTAGCAAAAAGACTGAATTTCTTATATCTTCTTATATGTGCCTAAAAGTCTTAAGATGCTCCAAAGTTATTCTGGTGAGCTATTGGGAACCTGAAGGTTCCTAAAGCTGAAGTCTAGACCCAAACAAAGAATTCATACTGGGTAA
Organism: Pseudochirops cupreus; assembly: GCA_028627135.1. Classification (NCBI taxonomy): domain Eukaryota; kingdom Metazoa; phylum Chordata; class Mammalia; order Diprotodontia; family Pseudocheiridae; genus Pseudochirops; species Pseudochirops cupreus. Next base: position 113,062,132 of record CM053582.1, on the reverse strand, counting down.
AACCATCAAGTGAAGTACTGCAGGAGACAAAATGCAGTAAGTAAAAGAACATCATATCCAATAAACACATGATTATTATTCATCCCCAAAGTTTAAGCTTTACTTTACAAAAAGGACATGAATTAAAACATCGTAGAAATCCAGCCTCCCTATTGGAAAGTAAGTGTGTCTAGAGCACCTGAAGTATCTGGTAAGACTGGGCCAAGCCAGTGGGTTTAACCAAGGCTGGTGCTAGGTCTTCCAGTCTGTTCGTTAGTAAGTTCTCAACTAGGTCTTCTTTGTACTTCAGGGAGCCCCTCTAGTCAGAACTTGGAGGAAAGGAATAATGACAGGGGAAAAAACAAGAATTAGAACACACTTAATACAAGAACATACACCAATTTCCTGCTAGTCCAGATATCTAGGAGATAATTCAAACTAAAGTAAATGGATTTGTGTTCTTTAAAAAAAGTGAGGGGGAAGATTATACATAAGATATCTGATTACTTTAAACTTTACCAGACTTTTCATTTCCCGGTGTCACAAATAACTTTTTACATACTGATATTGCTTTTGGTGGTAAGGGTGGGTAGGTAATCATTTGTCACCATTCCTAACTTACTTTTCTCTCCAAAAGACACCCAGAATACACCCTCTGGTCACATTCTACATGGGCATACCCCACCTTAATGCTGTTCCCACAAAAACTCACTAAACAGTATTTTTAGGCAAAAGATAGTTAAGGAAATCTTACAAAAGAGTCATCAATCACCACAAATCAGGGCTTCACAACATTTCCTTGGGGTTTACTCAAAATGTGTCAATGACTTTATTGCCAAATATCTTCAGTTAGGGTCATATCATACCAGGCAGGCCTAGATTGAAATCCCCAAAGCCCACTGTGCCCACCAAACTCTCACTGGTTTTCATATTACCTTTATTCTCTTCTATGTTGCAGTGAGCTAACACGGTCAGCCCTGCTCATAAGTTTGAATGTTCTCAGGACCATACAATCTAAAAGGCTTGCTTCCTTTGGTCGAAGGCTTTGTCTACAGATTAAAATGAAAACACTCCTGGGAAGAATAATACACTTAAGGCTTTATTGGTTATTTACACATTAGTGAAGATGTGTTAATAAGACACCTTTCAGAAAGCAGATGATTGGGAGAAGGAACAACCTGGGTACTTGAAGTGATGGGGTGCTGGGAGGTAAGGATGGGGGAAATGTACATGGAAGTAAGAGTTTAGGTTGTCCTGCTAAACACAGAAAGGCATAAATACCCAGCCAAAGAGTCCAGCTCCTGGTTCTTAACAAAAGTGAAATAATACACACATTACAGTCATTGTCATCATCCTCATCAAGCACTTAAATAAATAAAAGCGCTCCTGCCAGCAAGGTCAGGTAACATGCAAACAAAACAGGGTGATCAGATCAGTTAATTGCGAGTGCCTCCTTTGTCACTGACCCTTGAGTTTCTAAATGGATTCTTGACATCTTATTGAAGAGCTTGTTGAAGGCAGCCAGGACCCAAAGGCCTAGATCCCAACTCTGCATCCCACCAGCCTGGGCCCTCTGAGGCCACTCAGCTGCTCGCCTTAACTATCAAACAGACACTATAAATGCACACAAAAGGTAGAAGCATAGTTGTATTCCATGTTACACAAAGTCACTATGAGGAAAATACTTTGTATGCTGAAAAGCACTAAAGAAATGGGAGCTGTTTTTAGATATCCAGAGGAGTGCTATGAGAAAACATGTGCATCCACATATCCACTTATTAGCCATATCTATAAGCTTCTTCCCAGTTTAGAATATAGATGCCACTGGTGCTGCCCTTCTGTGACTAAAAATGGGCAGGACCTTCGATGCGCTAATGGGCGTTATTAGATCTTAAGATAGAAAAAATTTTGGTTGGGCACTTGCAATAAAAGATAAATCAGATCTGGCAGTAGCTTTCTTTGCAAAAGCTAGATGAGAAAACACACTGTACAAGGATAACAAGATAGGCAGCAGGTTCTGCATGCCCCTCCCCCACCATTCTTCCACAGAAAAGAAACAGAAACTAAAAAGCAAAAACAAAAACCAGTCATTCAAACCCCTCTGCCCACCCACCCTCCAGCCCAAGAAAATAAGGCCATACGAAAATAAAAGTCTGGGTACATTTCAAGTAAAAAACAAAGCAGGTCAACTTACAGATAGTGTGAAATTTATAGAAAGAGATTACAGACAGAGACTCAAGATGGGGATAAACTAACAACCACAGATCCTTATGGCTCTCGTAAGATCTAGGTGAACAGAGATGTCTCAGGCGACAACAGGTGTCATGGGGAGGCGCAGAGGGATGCTGCTTAAGCCAGTACTGTCTGAACTTAAGCAAGCCCCTCCCCTCTACGGCCTCAGTCTACTCCTCTGCACGAGGGGAATAATAATGGTTATTTTCTCACCTTCACAGGATTGTGCTGTCTACTTTCCAGAGTATTATTTGTGAGTTAGTATTCAACATCCTTTGTCTTCATCAACTGATTCCTTTCCCTAACTTCACTCTTTTTTACATCGCTCTTAGCTACAACTACACTTTTTTTCCTCGGTTTCCCACTTGGACTGTGCTCAAGAAACATGGCCTTGTGGCATTCACTAGTTTTTTCCATAAAACCTGCAGTCATTTTCAAACTCCACTATCATATACATGGAATACAGTTTGGACTTTGGTCATTTCTGGGGAGAGGAGTTGATGCAGTTAAATCAAATTGATCCTTAATGACCAATGGTAATTATACTCTAAAAACATTTTCTAAATAGCAGTGTTATTAGATTATCCCCAATACAGGTGAATGCAAAAGCAAAAAAAGCTTTGAGATAAATGCCTGATGCAAAATTAGCCAGTAAGTGATAGAAAATTTGGCCTTTCAGCTGCACTCACCAGACAGGGCTCCACAGGTCAAAGAGGCGTTCTCAAGCCTGAACAGAGCTGTAAATGTTAAAGTACTTGAGCAAACATTAGACATTAGACCAAAAGCTCCTTGTGGAGGAGATGCCTTTGAGGACCAGCAATATTTCAGCACAAAAGTAAGTTGCTTACTCAGGAGAGAACAGTCCCCTAGGAGGTTGCACTCTCTTACTAGCATGGAAACAGTCCAACACTTGATTTGGTTGCCTGTACTTTAAGACAATTCATACCAAAAGACAACCAACAGAAACAATAGGAAAGGGTAACAAGGAAACCCAAAATCACCCCTGAATGGAAACAGCATCTTGATTCCACAGAACTATATGTAGAAGAAATTATTAGTCCTTTGCTATTAAAAAATTCCAGTATAGGGAACATGGTTGTTAATTTTTTTGAAAACTACCCAAAGTACTAAATTATAGAAACATGAAGTCAAAACACTGTAGTTTTCTCCCTATATAACTTTTGTATTTCTTACTTAGTCACAGGCCCCAAGGCATATACTTTCAGCTAGTTAATACACCACATGCAATGCTAGATTTGAATAATCACTTGGATAATGCAAATGGAAGATGAAAGGTTCACCTTGGGTAGAATCCGAAGTCTGCTCAGAGATGAATTCATACAATTTCCATTAATGCCACATAACAGAATCAGTCTCTGATCTCACACCCACTCCCACACTCCCACACTTCTCCTTAGTGATTAGAATGCCAGTGGTTGGATGGCTGATAACTATTAATCTGTGATGTGTTCATTTCAAACAAAAGAAAAATGTACCACGTCAAAAAATATTTCTTTGTAAATTATGTACTTGCTGCATAGATTTTTGTTACAAAAATCTCAACTTTTAAAATGCTAGATATTAATTAAGGAAAATTTATTTCAGATTTAAAACATAATTTAAAGAAAACTGATCTTAAACCCAAAGGATATCTCTGTCTTAGGGCTAAGCACACAGAAATGACTATGCCAGAGTTAAGTCAGTAAAACTCTTATTAACTAAGTACATTCGAAGAAAAATATATGGCTTAGCCATGTAGACAGGCTAACAGGTTGACTTGTTAATGATAATATGAATTCGAGCAGCATAGTGTAACATAAAGAATAAGAGACTTGTATCAGTCTGGGCTCTAAGACTTACTGAGCATGTTGCTAGCTTCCTGAAGCTCAGTTTACCTAGCTATAAAATGGAAATAGCTTTCATTTTTACCTATCCCAAAGAACTTATGAGCAAAATGCTTTGCAAATAATTGGGAGCTATTAGTATTAGAAAGCTCTTTCTCTGCCTCTTTTCAGTGAACTCAACTCTGCACAGAATTACTGTTTCCTATTTCCTTAATAATTAATAGAAACAGGACTCAGATTTACAACAATATTTATTTGTGATAAGTTTATGTTACAGAGCAAATAATCTGAGAAAAAATATCAAAGAAAATGTTCATGAAAGAGATGTTTTCAGCAAAAAGTTCTTCATCCAATTATCTTTAGGTTCATGCAGCTCCATGACTCAACTAAACCTCAGGACTGAGTAGCCTTGGTCACTGATACTTCATGGGACACAGAAGGCTTTATTGGAGAGCACCCTCCTAAAACAAGCTACAAATCAAGGAGCCAATCATAGCAGAGTGCTCTTGACCAAGAAACCAAGACATTACTCTAAATTGCTATCATAGCTAATGTCCACATATCCTTGTACTGCACTGGATGAAGTTTCCCACTAACTGAAAAAGACTCTCCCCCATAGATTCATTCTAATTCAAGAAAAGAAAATTTCTTCTAGAACAGATTCCTAGAGAATCTCAAATATAACATGGCACTGGGTATGAAAATAGATCTCAAAGCTTGAAAATGAATTATTTCCTTTCCTTCCATCTACTGTCCATTCACCCTTGAAATTTACCTTTTGTACAAGGGTCAGACTGACTAAAATTGGAAAGATTCATCACCAGAAATATGGTCAGCAGGAGATGAATTCTGTTGGCCAAAGAAACGCACGATGACAATCTATTAAGGCATGGAGAGACTGAGATTCGTATCAAGATCAAGATAGGAAGTCCACCTATACTGATGAAATTAGCAATCTGAAACAGCATTACTTTTATAGAAGAGAAGGATTAAAAAGGAGAATGAGCACTGGAACTAGAGTAAGAAAGTCTAGATTCCAGTTTTGGTTCTATCACTCAGTAATTGCAATTATAGGAAAAACATTTAACCTCTAAGGACCTTGATTTCCTCATCTGTAAAGTGTGGGGGCAGGGAGGAGAAATTAATACTGTATGCAACACTGTGAATTATTGCTGTTATTCAAAACCATTCATCTGGAAGGTTTCCTGTATCTGAACACATGCAGCTAATATCAGCTGACTGATTGTCAAATAGGCTATGAGGAAATGACACGCAGAAATAAAGTGCTCTGACCTTTTAATACACTAGCATAAGATGTGTAGTTGAGGAGACATTTTCAGTGAACAGTTACAGTGCCTGACTTCATTGTTCACAATGAAACAATGAAAAATGATGGATTTTTGGTCATTTATAAAAATATGTTGGTCAGAATAGAAAAAGCATGCTTCCTTTCTCCCTCAGCTCCACAAATCGTATCTGGTTTTAACAAACCTAACTATAAACAACAATTATTCTTTTTCTTAGGGAGGGGGGATATAGATCCCCCAAAAGGATTTGTTTTGAGGGTACAGCCTTTATTAAGGGAGTAGTCTTGGTGGGGGAAAGAATTAAACCTTAATTAGAATACAGAATAACTTTGAAGTATCTTTTAAAGGGCAGCTAGGTGGCATAGTGAATAGAGCACCAGCCCTGGGGGCAGGAGGACCTGAGTTCAGATCTGACCTCAGGCACTTAACACTTACTAGCTGTGTGACCTTGGGCAAGTCATTTAACCTCAATTGCCCTGCCTTCCTCCCTCCAAAAAAAAGTCAAAAAATGTATGTGTGTGTGTATTTTTTATGTATATATATATCACACACACACACACGCACACATATATCTTTTAAGCAGCAAAGTGTGAACACTTCATGTGAGCCTTCAAGGTCTTCAGTGCCCCAATGAGTTGGGATTTCATTGACATGGGCACTTCTTCCAGCTACGCCAATCACAAGCCATCTAGACTTACTCATCCTGTGGGACATCTTTTCTACAGAGGATCTCCCCTGTGTGATGTGACCTTCTTTGCATTCTCTTGATATTTCAAGGATAACAATGGAGCAGCATATGGGCTGTCTACCTGTGTTCTCACTCTTGCCATGTGACCAGCCAGTTTTCTATTTTGAACAGTATTTGTATACTTCAACAACATCCTTCATGCCACTTTTTCCAAACATAATTACAATATGTTTGCAATATGATGAAGCCTGCTCATGTACATGTATGCCTATCCATTACCCACTGGGTAATGCTCAATTTCAATTCTTCAGACACTATGACTCAACCAATACCAGAAGAATATTGGCGTTTTAAAAAATGCTTTGCAAATTGCTTTTAATGACCCCACGTTTCTCTGAAACAAATTTTCCAAAGGCAATCCAGCCTGCTCCCTTCCTTTCAAATTCTGGTCACAACTACTCACTGTCTGAAGTGTAAGAATTTATATACATATGTTTATGTATATGCATATATACATGTATTATGTCACATATATATTTGTGTGTGTTTGACATCTCAATATATACACACTCACACACATACATAGATGGAGAAGCTCTTTAGATTATGTATCTAATTGCATGTTATAGTTTAGATAACAGGCATTCTTCACTGACTTTGTTTTCCCTGTATAAGACAGTCAGGGCTGAATTTCTTAAAGTAGCTGATTGTGTACTTCATTTAGGAAGTTCTCCACTATTTGAGGGCTTGTTCCAATGTCACACAAACAGAAACAGCTGGAGGACTTCACCATCCACAGGGAATCCTTCTCCAGCTTGGATTCTGTGATGGATCTTCTCCATGACAATGGTGAACACATCTGGTGAGTATACAGTTCCCTGTATTATGCTGTGATTGATATTAATGATCAAAAGGTTCCACAAAGTTCTGTTCTTTCTTTCAAACAATCTTGTATAATATTAACATATGTATGAAGGGTACCTTGTTGAAAGAAAGCCTTTCAGATAGCAATTTTGTCTAACAAATCAAATGCTTTTTATAGTCAACAAATAATAAGCACAGTTAGATCTTATATTCTCTGCATCTTTTAGGCAATTGTTATGGTAAAGATGTGGTCTACTATAGAAAATAACTTTCAAAAGCCTATCTGTTCCCTTCTAACATCATTTTCAAGGATGCCCTCAATGCAAGTGTAGATTATTCTGACAACTGTCACACTAGAAATAAAATCATTTGGGGGCCCAAAGTCACTAAAAGAGGAATTAGGAGGTCACTGTAAGCTCATTGTAAAAGCCCAGGGATACTTTCTCAAACAGGATGGAGAAACATGCCCCTTTCTTCCTAACAGAAAAATATGCTACAAGAAAATTTTCAAATTCTCACGTCTAGAGAATTGTCTCATAAACCCGAATCATTCCCTAAAATGTTGTCTGACCTATCAGAATCCCAAGTGGTTCCAATGTTGTGGAGCAGCTGAGTTTATTATGTCAAAATATGTTTTTAAGAAGAATGGATCAGTGAGTAAAAGCTCAGATTTCTGGGTAAGGAAATGTGGCTAGATGAGCAGGGGAGAAGAAACCAGGAGGTTGAGCTAGAAAGAACGAGGTAGGAAATGAAAACTGAAAGAGAAGGAAGGGGGAGGGGAAAGGAAGGTTAGCATGCAGAGAAGGAATCAGAGTTAGGACCAGAAACTATACACTGTAAGTTACTTAAGGGCAGGAGGCATATTTTAATAAAGCTTTGTGTCTCCCATAGCACATAGCCTATTTCTTAATACAGTAAATACTCAATAAAGATGGACAAAGTTAGTGTTTAGGAGCAGTATGTAGCCTTCTCTCTTTCCATGGTCAGAATTTCTAGCAGCTAATCATATCCAGAGCCTTCCTGAGTTAAGATTTTCTAGTTCATATGTGGACTGCTGCTTATGCTTTGGGATCAATGGAAGAAAGAACTGGGAGGTATATAATTAGATCTTTGACTGGTTGCAGAAAAGAAAGAATAAGACACAGTGTCTTGTATAATTTAAAAAAAAAAACCTTTTGAATATAAGACTTGCCACACAGGGTCATCAGGCAGGCCCACTATCTATACAGGTCTCTGACAAAGGCATCAAGGGATAATTGGAAGAACACAGCTGTCCTTTCTGTCACCAGTCAGGAGAAAAGAGGGTTTGGAGACACAAGATCCACTCCATTTCCAGCTCAGTTTTTTATCACCTGTGTAATTTTGGGCACGTCATTGTATGTCTTGGGACCTCGGCTACCTTGTCTATAAAATAAGGGGGCTGAAAGGGGGGCCACATGCCTTATAAGGCCATACCAGCTCTTGAACCCTATGAAACCCAGAAGGCATCCATTTTCTTTAATACTAGATTATGGATGCTATTCATAAATTTATCTAAGCCTTTTCCAAAGTTACTTAAAGCTACTTACCCCATAACACTATGAAGAAAGCACTTTCTTTAATTTATACTCAAGTTCTCTCTTTCAAGTTTTAGGGTCCCTCTACGTTTTCTACAGTAGGATTTAGTAAACAGGTCCCATGTTCACCATAATGAAAACTTCTATGATGTTTATCAATTGTCAATTGTGCCCTGAAGAGACTAGAATAAAAAGTTTCCCAGTTTTAAGCACCAAAGTTAAGAGCAACTGAATTTGATAGGAGGAAAAAATTTCTGTATGAAACAGAAAGAATGCAATGCACTATGGTCAGTTCTTCACAATACCATACAGAAGTCTAGGATTTTTAGCACTTTAATATATAAGGAAGACAGAGGAAGCAAATTTTGCAAAGTTCTAATATACCACCCTTATTCTGACCAATTCTCTGGGCAAACAAAAACCCAAGTACGGAGGCTCAGTTACTTTCTATTTGTTTTTTTTCCCCCTGCCTCTTTCTCTTATTAAGTGACCATCATTGGGTAGCTAGATGACATAGTGTATAGAAATGTTAGGTTCTGGAAGACCTGAATTAAATCTTGCCTGAGGACACTTATTAGCTCTTTGTTTAAGTCACTTCATCTGTCAGCCTCAGCTTCCTCATGTGTAAAATGAAGATAATAGCACCTACCTCACGGTGTTCTTGTGAGGATCAAAGGAGAAAACATTTGTAAAACACTCTGCAAATGTTAAAGTACTACATAAATGCTAACTATTGGCTAAAGCTCATTATGTGGCTTTGGAAAGGAAATCAATCCCTTCATTCAAGTTCTCCTCTGAGTTCACCCTGGGTTCTTTAATTCTATGCCAATAGAGTACCAGAAGTCATCTTCTGTCTAGTTCTGGCAGGTCCTACACCAAATTGGAAAGGTTTCAAAGTACAGATCAGGCAGCACTCCATGTCTATTGTCCAAATAACAGTTTAGTCAAGTTTGGAAAGGTTTATCACTAGAACGTTAACTTCTAGGTGACAGCAACTCACGAGACTAAGTCATAGAAGGAAGGCATTGATGGTGAGAGCACCCACATGGATGAAATCATAGGTCCTTGAGTAGTACAGTAATTATGCCTCCTCATGGCCTAGAAGTGACCCACAGAATTCAAGCTCTATAAAGTCTTACTAAGCTGGAAAGGTTTTGAGCATAGGTCCAGTGACTATTTCTATTGTTTGAAAACCAATCTATGTATTGGGAAGGTATGGGGAGGGAGATTCATCATGAAAGTTGATGAGTTTTGTAGAGCTGGCCAATCGGCACTGAGTTTTTGGGCCACAGCAACAGAAAGTGGGTTATGGTCCATAGAAAGAATATATACATCAAAGAAATAATGAGATCTTTTGAAATATTTAAGAATTAAACAAACATCTAAAGGCTGATCTACAGGAAAGAGAAAGTACCATGCAGGTGACAGGAAAGCTGGAGATAAGTAACCTTCAGTTAGTTATAGAAAAAAAGAGGACAACAACATCTCAAATAATTTAAAATCTACAGCTGATCATCAGATCTCATCTTAGTCAATCGTGTTAATATTCTATTCCACCACACCTTTTACCAGACATGGAAATCAGAAGCAAAATTAATGAATTTAAGTTGAGCTACTTATATACTTCACCAGGGGAGTTCAGAACCTATCTGTCTTTGGATTCACAGATCCAAGATCTATGTCCAGTGTAATACTTACCTAAATTCTTCCACAAATCTCTTACCAAAAAAAAAAAAGCCTTTTGATCTTTTACTGTTTTGTGGATACCAGTGCAGCATGTGGGGCTGTCTATCTCTTAGCCATGATTCTTGCTTCAAGGCTGACCTTTTCTAGTCATCACGGTCCTGCCTGACATCTTCTACATCACATTTTATCAGCAAGTCACTGTTGGTAACATGTTACTGCTCACATACTGCACATCTTTTCATTGCCCTTAGAGTCAATTGTAATTTCGATTTTTTTGAGATGGACCATGATGTTTCATGATTTGAATTCATCTTATTAAATTATTCTTTCCCATAATTTGGTGGAGGTGTTTTTGAATAACAAAGTGGTCAAAAGGCAGAAATGATGAATAAGAGCTGAGGATGTATAAGCTAGTAACTGAGTAAGCTGAATTCTAGCCTGTGATATATTTGAAAACAAAACAAAAAGGAAAAAAAGAAAAAATGCATTTAATTTTGGTAGCTTTGAATATTAGAAGAAAATTAACTCTGTTGCCACTCAATTGCCACATGTACAAATATTTCAATCTTATTTGAGATCACAGCTCTACTAATGTGAGCACCTGCTCCAAAGGTACTATGTTCTCCTGCATCCTCCAGATCTACCCAATAGGTTCAAAACCTCTGTCTCCATTTTCTAGCCATGCCTGGCACTCTGCAAGTGTTTAATAAGTTTGTTTGTAGATTTGACACCTACAGCACTCAGGTTATTCATCAATTAGCCCATCTCCTTCCTGAATCCTATTATTTCTTTGACACCTTATATGTGACTTCTTGTGTTTAATGTAGCTTACTTCTACTCAGCATGTGCACTGCCATTTCCTTTTGGATCACTTCAAATCTAGACTTTTGGGCAACTGTAATTTGGGTTTTTTTTTTAAACATACTCAAATAAGTTTAAAACATTCTCCTAAGTTGGTGAGATCTTCTGAACGTCCATCTTCCTTTTAGCTCAAAAAGATAGTAGGGACATCAATGAGAGAACAATGCCTTAGGTGGCTTTGTGACTCCATGTTAAGTAGATACGGACTTAGGACCATGGAGTCTAGTTTGTTCTCAGATTGCTATGTGTAAATCAGGACACCAAGCTGGATAATCTTCCCACAGTCAGCTGGGCTATAAGAAGCAATAGAGAGACAAAGCCCAAATCCTCTATTTCTCTGTCCTGCGCTTAAACATCGAGCTCTCTCTGCCCCTCCTCTTGTCAGTCAAACCATACACCAATATCTAAAACTAAATCTTTCAAACTGAGACCCTTTCACTAAGAAGTTATTTCAAAGTACAGTCCAAAAGCAATGACTGGGACTCTCCTTCTAATACAGAGAAAGTAAGAGGAGAAAAAGGCTAGTTTCACCTATGAAATATGCAAACCTAAACACAATCTTTTAAGTACAGCTATCAGAAATCCAAAATCAAATTATGCCCAATGTTTCACCCCCCTCACAACCCTAAAGAATCCATATTTTAGTATTACTGTACTGTCCTGAGCAGTGACTGCTTGGTGGTGAAATTTTCTTTTGCATTCCATGACCATGGCCTGTGATCAGGAAATGGAACCTTTCATCTGGCCAACTGACACCTTTGATGAAAAGTGGTGATCACCAGTCCACTCAGTTTTGAGAAGCATATAAGGTATTACCAGTTTAGAGATTTGGTTTTTGATGAGAATCCCAATACAAAGTGAGACATGCTTCATGCAAACTTCAATAATAGGAAGCAATGTCCAAAGAGAGAAACTGATGATCTGATCTCAGACAGTTACAAAAATAACAGAAAATAATAGAAAATCTAGAATTTTCTAGAACATTTTCTCTTTATTTCCTTTAAAAAAAGATACTTTCCAGTGAAATAATTTCTTGTCCCATTTGTCTAAGATCATATCTTGTACACCCTCATAAATAATGGAAAAGGCCACGGCTAAAAGAGTTAAGATAACCACTCTTAATTAGGGAAGTATAATTTGATATTTTGGGCCAAACAGCTTTTTTCTGTTACTTCCCCTTTACTTACACACTTACAGGCACACACACACACACATACACACACACACACACACACACACTCTCTCACTTTCTTTCTCTCTCTCTCACACACACACACACCCTCATTGTCTCTCTTTCTCTTTCTCTCTCTCTCCCTAAATGTTTAAGATCTGACATACACAGCTCTATTCTCTGATACCAGCTTCCACCACTCAAGCTCTCTCTTCTCTCTACAAGTTCAGTGGGAATGCCTAAATTGAAAGAGTGGCAGTTTTCAGGAAATAATCTAGAATCACTTCTACATACCTCAAGAAACAATAACATAATGTAGATGGACACCAGCAGGAAGAAGATTCTGGGCTCTGCCTTACTTTTTTTTGTTTTAAGCATCAAGTGTCTCAAAGACCTAAAAAAAGCCTCTTTAAGTACAGAAACCTCTATGCATGTCTATACATATGAACTCAAATTTGAAAACCAATGTTTGAAACTACTTTAGCCAATTCATCCAGGCAGGTACATTTGGTGCCCCCCAAAAGCAAGCAGCATGCAAAGGTGAGTTAGTTTTAAAGTCAAAATAACTGGTGAAGCACCAGAATTATGGTCTGAACATAGACTGCACTCATATTTACATTCAAAGAAGTCCCACAAATCAACATGCAAGCACAAGACAAAAACTCATCACAATAATACTTTCACTCGTATTACCATCATTAAAAACATTCTGTGGATTTAAACACAAATTTTCAAGAACACATTTGAAATGCATCAAGAAAATTAAATCCATAAATATAGATTTTTAAGCTTATTTTCATGGGTAAGTATTGCTTCTAGTAACATCATTATTTCTTAAGTCATAAAGAGAAGTTCAACAGTATATTCATTCTGAGAAGTAAAACACCCTCAATAACATTTATAAACAGAACTTAACTAGGGGAGGGTCTCACAGTAAATGTGGATTTCTGTACCATAATGTTTTCTGGAGGATAGAAAGAAGACTCTGGAAAATACAGCCCTGGCTAAAGTTTAAAGGGCAGTGGTAGTTGGGATTTTCCCCCCTTTATTTAAACCATTAACCACTTGTTTATTGAGACAAATCAGCTCTCTTCTGTATGCTAGGCAGCAGCAGGAGTCTGTCCCTGTCCATCTTTGAAACATTCAAAAGAAGGCCACAGATGTCAAAAGCCTTTTTATTTTCATATTTTACAAAAAAGGCTTTGTATACTGGTTTGTTTGATTTCCCCCAGAAAAGGAGTGGTTATGGATCAGACTTCATTGTTCATTATGTATATTCTTAAGGCTTCTGAATAAATAGCAAGTCAGAATTTTTTTTCTTAAACCACAGAGCTCATGTCCCATGAATAACTGTTGAAGGACAAGGGAGAATCCCATAGAGTACTTACTTTGCTTTGTGTGCAGTCTTAGAGGGGGGAACAACACAGCAACAGTAATCAGGAAGAACATGCAGGCTTAAGAGTCAGAGCTCTTGGAAAAAGTACTGACCTGCCATATGCTTTTAATCTGATTTGTCTATGGATTGCAAAGGCTTGTTTAACTTCAGGGCAGAAAAGCTGGCCTGGCAATCCATTGCCACTCCTTTATACCCCAAGACATGTGTACATGTACAAAGAGGAACATATTTTATAAACAGAAGAACAGTGGTGAACCCCTATGACTGAGCTCCTGAGAAAGGAGAACATACAGGAGAAAATGCAGTAGACAGAAGCCAAGGACAAAAGTTCAATGTTGTGGTCTTGAAGTTTCAGGTGAGCACCCTGTTTTCAGGTCACAGAAAGACCAACCACCAAACAGCTAATGCAAGAACCACGAGAAAAGACATCATGAAAGGAATGCGAGGAGATGGAAAAGTACTAGAGTACAGGTAGCACTTTTTGAGGGACTTGTGTTCCTCAGGGATTGGAATGGAAACCTTGGGAAGAGTTTCTTCATTTTCTTGCTGGGGCAAGGCTCTCTCAGTGGATCTCTTTTGCCTTTTTATTTTGTCTTCATCCTGTACTAACAGAGCACGTTCCTGTGTCTGCTTTCGTGGTAGAAGATCAAGAAAGACAGAGAAAGATGAACACAATGACAGATGGAAAATGCTCAAAAAATGGTACTTGGGGATGTGCAAAGTATTAACTCAGGCAGATATTTTGGAATCTCTCTGCCAATCCAGGAAGTGAATCTAATGAAACAACTCACGAGGGCAGTGCTCAGCGTGAGCTTCAGAGCAATTCTCTTCAGAAAATCCACCCAAGAGTTTGGGTCATTTCTGTTCTGGGCAGTGCTGATTACTCTTTAGACAGAGTAAGCAAAACCAGCAATGAAGCATTTTTCTCACCATCAGAAGGTTATTTGTGTCATAAATAGAAACAACAGAATAGAAAGTTATCTTGGTATCTTCCCAAGAATGCACAGATCAAGCCTAAAAAACTGTAACTTCATTCACTTATAGTAATTACTTTTGCTCCAAGAAGCAAACATCTTAATCTTATAAATTTTGAAGGTTTCTGCAAAACAAGAAAAAAATATAAAACTTTACCTCATGCCCCCAAATTTGACTATGGACAGTACAGAAACAACATTCGGGCCATTGCAAATCTCACACATACTCACACACAACCACAGACACATAGGGAGACACAGAAAACTACTTTACAGATTGGAAGCTCTTTGACATTAACTTTTCTCTTTTCACATATGTCTTTCTTCATTTGAGGAACTGTATTTGGAGGCATGACTTTACAAATCAAACATTAACAATGTGAAGCTACACGGTGTAGCTGAGGACTCTATTTTTCCCTCTCTGTGCACTGCCGTCTGGGCATGACCCAGGTGTTATCTAGGAGAGAAAAAATTTGGCCCTAAGTTCTCTTAGTTGAGCCAGCCTCCTCTGGTCACTTTGGAAGTTTGACACTGGTTCTTTGCACACCCCTAAGTGATGTGTATCAGGGAGAAAGTAGCTGGGGGACTGATCAGCAAAAATGGGAAGAAAAAAGAAAAAGAAAGAAAGGATGCAAAATTAATGTGAGTTTTAAAAGAAAAGAAAACCGAAAGGGAGAGAAAGACAACATAAAAAGAATAGGGTACAATTAAATTGGGTTTCTTCTCTCCAAATACACAGTAACATCCTCATGCAGCTTTCCAACTAGCCATGCACGGATGTAAGCAAACCAAAAGCTGTCAAAGCTGCTCTTTGAGCAGGTGGTCAGGAGTTACACCAGGAGGTTGAAGGATGGGAGTCTGCTGGTGGAGCCCAAAGAAAAACATTACTCGGCAGCTGCTGTGGGGTCTGGGGCAGGGGATTCTGTTTAGTGCCATGACAAGAGCAAATCCTGCTTCAGCAGCACAAGTTCTAAGAGCAGCTTTACCTCAGGCCCACCAACCTTTCTCTCCGAAGGAAGGACAGAGGATTTCTTCACCTGGGCATACACAAAGCATGGAAAAGTCAGTTGCCTTGCAATGCACCAAAGGAGGGGAAGAAGATTCCTCAGAAAATGGAACCATCATCCCAAGAGTTAAAGGAAAAGGAGGAAATAAATGCCAGAATGGGAAATAATTTCCTGTTAAAAAGACCATGGGATTTAAACTAAGGCTGCACTAATGCACCTATGTACATAGGACAAAGCCTGAAAACACCACCCCACTCCAATTCCCCCCCAAACTCCAAGTGCCACTCCTTGCTGGGGCTCTGGGCCTTCTCTATAACACATAGGAGTTGATATACTGCAAAACATATCCTCACTGGCCATGCAGAGCTGAGTTTCTTTGCCTTTATAAAAAGGTAACAGTAAGAAGAATAGTTCCCTGCTGGGTTTTGGGAGCTGCCTAACCTTAGTGCTGGGTTTTGCTCTATTCTCTTTGTTTATTCACCCCACATCTTCAGTACATATACCACCAAATGCTCAAAAGCCCCTAGGGGTCTGTCAATCTAGCTAAAAACCATTTCTTAATGCTCCCCCCAAATTCTCCAAACTAGCTCTGTGACAGTCTCCAGAGGGGACTAAAATGTGTTATACTTCTGGAAACAGGGATCAATACACATTTATTTAACACTCAGTAAATAAAGTTCTAGTTTACTACCAGATTTTTTTTTATTTTTATTTTTCGCTTTTTGAAGGGGGAGGGCAGGGCAACTGGAGTTAAGTGACTTGCTCAAGGTCACATGGTTAGTAAGTGTCAAGTGTCTGAGGTCGAATTTGAACTCGGGTCCTCCTGACTCCAGGGCTGGTGCTCTCTTCACTGGGCCACCAAACCATCTCTTTACTACCAGATTTTCAAAGCATAGAAACAGAGGTGCAGGGTTGATAACCAGGTACTTTCTAATGTTTAGAAAGGGAGTAACTGCAACAACCCTTATGGAAGTTAGCTTCCCAAAGCTTTGTGTGGACTTAACAAACCTGAACAAGGGCTGGACTGATCCACAGAAGCGCTGGCTATCTTTCCAGCAAAGGTAGCGGAGGTGGGGCAGGGGAGGGATAGATGCATGTGGCTAAGGATTCCTAGGAGAAAAAGGGCACAGGGTTGCAATGGGTGGATGAAAAGAATGCATGTGGCCAGCAGCAGTGGCCTGCCATTGCTGGGAGCTCTGTACAGAGGCCTTTTATCCTACACCCTGGAGATAAACAATTACAGAATATTAGACTTGTTAGGGCCCACAGAGATCACCTAACCCAACTTGCTTTAGAGGACTGTTTGCATAACTTTGCCATATAGCTTTGTCAAGAAGTAGCTTTAGACCAGAAATAACTTTTGTAGGCTGACTTTTTTTTAGTTTTAAATATTGTTACATTTAGACCATTGCTCCTATAATATGATTATTTTTAAAATTAGTCTTCAAATAGCTGAATCACCACTCTTAGTAAGGATTATTACTATCTTATAATATAATATGATATTACTATCATATAAATGATAAATTTGTAGAGAATAAAGATTTTTAAATGAGTTTCTAGGTCAGTAACTTTCATTGCTCAAGGTAACCTTTAAATCATATGGAGCTATTTAACTGGGTGTAAGACTTCTAAATTAGGCAACGGCCTTAGTAAGGGAATTAAGGATAGTCCCTGTAGAATCTCCCTAAACTCCTCCAATTGTGGCAAAAAAAACTACAAAAACTACAAAGATTTAAGATTCTTCTCTATAAAGATAGATTCTAAATTGCTAATAGCATTTTCTAAAAATGAAATGTACCAATTTAGATCTGGTATTCAGCAATCTTTGAAGAATAAGGCCTCATATTATTAACAAAATTGTAGGCATTAGTCCTTGTAGTCTCCAGATTATTCAGAAGTGTAAAACATGGCTAAAAATATCCCCTCCCCCACTCATTTTCAATTCTGAACCTGTAAATATCAGCATTAAAGGTACAATGCCTTGTATGCGCTAGGTGCTTAATAAATGTTTTTTAGTGAATTCATCTCCTTTCCTCTAGGAAGTTTTAAATCTAAACATTCTGCTGCCTTAAATTACACTTGCTAAGAAAGCCCTAGCTAAGAGTATTCTGGCAGAAAGATTGCTCAGTGTCCAGTTGATTATTGGTCCTGGCACTGTTTCTTAAGAGTTCATTTGAGTGGGCTATAAAACTTAAAGCATTCCAGAAATACCTTGAATCTGTAACAATATCATGGGATGCAAAGAATATTTTATCTACTCTCTCTTTCCAGTGGAGAATGTGGAAAAGTCTCATTTTTCCACATGTCCTGACACCTTATCCCATAGTACTCACTCCTTCTCCTGAGGGAATCTGCCCATTGACGTTCAGTGTCCGGAATGGGGAGTGAGTTGACAGGCGCTTGTCCCACTCGCTGGGCCGAGGCTCTGGGACAGATTCCATGAAGCTCTTCTTGAGTTCGCTAATGCTGGCATGGTGCTTTCTGATCTCCTCCTGGGTCTTGTCTAAATCCTACAGTTGAGAGAACAAAGGAGTGAAACAATAAGCACTTGAGAACAAAACCAGACCAAGAGCAGCCCATCAAAGGCAGTGGGCCTGGCAGAAAACACATCACATCCAGGAGATAGGCTGCCCAATCCATAGTTGCGCTAAAACTGAAAATAGACCCCGGGGGGTATGCCGCCTTGTTTTCTTTCCTTTTCTTTTTAAAAACAAGGCACTTTTCTTAGAAGCAGATAAGCACCATGACCAGAGGGCACCTTCGAACAATTTGATTTGATCAGAGATGTTGTCAAAAGGACTCATTAATCTGGCAGTGTTGGATTGAGATTATCTCTGAGGTCCCCTCCAGTGCTAAAATTGCATGACTTGTCAAACACCCATAAAGAGTTCCTTCCTTTGTTCATTTTACATCTCTCCTCCTATGAGGTCCTGATACTGGAGAGAAGATATACCCAGCTCTCTGTCGCCTAATCCAATTAATGCGGACGGTTTCTCAATTTTATCACCCTCATTTTGGGTTAGGTGACACTGAACTGGTTTAAACTCAAGCAAGATGGAGATGATAAAAGGAAAGGAGATTATTGCAGGTTGCTATGGCAAAGAATCAAGATCCTACCAGTAAAAGTGATACTGATCTTTATCAGGAAGGTTGGCAACCTTGGGCTGTCTCCGGATTTATAGCTATTCCCCTAGATTGCCAAGAGCAGCTGAAGTAATGCAAGGTATGCCTTTGGCCACAAACAGGTTGAATCCCATTCTCTCTGACATGACATAAAGTTTATCATAGTAATCCTCAATGCTGATCTTCATTCTAGACTCCTGCTGATCCTTGAAAATGACTCAGAAGCTACAAGTGATACTGGATATAATAGCTCATCTACTTGGGTTAACTGTTCACATGGCACTGAAGAATTCTCTACCAATTTTCTCTACCATTCTCTACCATTTTTTTCTTCACTTGCAGGTACAATTCAAGGGAATGAGCTTAATAACTTTCTCTAATAACTTTCTGGGGATAAGAGAGTGGCTACTAAAAGTCTATCTAAGACTTTATGAGCCTCCTCAACAATTTAGGGACCAGGGTGACAAAGTTCACTGACCCTATATATGAACTCTGCATATCAGAAGCAGGAAACAAGAACTAGAAGGGATCCTCAAGGAAAAAATGTACAACATCTAATTATTTGTTATTCATACGGAGAACTGAAGTTCATTTTGTTATTTCTATCATTGTTTCCCAAGCAAAAAACACAATGCTCTGCATACAACAGATACTTAAACTAAACTGAAAATAAGAAAATTGTAGGACTTGAGCAATGAGGGGGGTGAGATAGGGATAAACTCAGGTACAGAAACTGAGAACTGGCATGAAAAATGGCCTCAAAATAAAGTCAGTTTTCCAAAGGAGGTCTTTACCAGAAAATTCCTGAGCCACTTCTTGAAGACAAGAATTCCAATGCTCCCTTTCTTGCCTTTTTTTGAAAAGAACCCAAAAGCCCCATGCTTGGGTTCAAAATACTTAGGATGTCCTAGATGTTTAATAACTGCTAAAAATCTCAGGAATTTATTTGTTATCAGCATAGCTGTGTACTTAGGAGAAGGTGGATGTTAAATCCACATCCTGGTTTGCTACACATTTTCAGGACTGACTTTCATTTGGCTCCCTAGAAAAAAGTCTCTTTTTACAAGAGAAAAGGAATTAATTTAAAATAAAATTTGTTTGAAGGTCTTTTTAGAGGCTTGTATTTAAAATTATATACATATATACATACATACATACATATACACACATTTTCAAAAATACTAAGGTGAAATTAGCATGGAGGTAGAGAAATCTATAGAAGAACCCTAATTTTTATTCTGGATCTATAGTTTACTTACTAAACTCAATTTCTATTCAATATATTTGCACATTTACTTATATTAGCCTGAACTATGAATTATTGCTTTACGATCAGTCAAAGAAAAGACTGACCCAAGAAAGGAGATCCTGTGGTTTGTTCCTCAAAGTACTTCCTGCATGCTGGGATGAAATGTAGGTATTTCTCATGCATACAGACTTCACCGTTGAAAAGGACAGCTGGAATTTTTGTCTCAGCAAAGAGCAAAAGGGATGTGTTTATTAGCTAAGAAAAAGCATGAACAAGCTGGAGTCTAGTAAGAATGTAGCACCTTATGACCTGATTCCAGCTTGGAAACTAAGTGCATGAAGAAGGTGAAGAATAACTTTAAAAAAAACAGAAGTATGTAAGTGGTGAGCAGAAAAAAAACCCCAAAATTCAGCAAGAGAAAAAAACCATCCATCAAACCACAGTTATCTATAGAGGCCCTTTAATGATTGAGAATGGTGATTGCTATGTCCATCCTGCCAAGCTTATGATACTGTTTGGGTCCTGAGATATGAGCTTTCAATTGGTAGCAAAATGAAAAGATACTAACTAGATTTGGCTTCAGAGGACTGGAGCTTGAATTCTGGCTGTTTAACCATTTATATATAATCTCGGGCAATACAGAACCTTACTAGGCCTCAATCTTCTCACCTGTTCAATAAGGGATTAGACTCAGTGATTTCTTAAATTCCTCCCCAATCCAACTCTATGCTCTGAAGCAAATGGATTCTTAGTGAGGTTAACTAGTCCTCTGGGAAACTTGGTGGTAGAAGGAGAAGGAATATGGTAGGGATTTGGTAACAATGAAGAAACTCTGAAGGCACTTCAAAGATATTTACTGTGTGCACTTGCTTTGAGGGCAGAAGAGACAGAAGAATTTTAAAGTGAACT
Source organism: Pseudochirops cupreus (assembly GCA_028627135.1). Lineage (NCBI taxonomy): Eukaryota > Metazoa > Chordata > Mammalia > Diprotodontia > Pseudocheiridae > Pseudochirops > Pseudochirops cupreus. The sequence continues at coordinate 113,041,283 of CM053582.1, read as the reverse complement.
TGACCTTGTTTATGCCAGAATAAAAGTTGCAAACATGGGCAATACCTTGCTCAATGACAGATAACTTGCAAGATATTCTTTTTGAAGAGGAAAAACTTTCCCTTAGAGGAAGCATGAAGGTATAATCAGCTAAATTTCCTCAACAACCCAAAGGTTAGACAATTTTACTGATATCCCCAATCTCATAATTTCAACAGTAATCAAACCAAAAAGCTTTATTAAACAGAAATGTTTTCAAAAGTTGGTTAGTAGTTTCTATTTTAAAACACACACACACTTGTTTAGGAGTCCCCTCTCATAGCTATCAATGAAATGCTAGAAGGAAAAAAAAAGCACATCACACATAGGAACACTGTCAATCTTGGAGGTCACAACACACTCTATGGAACACAGGGTAAATATATGATTGGTACTGTAGGTTCCCGTTGGGGGAGGGATGGGAGGAAACAATCTGGGGGGAGGGAGCTTCTTCTCGAGGGTGGCCTAGTTAAGAAATACATTTTTATTTGAAATTGCCAGATGATACTCTAAGGGGCAAATGCAGTTTTGTTATCGCTAACCTCTGGAGCCTGAGTCAATCTTAGCCTACTCCTAGGTGTCTAGGAATAAGCTGGGTTGAACCCAGTGAATCTGCTCAAGTCTGAAATAATCCACGTGAAATTTGCAGTTATCCCTGGCCCATAGGACTCTCATTCCATTTTATATGGAAGAACTAAAGGAGCAAGGGACTGCTTGTCTAGACACCTCCCTAAATCTAGCTATTAGCTTACTCTTTGGAGGGGACTATCAACAAAAGAGAAAATAAAGAAGTGTGGATTAAAATTCTTAATGTTTGGTTTCTGAGAATTAAATGGAGTAGGATCTCAGGCATGAAGCCTATTCTGCTGGCTATTAAAAATACACACAGAGCTGGCAAAATGGAAGAGAATAATTCAGCAATCTGAGATTTATGGTTGCTATCTGGAGGCAAGTGACTTTCTCACATTTCAGATGAAGAAACAACCAGTCAAGGCTAATTGAAGTGACAGAGGTCATATATTAAGCCAGTGGCAGATTTAAAGAAGAACTCTCATTCCTTCCAACAACTTACAATTTAGTTTGATCACAGAACAGTGCTATATGAATAACAGTATTTAATATATGCTTTTGTAATGACTGATTCATCAACTTACACTTTCCCAAAATGGAAGAAAGGCGATGATTTCACTTGACCAGGCATACTATTCCTTCCTTTCTCAGCACCCTGCTAAATGCACTTATCCCTTTGCATGCCTGATATAAATAATTATGATTTAGATAGATGTTTTATTCATTTGTCTGCAAGTGTTTAATATTCTGAGCAACACTGTCTTAGATCAGAGGCTCCCAACATGCAGAACCTGCGTCTAACTTGTTCCATGTAACACGATACCACGCTGGCAACAATTTCTCTGTTTCTTTAATCATAAGATCACGATATCTCAGGTTAGGAAGAGAACATGACAGATTATCTAATTTCTTCCTTTAGTCAGAACTACATTACAGGAAGCAGATTATGGTTCAAAATAAGGGAAAACTTTATAACAATTAAGGATATCCAACAAAATAAGGGAAAACTTTGTAACAATTAAGGATATCCAACAATGGGAAGGGCTGCCTCAGCAGGTAATGAAAATTCTCTATCACTGGAGATCTTAATGATCTGAAAGCTCAATGATTATATGTCAGGTATGCCATAGACAGGATTCAAGTTTCAGGTAGGGGTTGAGGGTTATTCCTATTTGGCTTTATGAAAAACACTAAAAAATCATCTCAAATTATAACTGATTCAATTAAAAAATTCCTACAGAGAAGGAGAACGAAGAAACCAATGCAGCAATACATCCCAACATTTAAGGAACTTTAGTGGGGAAATTCTTTACATTTAAGCTAAACCCTTAATACTAGAATTAAATCAACTTCTTTCTACTCGGCATTCCGGGGATCAGCGGGTCATTTCGAAAGCCAGAGGAGAGTTAATTAAAGTACTCTTTAGTCTTTTAGTCTTGTTCAGAGGTTTTGACAGCTGACCCTTTTATCAGTTTTATATAGTTCTTTTCCCAAATTTAAGCCTAGTTATAGAATCTAGAATAGCATATAGTAAGTTAGGAGGCAGTCTGACCAATGTTGACAACAATAAGAGAATTATTTCATTATTCCTATATTACTCTCTACATTGTACCCTGATTAGCACCTTAATGCCTTTTTTTTTTGAGATGGCAGTATGTTAAGTATAATGGAAAGAACTACGGTCTTGGTATTCAGAAAACTTGGGTTCAAATCAGCTATGGAATTCTAGGCAAGTCATGCAAACTTTACCTCAGTTTTCTCATGGGTAAATGGGAATAATGATATTGACACAATCTGCCTTACAGAGCCATTATAAGGAACAAATAAGGTCAAGTATTAAATAAATATGGGTTCTTAGACTTTCTTCTTTGTGGTTTCTTTTGGTTTCTGACACGATGAATTTAGTAAGCTCCCCTGAACTCTGAACCTATATTTAGATGTACTTAACATATTTTCAATTTGCCCAGCTTACCATCCCCCTATCTGTTCCATATTGTCTCAGGCCAGCAGATGAAAATAATGCAACTTTTATTTGGGATCTATGCTCATTTTTGGGAAAATTCAGGAGACTCTGAGCATGATATGAACTTCTTGAGAATAAGTAAATGGCTAATCAGTCCATTTGAAATGTAGGTAGTCCCAATCATATATTTTTCAGATAAGTATGACAGATGAAAACTAAAAAGGCAGGAGAGATGGTTGCAAATATTCATGTTTTATCAACATGCAAAAGCACTTTTTTAATCTAAAATTTTCTCATGCACGAGCATGCAAAACCAAATGCAGCACAGAAGGAAGAAAAAGAGATCAGCAAAGAATGCAGAAGGTTCCAGGCAACCAACTGAAATTAGCTTCAAGTTCATACAAACCTCCAACATTAAATTGCTATGTCTGATATAAATGTTTTCACCATCTAGTCTCTTTGTTTTTTTCTGTGAAAATGAAAGGGGGAAAAAAACAGAAAAGCACAAAAAATTAAAATGTTGTTCTTGCGGGAAAAATTGCAAATTGGCAAATCAAAAAATGTTTAAAATCAAATGTCTGGGACACAGCATATGACACAACATGGAATGGTCATGGAACCACAAGGACAAATGGAAAAAAACAACTACCACCAAAAAAATGGATAAATTTGTTTATGAGTGATGGAAGAATGTGGTGATTTAAACAGACAGTGCTCCTTGTTTTATTGGCTTCTTTGACATCAAATTCATGTTTCCTATTCATATCTGAAACCACAAAGATCTTTCAAATAAAGAGAAAATGCAAGTCACTTAAAAAGCTTTGAAGCTTGTTGATATCTACTTAGAAAGATGCTCATTTATTTTTCAACATCAGGTTGCAAGTTTGGTGACAAACGACATGACCGACACCTCTGATGCTCTGTATGAGGCAGGTATGCAAGATTATCTATGTCATATAATATTTCTCCAGAATGAAAATATCATTTACTTCGCTTACATAAGATGGGGAAAATAAAGCACAGGAGGGATGGGTAAACAAAGCCAGCTTCTGACAATGCCACAAAACTGCTACCTTGATGGTGATTTTGACAAATTTGAATAAAATGCTGTTAATAACACAAAGGCATTTGTGTCCTTTTACCAACAAGCCATACCTTCTAGCTGGCACACGAAAAGGTAAACGAGGGATTGTTTTTCCTTTGGTTTCCTTGACTGATCGCTGCTCTCCACGTGAGAGCATGACTCATACCAAAAGTGAGGCAAGGACAGCCCTCAAGTAGCTAACAAAAAGCCAATGAAAAGAACGGGTCACTGTCTCTTTAATGTACTTGAAGTGAACATGGACAAAGTGGCAATGTTGCTTTGTGAAATGGAAAAATGTCTAACCTTCCTCATTCTTATCAGATCTTCTGTTTTTTCTGCAGCTTGCTGTTTTGCAGTAATTTAAAAAAAGAAAAAAAATGATAAAAAATTGGTTCATTGCAATTTGCTTGGACCTCCATTTTACAACCTTAAAAACAAGAAAAGAAAAAAAGCTGGAAGAAAAAAAAATGAGGGCAGGAAAAAAATTAAAAGGAGCACGAGCAACTGTTGGCACAAACCTGGATTTGGTCACCATTTATGGTGGGTGGTGTGACCTCGATGTGGGTTTTTTCCACCTACATTTAAGAAATAAAGTGGCAAAAACATTTCAGGTTAGTGGATTTTTCAGAAATTGCTTTGCTCCAACACATAAGCTGAACATTTTAGCTGGTTGTAAAACACAATCTACTACATAGTCGTCATCATGCAGTCTTGAGGAAGGTGCTATAGGAAAGGGGCTCACTCACTTCCCGTAGCAATCTATTAGTTCACTTTCCCTCTTTTGAAGGCAAGAGTAATTTAGAAAATAAATTTAGAAAAGAGGATTCAAATAGTTATTCCATTTAGCTTTAGCGTATTTAAGTGAGTATACTTCTTTAAAGGAAAAGCTGGCTCATAGTCATTACCAAAAATGAAGGCCTTAATCAAATTGTCATTGTGTCTGTACAGTTGACTTTGTTTCTTTTGGTGATCTGAAAGCACTTCGGAAAATATTTTTAAAAACAATTTCATAGGTAAAAAAAAATGGAGGCACAGTATATATTTCAAAGAGACAAATAATTCACATTTGCATTTAACACACATACAACATTCAATATAATTTAAAACCAAAAAAGGAAGTATACATCTTTTGCTAGATGACCAATTTTTAGAAAAAACCATCCATGCCTACACCTCATCTAATCATATATTAAATCATAAAATCCACGGACCTAAAATGTGCAATATGCCCAATGCATACGAGACCTCAATATCTGCAAACCAGTAATACACAGTGACAGATTACTTCCATCCATCATTCTGTCATCAAGTATATTGTCCAAATTCGATAGATACAACTTCCTTGTATGCAACAAAGCTATTTTGTTACTTGGATTATATAATAAATGTGGTTTTAGGTGAATGTCAGATACCTCAGCACTACAATTCCAACTTGCTACAAACAAAATCAGAACAGAGTTTATTGTTATTGTTAATATGGGGAACAATTAAGATAATTGAGGATTACCAGAGATGGCTTTCAACTGATTACAGTGAGATTACCTGAAGTACATTTACATAACAATTAATTGGCAAGAAGACTCAGTCCTATCACTCAAATGGGGGCACATACCAGGGGAGAATTCTTCCCACTCTGCTACAGTCACAATAGCAAAGGGATGCTATTCTTAGACATAATTATGTCTGTCCTACAAGCAGGCAGAGAATAAGTAAATTAGTAGAAGGCCAGAGGAGTTTTAGCCATTGCCAACATAGCTCCCTGCCAACTGTTATAATATAACACTTTCCAGACAGTCAGTATAAAGGATGGAGGGGCAGAGACAATGTCATCAGAAATGCCAGCCTGTACAGTGAGCAAGAAAAAATAATCAGCTATGATACTCCGTTATAAAGACACTACTGACACTAAACTTATAGTTGAGTTGCTTTTTAGTCATGTCTGACTCTGTGACCCTATTTGGGGTTTTCTTGGCAGAGATACTGGAGTGGTTTGCCATTTCTTTCTCCAGCTCATTTTATGGATGCACAAAGTAAGGCAGACAGGACTAAGTGACTTACCCTGGGTAAAAAAGCTAGTAAATGTCTGAGGCCAGACTGGAACTCAGGAAGACTGACTCCAGGCCCTACACTCTATCCACTGTACCCACCTACCTGCCCCAAGATATTGAACTAGGTGGCCATAACAATGCTTGCATGGCCAGTGTATACATACATATGCACATTCTCTCTCTTTGGACCCAAGTTAGACCCACAAAGCACAAAAAACAGGCAAAAAAAAAATAATCCTTGAAGCTGTATATTTAGAGATCATGTGGCACAGCATAAAGAACATTGGACTTTAAGCCAAGACACCCGGGTTTGAATTCCAGACATACAAACTGTTAGCTACATGACCTGACCAAGTTATTTCCCTTCTTTGGACATCATCTTGCTAACTTCTAAAATGAAGGGGCTCGACTATATGACCTCCAAGGACCCTTTCCAGCTCTAAAATTCTGTGAGTCTAAAGCGAGTCAGCCTGATCTGTAGTCTGGGGTGAAGAATTAGCACAAAAAGGACACCATAAATCAAACTGCCAAGGTGGTGGAACTTCCTAAGGGTCTAATGGATATCAGATTTTTAACTGCTTGATAAAATTTAAAATCTCTTCTTAAAAAGACTGATATATGGGGCAGCTAGGTGGCACCGTGAGTAGAGCACCAGCCCTGGAGTCAGGAGGACCTGAGCTCAAATCCGGCCTCAGGCACTTGACACATTTACTAGCCATGTGACTTTGGGCAAGTCACTTAACCCCAACTGCCCTCCAAAAAAGCAAAAAAAAAAAAAAAAAAGACTGACATATACATGTTATCAATACTGGGTTGTTCCTTTGCTAATAAAGTGAAACAAACACCTCAGGACTAGCATTGCTCATACATGCTTAAAGAGTTCTGTCAACATATACAAGGTTACCCTAACTCCTTCCTGTTCCTCTGGGAAATCAGCTGATAAACAATGTATTTACAAAGAGGCTCAGTGATTCTATGTACAATCAACTCAGAGCCATAACAAACTCAAGAGAATGACTTCTCTTCATTGGTGAGGCAAATCTTAAAAATTCAACATGTAAATGGGCCTTGTTTTATGAAATAAACATACTCTGGAAGAGTTGTATGTGTATCAGATTATTTTTAAACCATTTAAGCTTTACTACTTAAAGAACTTCCATTGGGAAAGCTGCATATCATAAAGAATCCTACTGTAAATCAAATAATCATTTAATTTTGTAAATTTGGACTTTTACATACTGAATTTTTGTATCAAGTGGATACATACAACTTATTCTGGAAGAGCTGTGCAGATTTCAACTGTATAGGTGTTCCAGAATTAAAAAAGAAGCCTTTTGTCATTTTCCCCCCTTCCCTGTGGTGATGATGGGGGGGTCCAGAGATATGGAACACTGCGGATAATGAAAGTTTTTTTGACATATTGATAGGTTTTACTGGAACTTTTTCCTTCCTATTTTCCTTTCTCTTTTTAAAATATTCTGTTATAAGGAATGTCTCCCTACAAGGGAAGAAGGAGAGGGATACAGAGAAGAAATCTAAGATATGTAAAAACAAAAAAGAGCAATAAAAATTTTAAGGAGCTCTTTCCCTTGAGGGCACAATTTTGTCAAAAGAAAAGAATAAGAAAAGTGAGAAAGGTCTGATGACAGATGGGGGTACAAGTCCAGAGAACACCCATCTGGGAGTTGGGAGACCTGGGTTCCAGTCCTGGCTCTGCCATTTACATGCCATGTGACAATGGCAAATCATTTCATCTCCTTTGGCCTCAATTTTGATGTAAAAAAACTATCAGACAATAGCTATGTAAAATGATGAAATTACATGCAATGTAAGGAGCTGCATTAGATCAGGGTGCTTAATCTGAGAATCAGCTTTTTAAAAAATTATTTTGATAATCATATCAGTATGTATTTTATCTGACATATTTAAAATACAATTCTGAGAATGGGTTCACAGACTTCAGGCTGCCAAAAGGATCCAGGACACAAAAAAGCTGAAGAAACCCTGGACTAGACGTCCTCTAAGATTGCCTTCAGCTCTAAAATTCTGAGTCAGACTCCTCCTCGTTACATCCATGAACTCAAAACCTAGTAGTTCTATCCCAGCCTCATTACAGAAAAACAAAGGACGTGCCTGGAAACCTCATCAGTTAACTAGAAAGAGCACAGGGCCCAGGAGCTTCACAGAAATACCAAACTCGTGCAATAGATACCTTCCACACTTCCGTGGGCTCCGGTTCCACTTGCTCAGGCACCACTTCTTCCTTTTTAACCTCTCCCTTCACAGTTTCCTTCTGCACTTTAGATACTGTGGGTTTCTTGCCATTCGAGGTACCAGGGAAGCTGACTTCTGGACCATGGCTCTGAGCGATGGCTGGTGCCGAGGTAGGCCGAGGGCTTCGGTCTGGTGTCTCCACTGCTCCAGCTGGACAGAGATAAGAGGAGAGGTAAAAAGAGGGCAAAATTCACAGTGCTCCTTTTCTAAATCCACTTGACAAAGGAGCTGTGATCTTCGTAGCCAAACTCATGCTTTATTGTAGTATGTATGTCCAAAACTTAACTCACCTTTCCACCTGAAATTAGTCTTTCCTTCTTACCCTATCTCTGCAAGTGTCATTGGCAGGTTATCTAGTCATTCAGGCCTAAAAACCCATTCATCATTGACTCTTCTTTTTCCCTTACCCTCACATCTAATCAGTTGTCAAGTCCTACTGTCTGGCACATAGTAGGAGCTTAATAACTACTAGATGACTATTGATTCAACCTCTCCCATCTCTCTCATGTGTAACAGTCACATTGCCACCACTAATTTGGGTCATCAGTACTTTTCACCTCAGCTACTGTAATAGCTTCACCTGGGATATTCTAAAAGATTATCTTCTGCCTCCAGGTCCCCCTCTCCAAACCTTCCTTCACGGAGCTGCCAAAATCTAGCCATATTTTTTCCGTTGCCAGAAATCCTGAGGCATTCCCTATTGCCTAAAGGGGGGAAATACAAACTTTGTAGGCTGGCCAATAAAGCCCACTGTGATCTAGCTCTCCTCTACATTATTACTGCCATTCACATACTGTGTGCTCCACTTTACTCTTCCTCCTCTATGCATTCATGCAGAATCCCCTAGTTGTAACTCTCTTATCATCTGCGTCTCCTAATATATTTTTTTTCTCTGCCCTTAATGCCCAGCTCAAGCGCTACTCCCTCCATAAAGAGATAGACAGCATGGCATAGTAGAAAAAGCGCTGCATGTGGCATCAGGAAGCCTGGGACTGAGACAGGATTCAGATACTCATAAAATGTATGACTACTGACAGGTCAGTTTCTTCAGCTGTAAAATGTGGATTATAAGATTTGTTCTAGCTACCTCAAAGAGCTCTGAGAAAAGCACTTGGCATGTCTGAAGGCACAATAGGAATAGAAATGATTATTTTTGCCCTCCATTGAAAAGTAATCTCCCTGTCCTCAAACATTCCTGGAGCCCCTCACTCCTATCACATCCTACCACCAAATTCTTTTTATTTCCATGCGTGGCATAATCTCCTATTTCACTCTAAGCTCCTTAAGGGCAAGAAGAACTATGTAGTTTTTCATTGTTCAATCAAACAACAAACATTTATTAAGTGCATATGATGTTCCAGGCACAATGGTAGGTGTGGGAGACACAAAGACAAAAATGGTCCCTGTTCTCAGAGAAATAGCACATAAGCTATTAAATAAATACGAAGCCACTTTCTAGGAAGGAGTCTACTTACTATTAGCCTGGGAGAGGGGAGAGAAACCAGGTAGGAGGTGATGCTTGAGCTGATGTTTGAAGGGAACAAGAGATTCCAAGAGACAGAGATAAAGAGGAAGTGTACTCTAGGCTTGAGGTAGAAACTAGTACCAAGGCATGGAGATGGGAGAATACTAGGTATCACCAACATTAAGTGGGCCTTTTTGAAACACAGAGTGTGTAAAAGGAAGATATAATAAGCCTAAAAAGGTAAGTTGGAGCCAGGTAGTTAAAGCCATAAGAGAGGTGATTTTTCAACACTTTACCCAACTGTCTTGCACATTTGATACCTAATAAATATGTGAATTGAAATCCAAGAAAAGCCCTATCATCTGATTTTTTTCCCAGAAACATTCTTGGATTCATTAAGAAAGATCTAACAGTCTTTATAGATTCAGGTCTCTCCTAATAACTGCTCTGCCCATTTACAGCACTGAGGACTTGCTCAGGCTTTCATATTCTACTATGCACTATGGCTAGTATATAGCTAGTATATTTACATTCTTATATACATTTCTCCCTTTCTCTTTCTCTCGGCATGTGCATAGTCCCTCTTGCTAGATTACAATCCTTAGGAAGGCAGGGATCATGTTTGATTCATCTTACTCTCCAGAGTTTGTCAAAGTAAATTAGATTTCAGATATGTCTTCTAAATCCCTATTGATTTTCAGCGCTCATAAACACATATACATGAACCAGACACAAAACTCCTTAAAATGCAACATCTGGCCTTGTTTTTAAAATAGCATGAATTTAAAAACTTCTAGCAATCACTTCTCCAAAGGGACAAAGTCAAAACTGGATGAAACTTTTCTGGTCTCATTTATCATCTCCAAGAACCCTATCCTTTGTTCCCTGAACCATCAAACCAATCCATTCTCGATTGTACACAAGGGAGAAGCTGTGTGACATGGTTTAATGAGGATGAAAAAAAAAAGTACAGGCTTAGGACAGCAGGATCAATAGCCCAGCTACGGTAACCCACAGTAGCACAGAATAGAAAGGGTCAACCTCTACCTGACCAGGAATTCTCTCTACAGCCTCCCTGACAACTCTCTAATCTTTGTCTGAAGATTCACAGTGATGAGGAACTCATGATCATAATACACATTTAGGAACACGACTTTTTTTATTTGGATCCTAGATATCCTACCTATCACAATCTCTCCTCTTTTGATTTAATTTCCAGTTCCAAGGACATAATTAGTTAAAAGAAACAATTTCTGTGTGTGTGTGTGTGTGTGTGTGTGTGTGTGTGTAGGGGGTGTGTATGCTTATGATTGTGACTTATTTATCTTCAGTTTAAGAAATTAAATACTGTTCTCCACATAAGTGAACCTTCCAAATAAATGAAACAATCCTTAAAAGCTGAAAGATTTATTTTACTTTATTTGGAAGCATCACAGGTTTATAGGAAATCTCTCTAAGATGTTATATAATTTTGTTATTCCTTATAAACAGAATGAAACCGTTTATCCTTAAGAAATTCATAGTAATACCTTTCAAAGGACGTCAAGTTCATCAAGACAATAAACATTTATTAAGAGCCTACTATGAGTCAGGCACTGTGTGCAAAACACTGAGGACATGGAAAAAAAGGCAAAAACAATGCTTACTATAAAGGAGCTCCAGGTCAAACGGGAGAGATAGCACATAAACAACTATGGACAGATAAGATGGGTACGGGGTAGATTAGAGACAATCCCAGAGGGAAGGCGCTAGCATGAAGGCGAAATGGAAAAGGCTTCTTTCAGAAAATGAGATTTTTGTTGATATTTGAAGGAAGTGAGGGGACAGAGACAAGAAGGAAGAGCATTCTAGGCACGGAGGACAGCTAGAGAAAATGCTCACAGCCAGGAAATGGAGCATCTTGTTAGAGGAATAGCAAGGGAGCCAGCGCTCCTGAATTGCAGAGGAGTACGGCGCGAGAAGACAGCAAAGGGAGGCAGGGGCTATGTTCTGAAGGACTTTAAAAGCCGAAAAGGACTTTATAGTTAGTTTCTCTTAGAAGAGACAGAAAGTCACTGGATTTTACTGAGTAAAAGGGTGACAAGGTCAGATCTGTGCTTAAGGAAGATCATTTTGGCAGCTGAGGGGAGGAAGGATTAGAGTCGGGAGAGATTTGGGGTTAGGAGACTAAGCAGAAGGTATTACAACTGCCCAGGCAGAGGTGAAAAGGGTGATGGCAGTGTCAGAGGAGAGGAGGAGACACAAAGGAGAGATACTACGAAGGCAGAATAAACAGGATTTGACAACTGATCAAATATGGGAGACAGGTGAGAGTGAGGAATCAAGAATGAAAGTTAGGTTGTGAGTATGGGTCACTGGGAAAATTGTGGTACCCTTGACAGGGATAGGGAAGTTTGGAAGGAAGAGGTATTGGGAGGCAAGATTATGAGAGTTCAGTTTTGGATTGAGATTTCCTATGAATCTATGATGCTTTCAAATTAAGTAAAATAAATCTTGAAGCTTTTAAGGATTATTTCATTTACTTGAAAGTTCAGTCATATGGAGTTTAGTGTTTAATTGTCTTACATTCAAGATAAATAAGACACGCGTGTGTGTTGAATGTAAGATGTCAACGGTACATCCTGGTACATCCAGTTCTCTTTGAGATAGGAAATGGAAGTTCAAGAGTGAGGTCAGAGCTGGATAAACAGATCTGACAGTCATCTTCATAGAAATTTTAATTAAGTCAATGGGAGTTGATGTGATCATCAAGTAAATCGTACACACGGAAAAGAGAAGAGGGTCCATTACAGAGTTTTGGGGGAACACCCAGGGTTAAAAGGTGTGATCTAGATGAAGATACAGAAAAGGAAAATAAGGAAGTTGAAGAGGTAAGAGGAGAACCAGGAGAAAACAATGTAACAAAAACCTAAAGAAAAGAGAGTCTCAAGAAGAAGATATCAAACAACAGTGTACAAGGATGTAGAGAGGTCAAGAAGGATGAGGATTGAAAAAACGCTATTAGATCTGGCAATTAAAAGAATATTGGCAACTTTGGAGAGAGCAGATTCAGGACAATGATGAGGGCCAGTGGAAGAATTTGTAGAGTCTCAGGGAATATCTGTGCTTCTGATAACAGCTAAAATAGGTAACTGCTAAGGTACCCTCCAATGCTAATTCAATAAGTTAAAATAGACAAAGAGGAGAAATTAATAAAGTTCCTCAGTGATATAGAGGAAAAAGCAGTGGATTTAGGAATCACAAGTCCGATGCATGAGCCCTGTTTTTACCATTTACTATTTGGTGTCCTTAGGCAAAATATTTAAACTCTCCAAGCCTCAGTTTCTTCACTTGGATAAATGGGGATAATATCTGAAGCACCTGCCTACTCCATCAGATTGTGAAGAAGAAATGAGATAATGTATGTAATGAACATTATAAACCTTAAAGCACTCCCTAAATGCCAGCTATTATTAATTCAAAGAGATAAAGGAAATGAGATAATGTATGTAATGAACATTATAAACCTTAAAGCACTCCCTAAATGCCAGCTATTATTAATTCAAAGAGATAAAGGGAAGAATTTTATAAAAATACTCACTAGTATAACAGAAATAGCAAATAAATGGAGGGAGAGGCCCTGGAGTTTGAGTCCCCTCTACTACTCATTAGCTCCATGACCAGTGGCAGGCCACTTAACCTCTCTAAGGCTTGAAAGGATGAGGAAGGTTGTTGGTAGGGTCAAAGGAAATAATAGATATACAAGTCTCAATAGCTGCAAAGTATTATGCAAATGTAAGCTGTTACTTACATCATTACCACAGATACACAGCATCCACCGGCAAATGAAAGATACCTTTGTTATTGTCCTCACTCATCAAAGAAATAATTCAACAAATGACTGCTCAGAAAGACAGGAATCTACTGTGCCACTCAATGAGAGACTGCTGAGCTCTTACAAGTCCCTGTTACTCTAGGGTGACTGTCACTGCTGCTCTGAGCCAGACAATGTGGTATAAGAGCAGATGGCAGACCCAAATCTGTCAACACAGAGGAGTGTGACAAAATATTTTGCTTCACAGTTGTGTTAAAAGCATCATCGTACATGTGTATCCACACCCCCTCCCAAGGTTTTAATTCGGCTCTGTCTGGCATCATAGTAACATGGTCCATGCTTTCACCATGTGTTATTTTAACACATTGTATTTGGTTTTAATCCAGGACTAATATCTCAGAGCCAAGTTTTTTACATCTTCAGTATTACTACCCTAGCACTTGGTATTCTATGGAGAAAGAGAGAGCTATGATATGGGAAGGGGTATTTGATAAAGACAAGTAGAAGCAAAGGCCAGAAGAAAAAAAATAAAGACTCAGAGCTGGAAGGAATTTTATGGATAATCTAGTCAAAGGGTGGGGAATCCATGGCCTTGAGGCCACATATGGCCCTCTAGGTCCTCAAGTGTGGCCCTTTGACTGAATCCAAACTCCACAGAACAAATCCCCTTAATAAAAGGATTTGTTCTGTAAAACTTGAACTAGATTCTAATCCATCACCATTCCCCACCTGGAACATGATTATCCACTAAAACACCTTAGACAAGTGGCCCCTTGGTTTCTGTCTGTACACCTCCAGTGACAGGGAAATTGTTGCTCCTTCAGGCAATCCCTTCCTTTTTTGGACATCTCTGCTTGGGAAGTTCACGTACATTTGTGCCCTGTATCTTCCATCTATTGGTTTTCATCCTATGCTCTGCTGTAATATATCTATTATTATTCTTGGCGATCATGTCCTTCCCTCTAGTCTTCTCCAGGCTATACATCCAGAATTTCAAACATGACCACATCCTTCTAAATCCAATTTTTTGAGGATGTTTTCTTTCTGGGGAAGAACTATATGAAATGGCTGTTCTAAGTTTACAAAGGCTAGAAGGTTATGAAGTGGAAAGAGCACTTGACTTGGTAGGAATCTGCATAAGATCTGTCTCTGTCTCTCTCTCCCAGTTACTTACCACCTGTACTGACTTGGGTCAAGTCACTTCACCTTCTCAGTTACTGTTTCCTCATCTGTAAAGGGGAACACACTTACATACTTACACAAAGCAAAGTGCTATGAAAGGCACTGTATAAAAGTGAGGGGCTATCAGTAATAAATTTGTTATTAAAATGTTATTGTAACAATAACAATAATTTTTAGAGAAGCACCATTTCTTCATGGGGTTTATGAAGATTTGACCAGTTTCAAGTTTCAAAATATCAAACTATTCTATGCCTCATTTCTAACTTGAAAAACTGTGAATTGAGAGAATTAAAAATCCTATTTCATGGATATCTAGCTTATTGAAGATACCAGTGCAGATGATAACTCGAGCCCTAAGTCATTTTCCTAAGCAGAAAGAGAAGCCACATCCAGCTTACTACTTTCAATATATATAATCTTATGTAGTATAAGTTTAGAAGAGCGAGGAAGTGAGAGCAGAGATCTTTAGGTAGTTTACTACAATGCCTCAGTCCATGGCACTGACAGAGAGACATAAACTGCCTACATGCACCTAATAACTGACAGGAACAAACTAGGAATCAAATAAGGAGATTTGCCAATACCTAGAAAACTGGGGAACATATGCCTAATCATACCAAATGACATTTTTTTGCTTGGAACTAACAGCATGCTTGCTTTACACTGCTCTAATGAGGTAATCACATGTTGTTGATATTAGTTATTTGTTTGTTAGACTGTTAGACTGCTACCTCTGTATCTCAGCCTTATCAAAACTTTATACATCTCATTGACTGGCACTGGCCTACTTACTGTTCTTCACACACAACTGTCCTTTCTCCTGTCTCTTGAAGTTTGCAATGATTGTCCCCTATGCTCAGAGTGTCTACCAGAAAAAAACAGTCAATGACAGCAATCCCTTCAGATTCAAAACAGTGGGGAAACTCCAAGGGAAAGAGGTACGACACAAATCCTTTCTGCCTTGGGTAAACCTGTTTTCCACCCATGGGCGATTCATCAAAGTGGTAGAACCAGAAAAGGGGCAGACAAGCCTCTAGGAGCAGCTTCTTGATCTGCTATCTGATTACAAGTGCAGTTTGTTCCGCTGAAGGTCTTCTACTCATAAGTAAGAACTGTTTCATTCTTTGTATTTGTGTCCACAGTGCCTGGCATATAAGAGGTGTTTAATAAATACTTGCTGACTAAATCCAGAGAGTATTTCTGAGGCTCTGACTCCATATACTATCTAGACCCTTTCTTAGAGGGTCTTGTTGAAGAAATCACTGGAGGTACACAGAGAGAGGTGCAAACCACTTACTCTGTCACGACTGGGCTGTGCCAAGATTTTATGGTATTTTAAAGTACACCACACCTAGAAAGCAGGTATCTGCTGAACCCCTTTTTCATAGTATTATTTGGCACAGTACAATATATGGGCAGGTCCTTTACCAGTCTCTCCTGCTCCTGTTATTACTTTCAGAATATATAAAGGGATTTGGGAAGGGGGGCAGATTAGACAGGATAGCAGAGGTAGAGTGGAGAGAACCCTAGACTTGAAAGTGGGAGAACAGGATTCTAGTCTGCGGCTCAGTAATTGGCTATGTTATTATGGATAAATCCCTTCTTCTCTAGGCCACAGTTTTCAATCTGCAAAGTGAGAGAACTTCAATAAGTAATCCACAAGCATTCTTCCAGTTCTGTGGATCTGAAGTTCTAAGGTCTCTTCCAGCACTAAAAATCTATGATGTCATGAATAGAGCTGATTTGTAGACAACTGTAATCCTTTTCCCTCCCCTTAGTTATTAAGCATAATGAAGAAATAAACAGAGGACGAGCATTCAGTACAAACCTCCATCAAGGCTCCTAGAGGCCCGTTTGCTTGCTGTACGCTCGAAGTGTGGTGCGGGCCTGTCAATGAGAGCACTGGCTTGTCTGGTCTGGGCCTGAGTCCGGCCACTGTAACGGAATTTGGATCCTAGGGCTAGGAACCTGCTCTTGGGAATGGTTTCAGTGGATGTTAGTCTGGAAGAGATACACACATGCATACACTACACTTAGCTTCTCAATTTCAAGACTCAACTATTATATAGGGCAGAATATTTCAAGAGAAAAAAATGGTTCACAACATTTCTCACAGCAACTTGGAGTAGACTAAGAAAAAGGTTATCAAAGTAATTATTAATCTGTCAGTTCTCAAACATGCTTTATTAGGAGTCTGTAATATATGAGAAGCAAGAATAATCATGTTAAATGCCCCAAGCTCAAGTAACGCTCAAGATATTATTCAATCTATCAAATCAGATTTAATAAAATCTCGTACCATATGCACACACACACACACACACACACACTTTTCTTTCTGTATGATTCTTAAGTGTTAATGAGCCAAAAAAAGATAAGATTTGAAAGGATAATATCATCTAGTAGGAAGAACACTGGACTTAGAGTCCAAGACCTAGAGTGAGTCCTGGTTCTGTGGTCTGCCACCTGCGTGACTGTGGGCCAGTCATTTAACCTCTCTAAGCCTCTAACAAGCTGAGACAACAACACCTCTGCTAGGGAAAGCACTTTGTGAAAGCTAACTGATATTAGTATTGGGATCTTTTCATTAGGGTACATAATCTGACTAGGGTTTAAATCAAATAATTCCTATGGGGAGGAAAAATCATTTAATTCAGCACCTATTTCTCTCCTTCCCGTAATTTGAAATGACTAAATTATCCATTGACACAATCGGCTTATTTAAACACTGTTCTACAAAATGACCACATTTCGCATCACAATACATCAGAGTGCTCACATGTACTCTTTTCTACTATTCTTCCCTCTCTTCTCTGAAACTCTACGTTTTTCTTGTTTTGGGTTAAAGCAAAAAAAAGATGGGAATATAAAGGAAAGAAATCGGTCATGTCAGTGGCTAATGTCAGCTCCAGAAAGGGTCCGATGTTTAGTTTCACAACTTATTCTGTAGCAGAAACTGAAAACAACATATTTTCCCCTGTATTTATCCTTGTCCACTGTTTCTCTGGAGATGAATAGGATATGAAAACATAAAATGGGGTAACAACAGCCCCTACCTCCCAAGGTTGCTGTAACGATCAAATGAGCTCTTACTTGTAAAGTGCTTTGCAAACCTTAAAGCACCATATACATGCTCACTATTAAATAGGAGTAGTTACACTATTCACGTGTGAGGAGCCACGTGAGAAGGTCTCCTCACTGGCTTACCTGCTGACCCCCATGAGGGAAGACAGACTCTCTCTGTGTATAGAAAAGCACTAGAACATGATTTTAGGAAAACTGAAGGAAACAAAAGCTTTTCTGCCTTTTTCTGATGCTCTAGAACAGTTGGGCTTTAGGGCCAGGTCCTATGTGAAGTCTCATTCTCAGTATGCAGCAGCCACTAGGTTCATACAGTGTCGATTTTAAAAGCTACCCATGGGGGAAGAGAGTTTAGTGAGTAGAAACCCTCGTGGGTAAAGTACACTCATTAGTTCTCCCTCCTATTTCCTGGTCCTGCCTCAGGACTACAGAGACTACTCCCAGGAAAGAAAGGGCTCTCTCCTCTTCCACCCACCCACAGATCATGAAAATATCGAGGCATGTCTACTCACTACTCAAAGAGGAGAATTTGGCTTATTTTGGATTACTGAAGATAACCTTATCCAAGCTGGAATGCCACCTGACCATACAAAGAAGCATTGTGCCAACATTTAATTACTATCTGTCAAATTAAATTATAATAAGAGAGTTTAAAAGGAGAACATTTAGCTTTGAGAAATACTTAAGTGAGAAATATACCTGAAAAATGTATGATGTTCCACACACACTTTCCACAATTTCTTAGCTGCTCGATAACTGGGAAGTTTGAATCCAATGGTACTTTCATACTGCTCGTGCTATTTTAAAAAAACAACAAACAAAAGATCAACTGTTGAGTGCCCTCATAAGAACAGTTCTGTATCCACAAAAATATAGGCTTCTGAAAGCCTATACTGCTCCAAATATAGACCATCCCAGAATACAGGGTGATACCACTAGCCATACCAACTAAGTTGGAAGGGATCTAGTCCAACCCATACCTAAACAATAATTCCCTTTGCAATATCTCCAACAAGTAGCTCACCAGCCTTCACCTGAAAACTCCCCAGGGATAGAGAACTCACTGTCTCCTAAAATAGCATATTTCACATTTAGACAATTTTTCTTTAAGAAGATTTTCTTTACCTTAGCCAGTGGCTACTAATGCGTGTCATTTCATTAAAGGTAAACACACCATGCTTAGATGAGGGGGAAA
Source organism: Pseudochirops cupreus (assembly GCA_028627135.1). Lineage (NCBI taxonomy): Eukaryota > Metazoa > Chordata > Mammalia > Diprotodontia > Pseudocheiridae > Pseudochirops > Pseudochirops cupreus. The sequence goes on along the minus strand of CM053582.1, from coordinate 113,022,589 downwards.
AAGCTGTCTTGCCTACCTCCTGCTTCTTCCTTCTCTAATCCATTTTATATACAGAGAATTTTATGACTACCTGTCATTGTAATTATGGAACTCACCTTTTCAGAAAGCTAAGGCTCCCAAATATCTGATTTACTTAGTTATTTAATTATGCTGATCCTGTTTTTCAGTATGACTATCTACATAATGTCTGCATATTTGTTTATCTATTTAACAATACTTAGACACAAAGGCAAGTTTAATTAGGTGAACAATAAATGCTTTAATAACAATACAGTGTGTTAGAAAGGAAAAATGCACTGAGCTCTGAGTTGGAAGTTCTAGGTTTTATCTCCAGCTTAGTCACTCACACTGGATGAGTAAAAGGTCTTGGGGGACCTCAGTTTTCTCACCCATAATATAAGGGGCTGGACTAGATTCTCCAAGTCTCCTTAGGGCTTTTAATAGACTATGAATCTATGCTTTGCCCATTATTGCTTTATCTTTCTCACTGCCTAAAAGTAATTTTTAAAGAAACTATTAGTTTTAAAAATACTTTAAAATGTTTGAATTCTGTGCAAATACAAAAATGGTTACATGTTAGACCAATATTCACCAGCAGGTGGTACTACGTACAAAAGAATGAATCATTTACACTATAAACTGAAAATTGCCCCCAAAACAATATTAGGTCATTGGGTATGTGACTTCATACACAGCTGTATCAAAGCCAGAAGCAATGTGGCTCCAAAACTGAGTGATTCTTCTTAAGAGTTCAACAGAGATACAACACTAAGTTAGAGTTACTAGGAGAAGACTCAAATACCCATGAAAACAGAGGATAGCAGAATGATTAGGTGATTGCAATACTTTTTTTTTTTTAGGGGGGGAAGGTAAGGCAATTGGGGTTAAATGACTTGCCCAAAGTCACACTGCTAGTAAGTGTCAAGTGTCTGAGGTCACATCTGAACTCGGGTCCTCCTGACTTCATGGCTGGTGCTCTATTCACTGGGCCACCTACTCGCCCCGTGATTGCAATTCTGAAATAATCTAAACACAGCTCATGCTTAGCATCAGTGTCAATTTACTTTGCCACCATGTTTTTACCTGCATAAGCAGGAAACAAAACTAACTAATCTGTATTTCTTAGAACAGTATCTACTACATAGTAAGCCCTTAATAATAGCTTGTTGATTTGACTTATCTAGGCTCCTCTACATGGTAGTAGACAATTTTCCAACAAGGTAGGATGGGCAATGTTTTCAGAGTTAGAAGCTCTGAGTTCAAATCCTGACTCTGTCACCAAATATCTCTTTTGCTTTCCTCCTCTGGGCCTCAGTTTCTTCATAAGTACTTTGCAATAGAGGATCACTTAAGTCCTTTCCACATCCCAGTGAGAAAGCCCAAAGGCCAGCAGAAAGGATGAGGAAAAGAAGCACCAGGGAGGCTAAGCATGCAATGAATAATCAGTTCCTGAATAAGTAATGGGGGGGAGGCCATGGTGAAACTGGAATGGAGAAGCATCATTTATGCTGAGCCTGAGTAATTTGAGGGGAAAAGCAAGGACCCCATACCTCTCCAGGCCGAATCTTGATAAAAAAGCTGCTACGCTTATAGGAAATTTTCAGCACTTTGGGCCAAGGAAAGCGGTTAATTCTCAGCTTGTCTTTGTAAACAAGAAGGCCACTGGAACACACTCCCAGTATGATGTCCACTCCCTCCAAGTCCTGAAAGAGAAGCAAATACCAACATCTCAAACTTACACAAAAAACATTTATATTATACAAAAGTGATTTTCCTGAAATGCCATTTTGACCAAGTCACCCCATTTCTAAATAACCCCCAGTGGCTCCCTATCACCTTGAGGATCACATATAAATTCCTTTGTCATTTAAGCCATTTGTAACCAGGCCCCATACCAACCAGGCTCCAGCTCTACCATACACTATTTCCCTCTACACGTTCTAAAACCCAGCCAAACTGGCCTTCCTGCTGTGTTGTCACACATACCACCATCTCCCACCTCCATGCCTCTGTCCTAGCTATACTTTTTGCCTACCACTCCCTCTTCAGCTCTGCCTTTAGAATGCCTGGTTTCTGTCAAAACAAAGCTCAAGAGTTTTGTTTTCTTTGAAGTCTTTCCTAGTCAGCTCCTGACTGTTAGTGCCTCCCCCCCCACCCTATTTTCTTATATCGGCTTTGTACGTTTTTTAATCCTTATACAGATATATGCTATCTCACCCAATAGAAAGTAAGCTTCTTGGGGAGCAGGGACCATTTTGTTTTTTCTTTTAAACCCCAGTTCCTAATGAGTGCCGGGAACACAGCAGATCCTTAAGTGTTTGTTGACAGACTGATTTTGTATAGCTACATTTATTCTGTATATGTTTATATGTGTACATGTTAACTTCTCAATGGAATATAAGCTCCTTGGGGGTAGGGAATGCTTCCTTTTTTTGTCTTTATATCCCCAGTGCCTGGTATCTGGCACAGAGCATAATAATATAAAGTTTGCAAAGCATTTCACAAATATTTTCTCATATGATCCTCACAACAACCTTGGGAGGAAGGTGCTATTATTATCACCATTTCATAGACGAAGAAACGGAGGAAGAAAAAGGATAAGTAACTTGCCCTGGGTCATACAGCTAGTGTCTACAACTGGGATTTGAACACAGGTCTTCCCGATAGCTACCTAAACAGCAAGTAACTACAAGATGGTCTACTAATTGAAAAAAATGAATGTTACTTTAAATTCTCCTCCAAAAACCACAGGCAAACCTCTAATAATTTGCAAGGAAATGGTGGTGAAGAGTCAGGGTCTATGCTCTCATCAGTGTGAGGAACTCCCAAAGCTTAAACTCTCTTCCCACTGATATAGATCAGCAGCTCCCCCACAATTTAAAATCTTAGTGAGCTGCCTCCGGCAAAAGCCCACATTCTTCCTTCCCCACAGTCACACGGCCCAAATGTTACCAGAAGCAGGACCTGAACCAGATCTTGCTGACTTCAAGGTCAACCTTCTTTTATATGTGACACCATGCTGCCTGTCATTTCTGATAACACTTCCCCTTAAAGTTTGAAATTCTTACTTGACAAAGCCAACTGGTAGAGATATACACAACCACAGTATTTTGCATAAAGCAATAAGAATCTCTTACTAATAATAGGAAGAGATTAAACTCAAATTTATATTTCACAGGAGTAAACAGTCTACAGAAGAATAAATCTGAGCATACACATCACATCCTTAGGCACCTGCTGCCTGCTCACAGAATGAAGACTGTGAGAGTGTTTGTTATACAGGGTGTCCCAAAAAGTCTTAGTGAAGCTTTAAGCTTCAATAACTATCAATACCTCCTGTGTACTCTAAGTAAGTAGCAATACTTCGTTAATTTCTACCTTTTAAATGCTCACGAATCTCTGGCAACTAAGGTCACATCTTAAATCATTTGCTACCAGATTCGGTTTTTCATTTCTTCATTCATATTGAATGCCTGATATATACAAAGTTCTGTGCGACAGATTGTGTTGGGTACAAACATGAATAAAGCAATTCTTGCACTCAAGGAGGTGAAGAGAATAAGATACATGTACAAATATTAAAAATGGCTCAAATTTTTAAAGAATTTTAAAGTTTACAAAGCACTTTCTCTCTACAGCAAATACAGTGATCTATATAGTACAAGTGTTATCATCCCCAATTTTCAGATGAAGGAACTGAAGAGGCTAAAAAGGTGACATGCCCAGGGTTACACAACTAGTCAGCACTGGTGCTGGGACTAAAAATCAACTCATCTCAATCCCAGGTTAGTGCTCTTTCCACAATGTGATGTTGCAATAATACGAAACAGAACTTGTTAAGTACATAAATGTAGTACAAAGTGCTTCCTCCAGGGGACTCGGAGACTCAGTTTTGTCTCTTTGTCCAACAAGATGTTGACATATTCATATATCTGACCCACCAAATGGCTTGAGAAACCACTGTTACAACAAGTGAAGAAAAACAATGATAAAAAGAAAGTATTTAATTTTGGAAAAGCAATGTGGTATAACTGAAAGAAACAGGACCTGAAGTCAGACCCAGTCCCAACAACTAACAGCTCTAAGATCTGAGCCAGATTACTTCAATGCTTTTAGCCTCAGATTGGCTATGGCTCAACGTGCTGGTCTATACCTAGAAGATTCTTTTTATTCTGGCTTACAAAATGCAGTATTTATTCTAACTGCCCTGAGTGATCTCTCAGAGGAATAAAGCCCATCAAACTTTCAGGCAAATAAACTAGTTTCAGCATTCTTTAAGTATTCTTAGAAGAGACCCTGGGTATCATCTACTTTGAGCTACTTATCATTATAGATAACGTAACACCACTAATTGTGGAATGGAAGCTTTTTATCACTTTTAAATATAAACTGTCTATAAAGACTCTATCATTAGAGCAAAACACCATTACCACTACATAAACCAATGTATTGCATCTCTTAAGGCTGTAATCTCTTTGGCAGTGGGGATTTAATCAAATATAATGGAGAAAACAATAGATTTGGAGGCAATAAGAAAAGTTTGAATCTGGGCTTCACAAGTTATTACCTGCCTTACTTTGAACAAGTCATTTAAACCTGTAAGATGGAGATAATCCCTGTACTATCAACTACATAGGGATGGTGTGAGGAAAAATGGATTCTCAATTCGGGTTTGTCATGGGTATGTGTTTTTGCTCCACCAACACTGAATACAAGTCCTCTGTGTCTTAGGCAGTTTTCATCACCTCTGGATGAAAAGCTTCTTTGAACTCAATGAAGTTGTTCTCAGGATGATAGATACATAATCTATCACTGTGATCACATTTAAACCTTAGTAGAGACTGTCAGAATTTACACTCTGTGAATGTTAACAGATCCTTCAAGTACTTAGGACCCCTCTACAAAACAAGGGATGAGAGGAAGACTTTGCAAGGTTCTGTAGCAGTGAACAAACTTATGTGCATTACTTTTTAAAAATACACTTTTATTGCTAGCTTCTCTTTCTATATCACCTATCCCGATTTCCCTATGTATTTCTCCCTACCACCAATAGAGAAGCTATTCCATATAAGAACAAATAAGAGGGAGAAAACCAGTTCAGCAAAAGTAACCAAGATTCAAATAAGTCTGACATTCTATGCATAATAGGCACATTCATTTATAATATTACTTACACCAATTAAGGCAATATTTTCAGATATAACTTAAAACCCTAAGAGGCTCAATACTCTTCCTCGGGTGTCACAGTAAAAGGTAGGGAAGACATTATATATGGAATCATCCTCCACTGAGATATCTGACCTCCGTTACTACATTGTAAGTTACTTGAAGGATCATATCTTATTCCTTTTCATAGCTTGCACACTTTAGACATTTATTAAGCCCAAGGTATCCTTACCTTTGCTTTATGAAGGTCAACTCCATACATGGACAGCTTTTTGGCATTCTCAAGAAATTCCAGATCAGCTTGGGCTGGAGTCATAGACCTTTAAAGAGAAAAAAAGGCCAAATCTTAGCTTGCATTTATATGCTGCTTTTAGGTTTGCAAAGCACTTCACAAGCATTGTCTCATTCAAACCTCATGACAACTCTGTGAGATAAGAACTATTTAACAGTTACAAATTATAGATGAGGAAACTGAAGTTCAGAAGTTAGGTGACTTGTCCATATAGCTAGAAGGTATCTGAATCTACATTTGAACTCAGATCCTCCTAAATCCAAGTTAAATATTCTATGTACTATTGCAGTATGACTACAAATGAGCTCTTTTAGAGGTAGATACCCAGAGATATAGATGTCATGTATACATGTATACATACATACATACATACCCCATCCACTTAAGTCTATAAAAATATTCTGCAAATCATATGAATGTGAATTATCATTATTATTACTCTAGTGCCTCAAAGTGGTGTGGAAATGACTCCTGGATTCTCAAAAGTTATGTCCACAGGACAGAAGTGCTGTCAGTGAATACTCAAGCTGACAGAGAATGAGATATGAGCCACTGGTCAAGGACTGGCCTAGCTGAGTGTGCAGAGTAAGAGAATAAGCGAGCTGTATACCAGGTGATGAATTTCTAAATCACAGCAACACACACAAGTGTATGGCTGTGTTGTGATCTGCATCAATGGAAAGAACACCCACATTAATGGGGACACATATTTTTTGAAGTACTAGAGAAACAGAGAATGAAATCTATCATAATAGAATGATACTATGAAGCAGTGGCTTCTTGTATAACAGGAATTCTCAACTTAAATTCTAAATGAATTCCAAAGGACTGAAATTTTTAAATGAATGTTTGGTATCTTTTATTTTTATCATTAGATGATATTTTTCAGGTTGGACCTTCACTCATCTCCCTTGCTCATAATAAAAGAAAAAAATTTTAAAATTCTATGAAACTAACCAATACATCAAAAAAAGTTTGACATTATACCCACTATCCCACACATACAGTTCCCTACTTCAAAAAATAGATGCAGGGGAGATACTGTCTCCTATCTCTTCTTTGGGACCAGAGTCAGTCATTATAATTTCAGAGCATTCAGCATCATTTTGTTTTTGTTCTTTCCATTTACATTACTCTGATCATTACAGATATGTCCTTTTCCTAGCTCTGCTTAACTTCATTTTGCATGAGTTCATATAAGTCTTCCCCATGCTTCTTTTTAGTCAATATGCCAATCATTTCTTATAGCACAGTAAGATTCCATTACATTTATGGCTCAAACTTGTTTAGCCATTCCCCAATTGATGAGCATCCACTTCTTTTTTTTTCCAGTTCTTTGCTATCACAAAAGAGTGTTGCTATAAATATTTTGTTTCTATGGGGCTTTTCTTGTCATTGACCTCCTGGAGGTATATGCTTAGCAGTGGAATCTAAGTTTAAATAACTGGAATTTTCATTAGGAAGAGATCTTAAAAAAGAATGCTGACAAGCAACCATCCTGCAAGAATTCTTTTTTTTTTAAGATGGCACCTACTAGAGGATCTTCTTAAAGCTCACTGACCCTATCAGTTCTGGCACAGACTCCACCATACCACCTTCAGTGTTTCTTCTTGCAAAGAAGGCAAGCAAATTGAATCCACTAAGGGCATTGTGCAATTTCCAATATCCTCTTAGCTCCCTTTTATCTCAATACTCCTGAATTGAGTTATTCTGGGAATTAAATGTGAGGGCAGCTGAAGTTACTTAACAGGACTCTTAATGGGGGCAGGCTGGATGAAAGGGAAATTTTCTGGTAACAGATGGTATCCTGCCCACTGATCTAAACAAAACAACTCTGGTTAATAGAAGCAGCCAAATAATGGGGCCCTCTATCCTTGCTATTAAGATGTCCTCATTAGCAAGCAAATACTGAATTAGATTTGTTTGAAAACAATCAGTCTTATTGTATAAACACTCCACTTTGACAGTCTTTGCTTCCCCTTTGTCAGTTTCCTCTCAGTTGCAAAGTAGGAAGAAGCCTCTATGTTTTTTCACTGTCATGACAAAATGATCACTCCAGTGCACTGCAATTCAAACCAATCAAATATAATTTCTTCATAACAACTACACAGTCACTTCCCAAAGGAAAAGCTATGATAATGCCTGTTTCCCACAGGACCGCCCCAAGCTATATAAAGCAGCAGTGGCCTCTTGCCTTAACCTGAGAGTCTCTACCAAATCTATCTGTCTTAACCCTCATTAAAAAGAACAAAGTGTTCCCAGAGAAGGAAAAGGAAAAAAACCTCAGGAGAGATGCATCAGATTTACTAGTGATTTGGCCACCCTGAATGATCTTCCACCACATTCCAAGGAATTATACCTGGATTTTATTTATTTATTGGCTACAAACAAAAGGCACAGAAAGGAAAATAATATATATATATATATATATAGGTAAGAAGTCTAGAGCTGTGTGCATTGTCCATTCCAATACAAGCTGTGAAGCTAACCAAAAGTGGAAAGAAAAGAGTCAAACTGTGAAAAGCATCAATGGTATACTGGAAAGACCCCGGTACCTTGAAGTCAGAAGACCTAAGCCTTTCTTGCTCCAATTACTAGCTAGCTGTGACCTAAGGATTTACACCTACCAGTAAGTACCTTTGGCCCCAGGGTTAGGGCCCTCTCTAGTTGGAAGGGTAAGTGGGATGCCAGTGATGCCTGACAACAGACAGAAAAAGCATAAGAAACGCTAAAGCAAATTGTGCAGCTATGATATAGGAGGAGGAGAAATTGTGCAGTGACTTTGCACTGAGTGTGTGATGTTTACATTTCTAACACCACTGAGTCACTACCATCTGCAATATCCTTCCTGGATTCAGAGAAGAGACTCAAAGTACACCTCTCTACTCTCAAGTTGTTAGGGAGAATAAGTGTCCTAAAGGGAAAAGGACCAAATTTCAATGGACAAAAAAGGGTCTAAGGTGTAGGAGGAGAGACTTGACCCTTTATCAGGAGTCTAGAAAGTAGAAGAATATTATACATAAAAGAAAAAAAAAGAAAGAGCTGTATGATTAGAACCTGTCCCTGAATGGGTAGGAGCTGGATGCTCTGAAGGGGAAGAAGCTACTTGACCTTCAAAGAATGATAGAGTAGAGACACAGAAACTATCAGATAAGAGATGATCCAGCAAGGGTCCAGTCTTGACTCGTTCATGAATTGGATTTAAGTGAGGCAGAGTTGCATAAACTCATCAGTCTCACTCTCTCTTCCAGTCACTGAAGTCCAGAGGCAACACAAAAGTCAGGATGATTGGCAACAGCCTGGGATGCAATGGATGATGACCTTGGCATCTTCAATGTTTGACCAAGCTCTAAGTACTCCACAGCACCTGCTTTAGCTGCCTTCATGGTGGTTGGAACAAACTACTCTTATCCACCTATCCTACTGGGGGAAGCCTTTAGATGCTTGAGAGAGACATTCTCCTAACGGACTGATAGACTTGTGCTTTAGCCTGTCTGCTGAGACTGTTTTACCAGGGTTTGGGCACTGTGTAAGCTACAGCTTCTAGAAGCCACAGGTGAGAGCTGAGTGCCAGGTGGACACCAAAGGTGGATGACTAGCCCTGAAAAAGGCTTGGCAAGCCTTCACACCAGAGGTACTAGTCCTCTTGAATACCCCATACAATACTCCTTAATCATGGGGTGATATAACACGTAAATAAATAAGTACATATGAGATACATACAGAATTTGGAATGTAAGCTCCTTGATGGCAAGGATTGTCTTTTTACTTGTATTCCAAGTGCTTAGCAGATTACCTGGCACATATTAAATGCTTATTAATGGACACAACAGAGAATGTTCCAAGACATAAAAATAGATAGCTATTAACTTTAGGTAATTCATGTCTGCACAAATGATACTGCCAGAAGAAACCTAAAGAGAATTATCACCATTTATGAAGTCGTGGGCAAGAGACTTGGGCAAAAGTCTTGGGCAAAAACCAGAGGAGTACAGGATGTCCTCTCTTGCTGAATGAAAGCATGGGATGCAGAAGAAAATGATTAATTTGGGAGGTGAACAACTGGTTACTAAGGCAGTACTGAGAATGGGATTTGGACTTCTTTCTGGACCGTGGCTTAAAATACAAAGTCAACAATTTCCAGGTCAGAGAAGAAGCATACCTAACACAGGCTGTTAATAATGTATTTCTTGAGTGTCTTGAAAAAGTCATCAAAAGGGCTTTAAACTAAAATGAATGGAGCTGGAAGAATATTGTCTGTGCTTATCCTCTCATGGTAGTTACCATGGAGGGTAGCTACATTTAGACACACAGAAACACAGGAGACAAAAATCAAAGAAAAGAGCCAGTAGTAAAACTCCATGATCTTACATGATTATACATAAATATTCAAAGTTTAGACAATAAGAGAAACTAGAGATCTTAATGTAAGGGGAAAATTTTGATGTCATAGATATCACCGGGGCTTGGTGTGCTGAAACCCATGACTCTAGATGAGTATACTCACTGGAAAGAAATATAACAGATAAAAGGGAAGGGGTATATAGCATTGAATATGAAGAAGGTAGATTCATGTGGGGAAATCTAGGAGTCAGAGGAGAAAACATGACAGAATGTATGGGTGGAGGCCAATGGATGGAGAAACAGAAATGATTTTGTACAAGTATACTGTGAACTACCTGAACTGGAGGAGAAAACAGATAAGTCTTAGAAACAGATCACAAGCCTGGCACAGATGCGTGCTTTGTCCAGTCCCCTACTGATGTTTTCTCTCTGCCAAAAGCAGAAAAGCTAACAACTTCTCAACTCTTCTTTAGTCAGAATGTCTTCTTTCGGAAGGTGGAAGAAACAATTTAAGTGTGAACTCTATTATGGATCTGATTCTCACTAAGAGAGAGTGAAACTCTGCTGGAGTGGAAACGATGGGAATCATGGGGGTAAGTGGCTCTCCCCTCTCAGGGTGTGTGACTGAGAAGGGGAAATCCAGGCAGAGTTCAACATGCACCCTAGATTTTGGGAAAACAGATTCAGAGGACTGACATGGTTATATACAGAACTGACCAATCAATTTAAAGATTTTTAAAAAGATATCTAAGGAAAATGGAAGCAAAGCTAGGTTACTGAGATGAATACAAGAGCATGGCATGGCCCTGTAAAAAATAGTTATCAGAAGTGCTAAAACTCATGAGCTGAGGCTGGTGTTGGAAGGTAAGGACAAAAAAAAGGTGAGCTTTTTTTTTTTTAAAACAAACTATACTGAGAAAAAAGGAGGCTCAAAGAAGCATAACATATTGCTCAGGTAGACAGGACAATACTAACTGACAATCGAGAAAAGAGAGATGCTTAATTCTGATTTTACTTCTGTTTTCTCTGCCTTTGCACTAGAAATGACAGGGAGGAAAAAGACCAGAGAGTTGATACCCAAGGTAATAAGTAAGGAAATGGTAGGAGAACACCTAGCTGCCCTTGATAAATTTAAGCCATTTGGTACAGGTGAACTACATTCTCAGGCACAACATCTCACAGGGAATTTATTTTATTCCTTTTTAATGACTGGGTTACTTTATATTAGTATATGTTTGTCTAAGAGTATATACATCACATATGTATCTTTGACCAAAGATGTAAATCATACCACCCTATACAATCAATAACATTCTGTCAAAGCAGATCAAAATGTAATTAGGGAATATTTAACAAAAGAAACAAAAATACAATAGAACATAGATAACACTATTATGTGGTTTTCTAAGTCAATATGTCTCCCACAGGGAACCTTACCTATGGATTAATGGTACTTCTCTTTTTTTTATTTGAGTTTGACACCAGTGTTCTAGACCAGGGGTGGGGACATGTGGCCCTCTAGGTCTTCAAGTTCTGTGAAGTTTGGATTCAGTCAGAGGGCCACCTGTGACCTCAAGGTCACAGGTTCCCCACCCCTGTCCTAGACTATTAGTTCCATGGTGGCCACAGTCTATTTAAACTTTCTAATTCCCCTGATACCTACCACAATGTTCTACACATAATATCTAAATGTTGTTAAATTGAATTGGAGATTATGTAGAGATCTTTGACTTTAACACTGTTACTTTTTTCTAAACTATAAATTATTTTATCTATTACTAACAATCTTAGAACTGGAAAGAACCATAGAGTTCATTTAATCTGAACCTACCATTTAACAGATGAGGAAACTGATGCCCAAGAGGAAGTGACTTGTTCAACTTGGAATGCGTAACTGATTCACTATTATTAACAGTTTACAGACAACACTGAACAGATATCCTAACTTCAAGTCCCCAGAGTTTCTTCTACTACACTATGCCCTCTTAATTTACTTTGAGACTATAATTTATAGCTGTTACAATAAAGATTTCCTTTCCTGGTTATAGCATCAATTTTTAAAAGATCAAGGTGACTCCTAAGACCGGAAAATAACAGGCTGGGAAGAGGTTAGACCACCAGGATACTACACTTAACAGAGCTAAGTCCTCATTCCCTGCACACAGTGATTGAAAGTTTCAAAAGTACCTAAGGAAGGAGCTTTGGCACAGACTATGGCTCATTAAATAGAAGTTAAAATTACATTTCACCATATTTATTTATTTAGGACAAGTGGGGTTAGGATGAAATCACTGTGAGGTATCCAGTGTTTGCTGACAGCCTTTTAGCAAGGTTAGTTGATATTGCTAATTAAAGACTTTACTTCAAATAATTAAGAGGCAACTGACAAGTTTACATACCTTCCTAGTTCTCATAAATTGAAGGCAATTAATTTTAAAGCCTGATTTGCTAGGGTAAGTTTGAAGTGTTAATTATAGTTTCAAAGTGCCCCCTGGGCACAGAGCCACTAGTAAAGGCTCCACTTACATAGGCTGCAAGCTATTTTCTCTGGAGAGGGATTGTATTTTTCACTATGGAATAAAATGCTTCTTGTAGAGTCTTTGCCCAGGTAAACATTTCTATGGGCTAGTAAAATGCTGTGTCCTGTGAGATAACTGAAAGCTCACAGAATCCTAGAGTTTAGGTCTGGAAAGGATCTCAGAGACCAGCTAGTTCACTTCCCTCCTCATTTTATATTTGAGGGAACGTAACTTGTCTAGGGCCACAGAGTAAGTAATGAAGCGGAGATCAGAACCTGAATCTCTGCCTTCATGGGTCAGTGCTTTCCTCTATATTTTCTGTTGGTCATTCTGTCCAGAAAAGGTTAGAGTCAGAAGGCTAGCTACCCCCTCCTTACTTTTTTTATTGTCCAGTCAACCTGGGCAACTTGCTGCCTTCCTCAGTCCTCTAATCCCTTCCCCCATCCTGTACTTTCCTACCTCTATAATGTTCTCTATGCTTAGGATGCTCTTTCTGACAAGGCCCTAAACACAACCAGTAGAAATATCACCATATAACTCACATCTGACCACTGACAAACCTCTAGTAGAACCCAATAGGCCCAGACTGCAGATTTCCTCCAGGTAATGCTAGTACAGAGAGACCAAGGGGAAAATAACATTTAAAAAAAGAAAAAGAAAGAAAAGATAACAGGTTAAAAATTGCCAAGAAATAAAATATAATTCAGGTGCTTTACAACCTTATCTACTACGCACTTGTCCTTTCCTACGTTATGTCAGTAACTTGCTTTGGTTTAAAAAAAAAACACAACCAATTATTTGGTTTATCTCTAAATGGTATCAAAGAAAAAAAGGATCCATCTGCATGCTGAAAAAAAATCTGCAGTCACTGGGTCTACTTTGTAGGTCTCTGACATCATTCATTCATTGGCACATTTCTAAGATGCTGACTATATATAATAAAGCACTGTGAGTGAATATGCTGAAAAGTGCTAAGTAGTAAGTTCATTTTGGAGAGCAATCTTGGCCACCCATTTTGGGAGCAGCTACTAACCAAGATCTTGAAGTGACCCCATCAAGGGCACTGTTTGAGTGATCCTGTAAGAATCTGTCCTACTGGGCACCACTTAAAATGATCCCATTTGGATCTCCAGATTTGTGCTGTACTGTTAATTGGGGTCATTCCAGATAAGGCCCACTAATAAGAGTGTTCAAACACATTCCACTGAAAACATTTACTCAATATGGTAGTTGAGATGGATAAGTATACTAGGGTTGTGCTCAGAGCAATTAAAACTGAACATTACCCTGCTCTGGTCACTTTTTGATCAGTCATAGTGAGGGTCCTTTATAATTTAGCCACTCAACTCATACCCACATCTGGTAGTCCCAAATCCAAGTGTTCAAACTCTGGCTAAGACAATAACTCAACTCAATCCACTTCACAGCAAATCATTCATACAGCACTCATACATAATTCAGTGAAAGGAAAAAAGTCAAAACAATATGAATAAACTAAGACTTAGTAGGGAAATGGAGGGAACAGTAGTGGCATCAATGAATTAAGTCAGAACTGAAACTGAATATTTTGAGTATGTTAGTGATTACTGAATCTCTGACTTCTTTCTAGCCTCTTCCAAAATAATTTTGATCTGTCACAAAAGTCACTGGCTGAGAAGGAAGAAGTTCAAAAGAAAAAACAGCAGGTTGGGTAGAGATGCCAGGAATCAATCTCCTATCTTTCTCTGTGAAACAGATTAAAGACACTAATCATCATGTTAACATCTGAATAGTGTTTTTCCTTTATGAATACTAATGCACTAAATAAGACATAATTTAACAATCTGAAAAAGAGATAAAAAGAGATCAAACAAATAAATACAAGCCAATCACAAGCTAAAATTCAAATTCTAGGAAATAAAGATAAAACCTTGGGGTCATAGTTACCTATATGACTTATGAAGTTCCATGACCTTCTCTTCAAGCTCTTTGGTCTGATTTGGGGCCAGTTTAAACTCGCTAACATAATCAGCACCATGAAGTTCTGGATCATAGTCTCCCAATTCAGACTGGATAGTGTAAGAACTCAGCAGAGCTAAAGTGGCAAAAGAGCAGGGCAGTCGTCCTGTAACAATGTCCTGCCGAAGCTGAAGACATAAGTAATACCTGCAGTCAAAGGGGGAAAAGCAGTACCACATTAGACTACTCTACAGCAAGAAAACAATCACTTGGCAAGACATGGGAAAATTAAGAAAAATTTATTTCCCAAATAGCCACATGGCCTCTTTTATATAAAAAGATGCCACCAGGGTGCCCATGAGGAAGCCATGCCCTTGGGGTGATTCTTCCAAGAGTAGAGACTCCTAGTGGGCACACTAGTGCAAGAGCACTCCTCTTCCTCCTCTCTCTACCCTCCTCCCAAGAGATGAACAGTGGCATGGAGGAGGGTCTATACTATGTGCTACTGCATAGAGAGTTTTTCTATATAAATATAAATTGACATGCATGCAGATCTAACCCAGGCTTAGTTCGGTTTGTTAGGACACAAGGCTGGTTTCGTCAATTATGTCCTAAGCATCTAAACTAACCAGGAGATAACAAGTGGCTGATAACTAATATTAATAGAGCTTCTTACAGCTCACAAAGTACTATACACACATTATTTCATTTGATCTTCACCAAAACCCAACAAGGCAGACTGGACAGGTATTATTATCCTCATATGAGACATGAGAAAACTCAGGCTCAAAACTGGGCATGGGTATGTGTGTTTCTGGGTATAGAGAGACATGCTTTGGTCAGGGAAAACAAACAATAGAAAGAGGAACTTGAGTAACCTCTCGATCAGCAATAGACCATGTTAACCTAAAAAACAGTTTTCATCTGTTCCCAAAGGTTCAGAAAAATGCCAGCAGATTACTGGAAACCCAAACCTCTCTAAAATGAAGAAATCTAAAAGAAATTACTGGAATCTCTTTGAATCATTTTTGAGACAAGGGATAGAAAGATGCACTCCTGTCACAACTATGAGAGGCAACTACCCTGCAAAAAGACATACCCTGAGTAAGTTTTGCAGACAGAGGTATGGTATACTATGGGTGTGCACACTGATGATGACTAGGAGAGGCTTCAGAGTCAAAGTCACACAATGACTGCATAGTTTTATAGAATTTCCACAGAATATAAAGTCAAGGGAATTTTGGAGCTGGAGGTGACCTTTGAGAATACCTAGTCTAAACTTTTCATTTTGTAGATGAGAAAATAGAAAGAGGAAGAGACTTGTCACAGCTCACATCATGAATGGCAGTGTGACAAAGCCAGGATTTGAACTCAAGCCTCCAAATTTTTAGCCTGGTGATCCTTGTTCAATATGATCTAAACAACCTCCTCACCACCATCACCTTTTAAAATCTTAATCCTCTGGAAAGTCCTTGGTGAAATCTTAGGAATCCAATGAAAGTCACTTTCTAAACTAAAGTAGACAAATCTCATGAAATTAAACAGGCTTTAAAAAGTAATTAAAAGAAGTTTCATAGTGACAGGTGCAATCTTTCCCCCATGCCTAGAATATTCTCTCTCCTCAACTCCAACAACTGGCTTCTTTGAAGACAGTCTCAACCCCACCTTCTGGAGGAGGACATGCCTAGTGCCCCTCCTCCTCTCCCAATGGCTAGTGCTCTCCCTTGGAGATCATCTTCCACTTGCACTATATAGAGCTCCCACGTACAATTTTCTGCATGCTGTTTCTCTACCAAATGTGAGCACCTTGCAGACAAGGACTCTGGAACCTCAAACATCCCACCTCTGTAAGCTTCAGCTTCTTCATCAACATGAAGAGTAGACTGCATAGTATCTAGAGTCAATTTCAATTCCAAAATGACATAATTCTGTAATTCTAAGTAAGGGCAGAAATTCAGAAGGTTAAGAACTAAAATTCTGGGTCTTCAGAATATCACAGAGAGTATGAGAGAAGACGACAAAAGAAAAGATAAGAGATTTCTCTCAACAACTCTTCCACCCAAGTACAACTCTTCCACCCAAGTCTTCTACAACATAGTGGCACCTTTCTACAACATAGACAGAGCATTTAGAGTAGCCAGAGTAATGGCAGGAATATGCTAACTTATCTACTGACTGAATCTATAAAACATCCTCCCTGCCCCAATCAGGGAAAAATACAGGCATCTGGGGCCTGCAGTTACATATATCCAAATGTATTTCCTCACAGTTTATTTTAAGCCCTCTTTTATCTTGGAATTTCTAGTTTAACAGATCTTCATCCTTCTTATTCTGGAAATGGAAATTCCAAGTGCTTAGGATAATGGAAATTACTTTTAATTAGCTTATGTAATAATTCAAGTATTACCTTGTTATGTCTTCTGATAATTGTGCTGGGTCAGGCGGATAAAACTTCACATTGAAGGTAAAATTCCAAGGGGCTCCTATAAATATACAAAAGATTTTATAAATTATGCCAACAAAGACAGGAAAAACTGACCTATAAGTTAAAAGGATCTATATATCAATAATGTTCCAGGTATACTACTTGCTAGGGAGAGGGAAGTCAATCAAAAAGAAAAAAAAGAGAAGTAAAACAAGAGAGCCACTGAAACACGACTTTTGAAATAAGTAGACTAGGACAGAAGGGATCATAGTCGAGCAGGGTAGCTTTGAAAGTAACATGCTGAATTTATGTTATATTTTAAAAGAAAAGCCATCTGTATAACAAAGAGTTGAAGTTTCATTTCTTTTTTTTATGTATGTGTGTGTGCATGTACAATATATGGACGTGCTCATTTTAGTTGATGCTTACTCAACTCAGAAAAAAATTGAGGGAAAAAACCAACTAAATACAAAATTTGTAATCTATAGGGCTGTTCCATGTCTCATGTTCTTTTGAAAAAATGTGGGAGAGGGAAAGGGGGTATTAGGAAAGTGTATGTCACCATAAATTTGGATAAGAGAGAAGCTATATTATAAGAAAAAAGAAGTAATGAGCAAATAGCAGTAGACAGTAGTAGAGACACCCATAAGTTCACATTAGACAAAAATCAAAGAAAAAGGGACAGTAATAAAATTAATAGCCTACTCAAATGCAAAAAAAAAAAATTGTGTTACAAGCAAGGTGAATCAGACCAGGGCTTCTTAAACTTTTTTCACTTGCAACCCTTTTTTACATTTTGGTAGTGTTCACTGGCATTGCATGGCATGACAGCACGCACAATGAAAAATGTGCATGCTTTGTGTTCAGAACCAAGGCTACAGTGAAGTTGTGCAATCCAACACTGGTAATCGATGCAGGAAAACACCTCAGATTCATTACACATTTGACTTTTAATTAATTTTTGGTCACTGCACATTCAGAAACCATTTAATGTTGCCGAATTTTTCGAGACCTCATATGGGGTCATAACCCGTAGTTTAAGAAGCTCTGAGCTAGCTCACCTAATATATAATATAGGAGGAGAATTTTATGTCCTAAGTTTTGATGAGACTTGGTGAGATAAAATCCATTACCATACTTCTGGATGAGTATCCTTTACTCAAAAGAAAACAAATAAGTAAAAGGGGGTGGGTAGCTAGCCCTATTTATTGAGAACATATATGCTCATGAGAAAATCCAGGAACCAGAATGATGATGGCAGGAGAAGCATGATGAAGAATTGAACCTCTCTGGGCCTCAGTTTCCTCAAGTATAAAAACCAAGAGTTAGACTTTAAGGTCCTTTCCAGTTCTAAATCTATGATCTTTTTAATATTTGGATCAAAGATCAGAGAAGGCAGAAACATTTATGAAATTAATGACATTGTTATCAGAGTACACTATGTGATATTGTTATCAGAGTACACTATGAATAGCCCTGGACAGAAAGGTGAAAGAGCTGAGGAATTCAGGAAACAAATCAAAACCCTCCATAGAAGAAAGACATATCAGTACTGGAGTCTTCAGTTATCCAAATGGTTATTAGAACTGTCTCTGTATCAAAAGTTTTATGGACTAGAGCAGAGCACAACCAACTTCATCATGACACTGAGTCATTGAGAAAAGGCTCAATTACATTTATGAAAGAGGCAAAAAGTATAACATATTTATAAAATACTACCACTAAAATGGTTAAAACAGGAGATTGGTATTTGATAGATTAAACTTCAATCACCTAGAAAATTCATTACCCAAAGACACCAGATAAATGAAGCCGTATAGCGGTGGTTCTCAATCTGTGGGTTATGTTCAATTTAAATACATCCTGCATATCAGATATTTACATTACGATTCATAACAGTAGCAACATTACAGTTATGAAGTAGCAACGAAAATAATTTTATGGTTGGGGTCACCACAACATGAGGAACTGTATCAAAGGGTCACAGCATTAGGAAGGTTGAGAACCACTGCCTTATAGAAATGGCAGCAACTGTTAAATAAGCACATCTGTATTCATATATAGACACACAGATTTAAATAACCTCATCCTGTGAAACTCACACAAGCAGCACCACTTTGTCCTTAGCCACACAGTACCCCTCCCCCCCCAAAAAGAATCCATGCTGAAAAGAGAAACACACAGTAGAAATTTTCTAAGAACTGTAAGGCATAAAATCCCATGGATTGAAGCATGTGTGACCTTACACTGCATTTCTTATCAAGTCTAATGTAATGGTGAACTCCCCACATCCTCTAAGGTCTAAGCAATCTATTGCCCACTTTCTATGAGCTAAGTCATGACTGTGACATAACGAAAAACAAAGAGGGCTCAAAGCGTGTATTGAATAATAATATTTTACTAGAATTCTAGTTTGTACACTATTTCTTTGCCTCCCAACAAAATTACTACTCATTCACCTCCCCTTCTTCTGAATTTCTATTACAAGTAATAAAGCACAAACATCTGCTTGAGGAGCTCTAGAGCCCACTAACAGGTCTCCAAAACCCCTTTTTACTTTTCTATTTTGATTCTGTGATGGTTGGAAAAATTGGCCACAATTGAGAATTATGTATTTGATAAAAGATTCTAGAAAATCCTTAAGGGCCTGACTTTTGCAACAATT
This sequence comes from Pseudochirops cupreus, assembly GCA_028627135.1. NCBI lineage: Eukaryota > Metazoa > Chordata > Mammalia > Diprotodontia > Pseudocheiridae > Pseudochirops > Pseudochirops cupreus. The sequence goes on along the minus strand of CM053582.1, from coordinate 113,003,240 downwards.
ACTGACTACTGTAACAACTATTTAGGGACTTAACTCAGTGAGGGAGGTGAGGAGTGGTATTTAATTAAGCAACCCAGTTAAGAGAATATCTATATATCAGATTACCAATTTTCAGAGAAAGTCAGACTCTCTTTTAAATAGGGAATTATTCAGCTCTCCAAATTTGCATTCTTGCTTCTTAAAAGCCATCTCTGCAATCTCTCCAGGAAATAGCACTTATCTGGTCACATCTTATTGTTGTTTGAGGTTTTTCTTCCTTAAACTACTCTAATTGCTAGGGGCTATCTCCAGTCATCCAGATCTGTATCTTGCCACTGGGCCCAAGGTGGCTCAGGAGGAGGAAGCGAGGCTGGTGACTTAGTACAGCCCTCCCTCACTCAAATCCAATGTACTTGCAAGTCATGGCATCAATTTCCTGACATATAAACAACAATCAAAAGTTTTGATTTTGATTTGCTTTAATAATAATTTTTAAAATGTTTTTTCTTTTTCTCTGTTTCTTACACCACTGTAGTATCCCAATTCCTCCCTGTCCCTGAAAGCCATCCCATTTGACAAATAATTTTGCAGCACACACACAAACAGTCAGCACAACTGATCCCTGAAAAAGTCCAGAAACATACAATGTAATATCTGTGGATCTCCCATACCCACAAAGGGGGGGGGTTGAGAATGTCTTCTCATATCTGTTCATTTGATCTTTCTCATTTTATTACACTTACTTTTGATTGTTTTGTGGGAGTCACTGTGTATACTGTTTTCTTGTTCTGCTTACTTCACTTTGCGTTAGTTTATATAGCTTTTGTCATAGCACGGTAATAATCCATTATGTTGATGGACCACAATCTGTTTAGCTATTCTTCAGTAGATGAACATCTACTTTGTTTCCAAAGTGCTGCTGTAAACAGTCTGAGGAATATGGCGACTTTCTTCTTATTGATGGCTTCTTTGGGGTGTAAGCCCAGTAATGAAGTTTCTTATGCAAAGACTACGGATATTTTACTATTTGCATAATTCCTAACTGTTTTCCAAAATGGTTGTAAGACTTCACAACTCCATCAGCAATGCAGTAGTGTGCCTCTCTTTCCATAACCCATCTAACATTGGCTGTTGCGCTTTTTTGTCATTTTTGTCGATTTGCAGAGCGAGAGGTAAAATCTCAGGCCTGTTTTGATTTGCATTTCTCTTACTGTTAATGTTTTGGAGCATTTTTTCATGTGGTTGTGAATACTCTGCAGTTCTTTTGAGAACTGACTATTCAGATCCATTGAGCATTTATCTATTGGGAATAGCTATTAATCATATACATTTATTAATCATTTATATATTTTGGATAACAAATTCTTTTTTTGTTGTTGTTGGTTTTTTGGGGGCCAGACTGCTTTCTAGTTTTCCCAACAGATTTTATCAAATAGTTTTTCCACATGCAACTTATAGTTTCCATCTGCACTGGTTGTCCCCCACAAATGGAATGCTTTCCTTCCTCTAAGCTTTCCTGACTTCATTAGCTGAGATCCTACATTTTTTCAAGAGGCCTCTCCAAACCCCTCACCTGCTACAGTCATGCCCTCTCGGGTTGCCTTCCCCTTACCAAGTACATCTCGTACACACCTAGTTATTTATGCGCAGTCTCTCACACTGGAACGTGAACTCTCTGAGGGTAGAGACTGGTTTTTGCCTTTTTATCCCTAGTGATTAGCACAGTTCCAGGCACAAAGTAAACACTTAATAAATTGTTGTTAAAGGACAGAATTGTTATTCAATCAACTATCATTTAAGCTCCTACGTTGTAATGGGCCATAGGGATACAAAGATAAAAGTCAAAACATTCCCTGCCCTAAAGGAACTTAAACTTTCTCTGCATAAAAATACTTGTGCATACAGTGAATACCCAGTAAATACAAGGTAACAGAGGGAGGAGAGGCACCAAGGTCTAGTGATTTCAGGAAAAACTTCATGGAGGAGATAGCACTTAAAGCTGTATTCAAATATATCTGAAAGACAGAAATCACAGAAGTAGTCTACCCAATTCCTTCAATTTTACAGACAGAAGTAAGGCCAAGAGAGGTTAAGTAACTTGTCTCAGGTCATACAGGCAATACGTGGCAGAGGTGGTATTTTAACCTATGACCTCTGCTTAGGAGAAACTAGGCCTGGACATACAGCTCTGATCACGGAATCCATGAGAGTTGAGGGGACGGATCGCCAAAGCAGTGTCAAGAGAGGGCAGAAGGAAGAGGACAGAGCACAGACTCTTGAAGTACACCCCCAGTTGGGGGAGGGGGATGCAGGTATATAAAAAGAATCAGAAGGAAGAGTCAGACAGGCAGGAAAACCAAGAGAGCATAGAATCATGAAAACTTGGAAAGCAGAAAATATCCAGAGATGTTACAAAAGGATGGAAACTAAGAAAAGCCCACTGGATTTGGCACGTAGGAGATGATTGGTAACTCTGGAGAGAGCTATTTTAGTTGAGTGATGAGGTCTGAAGGCAAATTGTAAGTAAATGAGAAATAAGAGGAGAATTGGAGACAATGAGTACAGACAGCTTTTTCTAGGACTTTGGCTATGAAAGGGAGAAGAGGGATAAGGTCAAATCAGAGTTTTTAGAGAATTGGAGAGAACTGAGCATGTTTGTAGGCAAAAGGAAGGATTAAGAGTATATGTGTGTTCAAAAATAAGATATACAAATTATATAACATTATACAACATATAGTGTATATTATATATTATCTCA
>CM053582.1:112976747-113000403 GCA_028627135.1 Pseudochirops cupreus | reverse complement strand
CAAGGGATTCTGAGATTCAATATAGGAGAGAACAAAGAGCCCATGGGCAGGGGAATGGTCTCTATTTTCTCAGTGAAATATGGGGTAAGGTGACTTACAGGCATTAATAGCTTGTTTTTATGTATGTTCTGTGGGTATACTTCCATAGTATTTTATTTCAACTTTAACATTGATTAATCTTAATTAACAATAACATTTGCTAACAGTAGAAATTTTTTGAAAAATTATATTTTGGGAGAGTTCAGATGCTCCAACAATTATTCCATTTAAACACTCTGGACAGCTAATGTAAGGCCCTAAGAAAACTGAAAATTAATGCTCTCCCTTCAACATTTAACTTAACACAAGACAATAAGGGAAAGGAGATGTCTGAAAACAAATCAAAGCCAGAGCCCAATAAAGGTAACCCATTTCTATTGCCTTATAATAGAAAAGTTTAAAATAGTACTCTACTTATGAAAATAATTTTTAATCTGATTGTCAAAGACAAGTCATAATTCTTAATGGATCAATTGTTATTTATAATTTGTTCTTTAATTAATGTTTAACAGGTTGAAGACACAACCTATTTTACTATGCCTTAGTCCTGGCACCACTAGCACATAAACTCTAGCTGGGTCTGGAATGAAGTTTAGACTTCGATTATCCATACTCTTCTCTACCTCGCTCCCCCAGTAATCCCTAAAAGGTTGGCTAAACAAATTAATAGTAAAAACAAATTTTGAAAAAAAAAATCTTAAAACACTTGAGAATAAAGTATTTTCAAGTGCCATAGAAGAACCAGTTATATAAATGGATATAAATCTGGCCCTGATCAAACAAAATTTCATTTCCTAATCTATAATTCAGACTCGTTTTTCTCTCCTTTTAGCCCAAATTAGTTTTTAAAGTACTCAAAATAATCACATCTAAGAGAGCTAAAGTTCCATTAGATAATATAATAAAAATCTACCATGAGGAGAGCACTGCTCACTCAACATTGCTACAACTGCTTGTCCCGTATCAGGGGGCAAGATAGAAACTGTTATAGCAGTCACTTTATTATGCAAAACATCCATATCAAATGCTATGCTTCCAAATCTTACTTCACTGAGTCCTTGAAAAGTCTCCCAGTCACTGTTATTGTTGTATAACACTCAATTTAAGCAGCACAGGATAGAGAATACTTAAGAAAGGGGAAAAGGATTCAAGTACCCCAGCCAACTACTGGAGGAAGAACTCAATACATGCTAAAAACTTCTGGAAAAACTGGAAAGTAGTCTGGTAGAAAGTCAGAGAGTTAAAAATGATCTCCACAGTCATTCTGTAAAACAATTCGGAACCATACCCTGAAAGTTACTAAACTCTGCACACTTTCTTTCTTTTTTTTGCTTTTTTTTTGGAGGGCAATTGGGGTCAAGTGACTTGCCCAAAGTCACACAGCTAATAAGTGGGTCAAATGTCTGAGGCCGGATTTGAACTCAGGTCCTCCTGCCGACAGGCCCAATGCTCTATTCACTGTGCCACCTAGCCGCCCCACTGTGCACACTTTCTGAACCGGTGATACTATTTCTAGATCTATACTCCCAAAGAGTACTCACACATGCCAAAAAATTTATAGCAGCTCTTTTGGAGGAATAGCTGAAGAAGTTATAGAATACGAATGTGATAGAAAACTATTAGACTTTAAGAAATGATGATTAAAACCACCTTGAGCTATCATTGACAACCACCAGACTACCTAAAATGATGGAGGGGGAAAGTAACAAATGTTGGAGGGGATGCGGAAAAACTGGGACACTAATCCGCTGTTGGTGGAATTGTCAACTGATCTAACCATTTTGGAGAGCAATTTGGATTATGCCCAAAGAGTTATTAAACTACTTATACCTTTTGACCTAGTAATACCACTTCTTGATCGATTTCCAAAGATAATTAGGGAAAAAGGAAAACAATTTATATCTTCTAAAATGTTTATAGCAGCTCTCCTTGTTTTATTCATATTATTTTTATTTTTAAAACATTTCCCTCCCCCAGTTCCATGTAAAAACAATTTTTAACATTCATTTTTAAAACTTTGACTTCCAAATTCTCTCCTTTTCTTCCTCTCCCCCGCCATTAAGAAGGCAAGCAGTTTGAAATAGGTAATACATGTGTAGTTATGAACATATGCACAATAGTCATGTTGTAAAACAAAACATAAGACCCCCCAAAAAAACTCAAGAAAAAAAAGGTGCTTTTTTTAAAAGTATGCTTCAATCTATATTCAGACACCATCAGTTCTTTCTCTGGGAATGGATAGCATTTTTCATCATAAGTCTCTCAGAGTTGTTTTGGATCACTGCATTGCTGAGAACAGCCAAGTCATTCACAGCTGATCGTACACAGTACATTTCACTTTGCATCAGCTCGTGCAAGTCTTCCCAGGTTTTTCTGAGAACATCCTGCTCATCATTTCTTACAGTACAATAGTATTCCATAATAATCACATACCATCACTTGTTCAGCCATTCCTCCATTGACGGTCATCCTACCAATTGCTAATTCAGCAGCTCTCTTTGTAATGGCAAAGAACTGGAAACTGCAGGGATGACTATCAATGGGAGAATGTCTAAACAAGCTGTGGTATACAACTGTGACAGAACACTACAATGCTATAAGAAATGATGAGCTCAATGATTTTAGAAAAACATGGAAAGACTTGCATGAAATAATAAAGCAGAACTAAGAGAACACTGTATACAGTAACAGCAATATTATTTTAAGAATGACTTTGGGGGCAGCTAGGTGGCGCAGTGAATAAATAGAGCACCAGCCCTGGAGTCAGGAAGACCTGAGTTCAAATGCGACCTCAGACACTTAACACACAAAAAAACTAGTTGTGTTACCTTAGGCAAGTCACTTAACCCCAACTGCCCTGCCTTCTCCCCTCCAAAAAGCAAAAACAAACAAAACAGAATGACTTTGAATGAATAAGTTTTTTATTATCAATAATATTACAAATAAATATTATTATAAATACCCAATTAAGTATAAAGGACACATTAAGAAAGACACTATCTACAACCAGAGAAAGAACAGATAAATATAAGTATGTATAGAATAATTTTAAATATATATACCTATTTGTATCTAATGGTAGCCATCTCTATGGTGGAGACGGGGAGGGAACGGGGAAAAAAGAAATTTACATGATAATTTTGTTGTATATCTGAAAGTAATAGCAAGTTGTGCATAGCAGATGTGCAGTTTCATATGCGATCATCTTTTTTATTGTATTGTTATGGAAATGCTTATTTTATTCCACAAATAAAAAATAAAATTTAATTTAAATAGATGAAGGGGATGGTTTCAGAAAAACCTGAGATTTATATGAACTGATACAAAGTGAAATTGGCAGAACCAGAAGAACGATGTATACAGTGACAGCAATATTACAATAAACTGCAAAAGGCTTAGCTGCTCTGATCAACACAATGACCAACCATAGTTCCAAAGGACTCTTGATAAAAAATACTATCCACCTCCAGACAGAGAACTGATGAATTCAGAGTGCGGACTGAAGCATATACTTTTCCTTTATTTTTCTTGCTTTTTCTAGGGTCAACATGGCTAATGAGGAAATGCTTTTCATGGCTTCATATGTATAATAAGTATATTTCTTGGCTTCTGGATAGAGGTGAAAGGGGTAGGAGGGAGAGAATTGGGAAATGGAAAATAAAAACATTTTTTTAAAAGAAAAAAAGGACATTTTAAAAAACGCTAAAAATCATAACCTTAAATTCTCACCTTTGTAACAACTAATTCTCATCCTTTATTTTGGCTTAATAATATATTTCTAATTTGTTTCCTCAGGTTTTTGTGAGTTTAAGTGCTAGAGTGAAGGATTTGTTTGTTTTTGTTTTTAAATAAAAAAACAAATACTTTAGATGATTTTCTTAGCAAGGGAACTCTTAATAGCCAAGTAGATACTCTTGCTGGTTATTCCTCTAATCACTGCAAAATATTTCAACTTTCCTTTCTTAATGAGCTCTACTGAGTAATACTGACATAAATTTATCCTTTAATTTGAACAATATTTTTCACTGTATGTAAAGAAAGTCAAAATGACCCTGAATGACTTGCATTCAGGCTTGAATAACAAGGTTTTAAATGAAGATCAGGTATGGAGAGGTGCCAGCCCAAAGGAGTGTTTTGCCTACTTAAAAAAAAAAATCACAAAAGCAACTGAAAAACAGACAAAAATACGTTTTAAAAAACAGCTAAATTAACCTCAGGAAATTGAGATAAAACTTACTATTTGTGAGATTAGATTTAAAATTGCAAGGAACTTTAGAAATTATCTAGTCTAAAACCACCTCATCTTACAGATAAGGAAGCAGAGGCCCAGAATAGTTAAGTGATTTTCTTAATGTCATGTGATAAACCCAGAATTCAAATCCAGATCCTACAATTTCAAATCTATCACTCTTTTCATAATGCAATTAACAATTCTTTGGGGGTGGCTAGGTGGCACAGTGAATAGAGCACCGGCCCTGGAGTTAGGAAGACCTGAGTTCAAATCTGACCTCAGACACTTAACACTTACTAGCCATGTAACCTTTGGCAAGTCTCTGAACCCCAATTGCCCCTACGAAGAAAAGAAAAAAAAATTAAAAACAAAAACAAAACAATTCTTTGCATTTCTCAAAAGCTTCCTCTAAAATCACCTGATCCAAAATGTAATGGACAGATGACTCATATGTCAGAAAATATTTTTGTGCGTCCCTGACTCTTCATTGCATCAAGGAACTTAGGCTAAAAATATTGCTATTCATTTCCTGTTTCAGACCTAGAAACATATTTAGTGAAAACACCATGTCTGGGCAGATCTGGCCTATCTCCATATTTACGATGATCCATCTCTGTTACCTTGCTGTAGCTTCCCATTTATCTTACCCACTGTTAAGGAACTGCTTACTTTGATGGCCTTGCCTCATTCTAAAAATATCACATTGGGGATTCTAAAGTTACTCATGACTAGAGAAAATGTGATCTACCAAAAAGATTTAAGAAATACCTCTGAGATGGATAATGATTCTGACTTACCATGAACCTGCTTTTTTATTTCTTTGGCAGAATCCAGCCAAGTCTGTAAAAGAAAAGAATAAAAACAATTCATACAGAATTCTACAAATGTGTCACAGCAAATGATAGAAAGTCGAAAGTCAATTATGTGGAAATACTCAACACTTTTGATCAGAGCTCCCACATCAAACCTAGAGAAAACCCTTACCCAGGATCAATCTGAAATAACTGCTTCCCCAAAATTTAGGAATAAATTACAGTGGGGTGAGTTAATTCTTTCTACTTCTCAAGAGTACAAACAAATCAATATAAAAGTGGGGCTTCACTCCCAATCCAATTAATGTAATCACAGAAGGCACAGATACCTTGATTGAGTCAAACTATGAAATAGGTGTGAATAAGTCTTTAATTAACATGAGAGAATTATAATGCTTAAAGCAATGGATGAAGGCAAATGACACTACACCAAGAAACATCTTATGAATGGCTCAAATAATCAAACATCTTCCTGGGACTATATATAAAACTAGCAGGCAGGTCAGGGATTCCTTTCTCTACCCACATCTCCCCTTCCTTGCTACCCTGACATCTCATCTGAGAGACTACATCAGTAACAGACTCTGGGTGAGATCAGTAGTCACTAGGAGAAGGGCAGCTTCAAGGGGTGTGACCTGTGATGGTGGAGAGATGTGCTGGCCATGCCCTCTACAAAAGCCACCAACTTCTACGTGGGGTAGAGAGCTATACCTAAGAGGAACTTCAGGAGGATGCCACAAAGGGAGAAACTGACTTCCAGTACCAGGAACTGTAAGTAATCCTTAGCCCCAGATAGTCAACACTCACAACTCACTACATTTGTGTTATGTATATCTATGGGAGAACAGGTCCCAGACTTTGTAGATACCTGTTTTTGTAACTACTATTTTGTTATACCATCTTAATATTTTTACTAAAAACTAATTAAATCTGACTGATTATTAATAGGAAGCAAATAGGGCAGGGGGCTTGTGAAGGACCAATGGGGTTACTCCTAGGATCCTATGACTAGAGGAAAATGAGGATCAGAGAAATCTTAAAATAAGATTAAAATCTTAAAAACAAGATTATTATTTAATAAAAATATTAAATTAAGATTATTATTTAATAAAAATATTAAAAATAAGATCTTAAAATAAGACCTGTCCTAAAACTAGAATCCAACAATCTAGTCCAAAATTTATTTTATAGATGAAGAAAATTTGCCCATGGTAAACTAGTAGTAAGTAGCGGAAACAGGAATGGAACTCACCTGCACTGACCATTCTTTTTCTATACCCTGCTACTACACAAATAGAATAAGGTACATACGAAGCATTTTACAAACTCTAAAATACTCATCAATTTAGTAAAGGAGAAGGGGAGCTTAGGCCTACTTCAGGATTTCATTTTTATTTTTTGTTGTTGATACTATTTAAGCTTGGATTTTTTTTTTCAAGGGTGGTGGGGGACCGGGAAAGGGGTGAGTGTTGTAGGACGGAGAATCCACAAAGTGGCTTTTTCCCCCAAAGAAAAAACTTGCTTCACTCATGAGCAGATAATTCCAAGTAGGAATAAAAGCTAAGCAGGCAGCCATTTAACTCCAATAATTTTGGTTCAAAGTAACAACAAATCTTTCACTCTAGAAGCTGACTGCAGAAGTCAGCTATGGATTTCTTTCCCTCCCAGCTAGCCAGAGTGATAGAGACTTCTGCTCTATTATTATGTAAAAAGAGGAAAATGAAAATAAGTGTGCCAATTATAATTTGAGGAAAATACAATGCAATTAACTTTTCACCCAGTAAAGAACTGTCTCCAATGAATGTTTCAAATAGAACACATATGCAGTTTTTAGGCAAGGAGTAAGTCACAAACACCAAGAAACAGAGTCTTCCATATACCAAAGACCATATACCACTTCCTAGAGAGCTACCTTGCTCCTGAAACAGACATCATGCCCAGGAGGACTTAGCCCTTTCATCTCTGGCAAAACCAAACTAAGGTAGCCTGTAATCTAGGGTGTCTGCAACCAATACCTTCATAGTGGGACGGGAAAGGACAGGGAAGGAAATCTCAGGTAGACCACAATGACAGAAGGGAGTCATTGATTATCTTACGAAAGGCTGCTCCTAGAACTTGGCACATCACTACACCAAGCTTTGGCCACTTTGTTGGATAGGACTCCTGGATTCATTTTTGCTCCAAGCTTAAAATATCTCAAGGAAGCCAAGGTGGGTTAGATGAATTATAGGGAAGGGCAGAGACCTGCTTAGACAAATCTGATTGGTTTTCCTACCTTTGATAATAAGAAGACAGTAACTAGCTAGAAATCTGTAAACTTCTATACAAGGAAGATTCTTGGCACAGAATATTCCATATATAAGGAGTTCCAGAAAATAGGCAGGTAGAAGAGAGAAAGTACTATGCACAGAAGACGACAAGGCTAAGGCAAAGAAAGCACGTAATAAATGAAGGGAAAACAATCTATTCTGACAACAGAAGAACAGAATTAAAAGGGCTACCAAAGAATTTAAATCCAAGTGAGGTGTGGTTTTGAGAGTACTTTAATCACTCAAAGTCATCAGATCCAGAAGAACAAGGCTCAGAGTGCTAAAAGAGATGCTAGATAGGTTTGCTGGGCCACTCTCCAGATCCTTTGGAAAACAACAAAAAAAAAAAAAACAGAGGGGGGGCGGAGCTGCTACAAGATTTTAGAAAGGAAAATATCACAAAATTTAAAAAGAGGGAGTGGTCATGTCTCTCTTCTATTTTATCTTTCTATACATACATACATATATATATATACATACATATATATATACATATATTTATGTTCTCTTGCTGATAGAAAGACTTATTTTTGTATTTCTATCCTCAATGCCTTGTACAGAACCTGGCACACAGCTGGTATCTAATAAATACATGCTGAATAAAGTCATCAAGTACAAGATGGAGTGATGTCTCAGGTTTTAATTGTTCTATTTATAAGTCACCCAGCTGAGGATCTGACCTAAGTAATGCCCAAAGGCCCAAAGTAACCATAAAAATCGTTGCTTTAAAATAAGGAAACATTCAATTCAACATTCATCAAGCACCTGCTAGATTCAGAACAATAATGTCTAGCTAAGGTGATAGATATTTAAAATAGCACCCTGCTTGCCCCCAAGGAGCTGATGTTCTTCTAGGGGGTATGTGATAACATGTCCACAAGTAAACATAACAAGAGGTAGAGAAAGACGGTTACAAAGGAGAAATGCAACATAACTCTGGGAAAATCTGAAGAGGGACAGAATAATAATAGTTTCATCTACAAGGAATAAAAAACCCCCAACAATTTCACAGAGGATATAACAACCAAGCTATGCCTCAAAGGTAAAAAAGGATAATGAAAAGTAGAGATGAAGAGCAAGTACCATATAGACAAAGGTGAATGCACAGAGGTAGAAAATGGTAAATGGAGTTCAGGCACAGTTTCTAGTCCAGCTTGGCTGAAACAGAATGCTGGAAGGGATGTAATGCAAAATCAGGATAAATATTTGGTTGGAGCCAGATGATAAAGGGCCTTAAGTATCAGACCAAAGAATTTCTATTTTATGCAAGAGCCACAGAGGAGCCACTGATGGCTACTGATATGGTCAGACCTGTGCCTCAGGAAGATTACTTTGGCAGTAGAGTGAAAGATGTTGGATTGAAGAATCAAAAGACTGGACACTGGAAAGTAGCTATAGGCTATTTTAATAACACAAGTCCAGAGGACCTGACCTAAGTTGGTATTAATATGGGTGAAAAAATACAAAAGGACAGATGTGAGAGATGCTACATAGGTAAAATCAAAAGGACTTGGCAACAGATTGGAAATGAAGGGCAGGGAGAGGAAGAGAGAAGAATCAAATAAGCCTCTGAAATTTTCACTGAGTGACTAGACTTAAGTAAATTAAATCAATGGATATAAGATGGGAATGAGGAAGCTTTGGTAATGGACCAATCCGATAAATGGGAAAAGAAAGAATGGGTTACTTTTGTCTCTAAAAAGAGGTTACAGTTTTCCTTTTTGTTGTTATCAGAATTGACACCCTATTAAAACAACCATGACTTTGCCTCACAGGAAGCTGGATATTTTGCTATTTTTATATATTACCTTATGTATATATTTCTGGAGGGGAAATATTTTTTCAATTTGCCTGGACAGTATGTATGAATTTTCAAAGATGGCATGCCACCCTTGGGAAGGGCTTCCCAGAAGGTAAAGAAGGAAGATCCTAATAATTTAAACATATATTGAATGCATAAAATTTGAAGGTTCTATTCTTTTGGTCCATAGACTAAAACTTGCTTACTGAACACTGGAGATTTGCCCTTTTCTGCTCTCATTTTCTAAATTTCATATTTTGTGCTTATTTACTAGTTTACTAGATTTACTAGTTCATTTTTAAAATTTCTTGCTTCACTGTCATTTCCCAATTTTTCCTCTACTTTCTTACTTGATTTTCAAAATTCTTTTTGAGTTCTTCCATGGCCTGCGACCAACTCATATTCTTCTTAGAGGCTTTTGATGCAGGGGCTTTGACTTTGTTGTCTTCTTCTGGTTGTATATTTTGATCTTCTTTGTCACCAAAGTAAGAATCTATAGTCTGACTTTTTTTACGCCTTGTTTGCTCATCTTCCCAGCCAAATACTTGACTTTCTAACTCTGTCAGAGTAGGACTCTGCTTCCAGTGAGGGTGGGGGTGTGTACTGTTCCAGGCTTCAGGGATTTTGTATCAGCTGCTCAACCCCCCATCATTTGTGGGCCCAGAGCTCTGGAAGCAGCTGCTGCTGCCACTGCCATCACCACTGCCACCTCCCTGCCACACCGTGTTCTTCTTTCACCCAGGTTCCACAGAGCTTTCCCAGTAACTTTCTATGCTGTCTTTGGCGTTTGTGGGTTGAGAAGCCTGGAAACCATCATAGCTACCAGTGATTGAGTCCCCTGAGGCCTGCTCAGGCCCTGCCTGCACCAGACTGCACTCCACTCCCAGCCCGGTGAGAAATATCCTTCCTGTTGGCCTTCCAGGTTGTCTTGGACTGGAGATTTGCTTCACTCTGTCATTCTGTGGGTTCTATAGCTCTAGAATTTGTTTAGAGTAATTTTTTTACAGGTATTTGGAGGGGTTTGGGGGAAAGCTCAAGCAAGTCCCTATTCTTACTCTGTCATCTCAGCTCCACCCCCTCATTTTTGAAATTTCAAAATGGCATATTCAGTTTATTATGCTTTCTTTTTCTACTCTGTTACTGCATTTTGGGATATTATTTGTCCTCTGATGACTGTTGTTGCTGCATTCTGAAAATTCTTGTACCACTATCTTGTCATTACCATTGTCTTTCATATAATTATTAATCATTTATTCTTAATGTTATTCTTAAGGATTCATTCTTCATTGTTTAGGATCTTTGTTTGGCTTGTCTTTTACTTGTGCTCTCTATACAAATTACTCATTTATTGTGCTATGGTCTGTTCCTGATATTTTACATTTATTTATATATTTTTTTGCCTCAGTGTGTGGTTTATTTTTGTAAAGATGACATATCATGCTAAAGAAACTTTTATAATCATTAATATTCCTAAAAGAATATCTTTTTAAAATATCTTTTAGATATTTTCCCTTTTGATTATCTTTTTGTTATTCTTTCTGTTGTTTATTTATTTTTTTTGCTTTTTGGGGGGGGGAATGCAGGGCAATTGGGGTTAAGTGACTTGCCCAAGGTCACACAGCTAGTTTTGTGTTAAGTGTGTGAGGCCAGATTTGAACTCAGGTCCTCCTGACTCCAGGGCCAGTGCTCTATTCACCGGACCACCTAGCCGCCCCTCTTTCTGTTATTCTTATCTAAAACTGAGAGGGACACTGAAATATCCTGCCTATCATATTATTGTATACATACCATATACATATACATCAGCCTGGAGGCAGCTAAGTAGTGCAATAGATAGTTCTTGGCCTGGAGTCAGGATGACCTAAATTCAGACAGCTTTAAACATTTACTAGCTAAGTTACCTTGGGCAAGTCACTTAATCTCTGTTTGTCTCAGTTCTTTCAACCATAAAACAGAGAGCATAACAGCACCTGCCTCTCGGGGCTATTGTGGGAAACAAATGAGATATTTGTAAAATACTTAGCATAGCACCTGGCACTTATTAAGCACTGGTACTTAATAAATGCTTGTTTCTTTCCTTTCTTTAGATATTTAGACATCTGAAATACATAAGTTTAATAATGACATGTTGTTGTCTACAATTCCTTTCAGCATAACGTATGTTGTGAATGCCTGCTCTGTCTGACAGCAGCATAACTACAACTCCTTACTAGGATTCTTGGTGTCCTAGACCACGCAAGAAGCTGAAATTGCTATATCTCTTGCACACAATTCATATTTTGAAGAGGTCTGTGAGACCATGATGATTAGTAAAAATGTCTAGTCCTCTATCTTGTTGGTCATGAGACAGGAAATGGTATGCATGTGTTTAAAACAGACATTGATTCAAGACTTTTAATTCATTCATTCTACAAACATTTATTTATTAAGGAACATTACACTGTAATTTATTAAGAGTTATACAAAGGCAAATGAAGATATGATCCTCAATCTGAAGGTATTTACACAATCTAGAAGATACAAGACACATCCAAGTAAATATCTCATACTAATTTTGAATTATAAGTGTTTAAGAGATGTCTAAAGTGCTATGAGATCAGATAAAAAAGAAGTCACTTCCAGTTAAGAAAATCAGGGAAGATTTCACAAAAAAAGTTATGTTTGAAAAATTGTGTAGACATTTCCCTTTTAAATTATGATACACATACCAGTATTTTCATAATAGCAAAGAATAGTAACCCTGAGAACAGAAAATGACTGGGACATTAAAGAATTAAAAAATAATTTCTAAGAATATCATGCCTTCTTTGACTTTTGGGAATCAAGCATACAAATATTTACACTAAATAATAAGTGAAAAAGACAACTTCTAGATGTTTTGATAAACTGTAGTCATTTCCTTACCTTGGAAGTTGCATTCTCCCATATGGCTAGACCAAAGTAGTCCTCTTCCAATAGATTGAGATGTTCACATACTTTCTTTATCAGATCTTGTCCTTTAGCATGTTTCTGCAAATACATAACATTTAAGATGATATAAAATCCATTTAATTCAACTAATATTTACTGAACTCCCATCATTTGCAAGCCATTGTGTTGGGTGCTTTGGGAAAGTATGAAGATTATCCTTCTAGGTTTTCATGACCCTGCTCTCTTTGGGGTCTTTTCTAATCTCTTCTTCTAAGCCTCATTTGCCTGCTATCTCCATCTAGAACATGCCCACTAACCATAGCTGTCCCGCTCTGCTCTGGCCCTATTCTCTTCTCCCTCTACCATACTTGGCTTAGTGATCTCACTGTCTCATGGATTCAATGATCATCTCTACAAAGACCTATTTATCCAGCCCTGATCTCTTTCCACTTCCAATCTTGTGTCCACAAATGCCCACTGAACATCTCAAGCCCCACATTTCTACAACATAATTCATTTTTCCTCCCTTCTTAACCAAACTTCCTTATTACCACTACTTCCTAATCACACAGGCTCACAACATAGTTGCTATCTTCAACTAATTATTGTCTCTCACTCACCATATTCAATCTGTTGCCAAGTCTTATTTGTTTCTACCCTCATAAACATCTCTCAGTTATAAGGCAGATACAACAGAGAGAGTTCTAGACCTGGAGTCAGGAAGACATGAGTTTTACTGTAAACGCTTACTAGCTATGCGATCCTGGACAAGTTATTTAACCTCAGTCTCTCTTAGTAAAATGAGGTAATAGTATAATAGCACCTACCTGCCAGGGTGGCTGTGAGGAAAAAAGGAGGTAGTATTTGTAAAGTGCCACAGAACCGCTATCATCATTATCATCATCATCATCTCCTCTCCACTAAGACAGCCACCTAGGCCCATGCGTCAGGCCCTCATCATCTCTCACCTAGACTACTATAATAGCCTTCTAAGTGGTCTCCATGCCTCAGTTTTCTCCCCACTCCAATCCATCTTTCATTCATCTGCCAAAGAGATTTTCCTACAGTGCAGATCTGAGCACATCACCTTGAAGAAATACCGGTGGCTCCCTATTAACTTCATAATCAAATATCAAATCCTCTTCTGGCTTTTAAAGCCCTTTGACACCTGGCCCCTTGCCATCTTTTCAAGCTTCTTCCTCTTTACTGCCCCCTTTTCCTGGCCTTCTTGTTGTTCCTTGAACAGGACACTCCATCTCTCCACTTCTGGCCTTTTCACTGACCTAGAATGCCGTGGCTCCTCAACTCTACCTCCTGGCTTCCCTCACTTCCTTCAACACTCAGGTCAAATTCTATTTAAAAAAAAAAAAGAACTTTGGGGCAGCTAGGTAATGTAGTGAATAGAGGACTGGCCCTAGAGTCAGGAGTACCTGAGCTTAAATAGGGCCTCAGGTACTTGACATTTACTTGCTGTGTGACCTTGGGCAAATCACTTAACCCCAATTGCCTTGCCTTCCCTCTTCAAAAAAGATTAAAAAATTTCGGCAAGAAATCTTTCCAAGTCCTCCCTACTGTTGGTTTCTTCCCTTTGAGAATACCTCCCACTGACCCCATATATATCTTTACTCGCAAGTTGTGCCCCTCATGAAAATGTGAGCTCCTTGAAGTCAGGGACAGTATTTTTTGCTTTTTCTGCATTCCCTTAGCATAATGCCTAGCACATAGTAAGTATTTAATAAATGCCTGTTGTTGATGACAGTGACATTGTCCTTGTTCTGAAAGACTAGGAGCTAGCTCCTCCAAGACTAAGGAAAAGTCCAACTAGGCTCTGCCCTAGTCAGACAAACGCTGGAGCATTTTGTTGTTAGCCTACCATCTTTCCAGTCACCCAGGTTTGCGGCACTGGTGGCAATGTCAATTCTGCACTCTCACTCAACCTAAATGTCCAATCAGCTGTTCGAGCTTGCTGTCTCTATCTCTATAACATCCCTCCCTTATGTCCTCTAACATATACAGCATCTAGGTCAGGTACTCAACATCTCTTGCCTGAACTATTACAACAGCCTCTAAATGTTTCTTCTTGGAATCTTTGGTTTTATTCCAGACTCGGCTCAAGCCCAACCTTTTGCTTGAGAACTTCCTTGGTCCTCTCAGCTACTAGTGTCTTCCAAACCAAGACTATTATTTGTCTGTTTTATATGTTTTCCTACATAGGTGTGTTTCATCTTCCTTGGCAGAATATAAGCATCTTAAAGGCAGGGTCTGATTTGCTTTTATCTCTGTATCTCCAGCACCTTTCATAATTCCTGGCACATGACAGTGTTATGGAAATCTGAAGATCTTCCCTGCCCTTTGGCCCTCTGATGGGCTTAAGTGGCTCTGAGAACCTTCTCTGATTTCAAAGTACACTCTGCCACCTAATTGGCTGAATGTGGTCACATGGAGCCTGTGGTGGGAGGCTTGTTCTTCAGGAATGCCCACACCTTATTACTTTGTGATTGGGCAATGGGTCAAGAGGGCTGTGACATTCTCTGATCCAGGAGAAGGCTACATATACCCTGATGTGAGGTTTTGCTTTCGGGCTCACTTTAGAAAGAGTTGTGTCATTTGGCCAAATGAGACTCTGGGAAGGCATTGGGCCCCCCGGCTTTGAAAACCCAGATGTTGGTGCTTCCCTCTCTGGTAACTGACTAGGTATGGATGTAATGGTCAGCCCGTCTGCTGATCTGTTTCTCTGTCTGCTTGTAACTTCTGTTTGGATTCTGTTTGCATTTTCTGAAGTTCAGGGTGCTGACTTTTTCCCCTGAACTAGGTAAATGATATATGTTTGATTGATTAAAGTAAGATTGTTAACCCATTTTGAGTTGCTTTCTTTTAGAAAAGCAGATCTAAGAACCTGTGCTAGCAGCCATCCTGGGTATGCTAGGGTGCTTGCTGATACAGCTGGGTGCTTAAGAAATACTACTGACTAATTTTAAAGCTTGAAAGCATCTAGAAGAGGGCATCCTGAATGGTAAAAAAATGAAAGACTAGACTACCTGAGTATAAGCAGCAGGTACCAGGGATGTTATCTGAAAAGATAAAACTTGGCCAGAGGGGGCAGGGGTGGTTTGTGGAGGGGGTATGATGACTATTCTCAAAGGCCTGAAGAGCTGTTCTATGAAAAAAAAGATTTGTTTTCTTCTCTTCAGACCCAGAGAGCAAGAACCAAGGTAGAAATTGCAAAGAAGACAACCTAGGCCTGATGTAAAGAAAAACTTAACAGAAGCAGGAAAAAGTAGAATTGTTTGTCTGAGGAGGTAATGGTTTCCCACACATTGTAGTTTTTTAAGTACAGGTCAGATGACCACTTGTCAGGCATGCTGAAGAATTCTCATTCAGATACAAACTGAAATAGATGGCCACTAAAGTTCCTTCCAACTAAGATTTTATCATTACATGATAATGCTTATAACCTAATAGAGAGAATAAAAAGTACACTATACCACAAGTACAGTACAAGGCAGATGCCTTAAAAGAGAAAGGAACAAAGTGATATATAGATTCACAGGAGGGAAGAATCTCATTCAGCGGTAAAGAGAGAGGATCAATTGAGTCAAGTCAACAACTATTAGGCACCCACTAAGTGGCAGGCACTATGAAAATTGCTGGGGATACAAAGGCCTAAAACAGAGCAAAAAAGAAAACAAAAAAAATCGCAACATCCCCAGACCCCAAAAAAGTCCAAGTTCCTGCTCTCAAGGAGCTCACAATTTACCAAGGGAGAGACATGCAAACAAATATGTACAAACAAGATATATAGAAACACAGGATAAACTGGAGATAATCAAAGAGGGAAGGTACTAAGATTAAGGGGGAGTCAAGTAAGGCTTCTTACAGAAGGTGGGACTTTAGCAGAGACTTGAAGGAGGCTAGGGAAGCCAGGGTCAGAAAAGCATTCATGAAATCTGGGGCTGACCTTGAAGGATGGATAGGATAGATGAGAATAACAGGCAGAGAGAGGTTGGGGCGGATATTACAGATAGAATGAAAAAGGTGAATAACTGGCACACTGCCTCTATACTCAGCATCAAGTATTAACTGTTTCACTTGGTAATTTCTCTTACCTTTTAATATTAACAAACCTTCAGATGGCTACATAACCAACCCAGGGCACAGATGGGAAACCCAAGCTCCATGTCATGTCACTATGAATGACTGTGCACAGCTGGCACAAAATGACTTGGGAGTTGTGCCAGAATTAGAGTGTTGCTATCTATAATGCAAAGGAGATTTTATCCCCTTCCACTGTCTCTTCAATGCATGATTTCCTTGAGCAAGCTATGGGCTACTGTCTGTGCAGCCACTGAATTAACTGGAAGCAGCTGTCTACATTGACAGCTAATTGTGGTTGCTTCGATTCAGACTCCCCACTACTCAATTCCCCAGAAAAAAAAATGACTTAAGGTACTGAGACAGATTCTTAGCTATTTCCTTCAATAACAGGCCAAATTCAACATAACATACAGATATAACCTATCTGAATGGCTCTCATAGGGATTTTACAAGGTACTGTCTTAATGGTCTTTACCTAGGCTATTTTCCTGTTCATCTAACTAACAGTAATACAGAAGCAGTACTCAAACTGGGTAAAGTACCTGCTTTTTGAAGTCCATTTATAAAATAGTACAAGATGGTTAACAATAAATCACCTTAAGTCTTTTGTTACATGGAAGGGTTGTTTGAGAGGTAGGACAAGAAAGGATACAGGGGAAATTTGGTTGACATAAAAACAATAAAAAATCTCCATTTTTAAAAAACAATAATCTCAGAAAGATGCATTTTAAAACATCAGGATTAAATAACCAAAGTTATTATTCTCAGTTTGAAATCAAAGTGGTATGTGTGACTCATGTGTGTATATATGTATACACACATACATACATATATATTTCAAATATTTGAGTTTCTGACTAATCTTTGGGGCTAAGAATATAAACCTAACTAAACTCAGATAGGTATAAGGGAAAGATCACCGGCCAATGAGTCTGATAACCTGAATTTTGATCCTAGTTCTGCTATTAACTCTCTGATTTCAAACCAGGTACATGACCTTTTTAGCTTCAATCTCCACATCTGTAAGACAAAGAGGTTGGATTAGATGATTTCTTAAGTCGATCTACAAATTCCATTAACTTTGCTGAAAAAAATTCTCCCTCCAATCCTGATTAGGTAATTTCTACAGGAACTCTTTACCAGAAGAAATAATTCTATGTTACACTATACATGTTCCTATTTCAATGGTCCAGTTTGCTTTTTGACTATTAAATCAAACCTCCATTAAAATTATCCTCCAGTGGCTCTTGAAGAAGAGCCTGGGTTCTGGAGGATGATACAAGTGACAGGTCCTACCCTCACAAGCAGCATAGACTTTGAGAAAAGGACTGACAACAGATTATGTAGCCATCATCTGAGGACCAGATAGTGTAGGTCTGGACCTTCTTTCAGTGTCTGGGACCTTCTTCCCTTGGAACATTCCTCCACTGTGAGTCTCTTTTCTCCTTGATGAGTTCCTTCCAAGGCCTCTCTACTCAAAGAAGGGGCCCAGGCTGGCCTTCATTCACTTCCCTCTCTTGGCTCTGCTTCTGAGATCAAGCACCCCTGTAAGAGTACCTTCCTTCACCAACAATCCCACTGCTCTTTGCCTGTTCCCTTTGGCATATTGTCTTTCTCAATTAGAATGTAAGCTCCTTTTGCTAATACTTGTATCCCCACCACTTAGGACTGTGCCAGCACACAGAAGGCAGTTAATAAGTAATTGTGGCTGCCCTGTTTGGTTGCCTGGCAGCAATTTTTTTTCAGGTACAACCCATGTTGTATAAGCCCAACAAATTACTTCAACTCTCTGGGCCTCAGAATCCTTAGCTGTAAAATGAGAGGGGTGGACAAGATGACCTTTAAAGTTCCTTCTAGGTGGAACCTTTAGATCATGTGATCTACTGAGTCAAGGACAGGCTGGAGTCTGCCCTGTGGGGTGGGAGTACCCACACCAATTTAATCACAGATCCTTTAAGTACTGAGACAAATAAAGTGATATATTTGGATGCTAATTTACTTTTGGCCTTCATAGAGTTACAAGATTTAGTCTTATAATTTTCTCCCATTATCTATGTTTTCACTCTGTTTCATGGATTACTATAACCAAAAATGTTAGCCAGCTTTCGGCTGATGAAATTACCTAGACTGGGTCAGCATGGTTTTCCTGGTTTTTGACTACTCTCAAAACTCAATCTTTCCAGTTTGTTAGTATCAGTCAGAGTCGATACTCCCCCTGAAAGAGCCATTAAGAGCCCAGGGTCACTTCCACACCATGATTAAGAATCAAAGTAGGGGGCAGCTAGGTGGCACAGTGAATAGAGCACCAGCCCTGGAGTCAGGAAGACCTGAGTTCCAATCTGACCTCAGACACTTGACGCACACAAAAACTAGCTGTGTGACCTTGGGCAAGTCACTTAACCCCAACTGCCCTGCCTTCCCCCCCTCCAAAAAGAAAAAAAAGAATCAAAGTAAGACGCTGATGAAGGATTCACAGGTGACATGGAGGGAAAACAAGTCCACAAATGTAGAGAAGGTAATTCCATACCTTCCCAGATCATCTAGTCCAACTCCTTCATTTTTACAAATAGCTAAGTTAACAAAAAAGGAAAATGATTACTGCTGGGTAGTCTGTAGAAAAACACTAATGCAGTTTCAGTGGAGATATGAATGGATTCAATCATTCTATAAAGCAATTTGGAAGTATGCTCAAAAAGCTACTGAATTATGGATAGCATCTGATCCAGTGATACAATGACTAGTTTTATACCTGCAAAGAGATCAAAGAAAGAGGAAAAAGACCCATAGACACAAAAAAATTTGTAGCAGCTCTTTTTGTGGTGCCAAAGAATTGGAAACTGAGGGGATGACCACGACCTGAGAAATAAACAAATTATGGTATACAAACATTATGGAATACTACTACGCAGTATAAAATGATGAAGGGGGTGGTATCAAAGAAACCATATAAAGATTTGTATGAACAAATGCAGCATAAAGTGAGCAGAATGAGGAAAGATCAGTTTATACCATAAAATTATTGTAGAGACAAAGGACTTTGAAAGACTTAAGAACTCTGATTAAAACAATGACCAACTGTAATTCCAAAGGACTCATGAAGAAACTTGCTGTAAACCTCCAAAAAGAGCCGAGTGACTCAGAGTATATGCTGAAGCGTATTTTCTTTTCTTTTCTTCTCTCTTTCTATTTCTTTATATGACTAACACGGGGGTTTGTTCTGTGTGACTTTACATATTTGCAATAGGTTTTGTTTTTCTTGCTTTCTCAATGGGGGAGGAAGGGGGAGGGGGAGAGGGAAAGAATATGAAAGTGAAAATAAAATAAAAATTAATTAAAAAAAAAAGAATCCAGGCCAAGATGATGGAGTAAAGGCAGGGATTTGCCTCAGCTCTCCCAAATTTCCCTCCAGACAATATTAAAATAACACCACAAAACAAACTCTGAAGAGACAGAACCAATAAAAGGGACAAGGTGGAACAAACTTCCAGTCCAAGATAAATTAGAAGGTCGGCAGGAAAGGTGTGTTTCCCTGGGGTGAGAGTGGAGCATAGACCAGTGCAGGCTGTGCCCAGGAAGTCAGCAGCAGGTCTTGGGGGCATGTGTACCAGCTACTGGACTTCCAGAGCTCTCAGCTTAAAGACAAGGGGAACAGAAAACTGGTCAGAAGAAGATTACAGGGGAACCTCTGCTGGCATTGGGGGCAGGACTCTATTGCATTGCCCACACACAGTCCAGGTCATAGTCCCAGGGCAGGGAGGAGCACTAGCAGGAAGAGGGACCCGGGACACAGTTCCAAGATGGGAAAGAGGGCTTGTGGTTGCTCAAATACCAAAGGAAAAGCCAGGAGAGCAGTGACCACACCTGTCCTTAGATCATACTACCTTGTAAGAACTGAAAACTTATAGACCTCCAGAACTAGCTCTGAAAACAGCAGCACAAAAAACCCTGAAGTTTGCAACAATGCTCCTTCCACCTCAGGAGCAGAGCCTGACAGAACATAAGGTCAAAGTCAAGAAATAGGCTGAAAAAATGAGCAAAAACAACAACAAAAAAGAACCTGACCACAGACAGTTACTATAGTGACAGGGAAGATCAAATCACAAACTCAGAAGAAGATAACAATGTCAAAACAACTATATCCAAAGCCTCAAAGACAAATGTGAATTCGTCTCAGACCCACAAAGAATTCCCAGAAGAGTTCAAAAAGGATTTTTAAAATCAAACAAGAGAGGAAGAGGAAAAACTGGGAAAAGAAATTAGGGTAACGTAAGAAAATCATGACAAAAAATAAACACCTTGGTAAAGGCAGCATAAAAAATACTGAAGAAAATAACACCTAAAAAAGCAGAATATGTCAAATGGCAAAAGAGGCACAAAAATCCACTGACAAGAACTCCTCAAAAAGCAGAATTGGTTTAATGGAAAAGAAGGTACAAAAACTCAATGAAGAAAATAATCCCTTAAAAATCAGAACTGGACACTAATGAGTCCATGAGACATCAAGAAACAATAAAACAAAATCAAAAGAATGACCAGGAAAATAGATTGAAGAGAGCTAACTTAAGAATTATTGGACTATCTGAAAGTCATGATCAAAAAAACAGCCTAGATATCATATTTCAAAAAATTATCAAAGAAAACTACATTGATGTATTAGAACCAGAAGGTAAAATAGAAACTGAAAGAATTCATTGATCACCTCCTGAAAGAGATCCCAAAATGAAATCTCCCAGGAATATTATAACCAAATTCCAGAACTCCCAGGTCAAAGAGAAAATACTGCAAGCAGCCAGAAAGAAACAACCAAATATCATGGAGCTACTGGCAGAATAACACAATATTTAACAGCTTCTAGATTAAATTATCAAAGGACTTGGAATATGATATTCTGGAGGGCAAAGGAACTAAGATTACAACCAAGAATCGCCTACCTAGCAAAAGATCCTTTGTGGGTGGTGAGAAGGGAGGAATGGGTATTTATTTGATGAAATAGAAGACTTTCAAGCATTCCTGATGAAAAGAAAAGAGCTGACTAACACTTGAACCTTACTCTCACTGGAACTGGCTCAAAAAGGGAATTAACAAACATACTCAGTTGGGTATAGAAATCTATCTTACCCTTTAGGGAAGTGGGAGAGAAGGGGGATAAGAGAAAAAGGTGAGGAGAGGGAACTATTAGAAGGGAGGGAGAACTGGGGAAGGTGGTGGTCAGAAGCAAAACATTTTTGACAAGGTATAAGGTAAAAGGAGAGAAGGATAAATGGGAGGGAGTAGGATACAGGGAAATAAATAATTAGTAATCATATTTATGAATTTGAATGGAATGAACTCATCCATAAAATAGAAGCAGACAGGAGTGGATTACATGATTTGGACATAAAGAGTAATACCACAAGCAAATTAGGGGAACATGGAATCATTTATCTGTCAGATCTGTGGATAAGGGAAGAATCTAGGACCAAACAAGAGATAGAGAGTATTGTGGAATGTAAAACAGATAATTCTGGTTGCATTAAATTGAAAAATTTTTGCACAAGCAAAACCGATGCAGCCAAGATTAGATGGAAAGCAGAAAACTGCACGGCGGTGGAGGCGGGGGAGGACAGAGAGAATTTACAGGAAGTTTTTCTGATCAAGCCTTCATTTCTCAAATACATAAAGAACTGAGTCAAATTTATAAGAATACAAATCGTTCCTCAACTGATAAGTGGTCAAAACATACGAATAAACAGCTTTCAAGCAAAGAAATCAAAGCTATCTATAGTCATATGAAAAAATATTCAAAATCACTATTGATTAGAGAAATGAAAATTAAAACAATTCTAAGGTACCACCTGACACCTATCGGATTGGTTAATGTGACAGAAAAGAAAAATGACAAATATTGGAAGAGAGGTGGAAAAATTGGGACACTAACACACTATTGGTGGAATTGTGAACTGATCCAACCATGCTGGAAGGCAATTTGGAACTATGCCAAAAGGGCTACAAAACTGTGCACATCTTTTGACCCAGCAATACCACTATTAGGTCTGTATCCCAGAGACTGGGGGGAAAAAAAAAGGAAAAGGACTTAGACTTATATGTACAAAAATATTTACAGCAGTTCTTTTTGTGGTGGCAAAGAATTAGAAATTGAGGTGATGCCCACCAATTAGCAAATGGCTGAACTAGTTGTGGTATATGATTGTGATGGAATACTGTCGTGTTATAAGAAATTATGAGCAGGCAGATTTTAGAAAAACCTGGAAAGACTCATATTAACTAATGCAAAGCGAAGTGAGCAGAATCAGGAGAACATTGTATACAGCAACAGCAATATTCTATGATGATTGGGGGCGCAGAGCCAAGATGGTGGTGTAGGAGCAGCAAGGTACGGCAGCTCCCACACAGCCACATCAAATACCCAAAAACATATGACTCTAAACAAATTTTAGGACTCTAAAATGCATACAGATATACCTCCCACTGAAGACAGCTTGGCTCGAAGGGACGATCTCGGTGCTGGGAGCCAAAACCAGCCCAGCCTGAAACCGCGGCTTTGCCCCAGGGGCAGCTGGATGAGCCAAGCAGAGCCGCAGCTGGAGCTTTGGGAGAGTGGATCTGCAGCAACTGTGGCAGTTTCCAGAATTATCAAGCCATAAGAAAAAAAGGACTAAGAGAAAGGTCAGTGGAACTCAGCTAAAATTAGGGGAGAAAAGTGGGTCCGGCCAAACTGCCTCCAAGGCAAGGAAGCAGCAGAAGCAGAGGCCCTGCAGCCTTCACGTTGCTGCTTCAGAGCTCCCGGCCTGCAGACTGCAGGGGGGCTAAGAGATTGTTCTGAGATCAAGTGCTCTTGCATTGAGTGGCCTGGATCCAGATCGTGGTCTTGGGTGGTGGTCCTGGGGTGCGTTTTCAGTGAGCTAAAACTGGTGGGGGCTGCAGCAGCCTCCTAAAAGCTCTGGCAGCTGGGAAAATCCCAGCAATTTGGGACAGAGCTTTCCCCTCTGGAAGCAGAGTTCTACAGAGCTAAAGAATGATTGACTGGCCATCATGAGCAGGGAAAAGAAGCAAAGTAAGAATAGCAACCAAACTCAAGATTCCTTCTTTGGGGACAAGAAGGATCAAAGCAGGGAACGGGAGGAAGACAACACAGTCAGAACTCCCACACCAAAAGCTTCCAAGAAACATGAAGAATGCCTAAAAGCTAGAGATCAGCTTAAGAAGGATTTTGAAAACCAAATGAGAGAAGTGGAGGAAAAATTGGGAACAGAAATAAGAATGATGCAAGAAAATCATGAAAAGAGAGTCAACAACCTGACTGAAGAAAATAACACCTTAAAAAACAGATTAACTCAAATGGCAAAAGAGGCCCAAAAAGCCAATGAGGAGAAGAATGCCTTAAAAAGTCAACTTTGCTAGATGGAAAAAGAATCTCAAAAGCTTTCTGAAGAGAATAATTCCTTTTTTTTTCCTCTTT
>CM053582.1:112941058-112976247 GCA_028627135.1 Pseudochirops cupreus | reverse complement strand
CCCCCCCCCCCCCCCCCCCCCCCCCCCCCCCCCCCCCCCCCCCCCCCCCCCCCCCCCGCCAGTACAAGGTTACAGGGATGGAAAATATAGTATCATTTGCAGGGAACCCCAAGTGGGCCAGTAAAACTTGAGTGTAGAATATGTGGTAGTTGTGGAAGGAGAGTAAAAGGCAGGAGGACTAGAAAGAGAGGAAGGGGCCAGCTTGTGAAGGGCTTTAAATACCGAAGGTATTGTAGTTTGATCCTGGACTGGGACCCACTTTTCTTGGTTAATGTGATCATAAGATTAGGTGTCCTTGGTGGATATATTCCATGAGTTTGGAGTGGAAGATCATGACCCCTGGGATTGACCCTGAAAGGGAACAAGGCTGCTCCTGTGTCTCCTTGGGCCCCCACACTCACTGCAGGATCTTTGGTGAGGCTCATGATGACAACAGATGCCAAGCTATGTTAGGTTGGTGTCATGATCTGGAGACAGGAAGCCCTGGGTTCAGATCCTGCCTTAGACATTTCTTAGCTTTGGGCCCACCTGATTTATTTTAGTGGGTTGCAGTGAGGATCCAATGAAATGATGTGCATAAAGTGCTTGTAAACAAGGTGCTCCATAAATCCACATTATTATTGGGCCAGTCTCCTTGTTCTGCAGCTGAGGGATCTGAAACCCAGAGCTGAAATGACATGCCTGGTGTGGGAAGGGGATTGGTCAGTGGTCCACAGACGACTAGAGTCAGTGTCTCCAGGTTACCAGCATGATGCTTCTTGTATGGTACTGTGGTTAAATCCCAGATTGGAGTTTTGAGGTCCCTCCCCCAAGTCCATCTTAACCCAGGCTCAGGAGAACAGGAATGTCCAGTAATCTAGATGTGGTCTGCACAAATTCCTGGCTTGGCCAATGCATACTCGAGTGGCAGGATCAGAGAAGGGAAAGAGCCCTGGGATGGGGAATCATATCCACCATGAACGTGTGGCCTCAGGGATGCCATTTAAGTTCTTTGGGCCTCTGCTTTTTCATCTGTGATGTGAGTGGCTGCACCAGGTGGTCCCTTAGGGGCTGGAGGATCTCAGGTTCAAATCTGGAAGAGATCTTAGGGATCATCTAGTCCTGCCTCCTCATTTTACATATGAGAACACTGAGGCCCAGGACCATGAAGGGACCTGCCCCAGGTCACACAGGTATTAAGGGGAAAAACTGATTGGAACTCAGGGCCCATGACTTAGAATTTAGCACTCTTTCTAAAATAACTTTGTTTGATTTTTGGTCTATGTCCTAAGACCCTTCCCAGCTCTGACATTCTGTATCCTAAGGCCCTTCTCAGCTCTGACATTCTGTGTCCTAAGGGCCCTCCCAGCTCTGACATCTTGTGTTCTAAGGGCCCTCCAAGTTCTGACATTCTGTGTTCTAAGGGCCCTCCCAGTTCTGACATCCTGGGTTCTAAGGGCCCTCTCAGCTCTGACATCCTGTGTTCTAAGGGCCCTCCCAGCTCTGACATTCTGGGTTAAAGAGGCCTATTCACTTAATGGGCGTTTCTTCACTCAAAGTGAGAACTTGAAAAGACCTTAGCTTAAAAGGCCAAGGTCTCCCACTGCATCCTGGACCATCTCCAGACGTCCTTATCTATGTCTGGCTACTGGACCCAGATAGCTCCGGAGGAGAAAGTGAGGCTGGTGACTTTGCACAGCCCTGCCTCATTTAAATGCAGTTCACTTGAATGTCATGTCATCATCTCCCTGATGTCATGATCTTCTTTGAGAAGGAAGGACAAACCACAACCACAAGCTCTGACATCCTGTGTTCTGACCTCCCCTCCCAGCTCTGACATCCTGTGTTCTACGGGCCCTCCTGGCTCTGACATTTTGTGTCTAAGGGCCCTCCCAGTTCTGACATTCTGTGTCTTAGGGCGCTTCCAGCTCTGACATTCTGAGTTCTAACCTTTCCTTCCAACCCTGACATATGCCCTCTTGGTGAGATACCAGGAAACCCTTCATTTCAATGGGAGTCCCGAATCTGTTGTTCCTAAAATATGTAGTGTTTTGAGTCAGTGCTGTTCCACTGCTGGGCCCACAACAATTATTATATCATTACTCGTAATTAGCATTTAGAGACAGGAGGGTTACCCCGACAAGGCCCTTTTGTATGGCAGCAGAAATAGCAGCGGAAAGCCATTCTGGGGTTGTGTGTTTGGCAGACAGCACCCACCCGGCAAGCCCTCGCTTTGAAAGTATGCTCAGCAGAAGCAAGATTTTGTGCCTTTTATTACAATTTTTTTGTTGTCCCCACCCCCAGCCAGAGTTGGAAGGCAGCACTAAGTCAATTAGGCAGCTGCCTGGGAGCATAAAGTGGGGGATGGCTTAAAGCCAAGGATGCTCGGGTGCCTGTCTCCACTGCTGTCGCCACGGCGCTGTGAGTTTCTAGCCTGCCTGCTTCTGCTGCTCTGTCCCCTCTTCCATCAGACTTCCCTCTTTTCCCAACACCCCATTCTCCTGACCTGGTGCTATGAGTCATCCTCATGGGGCCAAGAGCTAAAAGACACCTTAGAGGTCATCCAGCATGACCTTTTTTAACAGAGCAGGAAACTGAGGCTTAGACAAGGGAAATTACTTGCTCAAGGTCACCCAGGAAGCAGGGCCGGGATTTGAACTCAGGTCCTCTCATTCTCAACTCAGTACTTTTACTGTGCCACACAGTTCTTTTTTGGAGGTTCAGATCACAGGTCTTTAGCACTAAAAGGATTTAGAGATCATCACATCCAGCCCTCTCACTTTTTACAAATCTGGAAACTGAGGCTGGAGGGGAGTCACTCGCTCAAGTAATTGAGAGATCTTTTTTTTATAAACATAAAACTGGGATTAGACAATGGACCTTTTGATTTTGAGCCTTGAGTCTGTTATGCCCAGGAAATCCCTGACCCTGGTTTTATCTGCCTTTAGGCTCTCTCCTGTTGTCTCTGGGGGAATCTAGGGTATATCTGGAGAAGGAAATCCCAAGGATGTTGTCCCAGCCACAGGCAGGGTAGGGGGAGATGGCCCTGGCAGAGATGTCCTGAGTTCCAATCACAGCTTTTCCTCTTAGTACCTATGTGACCTGGGGCAGGTCCCTTCATTGTCCTGGGCCTCAGTGTCCTCATATGTAAAATGAGCAGGCAGGACTAGATGATCCTTAAGATCTCTTCTAGATTTGAACCTAAGATCCTCCAGCCCCTAAGGGACCACCTGGTGTAGCCACTTACATCACAGATGAGGAAGTAGATGCCCAAAGAACATAAGTGGCCCTGCCTCTATAGATTTGGCTCTTGTCCTGTTGGATTTTCGCTCAAGGACAATCTCTAAAATGCTGGGTTTCTAATTCTGATGATCAGAGAAGGGTCTGCCCCATAAGAGTGTTGTGCTTTGCTTCCTGGTAAAGGCAGAGAACTGCCTCTGTGGATGAGGTGGTGCAGGGGTGACCCACAGCTTCCTCTCCCTTCTCTAGCTGAAGATCTCATCCACTTTGGGTTTTTTGTTTTGTTTTGGAGGGAAGAAGGCAAGGCAGTTGGGGTTAAGTGACTTGCCCAAGATCACACAGCTAGTAAATGTCAAGTGTCTGAGGCCAGATTTGAACTCAAATCCCCCTGACTCCAGGACCAGTGCTCTATTCACTGCTCCACCTAGCTGCCCCAATCTCATCAACTTTGACTATCAACACTGCCCTATCTGTCTGCTTCTATGTAGGTTCCAAATGGCTTTTGGGGATACCAGAGAGTGTCAGAGGTGGGAAGACCTGTAGAACAGAGAATATCAGAAACTGGCAATGGAGCATTTATTAAACACTGGGGATACAAATGAGAAAAGCAAGCAAGAGAGTCTCTACCCTCAAGAAGCTTACATTCTTTAAAATTTTTTTAAAAACATTTCATTTTTTCAATTACATGTAAAAACAATTTTTAACCTTCATTTTTTAAAAGAACAATTTTGAGTTCCAAATTCTTTCTCACCCTCCCTTTTCTTCTCTATCATTGAGAAGGCAAGAAGTTTGATAAAGGTTATACCTGTGTAGTCATGTAAAACATATTTCCATGTCAGTCTTGTTGTGAAAAGCACAGAAAAATAAGGTAAGAAAAGTAAAGAAAGCAAAAAAAAAAAGCAAAAAACTTCCAACAACAAAAAACCCCCAGTATGCTTTGATCTGCATTCAGACTCTTTCAGTTCTTCCTCTGGAGGAAAATAGCATTTTTCATCATAAGTCCTTCCGAATTGTCTTAGATCATTGTATTGATGAGAAAAACAAAGTCATTCACAGTTGATCATCCTTAACAATATTGCTGTGATAATGTTCTCCCGATTCTGCTCATTTCACTTTGTTTCCGTTCGTGTAAATCTTCCCAGGTTTCTTTGAAACCATTCTGCTTATCATTTCTTTTAGCACAATAGTATTCCATCACAACTTGTTCCGTCATTCCTCAATTGATGGGCATCCCCTCAATTTTCAATTCTTTTTCACCACAAAAGAGCTACTATAAATATTTTTGTACATATATGTTCTTTTCTTTTTTAATCTCTTTGAGATACAGATCTAATAGTGGTATTTTTGGGTCCTTTTGGCGTAATTCCACATTGTCCTCCAGAATGATTGGATCAGTTCACAACTTCACCAACAGTATAGTGTCCCAATTTCTCCACATCCCCTCCAGCATTTATCATTTTCCTTTTCTGTCATATTAGCCAATCTGATAGGTGTGAGGTGGTACCTCAGACTTGTCTTAATTTGCATTTCTCTAACAATAGTAATTTAAAGGATTTTTTCATATAACTATAAGTAGCTTTGATTTCTTCATCTGAAAACTGTCTGTTTATAAAGAAGCTTACATCCTAATAGGAGAAGACAGTACATAAAGGGGAGCTAGAAAGGGAGGGGAGGTCTATGTGCTGTAGGATAGCTGGAGATGTCTGGAACCTGTTGTGGAGGCCTAAAACTGAGCAAGGTCAGGACAAAGTTGGCCTATCAAAGCCATTTTGGTGCTTGATATTAAATGGACTAATTAATGGTGGTTCATGGGTAGAGTCCAGTTTGCTCATGGGGAGGCAGTGGAGATGCTGGCCTGGGGGAATGGCATGGCTGGAGAAGAGCTTTGTCTTATGACTACCTTAGAATAGAATGTCAGAGCTGGGAGAACTGTAGAACACAGGATGGCAGAGCTGGGAAGACCCTTAGAACACAGAATGTCACAGCTGGGAAGGCCCTTAGAACACAGAATGTCACAGCTGGAAGGGCCCTTAGAACACAGAATGTCAGGACTGGGAGGGGCCTTGAAACACAGGATGTCAGAGCCAAGGTGGGGTGCTTAGGGATAGACAAGGTCACACAAGTTAGGCCAGTACTAGAACCCTCAAAAGGAGACAAGGGAAAGACTTGATTGCCCTGAGCTTTAAAAATAGTATGAGGATTTTTTTTTCTGAGCCTTTGACTTTTCATTTGAAAGAAGATTAAAATGATGAGGATGATAAGTGACCTGATTCCATTCATTTGGGGAGATTTAATTCCCAATGAACACTCACAGCCATTAGCTTGTTTTGATCCTCCCAACAACCTTGTGAAGAAGGTAGGGCAAGGATTATTCCCATTGGATAGATGAGGAAACTGAGGTCCAGAGATTGATGAAGTGCTTGGTGACCAGCCAGGGCTAGGCCAGCAACCCTGCTTATGGCTGGGCTGGATGAGGCCCTTTCTTCCCCTCCTCCCTCTCCCTTCCATCCCCAGAGACTCTAGCATTGCTGTTTCCTCCTCTGATTTCAGTGACCTAGAACTACAGCTGAAATCTGTTCCCTAGCTCTTCCCTGGGGACAGGAAGGATCAAGATCAGATATCTGGAGCTGGAAGGGACCTCAGGGGCAATCTAGTTCAATCTCTCATTTGAAGGGGGAGAAACTGAGGTCCAAGGCTGTAACTTTACCCAGTCAGGGTCTTCACAGGTGGAATTTGAACTAAGGTCCTTTGATTCCAGAACCAGTGTGACCTTTCTACTATCTGACTCTCTGCTGTTTTTCCAAATCACTTTTTTAAAAGTTTATTGATGTTTTTTGTCTTTATATCAGTTATTTCACCCTCCCCTCCAGATTGAAGCCTCCCTGTTTTCAAAGAAAAACAATGAACTTATAGCATCGGATACAGTGAGCACATCTGAGAGTATCTATGATGTAGTGTCCTAGGAAATGCCTGCCTTTCTGATGTAAGGGAGTCCTGGAGTGTAGTCGTGTTAATGTGGACTGGGGCTCAGGAAGCCAGATGTGCTTGGGGCAGTGTAGAGGAAAGAGCCTTGAAGAGGGAGTCAGGACACCTAGAGTTTAATCCTAGCCCTGCCACCAATTGATGTGACTCTGGGTCAGTTGTCTCACTTCTCTTCGACTCAGTTTCCAGATCAGTAAAACAGGGGTGGGGTGGGACTGGCGTATGGTCTTTTAAGGCCTTTTCCAGCTCTGTGTGCCAAGGACCATAGAAGTTCCTGCTTGGAACCTTGAATTCTCTTCCCTTTCATAGGGACCACCAGGTTGAGCTTCCTCTTTCTCTTCCCTTCCTTTCCCCCTTTATCTTCTGTATCTTCCCTGTGTCCAGAAGAGGCCATCTGGGAGGTCAATAACAAGTATCTTATGGTCAGGTCTGCCAATGTAAAAGTCCTCTTCCACCCCCAAGCAGACTGGAGCTGGTCATTGTTGTATCTAATCAACCAACGAACAAGCTGTTAGGAAGTGCTTACTGTATGTGAGGAACAGAGCTAGGTGTTGGGGATACAAATCAGATTAATGCCACAGTAGTCCCCATCATCCAAATAACATTGCTTCCCTTCTTCCCCCCCCTCCAAGTTCAGCAACAGCTGTGCCTGTAATCTCTCTGTGTCCCAGATTTTGGAAGGATTCCTTTGGATTCAGAATCTGTCATGCCAAACTCAATCCCCATCTCACCCCTTTCATCTGTGGCTAGTGAAAGATAAATGAGTAAGAAACCAAAGGTTCTAGCTTCCAAGCATGTTGATTTCTTAAACAATGCATGCCAATTGCATAATAAATTAGGACCAGACCTCCTCAGTTTAGGGCTGGAGCCTGAATACAAGCGGAGACAGATTTTTATGCATTGAAAACAATCAAATATTAATTAAAGCAATTAACCAGGATACAAAATTAGGTAATCTGATTTCTAATTGAAGGAAAGATAAAGGACTTTCCAAGTTGGGAGGGGGATTGTGAAGAGGTACAATTCTTGGAAATCAGAAAAAGAGATGTCTCACTCTGCCCAAATGTCTGTATTTAATCAAAGCAAACAGTAATTGATGGACCAGTATGAAGTCAGTTTTCAGATAAGATGCGTGGGTTGCTTGAGATGTATAATTGTGAGAAAACTCCTTGCATCAATCTTTTCATCTGACCAGATCTCTAGTCACCATAATCTAAGTCTTTAGTTAAGGGTCTCTAAAACAACAGGTAGGGGTGGTCCAGTTTCCCAGCCATTTGGGGCTAGCTTCAAACAATGCAATAAAATTCTCGCACATTTCCCGTATTTAAATCTTCTTAAAGACTCTGGAAGGGTTTGTTTGTTTTACTAGAAGGTGGTTCATGAGCTGAGTCTTAAGGGAGGGGAGCAATTCTGGGGGTGGGGCGGGGCTTTGGCTTCCTAAGCAGTGGGGAATAGAGGTGACACAGTGGATGGACCATACCTATAATTGAGTAGAAAGAGAACTGAGCTAGCTCTGGGATTGAGTCACAAGATGAAGTCAGTTTGGGTTACCAAATTCCCACAATTAGCCACTTGCTGTTCCAATCCCCTCAATTAGAGGTGTCATACAAGTCCCTTCCAGGTTACCACCCCTTCCAGGTCTCTATAAATCTTCTCTTCTGTTCTTTACCCCTAGGGAGCTGAAGGATTAGGACTGGTTTTTAATTCCCCTCCCCCTCATACTGAGAAATATTTTAAGTTTCAAATTTTGTGGCCAGAAGGAAAGGATTTCAGACCTGACTGCTGGCTCAGATACCATTTTCTCCATAAAGCCCCTTCTGATTCCCCCCCCATCCTAAGTTTTCTTCCAGGATATTGCCTGGATCTTTCCTTCCTGATTGTGTCATTCTGTCTGGTATCCCAGTCATTTCTGTTCTTACCTTCCAAGTGGAGAGAGCCATTGATGAGGAATCAGAGTGAGGAATTTGAACTCTGTTTAGATTCTTTATGTGTGACCATAGTAAATCACCATCTGGGCTTCTGTAAATCATCTTCTGAGCCTGGTTTTCCTAATCTGGAAAATGAGGACAAGATACCCTTCTGGGGTCTCTCCTAGCTCTCTGTGCTAAGATCTTAAATTATAAGGTCTTTGTGAATTGGGTCTATGTAGAATCTGCAACTATGACCTCCCCTGCCCCAACACAGGGTTTAGAAGGCAGAAGGCATGGAATATTTAGTCACTGTCAGTGGCATTGAATTGAACAGACAAGAGAATGTTTGGGGGGCAAGGCTAGAGGAGGCTCAGCTGGCAGGTGTGGGGACTATGAGGGGTCAAGGTCTGGAGTTAGAGCAACTGCAGATGGGAGCTGAAGCACCATTATCCCAGAGTCCTAGAGGCCAGGTTGGGGTCCTGAGGCCCAGGTTCTCCGGGGAGCCTCTGTGGGCCAGGGCTGGACCTCTAAGTGGGCCATGACATCTGGTTTTAAGGGCTACTTATGAGGGCTGAAGACAGCTGTGCAGGGGGTGGGGCAGGCTTTAACCTGCAGCCCTAGGGTAACACTTTGGGAGTTGGATTGGGTATCTCTCTCGCTCCTTCCCTCCCAACTTGATGGATTGCTTTAGAATTGGTTACTGGGGCATTGTCCCTCCATCCATTTCATTACATTCACTTAATTTTGCTTATTTTATTTTTTCTTGATTACATGTAAAAACAATTTTTAACATAACGTTTTTAAAATTTTGAGTTCCAGATTTTTCCCTTCCACCTCCTCTCCCCTCCTTGAGAAGGCAAGTAACTTTCTATAGATTATACATGTGCAGTCATGCAAAACATTTTCCTATTAGCCATGTTGCAAAAGAAAATAGACAAAAAAATCCTAATTGCATTCAGACTCCACCAGTTCTTTCTCTGGAGGTAGATGGCATTTTTCATCATGAGTCTTTTGGGATTGTCTTTGATCATTGTATTGATGAGAATAGCTAACCCTAAATTTACAGCTGATTATCATACAGTGTTGCCATTAATGTGTACGGTGTTCTCGGTTCTGCCCATTTTACTTTTCATCAGTTCATATAAGTCTTCCCAGGTTTTTCTGAAGTCTACCTGCCCACCATTTCTTATAGTACAATAGTATGCCATTACATTCATATACCGAAACTTGTTCAGCCATTCCCCAATTGATGGGCATTCCCTCAATTTCCAGTTCTTGGCCACCACAAAAGAGCTGCTGTAAATATTTTTGTGTTTATCGGCCCTTTTCCTTTTCCTTTGATATTTTTGGGATGCAGACTTTGGGATGAAGATTCATCTTCCTGAATTCAAATCTGGCCTCACATACTTACTAGCTATGTGACCCTGGATAAGTCACTTAACCCTGTTTGTCTCAGTTTTCTCATCTGTCAAATGAGCTGGAAAAGGAAATGGCAAAACACTCCAAAATCTTTGCCAAGAAAACCCCAAATGGGGTCACAAAGAATTGGACGTGACTGAAACAACTCAACAACAACAAAAACCTGAAAGTAGTTTTAATTTGCATTTCTCTACTCAAGTGATTTAGAGCATTTTTTTATGCAGCTATAAGATAGCTTTGATTTCTTCTTCTGAAAACTGTCTATTCATATTTTTGACCATTTATCTATTGGAGAATGACTCATATTCATATAAAATTGACTCAGTTTTTTATATATTTGAGAAATCAAGCCTTTATTGGAGAAACTTGCCATAAAAATTTCCCCTTGGTTTCCTACTTTTCTTCTAATCTTGGCTGCATTGGTTTTATTTGTGCAAAACCTTTTAAATTTAATATAATTATTTATTTTCTATTCCACATCCATACCTCTTGTTTGATCTTAAATTCTTCTCTTATCCATAGATCTGTCAGGCAAAATATTTCACACTCCCCTAATTTGCTTATATTACATTCACTTGTAGTGGGCTCTGTGACCATTTTCCTCTCACAAAATTGGGCTGTCCCAAAAGTCTTAATGTAGTTTTAAGCTTATTTTAGGACACCAGTATAAGCTTCCTGATGGCAGGAACTCTGTCTGCCCTCTTTCCTTCCCTCCCTCTGCCAATGTGGCAAATACCTGCTTCCCCTCCCAATTTTGTATTTATTGTCTTCCCGTTTATAATATGCTGTGTGTATTTTTTTTATAAGTGGCCTTGTTGTTTCCTTCATTAGAATGTTAGCTCCTTGCTAGGAGGGGTTATCTTGTTCTTTGTACTTGTGTCCCCAGCACAACACCTGTTTAGATGTAGTGGCTGGTGTTTAATAAATGCCCACTCCTTCCCCACACCCCCAAGCCATCAGGGTTAAGTGACTTGTCCAGGGTCACACAGCTAGTAAGTATCAAGTGTCTGAGGTTAGATTTGAACTCAGGTCCTCCTGTCTCCAGGGCTAGTGCTCTGCACCACCTAGCTGCCCTAATAAATGCTTCTTGATTGTTTGACATATCTATTATGTGCCAGGCATTGTACTAGGTAATGGAGATGGCAAAACAGTTGGTAGATAAGAAAAGTCTCTGGAAGGGTTTTTCACTAGAAGGTGGTTCATGAGCTGAGTCTTAAGGGAAGTGGGGTGGGGCTGCAGCTTCCTAGGCAGTGGGGAATAGAGGTGACATGGGGGATGGAGAGTTGATTTGGGGAAACCATAGATCGTCCAGTTTTGCTGGGATTTGGAGTGTGGATGAGAGCAGTGTGCCATCAGCCTGGAAAGGTGGATTGGAGACAGATGAAGTCCGAAGTTGAATTTCTATTTTATCCTGGAGGCAGGAGGAAGCCACTGACATTTCTTTAGTGGGGAAGTGACATGGTGTGGGTCCCATGGTGTCAAGCACAGACTGCTGTACGTACAGCCAGCCAATTACCAGTCCTTTCGGGGACTGAGCAGAGCAGTTCTGCAAAGCCAAGATGCCCAGAGCCATCTATATTTATACCATTTTGAACCTCTTTTCTTACCCAGAAAAAAAACACTGCATAAAATCCTCCCTAATCACTAAGTCCCCTGTAAGGGAAGCCAGTAAGACCTTTGAAAGGCAGATAATATGGTGAACAGAGCCCTGGGCTGGGAATTGGGAGATGGGTTCTGGTTCTGGTTCTTAAGTATTAGCAAGTCACTAACCCCTCTCTGGGCTTTGATTTCTTCATCCATAAAACAAGGGGAATGGACCAGGTGATTTTGAAGGTACTTTCTAATGCTAATACTGAATCTTGTGCTCATAGAGTCGGAAGGGACCATGGAAACAGAGGCTGAGAGAGATTAGGTGACTTGCCTAAGGCCATACAGGTTAAAAAGAGGAAGAGTCGGGATTTGAACCCAGTTCCTCCAAATCCAGTGCATTTTTCACAGCACCACTGTCAGTCAACAAACATTTATTAATAAACATTTACTGTGCATGTTGGGTACTGTGCTAAGTCTGGAGATAGACAGACAGAGCTTGAATACTAATGAGGAGATGACAGAGACAGAGAGAGAGAAAGCAGAGACAGAGAATCAGGCAGAGGGAGGCAGAGAAAGGGAAGAGAGAAGGGGGGAATGGAGTGGGGGGGAGAGAGGATTTGTGATGTCTTTGCCCAGGTGAAGAAACTCTTATCAGTGCTGGCCCACACCTTATCTGCAAATTCTAGTCTTGGAGAGTTGCCTAGAACTCTGAAGGTTAATTGACTTGCCCAGAGTCACGAAGGTAGTATCTGTTGGTCAGAATTTGAAGCCAAGTCTTTCTGATTTTATTGGTTGACTTTCTAATCACTGTACCCTCCTGCTTGGGGGAGGGGTTTGGAGAAAGGAGGCATCAGGAAGGTATTTATAAAGTGGTACAGGTAGGTGGTGAAATAGAGAGTGCCAGGTCTAGAGTTAGGAGGATATGAGTTCAAATGTGGCCTCTGAAACTAGTTTTGTGTTCCTGGGCAAGTCACTTAACTCTTTTTGCCTCAGTTTCCTAATCTGTAAAATTAGCCTGAAGGAGGAAATGGAAAACTATTCCAGTATCTTTGCCAAGAAAACCCCAGATATTGTCAAGGAGAATCAAATATGGCTAAAAAAGGACTAAACAACAACTTGAAGTGTCTTGAAGGAAACCAAGGACTCAGGGTCTGGGGTGAGAAGGGAGAACTGTACATCCTAGGAATGGAGTAGGACAGCCAATGCAAAAGCAAGTAGAAGGGAGATGGAATGTGGATTATGGGAAGCAGCAATTAGGCCTAGTTTATCACAAAGTGAGAGGAATAATGTGGGAGACTCCTGGTAAGCTGGGAAGTTCTTGGATTTGAACTATGGGATTCTGCTAAGAATCAGGCCAGCTTTAAGCAGAGCCTGCTAGTTGGGGATGCCAGTTGTTAAAATTTCATGTGCACTCGTTCAGTCGAGTCTGACTCTCCATGACCCCATTTGGAATTTTCTTGGTAAAGATACTGAAGTGGTTTGCTATTTCCTTCTTTGGCTCATTTTTACAGATGAGGAAACCGAGGCAAACCAGGGGCAGTGACTTGCCGGTGTCACCCAGCCAGCAAGGATTTGAGGCCAGATTTGAGCTCAGGTCTTTCTGACTCCAGGCTGAGCTCTCCATCCACTTCACTACTTAAACCTAGGAATTCGATGATCACTACCAGTCAATACTTGATTTGTTGTTTGGTCGATTGTCTGGAGACAAAGTGATGGAGAGAATGTTAACAATGCAGATTACGATTTACAGTTACGCCATGGGCACACATACTTGTTTTTTTCTTCCAGAGAGCTTGTTGTTAAACATTTGCCAGCACCAGGCAATCTGGATAGGGTAGTGGGGTGGTAGGGCACCACCTTTGGGAAGGGAGTGAGGGGAGACTGTTCCAAAGTCAGAGCTGGAAGGATTGGTTAAAATGCGAATGACAAGAGGAAACTGAGGCCCCGGGGAGGATTTTCAGACCCCCTTTACATTAGGTGAATCAGATGTCAAGTAGCCCTTCTCCAGATGCCCCAGAGGGCCTGGCGCAGAGCCAGCTGAAGCGAGTGCCAGGTGCTAGGTGCAGGTGCCAGGCTCCCTCCACGTTCCGCCAATGGGCAAAAGTGCCGCACTACAGAGGAGGGCTCAGGGGTGGGGCTACCGCGGTCGGCATCCCTGCTTCCAGCTGGCTCCCCTTATGTTTCTCTGCCTCTTGCCTGCCGGCCTCTCTCGGGGCTGAAACGTTCCCCCGCCCCCTTCCCCCGGCGGGAAGGCCTGGGTCCCCGCGGGCTAGTTTCCCACGTGGGTGTGGCGCAAGAGCTAGAACCCGGCCCGGGTTTGGAGCAGGGGTTCGGCCCGCGCGTGCGCACTTGCCACCAGCTCCTTTCCTCCCCCCCTCCCCTTTTCTTCTCTCCCCTCCCGCCCCTTCCTCCTTCTTACTGGTTTCAGTAAGGGGGGGCGGGAGAGGCGAAGCCGGAGCTTGGCTTCAGCCAATGGGCTGGGGGCCCGCGGGCCCGGCCCCCTCCTTCCCTCGAGCGCGGCCCAATCGGAGTTTACTACAATGTTGTGGGGCACGGGGAAGGGGGGGAGCTGAGGAGGGAATGGGGGAGGGGGAGGCGTGCGAGCGCGCGTGAGGGCCGCGAGGGCCGGGGACGGTCGGCAGGGGGAGGCGCGCGCCAGGCCGCCGGTTCCTTCCTTCCTCCCTTCTTTCGCCCGCTCGCTGGTTCTGGCGGTCGGTTGGTCAGTCAGTCAGGCGGGCAGCCCGCGAGGCGGCGGCGCCTCCTGCCATTGTTCCTCAGGCGGCGGCGGGAGAGGGAGCGGCGCGAGCATCCCGAGCCGTGCACAGTGAGGTGAGGCGAGGCGGGCCGGGGCTGGGGCTGGGGCTGGAACCGAGGCCGGGTCGGGCCGGGCCGGCGCGGAGCTGTCCCCGAGGGGACGGTCCTGGCGCCGCAGCCTCTTTGTCTGCGGCAGCGCCCCCGGAATTCCCGGGCCGGGCGGCCCCGAGGCCCCGCCGCGGGAAGAGGCTCCCCTTATGTGGCAGGGAACGGGGTGATTTGGACGGGTGGGGAAACTGAGGCCCAGGGGGCGAGGGACTCGCCCAAGGTCACCCTGCAAGCTCGAAACCAGGACCTCTGGCGGCGGGTCTGGTGCTGGGGCTCGAGCCCCTTGTTTTCCCGATGAGGGCTCTGGGGCTCGCGGATGTCGGGGCGCAGACCGGGGGTGGGGGGATGAAGGGGGATGGAGGATTTCCAAGAAGTTTTTTTTCTTTTTCCTTGTCCCCCTCCCCTTCTGTGCAGGTCATGCAGGGTCCGCGGCCAGGCACTGCCTCACTGGGGGCACCTCTCCTTTCCTAGGTTCCTAGACGTTATTATTAATCCTTATTGATATCGCCTTGTTATGGCAATAACAATAGCCAACATTTACATAGCATTTTACGCGTTATCTCATGCTGTCCCCACCACCATCCTGGGAGGTAGATGCTCTCATCCCTGGCTTACAGATGAGGACACCGAGGCTGAGAGGTTCGGTGATTTGTCTGGAGTCACCCAGCTAGTCAGGGACTGAGGCAGGACTGGGACTCAGGTCTTCTGGATGTCCAAGTCCAGCACCTAAGTACCTCTAGAACCAGAAGGGATCAACCACCTTGTCTTAACAGAGGAGGAAATCGAGGACCAGAAGACCTGCCCAGGGTCATCTGAGACCAGTAAGTGGCGAAACCTCGATTTGGACCCGGATCCTCTGACTCCTAAATCCTGTGCTTTTCCCTCCTCACTGCCTGTGTTGCCTCTATAAATCTTTACAGAGTGTTTTCTTCATTTCAACTCTGTGCAATTATTATTATTCCCACTTTAAAGAAGGGGAAAATGAGGCTCAGGTGGCATGACTAGTCTTGGTACTGGAACCCTGCAAAGGTTTTGACACGATAGTTGACTATAACATGCTTCAGGATGGGAGGAAGAGAGCAAACTGTAAGCTTTGAAATGCCACAGGGTATATGCATATGAGAGATGATAGTTTATATTTATATGTAAAGTTTTCAAAGCACTTTTCTCTTGGCCAACTTGTTCGAGGAAATGGAATTATTTAGAGTTCATATGACTCATTCATAGTCACACAGTACAAATTTGAACTCAAGTCTCTAGAATCACAAATCCAGGGTTCATTCCACTTCCCTGTTACCTTCTATCATAGTGCTTGCTGGTACTTTGGTGGCAGATTTCATCCTACTTCTTAGTGAGATGGTTTTGGGCATTTGAGAAAAATACACTTTTTAACAGTCTCTCAATTTGAAAGATTAAATATCTATATTCTTTCTTTTTAGGATTCTGTAGAATCAGAGGGTTATTTTTTGGCATTATGACCACACACACACACACACACACACACACACAATAATAAAGTTTACTAAAGATTGTATTGTCACATTACCTATGCAGATATTAGGTACTAGACTTGTCCTTAGAATTTCATCATCAAGCTGTTACTGGTGAGATTTTGCCCAAACAGGTTTATTCTTCCTAGGAACAGGCATTCTCTTGAGAGAGAAAGTGATCTCATGTGGAACAAATTGCTGATGGATTGGTTTCTAGCCACATGATAGTGACTGTCATGCGGTTGTTTTCTTGACTGTACTCAGTTATAATTGAATAGTCTTTGGAGACTTTCTGGCATGTGTATTAGAGATTTTTTTGAAAGATGCTAAGCTTTTTTTTTTGTTGTTGTTAAGTAATTTGGATGGTTTCACAGCTGCTATTTTGTTCTTTCTGCTTTTAGGGAAAACTGAAATAAATGGTTATGCTCTGAGTATTATTATAGTGGGTTTTATGGCTCATCATGAGGATATATGGCAGTTCTTTTATTCCTTACTCTTTCCATTGTCTGTCTGAATTTAAACTGAAACCTTTGTTGGTTTGGCCTTTTACTTCAAGCCACCATTTTCCTTTTCTCAAGTCCCATTTAATCCCAGTTCTGTTCTTGTAATATACATTCCTACTGAAAAATGAAGATGTAGGCTACAGCCCTCTTTCCATTCTGTAAATCTTATCAGTTCTTTGCCTTCTGGATATTGAAATTTTTAGAAATTCATTTTCTAGATGAAACCTAAATCAATAATAATAACTTTTATATAACACGTACTGTATACCAGGCAATGTGCTAAGGGCTTTACAATTATCTCATTGGATCTTGTTTTCAGTGTTTTCATTTTGTTTTCCATTTCTTAAATATAAGGTGGCATTTATTAGTATTCCTACCCAGAATTCTGGAAGTGACTTTCTTGTGGGAGTGGGTAGGGAGGGGTCAAACTTTTAGTTCTTATTAAGGAGAAAATATTCCTTAAAAAAGTTTTATTCTGCTAACTCCATTAACTAGCCAACCAGGACTGAAAAATCAAGAGAACATTTGTGTTTCTGGCACATTTGTGTTTGAGTTATGTTTCCCTTAGTTAAAACAGTGATATTTAGCAGAGGTTGACAGCTTCCTGTGATTCTTTCCAGTTCTTAAGTTACACATTTCAAATAAAAATTCATTGGCCTTTCAATGGTGTAGATCACAAGGAAAGGAGAAAGGGTAAATTGGTATGTGCTTATATTTAATTAAACTTTGAAATTAATATAGATTCTTCAGTCAGGAAAATTTGCTTTGGACCTTAAAAATCTCTACATGAAATTTCCATTCAGGTTTTTAAGTTTGTTCAAGATGTGTTCCAGAAGTTTTAGAACCAGACACAGGAGCTGATTTTTTCAGCTGTGTGATTGAAAACTAGAAATATGGAAATTGATTGTGTTGGTAGTGTTGTCATTAGTAACAGGTACTATATTTACACGGTATCTCTCTTCCAAGTATCCTAAGACATATTTGATACAGAATTTTATTGATAGTCTTTTTAGGAAGATAGCCAATGGAAAGTTTTCTAGTAATAGTCAAGAAGATTGAATATAACGAATTGAAGAAATTCAATTTCCTAGGTTCAGTACAA
Source organism: Pseudochirops cupreus (assembly GCA_028627135.1). Lineage (NCBI taxonomy): Eukaryota > Metazoa > Chordata > Mammalia > Diprotodontia > Pseudocheiridae > Pseudochirops > Pseudochirops cupreus. The sequence continues at coordinate 112,959,170 of CM053582.1, read as the reverse complement.
CAAACATTTATTAAGGGCTTGCTATGTACCAGGTGCTGGTGTTGGCTACAAAAACAGACAAGTGATAGTCTCTGTCCTTAAGGAGTTTATATTTTACATATGGTGTGGTCCAGCATGTTTACAGTTAAATACTAGATTTATACAAAATTAATACAAAGTTATTTCATGGTGGGGGAGGACACTAAGGGGGGGAGAAGGGAGAGAGGAATCAGGAAGATGCCCTTGTGGGAGATATCACTTGAGATCAGCCTCAGAGGGAATTAGGAAATTCCAAGGAATGGAGGTGAGGCAAGAGGCCCTTCCAGGCTGGAAGAGTGAGGATGCATGTGTATTCACAGAGGTGGGGAGGAGAATTCTGGTGTTAATGGAATACAAACCTTTAGTGAAACGACCCTGAAATTTCCCCAGATCTTAATTTTTTTTTTCATAAGGAAAATCTTCTTGATCTCCATTTCAAGCCACTGGGGCTTCATTGTGTGCCAAAAGGGTTCTCAGCCTGGGTACTTAAATAAGTAAGGATAAGCCCAGGGTCTATGAGAAACTTTTCAAGGGGATGTGGGAATATTTGGTAAATAACTATATAATTTGATTAAAATTAACATTTTAATTTTATTTCTTTTTGCTTTTTGGAGGGCAGTTGGGGTTAAGTGACTTGCCCAAGGTCACGTGGCCAGTTTTTGTGTTGTGTGTGGGAGGTCGGATTTGAACTCGGGTCCTCCTGACTCCAGAGCCAGTGCTCTGTTCGCCGTACCACCCAGCCACTCCTTAATTTTATTTCTTATGAACATATCTATAACTCTAGAATTTACTTCCTTTCACATTGAATAGGGAATGATGGAGCTATCTCCCTCTTAGAATGTAAGCTGGGAGCAGGAATTATTTCATTCATTGTATTTGTAGTCCCAAGAGGGTGTTCTGCCCAAAGGAAGGTAAGTTTTGATGGCCAAAACCTACCTAGTTAACTTGGGGTTTACTGACTATATTTCTTTCACTCTGGATCTCATGGATTAGACAACAATAGGTCCCAGCCCAAGCATACTTAATGGTTATTTTTTGGGCCCTTCTGCCTCAGAGTGAAAGGAAATAGTAACTGTTTCTCTTTTGGCCAGCAACCCTGAGGGTCTTCCTGTGCCAGTTTGATTTTTTTTTAATTAAAGGGGCCATCCCTTGATTCACTTCTTAAAGAGGCCTATTCACCAAATGGGTGTTTCCTCACTCAAAATGAGAACTTGAAAAGACCTTAGTTTAACAGGGCCAAGGTCTCCCACTACATAGTTAACCATCTTTAGTTGGCCTGATGGATATCTGGTGACTGGACTCAGATGGCTCTGGAGGAGAAAGTGAGGCTGGTGACCTTGCACAGTCCTCCCTTCCTTCCTCCCTCAAATCAGTCAATTGCATGTCATGTCATCATCTCCCTGATGTCATGGTCCTCTTCAAGAATGAAGGACAAACCACACAAGTCCCATAGTACTTGACTAATACGAAGTTGCTTGTTGACTGGTTTGTTTACCGAAAGCTTAAATTTTAGGTAAGGGATTTGAAAGAGGCAGAGAACCCCTGGTATACAGGCAATACATGTAAAAAGCTCGAAACACTACTGCTATGTCCCTGGTATGTTCATTCATTTATGGAGCACTGTGCACACGTCACTATATCTTTTGTTGTTTTTATTTTAAACCGGCACACATCTGGGTCCTCATGTAATGAGGGAATCTAAACCTCTTGAGTTGCAGGCTTATGCCTTGAATGCTGTGAATAATACAGAGTTGAGCTGTCTGAATTGTTTGGTCAGATAGAATAAGTGAAATTCGGTAAGGGTAAATGTAAAGGTCAGTTTTTCTGCACTTGTGAAATTGTTGTTACTGTTTTTTAAGCTCATCTACAGTATATAAGAGGTGTGGCCAGATAGACTTGTCTGAAAAAGATCTGGGATATTTAGTAGATTGCAGGTTCAGAACTATTGTCAATATAGCCTTTAAAAATGTTAGTGCCGTCTTCGGTTGCAAGGAGGTAAATAAGGCTTGAAGGACTAAGGAGAGAGTTGAAAGGCTCTCTGATGGCAGAGGGTGTAGACTTTTTCTGCTTGGCACAGAGGATTTAACTTGGAGGAGCAAGTGCAAGGTGCAGAGAGAAATTTTGGTCTTGAACTCTTCTTAAAGATGAGCGCTGTCCAGAAGTGGGATGGGCTGTTTTAGGAGAACAGGAGACAATAAATGCTTGTTGACTGGTTATTGTGTTTGGTGGAGAGGGCATTTTTATGGGTTTCTTGGCTATCTGGGCCTCTGAGGCCTTATCTAATCTGAGATTTTGTGAATTTGACATGGTCCTTGCCTTTAGAGGTTGCCACTTCCTAGGGATAAGAGACATACAAATTGTGCTGGAAAGTGTGTTTCTTTAATATTTTTCCTATATTGTCTTACTGTTTCTACTAGATTGTAAATTCCTTCAGGGCAATGATCTTATTCTTTATGTTTATATTTCCCACCACTTAGTGAATACCAAGTGTTAAATGAATCCAAAGCAAAACACTTCCTTTTCTTATACTTCGTTTCCCCAAGTTATAGAGAAAATGGGGTTTTATCTTTGACTAGAAGCGTATTGTAAAGCTTGCAATGACCAACCTACTTCCACAGAGTTACATACATATTCATAACAGCTTATTGTGAAAATCATTAATTGCAAAATTTTACAATATGGTTCTAGATAGTTAGACCTTAGTCAGATGGTTCAGTGGATCTCCTCTGTGTGGGTACTCTCTCTAATAGTTGCAGATCAGAACCCATCCAGGCCTTCTCATCCTTTCTGCTGTTGTCCATGTCCTCCTGCACATCCTTGATAAGAGGTCCACCAGTGTTTTAGAGCTTATGTATTTTGGCATTATTTAAACTACCAATGTAGCCTATCTATTTGTTATTCTTTCCTCTTGTTAAATGGCTGGCCCACATCCTTTTGTAGTCATACATCTCTTTGATATCTTTTTTTTGCTGTTTTTTGGCCCACAGTTCATCATTGGAAATATGTTTCAGCCTATTTACTCTCACCATGAGTTTCTCCATTGCCCTTTGGGTGACCTGCAATTTGTGATTCCTCAGAGATTGTAGTAATTCATGATTCACAGTCATATAGCATCACCAACAAAATATTAAGAAAGGACTAGGCAGTCTTTTGCAAATAATATTCTATAGCAGACATCTTGATACTCATACATTTGTAGAGAATACAAGATCCCACTGTTTGTTGACTATAAAGTATTTGATTCATTTGAACAAAATGCTGTCATGAAGTACTTAGCAATAAATTGGTCAGATAGTATTTAATCTGTTAGGACGTTGTTAGCCAGCCTGTTGCTAGATTATAAACTCCATGAGCATAGAGATACAATCTTATTATTATTATTTTTCTTGCATCTCTCTTTTCCTATATTTCAAAATACCCATTTTTCAGTAGTGCCTTCCTATTACTATGCCATCCGTAATATAAATTGCAGTGATCAAAAAACTGTCACTAGCTGTCATTTAGCCTTTGGTTGTGAGTCTCCCTGAATATAGCTAGGCTGATAGCCCAAACCTTTCTCGTTTGATTGATGATGCTTGTATTCTTCTTGCCGGAGAGCCTGTCTCATTTCTGCTCCACACCACAGTGAAGTCCAAATAGGACAGAAGGGGAGGAGTGCACTTAATAGGCACTTAAGAAGTGGAGGATTGAATGAAGAACTTTGGGGAGAAAGACAACTATCAAAATCAAATTGGAAAAAAAAATTTCTTTTGAAAATTAGATGAATTCATCTTTATGTATGTCATGATCCCACACAAGCCATTTAGTATGTTTGCATATACATAAATTCCTACTGGAATATTCCTGGTCATCTGTATTATTTATGAACATAGGTTTTTTTTTTGCCTTAATATGACTGAATGTGTAAAAATACTTTATCTCAAGACATTCATTGCACAAACAGCCTTTATATCTGATTAATGGGAATGGAAAATGTTATAGGCAAAAAAAATGAATGACTTGAAAGAAACCTGATTGGTTCTCTGTTGTTATTTTTCTTGATTTTACTTTGAGCTTTATCAGTAGCACCAGTTGTCCAGTTTTTCTTTAATGAGATAATCCTGGGTTAATGAGAGATTCAAGTAGCTAAATTTCTCATGGTTTTATTTTGCTTTGGAGATGGGAGGAGGGGCCACATTGCTGGGTAGCTCTGGAAATCCTTGCCTCTTTGATTGCACATTTACTTAAGAACTTTACCATTTGCCAGTTTGGGAGCTGAGGGACTCAGCAGTTAGCAAATAGAGTAGGCTAACAGGAGGAAGTTAGGTCCTTCCAGGTGGTGCCCTGCTTGTGGTCTACACCTGCTCTTTGCTGTTGAAAGTGTTCATTTTATAACTAAATCAAACTCCTCTAGATATGTCATTGTTAAATTTTAGGAATAACCCTAAATTTTCCAGTGGATTGAACCTCTTTGTTCAGGAAATACTTAACACCTGTTTAAAATTTAAATTTTTTTCTTAAAATAATTGCATTGATAAATTTCATTTGACTAGATTGTTTAAACAACTGTCCCCAACGTGTTCTTTAGTGAATCTTGTATAATGTACAATCCCTGAAAGCAATTAAATAAAACAACACAAAAGAATAATTGGAACTGATTGGACTGGCATACTTATGTATAAATATTTTTCTGTTTCTTTGTAGAAAGGACTGCTTCATGCTTCATAAGTTAGTGACAACGCTATCCAAAGTTTCTGATGAATTTTGCCATTTAAAGTTGTACATAGTTGTACTGATTGCTTATATTTAATTCTATATGTTAATTCTTTTGACCCTGCTTTATTTCTTTGAAATATTCATCATTCCTTATGGCACAGTAATATTCCATTACTTTCACATATCACAATTAGCCATTACCCAGTTGCCTGATAAATTTTTTTTTTCACTTTTTCACTGTTAGAGATAATCAGCATACATTTATTCAGTACTGATTACATTCCAGGTACCATGCTAGGCACTGGGGAATACAGAGACAAAAATCATACAGTTCCTGTCCTCAAGAAACTTGTGAGCTTATGTTCTGTGAGGCAGATAAGTTAGCCTCATTGAAGCTGCACAAATTTTGAAGGAGACAGGAGGCAGGCAGTGTGTATCAAGGGAGCCCAACTATGGCCAACACACCACCTCAGCCATTACCCGACCTCGGACCTTGGGGAGGCAGGCCCAGGACTCTTGAGTCCAAAATCTCCTGGAATAGGTTAGGGATTTCTGTAGAAGGCAGCATTTAAATTCTTCTTTAAAGGGATATATACAAAATTCATATTTTGAACCAATCATCTTGTATAGTGTTTTATTAGTCTTTGTTACTACCCTTTTCTGCATTTGTGAAATGAGGAGAATAATATCAAATCTGTCTACCTTATTGGGTTCTGGTGAAGATCAGATGAGAATATATGTGAAAATATTTGTTGAGTAAATCTTGATGTTTTCCCCTACTCCCTCTAATGCGCCAGCTCCTTGTTCTACAAAGCCTAGCCCTTTTTAAAAAGTAATATTCTTTTTGCAAGGCTTTATGTGCCCCCACAGTAATGTTTACTAGCATAATATTTTTGTGTGTGCAGTTCAAATAGAACAATTTGGAAAATTTAAAACCATAGGCCAATTTAAAAAATTTCCTTAATTTCTGTTCTTTAATGGTGAATAAATTGAAATTTTAGGATATTTACAACTAATGTGAAGTTGAGCTTCCTTGGCAAGTCAGATTTCCAGGTTGTACCTTTTCCCTCCTTTCAGAGTGAGCCTATCAGGGTTGTTACCCTAAAAGCCACAGGACTCTTCAGTGCTCTGCAGGTACTTTGGATATGTTAACCAGCAGATTCTGGTATAAAATATACAGCCTGTGATTTGCAATGTGAATTATGTGCAAAGCTTGCTCATAGAGTTAGGTTTTGAAAGTGTCTGTTCAGCTGCCTATTGATGCTCTAATCTTATAAAATTCTGAGTATAAGCAGTCTTAAAGGGGGTGAGTTTGCTTGTGAAAATCAAGAGATCAGTGAATTCAAACCACTTTTCTATTTCCTTTTTATTTGACTAGCACACTTCTGGCAATTGTTGTCCTCTTCCCTATTGGTATGTTTCCCTTTGGCTCTCTCTTCATCAGCAAGCCCACTCTTGATCTCTTAAACATTTGGATGCAGATTGTGTTTTAAGTGCATTTTAAGAATATGACTCAGACACAGATTTACCTTTTTCTTCTTTAGTGATATGATCATCCTATCAACTTTTGTTACGAACAACTTTTTTTCCCCCTTGGGCAGGAATCCTCAAAATTTGATCTTTGAAAGTGGCCAGTTGCAGAGAATTCATGACTGTTGAAAACGCAGTTGATTCTTTCAGTTTGTAGTAAATAATTCTTAAATTATACTCAGATGCCAAAATGATATTATTAATTTTTGTTGTTTATTTAATTTGGTGCTATATTATTGGTAGCATATGGTGTAATTTTTATGACTTGGTTCATGGTGTGTTTAGTACTCTTCAGTGTAATAAATATAGTTGCAAACACACTAGGCTAGATTAGTATTTTGATTCAGTCTACTATGATTTAATGAATGTGTAGTGAGGCGGTTGAAGAATACCTGGAGTTTTGTATAAATAGTACATATAAACCAGTAGAATTAAGGAAGTTTTAATAGTCTGTAATGATAGATATTGTGATTTTCAAACCATATCCACAATTTTTGGGGGTAAGAAAATTATTACTGTCAGGAAAAAATTGAATGGAGTGTTTATGATAGTCTCTTTTGACTTGCTTATTTTACCTGTAGACATATAAGTACATATATTTATATATAAATTAATATATTTCTGTCCAAAGTGTGTGTATGTAGTTACCGATTGGTCTTTTCTATGACTTTGGTGGCAGTTGTCAAATATTCTTAATGTGTTGAAGAAAGGGACCATGTTTTAATTTGCTTCCATAAAGAGCAGTTCTCTAATCATGGTAATCTCTCATTAATTATCTCCATATTGAACCCATGCAGTCACACAGAAACTGTGTGACTTTATGCTGTAGTCTTTCTTCTGACCATCGCTCAGTATTTTTGGGGTCATCGCTTCTAGGTTAATCCAAGGCTTGGATTAATCAACTTCTAATTCCTTTAGGACACTGATCTTCAACCTTTTATGAGTGTGGAGTATCAGCAAAACATTTTTCAGCTTACACTCCTGATATGTGTATATATACTTGTTTATAAATCACATAATGATGTTCTCTCTTGGTTGTCCTCCTATCTAATAGTGACTTTTTAGTCTTCTTTGCTGGATCTTCATCCATGTTCTCTTCTATTGTGTATCCTCTGAGTCTATGTTCTGGGCCCTCTTCTCCTTTTTTCTCTATACTCTCACTTGGTGATCTCATTAGCTCCCATGATGAGTTCAATTAATATTTCTATTTAGGTGCTTCCTTGATCTATATTTTCAGTCCTAGTTTCTCTTCTGAGACTACATCACAGCTGCCTATTGACTATCTTGAACTAGTTGTCTTTTGGCATCTCTAACTGAATATGTTCAAAACTGAATTCGTTTCCCCCCCCCCCCAAACCCACTTTTCTTTTGAACTTTCCTGTTACTGTCCAGGGCAGCACTATCCTAATCATCTCAGTTCAGAACCTCAGTGTCACCGAGAACTGCTCATTCTTACTCTCCCCACTTATCTAATAAGTTGCCACATCCTGCCCTTTCTGCCTTTACAACATCTATTGTATAATTCTCCTTCTCTTTCCTCATGCAACCACCACCCTTGTTCAGACCCTCATCATTTCATTTAATTGGAATCTTTGCTTCAGGTCTCTTCCTACTCCCATCCATCCTTTGCTTAGCTTTCTGAAGGGTATGCCTGACCCTATCACCCCTCCCCTCCACACAGTTAACTTCAAAAACTCCCCATTATTTCCAAGGTCAAATAAAAACTTCTGTGTTTTTCATTTACAGCTCTTTACAACCTAACCCCTTCCTACCTTTCCAATCTTCTTATACTTTACTCCCATCTGTTTACTTTTTGATCTAGCTATTTTTGCCTTGCTTGTTGTTCTTCTCATACCACAATCCATCTCTGTCCTTCCACACCTTTGTGCCTCTTAGTATCCCTGACTTCTTTCAAGACTCAGCTCATATGTTACTTTCTGCAATGGGCATTTCCCAGTCCCCTAGCTACCATAGGCTTCCATTCTAAAATACCTTTCATCTATTTTGTATGTAGCTCACATGTACCTATTTGTTTAAATGTTTTCTCCCCATTAGACTGTAAGCTCTTTGAGAACAAACAGGGACTGTTTCTGCGTTTTCTTGCAACCCCAGAACTTAGTACAGTGCTTGTTACAGAGGCATTTAATTGCTTATTGACTGTCATACCAATAATGTACATTGTAAAACAGACAAAAATAGAAATTAAAAGTGGCCCAGATAAATCTGAAATAATGTTTTATTCTAGAATCAATAGAGAGCCAGTGCTATTTATTAACTATTCATAGCCGCCCCTCAACAAAAATTTCTTAAGCACTTCCTATGTGCCTTTCATCTGAGTAAAGGATAAGTTGAGAGTTCTTTTCACTCAAGCATACCACCTCTCTTTAGTTAGTTTTGCTTGTTAAGTGGATTAGATAGGAAATGTGATGTGATGTTTCAGATTGATATAGAAATAAAAAAATTACTATTCTCTTAATAAAGAATTGTTAATCTTGTTAACCAATATTCAGTCAGCAAACCTATCCTTGTCATTTTGGAGATCTCTATGTGGTATTAAATATTATGATTCTGAAGAACAGAGTGCGACATACAAATGAGTAAACTATTTTAAAGATCTCTTCTAATTTAGAACTCTGCCATATATGTATAATGGTAACACATACTTTTTGTAATTTATGAAGATGCAGTTCTTATTGGGTTTAGTTGTAATTGCTATGTATCTATTGTTAAGTACTTATATGAATTCTTATGTACTCTCATTAAAATTCTTCTAATACAGTCAGATTACTGTGCAAGTAAAGCACCCACCATTTCAGTATGATTTTCTGTGTATACCGTGTGTGTGTGTGTGTGTGTGTGTGTGTGTGTGTGTGTGTGTGTGTGTGTGTAGTTGGTTAATTTAAAGCTGCCAGGCCTCCTTAGGTGGAAGATTTTTTACCTTGATCTATAAATTTGGCACACAGAATATGGAAAGTCATAGTGGGCTGCTTTTTAGAGATGGACACAAGCAAAACTGTCAAGAGCTACAAAGAGTTAAACCCTCAGATGTTACCGCCATCTATTTCAGTTTGCAGAAGGGATATGTGTAGTGCATTTTAGAGATGAAGCCTCATTATCATTGCAGACTGCTCCCTTCTCCCTGGGCCATTCGCCCTTCTCTCCTCCTTTCTTGTCTCCCCCCCATCTTTTTAGTTAGTGACCCAGAATTTCTACACCATTGCAAGCTTACTACCTGCAGAGTCCTGCTAATCCCAGCAGCATTATGTAATTACCCAAGTCCTCTACGAGGTTATCATGTGATGTTGTGTATGTGTCCTCCCATGCATGTATCTTTATAGAGTAGTTTCTCCCCATATGGTGTTAGAGATGAGCTTCTTGTGAGGCTATTTTTAAATCTTCAAGCTTCCTGGCATCTTCTCTGCTTGAAGTAGCATCACTGCTTCTGAATGCAAGAAAATCCATAAAGTGTTTGAGATTGTACAATGTGAACGTGAATAGCAGTTTTATTTGTTTTGCTAATTATGCCTTTTAGGGGGCTGTTAGGTGGGGAAGTGCATAGAGCAGTGGACTTGGAATCACTAAGACTCATCTTCACTAGTTCAAATCCAGCCTCAGACACCTACTAGTTGTGTGATCCTGGGCAAGTCCCTTAAATCCTGTTTACTTCAGTTCCTCATCTGTAAAATGATCTGGAGAAGGAAATGGCAAACCATTCCAGTATCTTTGCCAAGAAAACTCACAAATGAGGACACAAACAGTTGGACACAACTGAACAAAATTATATTTTTGTATATGAACCAATCTTAAGGTGTAGAATGGAGAAATGTTTTCAAATGTTTCAAATACAAAGAATATATGTATCAAAACCTATATAATTTTACATAATGCTTAAGTCATGCTAACATCATAACCATAATGTAAATATCAGGTTATCTTTACTTCATATATTTAGATAATCACTAGGTTTTTAAGTCATCTGAAGACTGGAAATTAAACAGCCAAGGCCAAGAAAATGTAAAGAAGGCAAAACAGTTTTTATCCTAAGGAGGTGGGGAATGAAAAAATTGGTTAACTAATAGGAAGTAGCAGTGAAAGTGAGTTAAAAAAAATCAGTGAGATCTTTGACAACTACTCTAGTCACTCATTGATAATTCTGTGAAATTCTGACTACATTTAATCTACTGTACAATTTACTCCTTAATTATATACCTCCTATCTTTTATATTATTTTATGTAGCAAAACAACTAATAAACTCCCTTTTAGGGGAAACCTTTCCTACTTCCTCTAGTTTTTATTGTTCTCCTTTCTCAAAATACCATACATATACTTATTTATTTATTTACAGATTTTTATCTTTCCAGTAGAATGAAAGCTCCTGAGGTCAGACTGTTTGTTGTTTATTTTTGTATCCTTAGGGCCTAGCACAGTGCCTTGCACATATTAGGTGCTTAATAAATGTTTGTTGGATTTTATTATATTGGCTTCCTAACCAGATTGTGAATTTAGAGGCAGAGACTATGTTGATGCCTTTTTCCCCCTGCATCTCTCCATGGTTCCTAGCCCCATCTTGGTTGGGCACATAGTAACCACCTATGATGTCAAGGAAATTCAGAATAAAAACAATAGTCTTGGCAGGAACCTTAGCTCATCTAGTCAGTCAGTATTTGACAGATCCTTGGGCCCACATATTTCTCGCTATTCATACTAATGAATTAGAAGAGCCCCTTTCAGTTACAAAATCTGTGCCTATCATTTGGAAGGTATTGGGGAGTGTGAGATGGTCAATTAAGTGGTAGGGGCCATTTACACTGTACAGTTGGGCTTACAGAGTTTAGGCTGTAAGACCATAGAATTCTCAAGTTGGAAGAGGCCTTAAAATCCCACCTCTCTCTGAATGCAGGAATCTTTTTTGTTGTAGTCTTGACAGATAGTTTTCTAGTCTCTTTTTGAGTGTTCTTACTATATCATGGGGTAACATGTTCCCATTTTGAATAGTTTTAGTGATTAAGAAGTTCTCATATTAAGCTAAATTCTGCTTCCCTTACACATTGTGATTAATAAACATTTGCTGAATTGAAGTTAAATATTTGCTGAATAGAAGGACCTAATTCTATTTTGTAAAGTAAAGCAAAATAAATTTAGTCTTTTTTCTTGACAACCATTCAACTATATGAAGACTATTATCATATCTCTTTCCTTGGACCTATCCTATTCTATCTCTCACTCCTTCCTCCCCAGTAAACATCCATAATTCCTTCAACTATTTCTCCTATGATATGGTTCAAGTCAATGAAAGGCAAAGGGAATTGAGGTGTATAAAGAGAGAAAGGGTTTGGAAGAGTTAAGGCTAGGCTGTGGATTTTTATGGGGGTCTAGGGTTTGGCCCAGGAGAAAACTTAGGATGTTGTAGTCAGGTCACAAGTGTTCAGTTAGGTTAGGTGGAGTCAGTCTTGATGGGAAGAGCTTGGATGTAATGAAGAGAAGGGAAGAAGACTTTAGCTCAGCGGTTCTCAACCTGTGGGTTGTGACCCCTTTGGGGTCGAACGACCCTTTCACAGGGGTCGCTGGGGTCGCCTAAGACCATTGGAAAACACATGTTTCTGATGGTCTTAGGAACTGAGACACTGCTGCTCTATCGGTCTCCAGGCAGGTCTGCCCACATGCAGATACACCCCCATATGAGTATTAAAGGGTCACGGCATTAGGAAGGTTAAGAACCACTGCTTTAGCTGGTCAGGAGGATCTGTGGCTTCATCTTTGTGAGGCCTAATTATTTTCATTCTGTATATGCTCAAGGAACAAGTAAATACTTAGATAATTATTTTGGAATTAATAATTTGGGGTCATGGGAGAATTTGTCATTTAATCTGGTTCTCATCAGTTTGTAGTTTGTAGATGTGAATCCAAACATCAAAGGTCAAAATTGCCAGAAGTTATTTGATGTATCTTTTGGAGAGTTAGAAATAGAATTTGGATATTTACATTTCCAGTGAAATATCCACTCAACAAACTAAATGCTTACTACATGTGAGATATCGTGCTAGAAGCTATGTATTTTCATTCCTACATAGGCTTTCATACTTAAATCTTTAACTTTAGGAATATGAAGGCATGACATAATGGAAAGAACACTGGATTGAAGTTTTACTTATCAGCAGTGGTTCTCTTGCTGACTAGCTTACTGATTAATCACAGCCTCTCTGAACCTCCAGTGGAGGCAATAATACCCATGGTACTTCCTTCCTTAGGCTATTGTGATGATTGAATGATATTCAGCATGCCTAGTGAATACAGTGGATTTGGATCTGGAAGACCTGGTTAAAATTCCATCTTAGGAACTTAGGAAGCATGTGATGGGGGTGGGGAGGGAGCCAAATCCCTTCACCTCCCAGACCATCGGATTCCTTGTTGATAAAATGAATCTAATTCTCATACTACTGACCCCACAGGGTTGTCATGAAAGCCCTGTATCATTTTAAGTTATTACTATAAGGTATATAAAGTATTTTATCAATGTAAAAGTGCTCTGTACATGTCAGGGCTTCTCATAAAGTTTCCCATATTTCTTATGCTAGGAATACAAAGGTATATGTGACAATCCTTGCCTTCTAGGAGATTCTGATTCTGCATGGTACACATGTCAATCCAGCAAGTAGCTCAAGTGCCGGACATGGTCTCATTACATAGCACTTACATGTCCTGCATTAGTGTAAAGTTGGGAGAACACTTCTGGCTGGGGCTGGGGTAGCTGGAAGGACTTATGAAGAAAACTGCATTTGAGAATTTGCTGGAAGAATGGTTTCGATTTTTTTTTTTTTTGAGGGGGAAGGAAGGGCAGTTGGAGTTAAGTGACTTGCCCAAGATCACAGGGCTACTAAGTGTTAGGTGTCGGAGTTCGGATTTGAACTCAGGTCCTCCTGACTCCAGGGCCGGTGCTCTATTCACTGTGCCACCTAGCCGCCCCATGAAGAATGGTTTCAATAGGCAGAAGTGCAGGGGAGGGCATTTTAGGTAGAGGCAAAAGCATGAGTGAAGTTTTGGAGGAAAAGTACTAGGCACCCATGGGAAACAGCTAATAGACTTGAACATAGGTTTTATGTTGAGACATTGTTTAGAAAAGTAGTTTGACAGGTTGTGGATGGCCTTGAATGCCAGAAATTTGAACTTTATTCTGTGGGCAAATCAGGGAGTTCACAGAATAGCATGATCTTAGAAGGCTTCTAGTCCAATAAGTGCTGGAGCAGAGCATCCCTGAGAACAAACAATCATCTAACTTCTGTCTGGAGCTAAGGAGCCATAAGTGAGCAGACATAGGCTCCAATCCTAGCTCTTAACCCCTTCCTCACAACAACCTGGTAAGGTACTCGATACAAGTATTATTTTCCTAGTTTTAGTGGAAGGAAACTGAGGCTTAGAGGGGGGAATTGAGCCCATAATCATTGGACTAGTATTATTGCTTCTGGAATTGAAACTGATTTCTTTCACTCCAAGTCCAGGCCTCTTTCTGCTATTCTGTGCTGCCTTTTATTGAGCTGGACATTCACAATGAAAGCATTGAATTTGATGTGATTGCTAAGATTTCTTTTAATTTGGAAGTTCTATAATTAGTCTTAAAGTGAAAACCTATGAGCAACATGTTGGTAATGAAATTATGTAAACTGATATGGTGTGATATAGCAGCCAAAAACCTGTGATCTGAGGCTGAAGATACCTTACATCTGGGAGAGAAATGATATTAACAGAACTATTCTGTTTTGAGCGCCATGTTTTGGGAAAGATATTGGTAAGGTGGAGAACGAATGGGATAGTGAAGGGATTGGAAACCATTTATTAAAAAAATCAGTTGATATATTCTCACATGTAAGAAGGATTAGGGCTAGGAATAATTAGTAGAAGTTAAAGGCAGAGTCAAACTTGACATAGGAAAGAATTAGTGCTACCCCAAACTGTAATGGCTGCCTTGAGCTATATTGAGCTCACTTCATTTTATTAAGCATTTATTAAATGCCTGCTATATGCAGAGAACTACATAAAAACTGGGATATGTACATAATTTAGATAAAACATAACCTTCATGGAATCTAGTGACAGGATAGGATACAAACATTGGTAACAGTACTACATATTTAATATATATATTAGGGAATTCCAAAGCAAAATGGTATGGGAAATCCAAAGGGGGAAAGTAGTTACTGACTCAAGGGATTGGGAAGATTTTATAGAGGGGATGTAGCATTTTAGTTGGGTTTTAAAGGATGTGGGAAGGCAAGACTTTTGCAGGCATAGGGAGATGAGAGATGAGCAGAGATATGGAGGTAATTTAATGCAGATTCAGGGAATAGAGAGCAGTTCATTTTTGGCTATAACATAACCTCTGATGAGGGGGTTAACTGATATTGTAAGAGATGGAATCAATAGGACTTGGCAATTGATAAATTATGAGAGGTGAGAGAGAGTAAAGGGTCAGAGACTTACCCTAAGGTTATAAATTTAGGAGACAGAGTGAAAAAAATTGGTAAAGTCAAGAGGAAGAACAGGACTATGGGAAAACAAGAATATATTCAGTTTTGGATATGCCCTGAAGGCAGTTGAAGATGTTGGTCTGAGGTTATAGATTTTGAAGCATTTGCCTATAGTTGACAGTTGAAGCTTTTGGAACAAATGAGATTGCCAATGTAGAGTATAGAATGGAAGTGGGCTAAGAACAGTAAAACACCTGTTTTAAGGGGTGGGGTAGAGAATGATTAGAGAGATTGGAGGAAAATCAGGAGCATGTCATATCTCTGAGACCAAGGGAAGAGAATATCCAGCAGTAAGGGATGGTTAAGAATGCTAGGTTGCAGAGAAGGAGAAGGAGGTCTGTATAAAGAAAGGCCTTTGGATTTGGGGATTAGGAGATTATTGGTTTCAGTAAAATGGTGGGGGCAGATTGCAAGGGGTTTAAGAGAGTGGGTAGTAAGGAAATAGAAGCATTTGGGTATAGACCTTTTTTTGTTCTTCAAAAAGCTTATCAGTGAAGGAGAGTTAAAGGATGGCACAGTAGCTGGATGGATTAAATGGGAAACAGGAAGCCATTTATCAAGCGCCTTATATGCCAGGTACTGTACTAAATCCTGAAAGAGAGGGGACAAGACAACTGTTGGAGACTGGAAAGAAAGAGTAACTAGGTCAAGGGGTTGGCCTTTGTGAGGGCTAGAGATAGTAAGTCTATAAACAGGGAAGGAAAAGAAAGTGTGTGCTAATGCATGGAGGAGTGAAGCTGATGGAACTCACATGGAGGAGTTTTTGGCAGAGAAGGAGAGGAATACAGAGATAATTCAATGTAAGCATTTATTAAGAGCCTAATGTGTGTGCCAGTCACTGGGGATACAAGTACAAAAATCAAAATGGGAGCTTGTTTTCAATTGGAGAGAAACTAGTTGCACACAGATTAGTTTTGATTTTTTGGGGGGATTGCATTAACTATTTGGGGGTGGGGAATCAGGAAAGACCTCATTTAAGGGGTGGCACTTGAGTTGAATCATTAATGGAACTAAGGTGAGGAGAGGGAACATTCCAGGAAGGGAACATGGTCCCTGTCTTCCTGGAGTTTTCTACCTAGACTAAATCACATATACAAATAAGTATGATACAAAAGAGAGCCTAATTACTTAAGAAAAATACCAAGTGCTATGTGAGTTCTGAGGGAGAAAAGGTATAATTTCTCCCTGGACATGTGCAGGAAAATCAGGGGAGACCTGAATGAGACATTGTTTGACCAAAGGCATAGAGATGGGATGTTTATGGAGTGCAGGTGAGTAGTACAGTTTGTCTGGGCTGTGATTACATGTGTGTGGAGTCATATGAAATAAAACTGAAGTTCTGAGTTGCTTCCTAGAAAAAGGTTTTCTTCATAGCTTATTTAAAGTTCTGAAAAGAGGCTCCTTGATGATCAATGTTTTAATCAACTTTTTTTTTGGTTGTTGAATGTTTTCTTCTGAAAGAAGAAGAAAATTTTTTCTAGGTTCTCATGTGGGTCTAGATCAGTGGTTTTCAACCTTCCTAATGCCTCAACCTTTTAATACAGTTCCTCATGTTGTGGTGACTCCCAACCATAAAATTATTTTCATTGCTACTTCATAACTGTAATTTTGCTACTGTTATGAATCGTCATGTAAATATCTGATATGCAGGATGTATTTAAATTGAACATAACCCACAGGTTGAGAACTGCTGCTATAGAGCCTTTGGGCCAAGAGTAACAACTTTTATGTTTGGCTCCGTTAGTTTTTCTAATTAAATTATCTATTTTTGTGTTTTGGTCAGTAGTCTTTTCCTGGCCTCAGAGCATGCTTTTGGTATAACACTTGAGTCTGTGTTAATGTTTTTGAGTTTCATAGCTATTAGGGTTTCACTTCCGGGGTTGGTAAAGCACAGTTCTGTGGTTGGTGTTCTATAGTGTTGCTGTTATCTTTTGCAGCAGATGTGAAAGTAAACATATACAGCTGGAAAACAGGAAGAGGCCTGGCTGATTTGAGGAGAGTGTATTTGTAGGGAAATGATTATATAAAGGTTACCTGAAAACTAAACTGATGTGAATCTTCATGACTTTGTAGTAATCACACATCATGTTGTATCATATTATTGAAAAGTAAACAAAAAAGCAAATTGTTTATACCCTAATGAATTCCTGGATTTGTATAATACATTAAGTTTTACATCTTTACATGAAATGTTCTTGTTTATAATCAAGAATTTGTATTTTTATCTTGTGATTGTGTTTGTTCTCTATCTTCTGTTGAGGCTCTAAGATTATTTAATAAAGAAGTTGTTTTTATAGAATTTCAGACCCAGTTCTACTAACAATGAGAAGGCATGTAACTATTCCAAACTTTAATTTCTCCATCTGTAAAGTGAGAATAATATTATACTAGAAATCTATCATGAAAGCCCTACTCATTATGGTATGGAAGTGTTGGATTTTCAGAGGTTAATTCAACAAATCCTAAACTCTACTAGTTGCTACTAAGTGGGAAATGTTACTGGGACCATCCCAGTGAGGGCTGTTATTTGTTAAGTCAGGGACTTAGCTAAGTTTGGAAAGAGTTGTTGTTCAGTTATTTTCAGTCATGTCCAACACTTTGTGACCCCAATTAGGGTTTTCTTGCCAAAGATACTGGAGTGCTTTGCTGTTTCTTTCTCCAGCTCATTTTATAGATCAAGAATTGAGGTAAACATGGTTAAGTGACTTGCTCTGAGTCACACAGCTAGTAAGCATCTGAGGCTGTCACTATAAGGTTGTTAATCAGGTGGTAATATTTTTGACCACTGTAATTCATGAAGAGTGCTTTCTAAGGTGAAGAGAACTTTGGATCAGCCTTGGTGGAGGGGGGTGCCTATGCCAATGTACTTGGAGAAGGAATTGAAATAATATTTGTGCCATCTACTTCATGTATTATGTAAATGTAAGATATTATCTAATTCCATTATACTAAAGATCCCATTTCTGACCTGATGCTACTAGAAGAGGCCTGTAGTTGCTGTAGAAGGAATTCATGTTCTGGGTAAAGGTTGGACTCTCTAAAGTTACTTCTGTCTCTGAGGTTCTGTGATTTCCATCTAAGTGCTCATGGCTTTGGATTAGTTCATATTATGTTTCAAGTGATTCTAAGAAATTTTTTGCCTATTATACTTCTTCTGCCCTGCCCTGCCCTGAGTTATCTTAAGATCTTAAGATTCAGATGCCCTGAGTCTTACCTTTATACTTTCTTTGATGCTTGAGAAGCAATTTTATTTTTTATTTTTTATTTTTTTTATTTTTTATTTTTTATTTTTTAAATTTTATTTTAGTTTGCATCATTCATTTCCACAAGATCTTGAGTTACATAT
>CM053582.1:112916561-112940558 GCA_028627135.1 Pseudochirops cupreus | reverse complement strand
TTTTAAAAAATGCTTCAATGACTTTCTTTTATTTGGAAGCATGATTGTTAATCCCTCACCCTGCAATTTTACCTAAATTGGAAAAAATGGCATCCTTATAACAAGCATAGTCAAGCAAAACAAATTACAAATTTGTTTTCCAAAACAAAAAATGACATTGACATTGTCAAAAAAAATATTCTGCACCTTGAATCCCTCACCTTTCTGTTGACAGGGTGGGCAGCATGTTTTGTCATCAATCTTCTGGCATGGTAGTTGGTTATTGAATTAAATAGAGTTCCTAAGATTTTCAGATTTTTTTTTTACAGCATCATTAACAGTAATATTTCCTTATTGATACACAGTATTTTGTTCAGCCATTCCACAATTGATGGGCATTCCCTTTGTTTCCAATTCTTTGATGTGACAAAAAGATCTTTCTCATTTTTAAAGTTTGAGAAGTGGGTTTGAATACTTGGATGATAATAGAATGCTGTAGGTGGCAAATGGATTTTTTTCTTCCTTATTAAGCACCTGGTTGGTTTTTTTTTTTTTTTTAAGAATCTGTGAATGAATGCTGTAATAAAATGAGACTATATATTTTCTTTCTAGGAGGATCAAATCTTGCTATATTGACTGAATCAGGCTGACATTTTTAAATTAGTCAGTAAGACATGCCCAGATGTGTAGTGCTGCTGATTTATATAGCCGGTTTTGCAGGGAAGCCTCAGGCTATTGGGACCTGAGAACCAATCATAGTGGCCTACAGACATTCTGTGACAAGAGAATGGATGTTAATAGGCATATTTGAAATTACATTTTAAAAGGATAAATTTTTTTTAAAGTTTTTAAATCATCCATGATCTGCCTTTTCATACTCCCCTTCCAGACTTCTCAAATCTCTCCCCCCTCCTCAAATGAGAACACCAGAGAAACAAAACTCAATATAAACATGTATAATTAAAGCAAGTTTCTACATTGGCTATGTCCAAAAATATATTTGTCTTTTTTTGCTCGATGAGTTCTTCACCTCTGTCAGGAGTTGGGTAGCAGATCCTCTAGAATCCTCGTTGGTCATTAATTACATTAATAAGAGTTTAGCACAATAGTATTCTATCATATTCATGTACCATAACTTGTTCAGCCATCCCCCCATTTTATGGCTACCCCCTCAGATTTCCATTCTTTGCCATCTCAAAAAGAGCTATGAATATTTTATACATCCTTACAGTTTGTTTTGTTCAGGATTAATCCCTCCCTTAATCTGTTTTCTCTCTTAATTCTCACTCTCTAATTCCCCCTTTCCCTCCTGTTTCCCTGTTGAATGAAATGTGTTTCTGTATCTCTCTCTCTCTCTTTCTCTGTGTATTTTTTCCTTTGGCCAGTTCAGATGAGAGTGAGGTTCAAGTGTCAGCTGCTGCCCTCTCACCCTGTTTGTATACCTGTCTTCTTGTACACCCTTGATTATATGAGATGATTTTCTTTAACTTTCTTTTCCCATCCTTCCCCATCTTTCATGTATTCCTTTTCCCCTCTCCATTTTCCCCTTAAGATCATCAAGGTATAACAGAACCACTTCAAGAACTTGTCTTAGTGGATTCCCCTTAAGAACTCCAATGATAACATAGTTCATATTTGAATGTAAGCATTTTATGTTTGTTTAGTCTCTTATCATTGTTCATCGTGTTTACCTTTTTATGTTTCCCTTCTCTCTTGAGTTTGAACTTTACCATTTGTCTGCAGCTCTGTTTGTCCCCCCTAATCAGGAATGCTTGGAAATGCTGTTTCATTAAAGATCTTCCCCTATCTCCCCCAGCCTTGTGCTCAGTTTTGCTGGGTAAGTTATTCTTGACTTAAACCCATGTCCTTTGTCTTTCAGAATATCATATTCCAAGTTCTCCATTCCTTTACAGTGGTGGATGCTAAATTGTATGTAATCCTGACTGTGGCTTGTTGGTGCTTAAATTCTTTCTTTCTGGCTACTTGTTTGTTTTTTTTAAACCTTGAAGCTCTGGATTTGGGGTATTCTGTTCTTGGGAGTTTACATTTTGGGGTTTCCTTTAGGAAGTGACCAGTAATCTATTTCTACTTTGCCCTCTGGTTCTAAGAGGTCTGGGTAATTTTCTTCCTTGAAATATGATGTATAGGTTCTTTTTGTATTCTTAGCGTTCAAATAGTCCAGTGATTCTTAAGTTATTTCTCTTCTGTTTTCTGTTTTTCTATGAGATACCTTAAGTTTTCTTCTATTTTTTCAGTCTTTTGACTTTTGTTTTAGTATTTCTTGCTTTCTCATGGAATCATTGGCTTCTATTTGGTCCATTTGATATTCAGGAGTTTTTTATTTGACCAAAATTTTGTACCTCTTGTGCCAAACTGTAAATTCCCTTTCCAACTCTTTCTTCCATAGTTATCATTTCTTTTCCATTTTTTCCCTCAGATGTTCTTATTTCATTCATAAAAATATTTAAAAGTCTTTTTTTCTAACTCTTGCTTCATTCTTTCATGCCTTCTAGTTGAGTTTGTGCCCCAGCTGTCTTTATCTCAGAGGCATTCTATTGTTGATGTTTTGGAGTCATTTTTATCTCACCTCTGCTCATATAATCTCTAGTTTCTTTAAGGTTCAGGTTATATACCACTTTCTACATGTGGCTTTTCCCGATGTCCCCAGATGCTAATATTTTGCCTCCAAAATTGCCTTGTATCTATTAAAAAAAATCATCTGTATATAGACATGTTTTCTCCCCTTGCTAGTTTGCAACATCTTTAAGGGCAGACACTATTTTACTTTTGTGTCCCCCAGTGGGTCCCTAGAACAGTGTCTGGCACATAGTAGGTGCTGGACAAATACTAATTGATTTTGTCGCTGAAAGTGTTTGATTTTTTAAAAAAAAATATAGGCTCTTAGGCTTGAAAAAGGCCCTAAAGAATCATCATGATGATGATCATGAGCAGTGGCATGGTACATTGGATGGCTAGGACAAGCATTAGAGTCAGGAAGACCTAAGTTCAAATTATTATTATTATTTTTTTGCTTTTTAGAGGGAGCAAATGGTGTTAAGTGACTTGCCCAAGGTCACAAGGCTGTAAGTGGTAAGCGTCTGAGGTCGAATTTGAACTCAGGTCCTCCTGACTCCAGGGCCAGTGCTCTGTTCACTGCGCTACCTAGCTGCCCCACCTATGTTCAGATTCTCACACTGACTGATAGTTTGACCATGGGCAAGTCACTTGAAATCATGGAACCAAACAACAACAAACATAACAGATAAATGACTGTTGAACACGCTGATCTCTAAAGTCTCTTTCAGCTTTAAACTTGTTATCCTGTAAGCTTTTGATGATATTTATATGTTTGCAAAGTGCCTTGGGTAATTCTTATTTGTGTTGTAAAAGTGCCTTGGGTAATTCTTATTTGTGTTGTACTGTAGGCATCATTATCCCTAGTTTAGAGATCAAAGAAACAAAGACTTTGTGAGGTTAGATGAATTGCTCATGGTCATACAGTATCAGATATGGGATTTGAACGCAAATCTTCTTGAGTTCTTTGCACTTAACTTCTCACTCAGTTATCAGAAAGTTGTCAGTGTAGTATAATGGAAAACATACTTACTTGGAAATTGGAATACCAGGGTTCTGGTCCTTGCCGTGCCACTTAATTTTGCAGTATAATTTTGGAAATCACTTCACCTCTTACACTTTCAGTTTCTTCTTTTGTAAAATTATTGGGTTGAAATATGGTACGTAAGGTCTTCTTTAGTGTTGACATTCTGTGTTTCAAGGTCCCTTCCAAGGTTCTGTATTTTAACATCCTCTTTTCAAAAATGACTACTATCTCTAAGATTGTATGAAACTTTGTTCTACAACATCTCTAAGATCCACATCTGAATGGATTGGGCCCAAGCAGAATCTAGATTATGTGAAAATTTGGAAAAATGTTTTACAACATCATCTCCTAGATGAAGTTTTGGCTTTAAATTATATTAAAATGCTTCCATCCATGTATGTTGATGGTTTTGATCAATAACTTTTTGAATAGGCACATATCTGGTTTTTATATTGGGTGGCATGCAAACTCCACATTATCTTTCATGTTCCTCTTAACTTTTTAACCTTTAATTGCTGAAAAAAGTAATTTATTGAATAAAGACAATTTAGGAAGAAAATAGCTGGTTGAAACCTCAAAGGGATGTTGCAGGATTCCTCCTAAACTAACTCCTGTTTTCTGAGGCATTGTGTATGTTTAAGAAAAATTTAAAGGACCAAAGGGTTTTCCAAGAGCTCAAAGTGTCTTGTGCAGAATGAAACAAGTGCTTATCAAAGGGTAAAGTAGTAAGAGAGAAAAGGCAGCTTGGATGCCTTCTCACTGAAAGCAAAGGTCCTGTGCAGAGAATGATGGGAGAACAAAAGGATGCATAATTACCCAGGAGTGGGAATGAGCAGCTGTGGGTGTGCTGGAGAGGACTAAATTAATGAATAAGTTCAACTTCAAATTCTATGCTTAATTATAAGACCTGGAGCCCTGGGGGCTAGGGAGGAAAAGGTTCTTTGTAACACTGGTGTGACCATGGGGAGAGGGTTGCATTTTCAATGTTTGGATGTTGCTATAAATCAAGTTACTTGAGATAGTAAATGAAATGCGCTGTTGATCCTGTTGTTTAGTTTGGGACATTTTATACTACTAATAAACTAGCCAGTCAGTTAGGTTACTTTTTATTAAGCTAGATCATTAATTAGCATTTTGATTTGCTGCTAGTTGAAATGATTGAATGGGATTTGACTATTTTCTTTGAAAATTACACAGAAATGTCCATATCTTAGTTTATGAAGCCAAATATAATACTTGGTGTTTAGAAATTATTTGTATGCCTTGGGTTAAGTGGGATTGTTTGATCAAGAGGTTTGACACAAAAACTGTTTTGTGAAACAATAGCAAGCCTCTTACAAGCTTTTAACCATGTACCACAATGCTTTGTGTCAATGGGAAGAGTGGTCTCTGGAAGATACATAAACTTGTCATCTTAAAAAAATTTTTTTAAAATTACTTTCCCCAGTAACATGTAAAAGCAATTTTTAACATTTATTTTTTAAGAATTTGGAGTTCCAAATTCTCTTCATCCCTCTTTTCCTTCTCTCCCCCTCCCTGATACAGTACGCATTTTGATATAGGTTATACATGTGCAGTCATGCAAAACATTTCCATATTAGTCATGTCTTGAAAGAAAACACACAAATGCCACAACAGAAGTAAAAAATAGTATGTTTCAATCTGCATTCAGACTCCATCAATTCTTTCTTTGGTGATGGATTGCATTTTTCATCCTGAATCCTTTGGAATTGTATTAGATCATTGTATTGTTGAGAATAGCTAAGTCATTCACAGTTGATCATTGTACAGTACTGTTGTTACTGAGTATGATGTTCTCCTGGTTCTGCTCATTTCATTTTTTATCAGATTGTATAAGTCCAGATTTTTCTGTAACCATCTTGCTCCTCATTTCTTATAGCACAGTAGTATTCCATTACAATCATAATACTACAACTTGTTTAGCCATTCCTCAATTGATGGACATCCCCTCAATTTCCAGTTCTTTACCACCACAAAAAAGAATTGCTATAAATATTTTTGTACAAACCTTTTTTTTTCTCTTTGGGATACAGACCTAGTAGTGGTATTGGTGGATCAGAGGGTATGTATATAAACTTGTCATTTTTTAAGCATTTAACTCTGAGTTTAGAAAACAAGAGTGGTATCTTTGAAAGTTGCTAGTATGATAAAGACAGTATAGTACCTTGGAATCAGCACTTAACCTTGGAGTTAGACTTGGGATCTACCTCGCTCTGTTTTCTTGGGTCAGTATCTGTAGATAATGATCACAGAATGAAAGAGACTAAGTTTCTTCATCTGTAAAGTGAGGATAATAACACTTGCATTGCAGACTTCACAGGATTGCTTCCAGTTACAGATAGAATGTAATCAAAAGGGCTTTGTAAATTATAAAGTGCCATATATATATATAAAAGATTATTCTTCAGAATTCTTCTTAGGTGTTTTGTATTTCATATATTCTGCTGTAGACTAAGTAATTGCTGGTGTGCTTTTTTTTTTAAAGTATAATTGGGTATTTGTGATGCTGAAGTATGAGTCTGCCCTAGGCTTAATGATTTTTTTCTTTTTAAAGTTCTAAACTCACAGTAATTCTTACAGAATATGAATAGTATTGAAAACTTGATATGGGTTGTATTTATATACAAACACCTAGACTTGTTGTAGGGGCGACTCCTAAATTAATTAAGTGAAGAAAATATCCTAACTTTTTTTCTTTTTCCTTTTTTTTTCATTCTACTCACCAACCCACATTTCTCCCTTCTACCCTTTAGTTGAAATAACCTTTTACAACAGTCAGGCAAAACAAATCAGCTCATTGGCTCTGTTCGAGAATGCATGTCTGGTTCCTTACTTTTAGTTAATCATCAGCTCTTCACCAAGGGATAGAAGATAAGTATTCTCCTCAGTCTTTTGATTTCAGAAGATGAATTTGGTTAGATCACTTCTATTACTTAGGAAGGTACCAACGTTTCTAACTTCTTTTCCTTATTCCTTCCTTCTGAAGGCATATATGAATTGATAGGCTCATACAGATTCAGCTTATCTCTGACTGGGAACGTTATGTGACAGATTTTATGCTGGCCTCAGCTGTGTTTGCTCCATCAACCCATTTAGGAATAAGTTGATATAGTGGCTCAAGGCAAGAGTGAACACATGTACACCCACTAATAGTGGGATGGTTCCATGGACAGTTGAGGCTATGTGCATCATTTCTTGGTTCAGGAGCAGACATCAGATGAGGAAAATGTCTGTCGGGCAATCATTCTTTTCTGTCAGCTGCATAGCTCCTATGAAGATACGTGAAACATTATCTGATTGAGTACAATACTTAGGCTTTTTTAAAAGATTAAATATCCCCACAGGACATGCCTTGATTATTCTAAAAGCTTAAATATTTCAGGTAATACGTGAGAACAATGCTGTTTTCATAGTTTTGATAATATCTTAAAACTAACAAAAATCTATATTCTATTCCTGCACTCCATGCCCCCTAAGGAAAAAAAATGAAAAACAAAATCCTGGTAAACAAATATGTATAGTTAAGCAAAGCAAATTGCTGCATTGTCCTTATCCAAAGAAATTACGTCTCAGTCTATGCTCTGAGTCCATCATCTCTCTTTCTTTCTCAGAAGGTGGATAGCATGTTTCACTATCAGTTCTCTGGAATTGTGATTGGGCACTAAATTGATCAGAGTTATAAAGTTTTTTAAAGTTGAATGTCTTTACCATATTTTTGTATACATTATTGTACAAAATTGTTCTCCTCAATTCACTCTGTATCAGTTTGGACAAGTGTTCCCATGTTTCTCTGAAACCATCCCTGTCATTATTTCATATCCCATTACATGAAAACATTTAGGTTTTTTAAAAAAATGTGTTTTGTTTATTTCATTAAATACTTCCTAATTACATTAAAATAATTTTTTAACACTCACTTTTAAAAATTTTGCACTCCAAATTCTCTTACTCCTGCCCCTCACTCATTCCTGAGAAAGCAAGTGATATGATATCAATTATACAAAAAACATTTAGTTTTTAAATTGAAAAAGGAAAAAGCCAGACCTTTGTTATTCCATTGCTCATGTTAATATGTTTGCTTGAACACTTGTGTTACAGGAGCACATTTGCTCTGTTTTGGATTTTACACTTTGGGAACAACATTGATAAGCTAGACAACATCCAGTAGAAGGCAAACAATGATAAAAAAGGCTTTGAAATAAAGATCTTCGTATAAAGATCATTTGAAGGAAAAAGAAGTGTTTAGGTTCTAGAAGAAAAGATGTAATGGGAACAAGATAGTTATTCTCAGGTATTTGAAGAGTTGTAATGTTGAAAAAAGGATTAAATTTTCCCTGCTTATCCCCAGAGGACAAAATTAGCTGGCAGTTGTCAAGAGGCAGATTTTGACTAATTGTTTCAGGGGGGTAAGGGAGGTCATAAGCATTTATTAAGCACCTCCTGTGTGTCAGGCATTGTGTTAAGCTCTTTACAAATATTAGCTTATTTGATCCTCACAACAACTCTGTGAGGTAGGTGCTATGGTGTTCCCCATTTTATAGTAAGGAAACTGAGACAGACAAGTTAAGGAACTTGCCCAGGGTTATACAGCAAGTAAATGTCTGAGGCTTGATTTGAATACAAGGTATGCCTTGGAGAGATCATGGATTCAGTTCCAGACTACCCACAATGAAATGAATATCGAAATAAAGGGAATCACAATTTTAAAAAAATCCTAGTGCATATAAAAGTTATGTTTATACTATACTGTAGTCTATTAGGTGTACAGTAGTATTATGTCTAGAAAATTCACATGCCTTAATTTAAAAAATACTTTATTGCTAAAAAAAATTGCCAACCATCATTTGAGCCTTCAGTGAGTTATAATCTTTTTGATAGTGGAGGGTCTTGTCTTGATGTTGATGGCGACTAACTGATCAGAGTGGTGGTTGCTGAAGGTTGGAGTGGCTATGGCAATTTTAAAAAATAAGTCACCAATGAAGTTTGCTCGTCTTTGACTCTTCCTTTCGCAAGAGATTTCTGTGTTGTACATTGTGCTGTTTGACAGCACTTTACTCACAGTAGAACTTCTTTCAAAATTGGAATCAATCCTCTCAAACCCTGTCACTGCTTTATCAGCCAATTTTATGTAATATTTTTCAATATTGTTGTGTCTTAGGGAATAGGGAGATGGGGGAGGCAGTTAAGAACACACGACATTTATCAGTTAAGTTTGCTGTCTCATATAGGTGTGGTTCATAGTGCACCAAAACAATTACCATAGTAATATCAAAGATCACTGACCACCATACCATATAATAATAATAATGAAAAAGTTTATTTTGAGAATTACCAGAATGTGATATAGAAACACAGTGTGAACATGTGTTGTTGAAAAAACTTGTGCTGATAGACTTGCTTGATGCAGGGTTACCACAAACCTTCAATTTGTACAAAACAACAGTGACAACAACAACAAAACAAAAAATACAAAACAGTAGTGGCTGTGAATTGCAAAAAAGTGAGGTGTGCCTGTATCTACTATGCCACATAACTACCTTGTTAGGAAAGTTAGCTTGGGTGGTTGCAGGTATCCTAAAGTGGACTGGGCTTCCTTGGGAAATTGTGGATTCTCATTTCACCAGAGGTCTTCAACAGAGGCTGATTGACAAGTTACGTGTTATAGATGGGGTTCTTCTTTGTAGTATCATATTATAGGATCATGGATTCATAGCTGGAAGTACAACCAGATACTTTACAGATGAGGAAACAGGCACTAAGAGGTTAAGTGACTTGTCCAGGGTCACACGGGTATATAAACTCATGTCTTCCCAACTCCAATTTTAGTGCCCTATCCACTATACCATAGTAATTGTTGGACTAGATGAATACTGGGGTCCATTTCAATTCTAACATTCTATAATTGTAAGAAATCTCTTTATCTCATTTGATTTGAATTATGGTGTTAGTGGAGCTGCAGTCATGGTTTTGATTTCTATAAGGTCTAATTAGATTCTCTATCCCGTATGCAAAGACTTAATGCTCTTAATCTCATGTCTTTCACAAGAATTGAGAATGTGTGGAACTCTGCAAACCCACCCTTCTGGAAAAAATATCCATAAATATCCATAAGTATGTTCTGATTAAGAACACCTTCCTTTCCTCTTTTCCCTTCCCCCTTCCCTATAATGGAGTTTATATAGCATTTTTTGTCTATGTGGGCACTTCTCGAACCTCCTAGTTCTTTGTATGGTGAAGGAAGGTCCTTCCTTTCTCTTTGGAGCCCATCTTTGGTTTCATCCTGAGGTTCACTTGCTGTGACTGTACCCCCCTGGTTTAAATAGTTCTCTTTGCACCTCTGCCCTTCGAATCCTTTTCCAGCTGAGTTTGCCTCAATCCTAACTTGGTCTTGGTTTATATCCTTTGATCTGTTGGGAAATGGTTCTTTTATACCTCTCATATTTAAGGTCTTCTAGTGCTCCTTAAAACCTAAGTTCATGGTGTAAACCTTATTTATTTGGGATCTTCAAGGATATGAGTTGATTCTGTTGGAATTTACACTTACACAGTTTCAGTCAAAGAACTAATCCTTTGAGATAACATCTTTCCAGTTTTAGAATCAGATTCTTTTGTATTCTTCTCACATGAATACTTCTTGTTCTACCCTCTCTTCATGCTATTGTCCTACTCTATTTTTGTAATACTTCCATGGTTTTTAAAAGAGGTTCCAACTAAAGATTTCTTGGTTGAGAACTCTAATCTTCCAGGACCTTTCTTTCTCTTTCTCTTCCTTTCTTATTTGTCAAGAAATGTCAGTGCTTTTTTTGGTTTTTAAATTTATAGACTGGTGACATTTGGCAAAATATTCTTTTTGAAGAGTTTAATGTTTCATATTCTGTTATCTTCCCTTTAGAAGATGACCAAGTAAAAGAATGGAGGTAAAAAGAAAAATATCTTTAGTCCTTTGGAAGGAAAAACAATTGTGCCTATTCCATTTTTAGTTAGTCATATACCATGACTTTACTTCAAGAGGACGGACATCCCACAAAGGGAGATTGAAATCAATTTTGGCTGCAGAGAAGTTGCTAAATTGCTTTGTTTAGGTTCTGAACTTTCCCTTACCCAGTATTTTATCAGTTGGTGGTAACAGATGAAATTTCAATTAATGGCGAAGTAAAATATTTTCTAATTAAGCATACTTAACAAAATTTTCCAGTTTTTCATGATGTTGTCTATGATTAGGCTCCTATTAGATCCAGTTTTTGACCTTATGATACAATGTTCTATATTCACTTAGGCTTCAAATTTGAGCATGTTAGTAAATTGGAAAACAGAGAGGATAGATTAGAATTTTTTTTTCCCTCAAAGGATTGCAAAGCATTTTGGTAAAATAAAAGGGGAATTGTATTTAGAGTTAGAATGACATGAATTTGGATTCTGGCCCTGATATGAACTTCTTATGTGACTTTGGACAAAATATAGTAACTGTGTCTCTCAAGACCATAGTTTCCTTACTCGTA
The DNA here is from genome assembly GCA_028627135.1 of Pseudochirops cupreus. Lineage (NCBI taxonomy): Eukaryota > Metazoa > Chordata > Mammalia > Diprotodontia > Pseudocheiridae > Pseudochirops > Pseudochirops cupreus. Next base: position 112,929,458 of record CM053582.1, on the reverse strand, counting down.
AAATGAGGTGGTTCTGTTAGTTTCATCGGGCTCTAAATTATGTGATCTTATTTGATGACTTGTCCAACGGCACTAGGAAGAAAGTTGTTAGGTTAGAATAGATCAGAGTGCTTAATTGCTCCAGTATTTATTTACTTTTATTAGGCATGATTGTATTTAAACTTCTTTACACGTCAGTCTCGTTATGCCTGATAACCTGTTTTCATCTGGAATATTCCTTTGTCACCAGCAATGTTAATAGTAACTTCAGTAACAAAAGCCAGTGTCATCAGTTTTGTCCAGTTGATGGATGTGAGTATGTAAGCTGAATAGAATTACTATTTAAAGTGAAAAAAAAATCCTTACTCATTGTGTTGGAGGGGATGGGTAATTTTTTTTTCTATATGAATTAACATAGTTATGCCAAATTATTTCTTAAGTGAAATGTTTTCTTTTTCTTCATGATCCAATTGATGGTCACTCACATATGCATACTATTATCTACTCTGTATCTATTTCTATATCTCCCTATTAGAACGTAGGGGGAGCAAGGTGGTACAGTGGATAGAGTGCTGGCCCTGGAGTCAGGAAGACTCATCTTCCTGAGTTCAAATCTGACTTCAGATACTTACTAGTTGTGTGACCTCGGGCAAGTCACTTAACCCTATTTGCGTCAGTTTCCTCACCTGTAAAATGAGCCAGAGAAAGAAATGGCAAACCACTTCAGTATCTTTGCCAAGAAAACCCTCAAATGGTGTCATGAAGAGTTGGACATGACTGGAATGACTGGACCACAAATAATAACATGAGAATATAAACTCTTTGAGAGCAGGTACTGTACTGTATTTGTCTTTCCTTATATTTTCAGTGCTTGGAGCATAATAGGCACTTATGGTATCTCATAGCAAAAACAACTTGCCTTGAAAAAATTTTGAGGGGAAGAAAAATTAAGACTCATTGGACCATCTGACTGCTATGACCAAAAAAAAAAATAGGGCCTAGACATCATATTTGAAGAAATCTCTTTTTTTTGTTTGTTTTGGTTTTTAATTTATTTATTTTCTTTGAGTTTACAACATTCAGTTCCACAATCCCTTGAGTTTCAAATTTTCTCCCCCTCCCTGCCCCCATGGTGGCATGCAAATATAGGATCTACGTTATTTGAAGAAATCTTAAAAGAAAATTGTTCAGATCTCTTAGATTAGAACCAGAGGGCAAAGTGGAAATAGAAAGAGTCCACCTGTCACCTCCTGAAAGGAACTGCCAAATCAAAACTTACAGGAAGATTGTACCCCGATCCAGAGCTTTTGGATCAAAGAAAAAATACTACAAACAGCCAGAAAGAAAGAATTCAAGTACTGAGGGACTATGCCACTATAAAGGAACAGAACTTGGGAGTGTCATATTCCAGAAAGCAAAGGATATGGACTTTAGCCAAGAATAACTTAGCTAGCAAAATTGAGTGTAATGGATAGGGAGGAAAACGTGGATCTTCAGTGAAATAGAGGACTTCCAGGCATTCGTGGTGAAAAGACCTGAGCTTCAGGGAAACTGCAATATTCAGACACAGGAGTGAAGAGACATAGAAAAAAGTAAACACAAATGAACAGTGATAACAGTTGTGGGGAAATGATACAGCCTCACCTGCTGAACCCTGTCACCATCAGGGTTTATGGAAGGATTCCTGTTAGACAAACCCTTGAGTAATCTTGTTATGTCTTGATGATCTTAAGAAAACAATAGAAAGATAGGAGAAGAGGAATACACTGGGTGGGTGGGTGAGAAGGGAAAGGAAGGCTAGAGAAAATTACCTTGCATAAATAGGATGTACAAGTAGACATCTGTACAGATAAGGAGAGGGGGTTGGTAGGAGTAGCTGACATTGCAGTCTCACTCCAGTCTGAATTAGTTGAAGGAAGAATACACACACACACACACACACACACACACACACACACACACACACGTGCACACATGCATGCACACTCACACAGGTATACACACAGAATTGGCTATGGAAATTAATTTCATTCCACAGGGAATAGATACAAAAAGGACTTAGAGAGGGTAAGAAAAAGGAGGGTTTAACCCTAAGCAAAACAACTTTAAGGATGTGCAAAAATGTTTATAGTCCTTTTTGAGGTGGCAAAGAATAGGAGTCTGAGGGCGTGCTCACAAATTACGGAATGAATGAACAAATTATGGTGTATGAATGTGATGGAACACTTTTGTGTCACATGACGTTATGAAGGAGATGTTTCAGAGAGACCTGGGAAGACCTGTAATGAACTCATACAGAGTAAGGTGAACAGAACCAGGGAAACTATACAGTGACAACAGTATGAGAAAGGCAAACCTTTTTGAAAGAATTTGGAACACTTATCAGTGTAATGACCACCCACACTTGCCGAGGACTGATGATGAAACATACTGACTGTCTCCTGATAGAGAGATGAAAGATTCAGAGTACAGAATGAGACAAGTATTGTTTTGGACATGGCTAATGTGGAAATTTGTTTTCAGTGATTATCAGAATCATTGACCAGTAAGTTTGGTTTCTCTTGTATTCTAACTGGGGTAGAATTGGGGTGGGAGAATGAGAAGATGTATCTTGACTGAGTAAAAAAAATAATAAAAAAAAGACTAAACTAGATATACATGAAGATATAATCTAGACCCAAGGCCTACATATAATTTCAGCTCCTAATAACAAAGGCTCCTATAATAGCTTTGATACACAGGTAATACTGATAACTAGTATTTTTATTATATTATATATGTCAGTGATATTACATAAGTGATTTGTAAGTAATACTAATAACTGACATTTCTGTTATACAGTGCAATGTTTAAAGGGCTTTCTTTGTTATAACCCTGTGAGATGTTGAATGGAGATGTAGAAATGGAGAAGAAAACTTAGAGCACTTGTGAGTTGTCCAGGGCCACAGAGGTGGCAAGTATCAGGGCCAGGATTTAAATTTGGGTTTTCTTATTTTCTGGTTTTCTACTCATGTTCTTTCTGCTATTCTTAAGTATTAGTCTATTTTACTCAAAGTCCTTAACTTAATTCAATAAATATAGCCTCTGTGACACTATTTGAGAAATCATTTATTTGGCAAATGTGGTTCAGCTTTTCACATTTATTACGGAAATGATTTAACCTATTTATTTCATTCCTTCTCAGAGCGATTGCTTCCTTTTGGAAGACGTGTTTTGGAAGAGTACTGGTCCAGTCAAAACAGGTGTAGCCATTTAGCCTCCACCAAACCTTTGTGCATGCTGAAATGTTCTTAGTTCTTTGAAAATACACTTGGTATGTGTGTATACACATGCCATATTGTGGGTAGACTGCTCTTTATTAGAGGAGTACCCTTGGGTGTACTAATTACACTCTGTCTCACAAACTACAGAAAGGCAGCTAACAGACAAGGGAAAGTGTATGGAAAGGGAGAGATCTACGTTCAGCTATTTTTGCACTTGTAGCAAAAATGAGGCATGGTGTAAGTAAACACAGCTGTATAGGGAAAATAGCTTATTGAAGAACCAAAAGTGACTAACTTCTGGCTCATTCAGCATACACATGTTGCTAGTCTCTGTGAACAAGAAGCTATTGCTTAGGAAAATAGAGTCCAGTTGTGTTGCTTGCCTGGCATATCACTTGTCAGATTCATTTCTGCATCTGGTTGGCTTCAGTTGTACTTAGTGGCCCTTACTTAACACAGATAATATCACAGTGTTTCATTCTTTTTGTTGGTATCCATAGCACTTAGTACAATGTCTGACACCTAGGAGGCACTTATTAAAAGACTACTGATTGATTGGATAACTCATTTTTTGTAGAATTGAATTTATTAAATCTCATCAACTTTGAGAGTGTCCAGATCTGCATTTCACAGATGGGGAAATTGAGGACAAGAGAGATAATTTGCTTGTTGTCACATTAATAGTATATTGCAGAAACAGGATTCACAAACCAGGTTCTCTGACTCCATATGTAGCGCTTTTGATACTCACTGTGCTGTCTCTTGGCCACATAATTCTAGCTTAAATAAGACATGCTGCAAGTAAGTAATCAGTAAGCATTTATTAAATGTCTTCTGTGTGTCAGGCTCAGAGGATGCAAATACAGAGACAGACATGATGGTATGGAGAAATTAAATTTTATTCATAGAAAAGAATTTAATAAGGACTGGAGCAATTAGAAGAGACTTCATAGAAGAGACAGGACTAAAGCTAGTCCTTGAAGGTTTTGGATACTAAAGGGAGGTTTTGGATACTAAAGGGATCCTAGATGGGGTTGGGGAGAGGAAGAGAAATCTAGAAGAGAGGATATTTATTGGATAGTAGTAGGAAATAAGATTGGATAGTTAGGGCAAGGTCTGTGGAGTTTTTGAAAGCCAAGTAATAGAGTTTAGATTTGATGTTGCAAACAATAGAGAGCCAGTGAAGGCTTATGAACAGAGGAGTAACATGATGAAAGCAGTATTTTAGGATGATTAATCTGGCAGTGGAATGCAAGACAGGTTGTAGTAGAGCTGCGTTTGGACTGAATAAAATAATAACATTTAAGAATTGGAAGGGATGACAATAGCTATCTAGTCCAACCCATACCTAAAAAGTGACTTAGACATCTATTAGATAGGGTTTTTTAGCCCTTTTTTTGAAGGTCATTAATGAGGGAAAATCCAGTACTTCCTAAGGCAGCCTTAAGGTGGTTATCTAGGAAACTGTTGAAGTAATAGGTGTGGTAATATATGATGGAATTGTTGAGAACTGGAAGGAACCCCTGAGGCCTTCTAATCTAACCTCTTCCTTTTACAGATAAGGAAATTAAGACCTGTCGAAGTTAAGTGACTTGCCCAAGGTCACGCATTAAGAGGCATATGAGGGTCTGACTTTGAATGATAGCATCATGTGAGTCAGGCTGAAAATGTGTGTGATAGACCAATTATGTTCTTGATAGGATACTGTATAGTGAAAGTTTAAGAAGTTTTGTTCACTTACCAGAGTTGTAATTATCAACACTCATTACTTTGTAATATTGCTTGGTGACTTGTTGCTTTAAAGTAAGGTGCTTTTTTTATATAGAAGCTGATAGAGGATTGAAATATTTTTTATTTTTTCTGGACCTGTGATTTAATCTGAGTATGGAAACTTCTATAAGCTATAGTCAGAGAGAGTTTCTTGAGGGATACTGAGAAGTTTAGCTGCTTGCTCATAGTAACACTTGAACCCAGATCTTTTAAAATCTAAGATGGAGTCTCTACCATTCCATAATGCTTCTTTAAGTTTTGAATATCCATTAGAAACACAGTAGATAAATTTTCACAATGCCATGTTGCTCCTTTTGGGAGCAGACCTTTGAAATGGTCTATTCTACCCTGTTAGAACAAAAAGCAAAATACATTTTGGAAACTGTTTCTTCTCTCTCTTCCTTTCCTACTAAGCATTTTTTCTTGTACTTCTTTCATCTTTCTCTTTCATAGTCTGTTTCCCTTTCATTATTATCCATTTGAAATTTAAGATGCTACCTTAAAATAATATGTCATTTTTATGAAAGATCCATAACACATCTATGTTTAACTTTGTAAGGTAATAAGAAAAATTGAGCTGGGAATGGATTCCCAGGGTACTGGTTATGATTATATTTTATAACAAAAATGACTTTTGTATACATTTACAAGTTTACTTTTTTTTTTGTTTCCAAGACTTAATCACTTTGTGAAAGTGATATCAGAAAAAGAGGAAGGGGAAATTTTTTTAAAGCACCCCCTCAACCCTAACTCTAACCCTAATACCTCTGCCTCTGAGTCTAATGAATCCTAAACCACCATATCCCCCCCAAACCCAAAGAATTCTGAATTCCAGAGGTGGCCAGAAAGGTGTGAAAGTTAATTTTTGAGTGTTTTTGTTTCTTAATGGTGCTGACACCAGGGAATCAGATTATTATGCTTTATAAAAGGTCACACTGTCATTGTTTTGAAAGAATATGCTGCTTGAGAATAGGCTAAATTGACTGTTATTTTCTCCATTTTACCAATGAGAATGTAGGAGTTAACTCAGAACTACCCCACAATTACACCATGTTAATAAGAAATGAGGAAACAGAGGGGTTGAACTAAGATTCTCATGCTACTTTGTATCAGGCTGATGAGCCCAAGGTTGCCATATTTGCCTTCCAGGTAAAAAGTGCTTTAGGACTTTATGACCTGTTCAAACTCCCCAATTTGATTCCTTCAGACTTCATTATCTGTCCGTTTTTGAGATATGAGTATTGCAAGACTTATTTATAAGCAAAGAGCAAGCATTCAAAATATATACAAAACTAAGTTGTGAGAAATCGTTGCACTAAAATCTGCCTAAGCTTCCCCTGTAGCTCTAATGCTTCCTAAATCTGTGCTAGTTCCTCCAGATCAACAATATTTCAACAAACATTTATTATAATACCTACTGGTCTTAGAAAGCACTGGATTGTTTTGAAGAGTTCAGTGATTAAAAACATGAAACAGTTCCCACCCTTAAGGAGTTAACGTTCTCCTGGGATGATACAGTAGATACACAAACAATTTGGAAATACAAAGTGATTTGTGGTGGTGGTGGGGTACACTGAACTATCTGCAAAGGATTCAAGTATTTATTTCATTGACAAGGCTATATGTATGGAAACAAAATCTCCACCTTACTGAGATAGAATGTATTAATGGAATTTAACAACAATTCTATATTTGCAGACAAACTCTTTCCTGCTTGAATAAAACTTAAAATACAGAAATATCATTTGAAATCCCCTAATCTTATTTGCTTTTACCTGAAGGCTTCACTGGTTAATTTAGGTGCCAACTTTCTCAGCACAAATAGGAAACAAATGGCTTTTGGAAAATGTCATTTGTTCCAGAGAACAGGAAGCCACAAGCTGTGAGCAGCAACAACCAGACCCCATTTGGCCTGTGTGATTTTTAACCCAGCCCAGATGACTAAATAAAATTCTCTTAGGAAAGAATCTCAGAATCAAGGTACAGTGAAAAGAGAACTAGACTGAATTTTAGGAACCCTGGGTCCTAGCTATATTGATCACTAGCAGTGTTTTCTTGGGGAAGTCACTTACCTCTCTGGGCCTCAGTCTCATCATCTGTAAATAAGAACTGAAGCATCTCCAAACTTTTTTATAGCTTTAAAATTCTTTGAATGGAGGCTACAATATGACTTTTGCTTTTTACCAATTGTTTAATCACAGACTCGCCAGTTTGGTCTAGGATCTGTTAAGCAGTCAACAGGCATTTTTAAAATATCTGCTATATGTAAGGCACTGTGGTTAAGTACTGAGGATAAAAGAACTAAAAATAAATAGCCCTTGCCCTCAAGAAACTTGCATTCTGTTTGAGGAGATATGTATGCATACATGTAGAGACAAAATATCTTATTTATTTATGGGTCTGTGATTTCATTGGTATAGGAAACTCCCATGAGGAAACTCTCTATCAGAGCAGGTCAGCCTCTGCTTTGCAATTTTTAATTGTCTAGGGTACTGAGAGGTTAAGTGATTTGCCCAGATCACACAAAAAGTGAGTGTCCGATGTAAGACTTGAACCCATGTCTTCTTAACTTGGAGGTTACCTGTATGTTCTGTACCTACCTCTTCTTTTCATGCAAAATATATACAAAATAAATAGACAGAACCAACTGGATCTCTTTGAGAGATGGCCTCAGGTTAGGATTATCTGTATTTGGACTTAGACCCTTGGGGAGCTAACCCAGAACTGAGTAGCCTTCCCAAGTGTGAGGTCATTCTTTAATGTTTATCTCTCTGTTCTCTGGCCTCACTCCCCAACACCACCTCATATCAGATGGTTGTTAAATACTTTCTTTCTGTACTACACAAGTCTGTATTTGTTTGGAATAAGGTTGAATATTTTTAAGGTCTTTTTGTACCTAGATTTTAAAAAAGGGTATCTGTTTCCTTTCTTTGAATTACTAGACAGTGTGGTCATAGGATCAAAGATTTACAACTGGAGGAGACCTTTGAGGCCATTAGTCCATCTCTTGCATTTTATAGATTAGGCTACGGAGGCCCACAGAGGTTAAGTGGCCAAGGTCCCATTGGAAGTAAATGATAAAGGTGGAAATTGATATATAGTACCTCCTCTGTGCCAGGCACTGTGCTAAGAGCTTTACAAATACTATCTCATTCGATCCTCACAATAACCCTGGAAGGTAGGTGCTATTATTATTATGTCCATTTTACAGTTGAAGAAACTGAGGAGAGCAAATAAATGACTTTAGCAAGGTCATCTACAAGTGTCTGAGGTTGAATTTGAACCAGAATTGGATTTGGGTCTTTTTGGCTTTTTGGAAGGGGGAAGGCAGGGCAAATGGGGTTAAGTGACTTGCCCAAGGTCACACAGCTAGTAAGTATTAAGTGTCTGAGGCTAGATTTGAACTCAGGTCCTCCTGACTCCAGGGCCGGTGCTCTGTGAACCAGAATTGTTGCTCTTCACACTATACCACACTCATTTAATTTAAAATGTAAAAGACTGGGGCGGCTAGATAGGGCAGTGCACAGAGCATCGACCCTGGAGTGAGGAGGACCTGAGTTCAAATGCGGCCTCAGACACTTAACACAAAACTAGCGGGGTGACCTTGGGCAAGTCACTTAACCCAATTGCCCTACCTTCTGCCCTCCAAAAAAAAAAAACCAAACAAACAAAAATAAAATGTAAAAGACTTCTACAATGGCATATTTCTCTTTTAACATAGTAAAGAGTATTTAGAAGCTATAGGAAGCTATGGAGGATGAATACAGGATTCAGTACCAAGACTTCAGGTATATAATATGTAAATTTTTAAAAGGGAGATGAGGGAATTAGAAGAAGGAACAAGTTTTTTCACCAAAATTTGACTGTTAGCCTTTCAGAAATACTTTTTAAAAGCTTTTTGGGATGATTTTTGTTTTTTTGCAGCAGTTTTCCCCAGATATTTGTACACATCTCCTTCCACCCTTCAAAAAAGAAAAACCAAAATGATTCAAAGACTCACTCCTGGTCTTTTATCTCTCTGGCAAAATCAGGGAAGGGAGTTTCTCATTTCCTCTCCAGGTCTAAGATTGATTATTGGAATCACTTAATGTTTGGCTAAACTAAGATAATCTAGGCTAGTTTAGCTGTCTAAATTGTAAAATTCTTGAGGGCTGAGACGCTTTTCTGTTTGTATGTACATACACTAGTGTCTGACACATAGAAGATAGTAAATATGTCTATTGATTTGATTGATTAGTGTTCTTTTCATTTAGTTTATTGTTGTCATTGGTCATCTTATTCTCATTCTGCTTATCAGCTCATACAAATCTTCATGATTCCCTGAATTCCTCATTCATTGTCTCTTATAGCCTAATATTGCATTACATTTCAATATCACGCTAACAACCCTATAAAGTACAAGTGTGTGGGATCTTTTTTTTCTTCTTAAGATTCATATGTCATGATTTGTTCAGCCATTCACCAATTGATGGGCACCCACTTTGCTTCCAATTTTTTGCTACCACTAAACGTGTTGCTTTGAATATTTTAGTATAGATGAGGATTTTCTTTCTGTCTTTGATTTCCTAGTGGGATATCTAGGTTAAAAGGTATGAACAATTTCAAGGACTTTTCTAACAAAATTTGGAGTTGTTCCTAGAATATTTGTATCAGTTAATAACCTCACCAGTAGTGTATTAGTGTACCTGTTTTCCTAACCTCTTCCAGCAGTAACTAGTTCCATCTTTTGTCTTCCATGACAATGTGATGAGTGTGAGGGGAAACCTTAGAATCATAGAAATAGTTGTTTTTGTAAATATGATTTTGAAAATATCTGAATGTCTGGCCTAGGACAAATTTTTCCCTAAAGTAATCTTTAAAGGTGACTTGTCTTTATTTAAGACTATTCCAGCAAATCTAACCAAATCTCTGGCAGGTTCTTCAAAGCTGGAAAGATTTTTTTTTTATAAGTCCTAGTGTGACATTGTCTGCTTTCCAAAGATTCACCTAAATAACATGGAGAGGCTCATCTCCAGAAAGCTGGCCAATAAGGAATAAGTTTTTTGGTAGTGGTAATTCCTGAAAGTACAAAATAGCCTGTTATTCTGTGCAACCCCTTTCTATTAAACAATGCAGTCAATGAGGTAATATCAATTTAAAGCACAGATTCACTTACACAATATAATAGTAGTGGATCCACCATATTTATATTTTACCTTCTCAGTACCCATTGTACTATGTGAAAAAGTGAAAATATGATACTTAAGGTGCTAATTTGAAGAGTGACTGAACCTGACAAAAATATGTATAAAAGAAATCCATGTTGATGAGGGTACATTTTAAAAGACTTTTGAGCCTGATTTTCAGAATTTCAGAGTGGAAGATTTCAAAAGTCTAGAAGAAATCATTGATTGCCCTTTTTACAAGGAAGAAAGGAAGGGAGGGTGTGAGGGAAGGAAGGAAGGAAGGAGGGAAGAAGACATTAACCACTTCTGGCCCAAATAGAAACTTCTTCTTCTCTATAAGTTATTGGTTCTTGTTATTTTTCATTTTATTTTTCAATTAGCAAGTATTTATTTACTCTTCTTCCAACTTGACCTCAATTTAAAAGAAAAAAACTTTTTAGCAAACGTATGTACATTGTCATTCTGCAACTTAAATCCTTTACCTCTGTGTCAGGAGGTAGGTAACATAGTAGCAATTAGTCCTCTGGAATCATGGTTGGTCATTACATATTGATTGAAGTTCTTAAGTCTTTCAAAATAGTTTGTTTTCACAATGTTATATCAGTACAAATTGTTCTTATAGTTCGGCTTACTTTACTCTGTAACAGTTCATACAGATTTTCTCAAGTTTCTCTGAACCCTGTCCCTTGCATTATTTATTATGTCAGGGTAGCATTCCATTCCATTCATATACCATAATTAATCCAGCCATTCTTCATTTGATGGGGAGAATTAGTTTCTAGGTGTAATGTCAAGTATGGGGATTTTTTTTAATCCACCTAATTTGGTGGGAAAGTGAATGTATGATGGGGAGTAGCGTGAAGCAAAGCTAGAAAGGTAGCTTGAAGCCAGATTGCAGAGAGCCTTAAATGCCAAAATGTGATTTGATTCTAGAGTCAATAGGGAGCTACTGAAGACTTTTTAAAAAATTGCTGTTTTTTTTTTTTAGTAGGGGAATGATATGGTTATACTTGTATTTTAGGAAGATTATTTTGGTAGTTGTGTGAAGGATTTATTATAGAGGGTAGAGACTAGATGCAGGGAGGCTGATTAGGAAATAGTTATAATAATCAAGTGAATGATGATGAGGTTCTGGATGGTTAGGGTGGTGATCATGTGAATAGAAAAAGGGAATGGTGATCATTGTTGTTGAATTAGACTCAATCCATAAGAGATTGGATATGGAGGTGGTAAGGGTTGGTTGTTGTGCTTCATTCTTGAAGAGGACCAAAATGACATCACTATGTTAGAGTCAATTACAGTGTGTCCACTGTGACTGATCAGACCAGTACAAACTCAGAATGCTCCACCATAGGTCAGGTGCAGATAGTTGATGGATGGACTCTCTAAATTTATAGGTAGGGGACAGGAAATTGTCAGAGATGTCTCCGAAGTTTTGAGTCTGGTTGACTGACCGAGTGGGGTCAAAACTTCAAAACAAGTAGGAAAGTTTGGATAATAGTCACTTTTAATAAGGAAAAGAAGGTCCATTTTAGGCATAGTAAATCTGAGGTATTGGTAGACTATCCTGGTGAAGATGTTCAGTAGGCTACTAGACATTCAGGATTGGAGTCAGTAGCAATATTGGGGATGGATATGGAGATTTGCATAGATATGGTGATTGGACCTATTAGAATAGATGAAATTCCCAAGGGAGAAAGAATATATAGAGAGCAAAAGAGGGCCATGTAAGCTACTCTTACTTATAGAGGAGACTGAGAAGCAATTGTTTTGCCCATAAGAGGAGAACTAAGAGAGAGAAGTGTCATGTAAACCATGAGAGGAGAGAGAAAATGAGACCAGAATATTCATGATGGATTAAGATAATAGGTAAGGATGAAGAGATTGGAAATTTCGGTAAAGACCAAGAGCAGCATAGCATAGCTTTAGGAACAGTGAGATAGTGGGAGAGGTGAAAGAAGAGGAGGTGAAATATATTCTTTATTTTTTTAAATTAGATTAACTTTTGTTTATTTTTAGTTTACATCATTCATTTCCATAAGATTTTGAGTTTCACATTTTCTCCCCGTCTTTCCCCTACCCACCACCTCAAAACAGCGATCCCACTGTATACCCCCTCCCCCAATCTGTTCTCTCCTATATCCTCCCCCATCACCCCTCTGGCTTTCCAGCAGGGCAAGATGGATCTCCCTACCCCAGGGCCTGTATATCTTATTTCCCAGTTGCATGTAACTAATAATAATAATTATATATATATATATATATATATTTTTTTTTTAACATTTCATTTTAGAACTTTAAATTCTAGATTCTTTCCTTTCCTCCCTCATCACCCACTGGAAAGACAAGCAATTCAATACAGGCCGTATATGTAGATATGGAATATCTCCATAATGGACATATTGTGAAAGACTGACTATATTTCTTTCCTTCCTGTCCCACCCTCCACTCGTTCTATTCTTTACTTTGTTCCTGTCCCTTTACAGAAATGTGTGCTTCTAACAGCCCTCCCCCCCAACCTGCCCTCCCCTCCATCATCCCCCCTCTCATTCCCTTCCCCCCAGTAGACCAAGATACCCAGTTTAGAGTGTATGTCATTACTTCCCTAAACCAAATTCAGTGAGAATAAGGTTGACCCATTCCCTTTTGCCTTCCTGTTCTTCCCCTCCATTGTAACAGTTATCTCTTGCCTCTTCTATATGAGATGATTAACCCCATTC
>CM053582.1:112808290-112916061 GCA_028627135.1 Pseudochirops cupreus | reverse complement strand
GTTGGAGCCGCCCACTTCCTGTGATGAGGACTGGCTCTCCTCCCTGGGCTGGAGGATAGCCTACCTAGCAAAGTGGAACAAAGTTTTTGGTGACTCCATGACCACAACTGTCTTCAGCCACACCCTCCTTCCATCACCAAGAGCAAGGGCTCCCCTCCCTAAAATGACCCAGGAGGGGCTGAAAGAGCCGAGTGTAGCCAGGACCAAATGATGCTAAGGTCCAGGTGTTACCATCATCACCAGGCATTTCTTCCATGCCTGGCATTTCCTCGACAATTACATCTTAATGATAACTGATGTTTATGTCACATTTTTAAGCTTTGTAAGAGCACTGGTCTGGAGCTAGAAGGGATCTTGAAGAGCCTCTCATCCAACCTCCCCATTTTACAGATGAAGAAACTGAGGCACGGGGTGTTCAGGTAACTTGGCCAAGATTACAAAAGTAGGAAAGGGCTGAGGCAGATCCCCTGACTCCAAATCTAATGCTTGTCCATTGAAATGGATTTGCAAAACATTTTGCATCCATTTTGCCCTCATGGAAATCCCATGAGGGAGGTCCTATATTGCAATTCCCCTTTTAAAAGGGAAACTAGGTGGTGCCATAGTGCACAGAGCACTGAACCTGGAGTCAGAAAAACTTATCTTCCTGAGTTCAAATCTGGTTCAGATAGAGCCTAGCTGTGTGACCCTGGGCAAGTCACTTAACCCTACTGTCTCAGTTTCCTCTTCTGTAAAAGAGCTGGAGGAGAAAATGGCAAACCACTCCAGTGTCTTTGCCAAGGAAACCCTAAATGAGGTCATAAAAAGTCAGACATGACTGATCAACCCTTTTAAAGACGAGGAAACAGGCAAGGTTAGTGACTTGTCCATGGTTCTGAGCATATCATTCCTCTGCTCAAAAAGTCAGGACTGCTCTGCCGAAAGGCAGCTGTGCTATAGCACAGGGAACATTTGAAATGGAATCAAAAGACCTGGATTCAAGTCCAGTTCAGTCACTAACTTACTTCATTGAGTGACCTAAGCTGGACAAAAGTTTCCTCATCTGTAAAATGGGGATCATAAGATTCCTCCAACAAAGATAACCATCAGTCGGGAACGGCTAAACAAAATGTAGCTCACGAAGACAATGGAGTATTTTCTTGTTGTGCCCGACTCTTCCCAACCCCATTTGAGGTTTTCTTGACAGAGACAGCAGAGTAGTTTTCCATTTCCTCCTCCAACTCATTTTACAGATGAGGAAACTGAAGCAAACAGGGTGAAGTGACTTGCCCAGGGTCACCCAGCCAGTAAGTGAGGCTAGATTTGACCTCAGGACTCCAGGCTATGGACTATGGTGCCACCTAGCCGTCCCTAAAGGAATATTACTATGATGTAAGAAATGACAAAGGTGATGAATACAGAAAAGCTTGGAAAGATCTACACGAATGGATGCAGAGTGAAGTCAACACAGTCAAGAAAACAAAATATACAATGACCACTACAATGAAAGAATAACCACGAAAAAATCAAAAGTCAATGACGCAAAATTGTAAAGAGCAGGCATGTCTTGAAAGGAGAGATATGAGAAGTCACTCCCACCCCACCCCTTTGCAGAAGTGGGAGGCCCATCAGTGTCATACACTGCACATATTCTCAGACTCTTTTGGTATACTTATCAGTTATGTTAATTTTTCCCTTTTTTCTGTTTTTGTCTTTTAAAATACCATTTTTTTAAAATGGGGGGATGACTCTCTGGAAGGAGGAAGGGAAGTATCGTAGAGAAAACTATGGTAATATAAAAAAATACATCAATAAAAACTGAAAATAATAATATTCCTCCATCATTTGATGAATGAACGATGAATAAAGGAATCTATTAAGTGATTATTTGTGTCAAGCACTGATACTATAAATGCAAAAGCAAAGACAGTCCTTGCCTTCTAAAGACTTCCATTTTTTTTTTCTTTTTGGAGGGGAGAGGGCCAGGCAATTGGGGTTAAGTGACTTGCCCTAGGTCACATGGTTACTGAGTGTTAAGTGTCTGAGGCCGGATTTGAACTCAGGTCCTCCTGACTCCAGAGCTGGTGCTCTATTCACTGTGCCACCTAGCTGCCCCTAAAGGCTTACATTTTAATAGAGAGAGGAAAGGACTTTGAAAACTGTTAGATGCCCAAAAAGTAAGGACTCCCATTCCTCTGCTCTCTTCTCAATCCCTGCCATACTTATGTCTGGCCCCGTGCTGGGTACATGGTAGCAGCTTGATAATTAATGGGATGACAGTTGGGGAGGAGGAGGAGGAGGATTTGCAAACTGTTAAGAAGCAAAAGAGTAAAGTCTACTCCACCCCTGCCTATACTGATTTCGCCCTTCTCTGAATGCCCGTCACACTTGTGCCCAGCACCATGCAGGGCACCCAGGAAAAGCTCCTAATTGGTGGTTCTACAATTCAGTTTATTTCAACAATGAGTATCAAAAGTCTGCTTTGAGCCAAGAAAACAATATGCACAGTAATTACTACAATGTGAAAGGAAATAACAAAGACACACCAAAGAATCAAAAGTAAATGTAACAGGGGCACCTGGGTGGTACAGTGGATAGAGTGCTGGGTCTAGAGCCAAGAGGATCTGAGTTCAAATCTAGCCTCAGACACTTACTACCTATGTTATACCAGGCAAGACACTTGATCTCAACTGCCTCTAAAATAAATAAAATGAACATAACAAAGTTATAAACAGAATTCGAATGAGGACATATGGGAAGATAGCCCCAACCCACCCCTTTGTGGAGATAGGAGGCATACAGGTATCATACATGTTTTGGGACTTTTTCAATGGGGTAATCAGTTGTGATGACTTTTTTTCCTTTCAAAAAATATTTATCATCTGGGATGGCTCTCTGGGCATGAGAGAGATAACCAGAAATGGAAAATATCAATTAAAATTTAATTCAAAAAGTAACAAGAACACAATTGCTTAAGTCTACTGTACTAGACACTCGATTCAGGAGACACAAAGTTGCATGTGGGAAATGGGAATCATTCACACCCACAGTTCATGATAATACAAAAGAAACTTCCAGGACTTCCTTAAAGTCTCAGCTGAAGTCTTACCTTGTACAAAAGGCTTTTCCTGCTTTCTCTCAATGCTGTCCCTCAGCTGGTCATCTCCACTTTACTCTGTTCCTACATAACTGTTTACATGTTGCTTCTCCCATTAGACCATGAGTTCCTTGAGACTTTTTTTCTCTTTTTGTACTCCCAGAGCTTAGCACATACCCAGCACATAGTAGGTGCTTAATAAACCATCTTGACTGAAACAATACATGATAAATGCACAAGGTGAGAGAAGAAAACAAAATGTTTTTGTGAGACCTGAAGAAGGTGGGGGGGAAAGGTCATTAGTGACCAGAAGAGGGAGAAAATCACAGATTCAGAAGAATCTCAGGATTGAAAGAGGCTGCCTAGTCCTACCCATCCCTACCTGTCCAAGAATTAATTCTCTCTACACCACACCCTTCCCAGAAAGACTTCCAGGAAGAAAGAATCTATGATCTGAGGAGATACTGTGGAGGTGGGGAGGTGGAGTCAGAAGGCCTGCATTCAAATTGCACTGCTCCTGTGTCAGAGACTCAATTTCGTTATTTGGAAAATGAGGATACCGGCCTCTGAAGTCACCTCCTACTTTCAATATGGGATCCTATCACCCCAGGTAGTCCATTTATTCCACTTTAAGATAGCTTTAATCATTAAGAAATTATTTTTCTAGGGGTGGCTAGGTGGTGCAGTGAATACAGCACTCTCCCTGGAGTTAGGAGAACCTGAGTTCAAATCCAGCCTCAGACACTTGACACAAAAAAACTAGCCATGTAACCTTGGGCAAATCACTTAACCCCAACTGCCCTGCCTTCCCCCCTCCAAAAAGCAATAAATAAATAAATAAATAATTTTTCTGATATCAAGTTTAAATCTGTCTTTTTGCAACTGCCATCCATTGCTCCTTATTCTGTTGTCTGGTGCATCGTTGTCATCATCGTCATCATCATCATCATTGCTGCTTAAAATATTATCTTATTCCATCTTCACCACAACCCTGGGGGCCAGATGTTATTATTATCCTCATTTTTACAAGATGAGGAAACTAAATCAAACAGCCCTTAAATGACTTGCTGGGATTACACAATATCTAGTGTTTGATGCAGAATTTGAACTCAGATCTTCCTGACTCCAAATCCAGTGCTTCATCCTCTCAGCCACCTAGTCGGCCATAACGTCCCTGCCTAATGTCTCCTCTGCCTCATAGTCTTTCACATACTTGAAGGCAGCTACGGTGTGCCCCCAAGCTGCCCTGAGCCTTTTCTTCTTTAGGCTAAAAAATCCCTTAACTCTTTAAACATGGACTGACAGGACCTGAGCTGCAGGCCCTTCCCCACCCTGACTGCCCTTCTCCTTATCAATGTGATTCAAAAACTGCTACACCCAGAACAGAATGACTCCTGCAGATGTGGGCTGGCCAGGGCAGAATACATCAGGACTATCACCTCCTAAGTCCTAGAAGCCATGTCTATCAGGCAAGGCTTCCTGAAGAAGGAGAGGTGGGATATCAACATGGAGAGAGGGAGAGGGAGGGAATGAGAAGGAGGAATGGCAAAGAAAGAGGGCGTAACGTAGAGTATGTAGTGGGAAGGATGGAGTTCAGAGAGAAGCAGCTAAGTAATGTAATGAATAGACTGCTGGACTTGGAATCAGCTGAGCCTGAGTTCAAATCCAGTCTCAGACACTTACTAGCTGTGTGACCTTGAGCAAGCCACTTCACTGTCTGCCTCAGTTTCCTCATCTGTCAAATGAGCTGGAGAAAGAAATGGCAAACCTCTCTAGTGTCTGCCAAGAAAACTCCAAATGGGGTCATGAAAAGTCAGACACAACTGAAACCATTGAACAACTTCATGACCCCAGGCCCAGCACTGTAACCACTGTACCATGTCACTGCCCCAAAGCACTATGTATTGTTATTAGAGAAGAATTGTTTGAGATATGGCTACAGAGCTAAGGTGGGTCCAGATTGTACTTGAATGCCAGCTTAAATAGTATGACATTTTTCCAAAAGACAATAAAGAGCCATTGAAGATTTTGGAGCAATCTTTGTGACCTATCCCCATGTGACTGGAGAGGCAACTCAGTGCACATGGATTCCTGGTAGTGGCAGAAAGGGGTCACCTTAGAGCAGTGGTTCTCAACCTTCCTAATGCCACAACCCTTTAATACTCGTATGTGGGTGTATCTGCATGTGGGCAGACCCGCCTGGAGACAGAGGAGCGGGTCTTGGTTCCTAAGACCTTCGGAAATACGTGTTTTCTGATGGGCTTAGGTGACTCCTGTGAAAGGATTGTTCAACCCCCAAAGGGGTTGCAACCCACAGGTTGAGAACCGCTGCCTTAGAGTATGAAGGTAGCAAAAATGGAGTAGCAGTTAAGGCTGTCTGGGGATGCCACAGTGTTTAGAATGGCCCTTCAGGGAGTCCCTACCTTTACTGTCTTGTATCCATAATAGGATCACAGGAGTCTACCCTGTAACCTGGGACAACCACACCTCCAAGCAAAAACACCTGGAGCCACCTAGAATGGTAGTGAGCATCCCTTTACTAGAGACCCTCAAGCAGAGGCTAAATGACTCCTTAAGACCCAACTGAGGCGCTACGTCCTACAAGAAGCCTTTCCTGATTTTCCCCAGTGATTGACACTCACCCTGACATTACTTTTTATTGACCTAAGTCAAATGTCCCCCACATGTGATATCCCCCAAGTAAATAGAAACTCATTGAGGACAAAAACTGCTTTCTCTTTTGTACCCACAGTGACTTGCACTTAAAAAATAAATGTTGGATTGAACAGTGATGTTGTAGAACTGAACTCCCAACCTGGAGTGTTCATCCCCTTGGGGAAAGGAAGAAACTTATCAAGGGAGCATGGAGAATATGTAGTAAATGACCATATTATCCTCTTGAAATACTATCCAAGGAAAACTGTCAATGGGGGAAAAATTGACAGGTTGAACAGGACTCCATCCCACTTAAAATGTCATATATCCAATAAAGTTTTCTTTAAGAAAAATTCATCTCTTCCATGCATATGCATGATAAACAAGAACTTATTTGCTTTCATATAGAAAATGGGACAGGGAAAATTCTACTTAAAACAAAGGGGTGAGTGAGGGTAAAAAACCACACACACAACTTAGGGCCCTTTTCTGTTAACAAGAGAATTTGGAAGGAAGGGGGCTACTGGGAAGTATCAGTTGTACCAAGACAAAGTCTCCCCACAAATTTTAATGAAAATAAAAGGAAGAAGGACCCACAAACACAACAAAACCAGAGTTCCCTCCACAACTTGAAAAAGCAGCTTTTTAATGATCGTAGTACAGAAATTCAAAGATCACCCAGAGGCCTCCCCACCCTACCTCCTGGCACCCTCTCCCCCAAACAAACCTGTTAGACTAGGCTGTTCTTGGCAGCACCCCCCTTACCCTGCAAAAGTGACAAGATACCTGCTCTAATTACCTCCCAAATGGAAATAAACCCATGGAGTCTTGGCCAGCCCCAGTGTCCAAATTTCTGAGGCAGGATTTGAATGTGGTCCTCAGGATTCCCAACACATCATTTATTCATTGTGCTACCTAGCTGACCCATAAGAAGAGTGTAACCTGTGCCTGGAACATTTTGTTATTCAGCTCGTGTCTGGCACTTCATGACCCTGTGGACCAACTGTCCATGTGGTTTTCTTTTGTTGTGGTGGTTGTGTTTTGTTTTGTTTTTTTTGCTTTTTGGAGGGGGGAAGGTAGGGCAATTGGGGTTAAGTGACTTGCCCAAGGTCACACAGCTAGTTTTTTTGTGTTACGTGTCGGAGGCCAGATTTGAACTCAGGTCCTCCTGACTAGCCCTGGGGCTAGTGCTCTATTCACGTGCCACCTAGCCACCCTCCTCCCATGGGGTTTTCTTGGCAAAGATATTGGAGTGGTTTGCCATTTCCATCTCCGGTTTTGGGGGTTAAGTGACTTCTCCAGGGTCACACAGCTAGTAAGCGCCTGGGGTCAAATCTGAACTCTGATCTTTCTGATCTTTCTGATTCTAGGCCCAATGCTCTATTCACTTTGCCACCTAGCCATCACTCCACCCTTGAACATAGCAGGTGCCTAATAAATGTTAAATGATTGAGTGACTGAAATCAGGACCTCTAGGTTCCAGGATCAACTCTACAAATAACTGTGACAATGGCCAAGTCACTTTCCCACACTGGTCCTCAGTTTCCCTCATGTGCAAAATGAAAAGATTTGGACTAGTATGATTTGGATCAAGAAGGAACCTGAGAGACCATCTGGTTTATTTTAGAGATGAGGAAACTGAAAATAAGACAATAACTTGCCCTGGGTCAGACAAGATAACAAGTAAACCAGTTCAGCCTTCCTTTATTCAATGCCTATTGTGTCCCTCTCACAGTAGATACAAAGACAAAGGAGTTTGCTTTTTCACAGATGGGAAGAAAAGAGGTAGAGATCAGCAACCACAAATTAGATGACAAGTAATTGGGGGGACAGGAGGAGGGGAAGGAGAGAGGGGGCACTAGAAGCAGAGGAATCAGGAAAGGTCACTGGGAGGAGATAGTGAGGATCTGGGCTTGGAAGGGAGCCAAGAATTTTAGAGCCAGAGGCAATGAGGCATGGGGCTCCAGGTCAGGGTAGAAGGTAGTCTCTGTAAATAACTGAGGAAGGAGTCAAACCAGCTCATCTGATTCTGTACTTCCTCTCCACCACCTGGGTGATAGCTAAAGTCCCTTCACATTTGCCATTTTACAACCGGGAGATAAATAAAGGCCCATGTTTCTCCAGGATGGTCCTTCCACGCTTGGTAACATATTGGAAGACACACTCCGTCTGCTAGAGCCCAGCTCCAGATTGATCCCACTATTGCCCTGAGGAAATTCTTTTTCACATTTCCCCCAAGTCCAAAGAGGCCATCTTGGGCTACCTACTGGGAGGTGCCCCTAAAATCATGGAACCCTAGGAATGGAAGAGCCCCCCCCCACCTGAAGAATGAGTCCCTCCAGAGCATATGACATGTGACCAGCCAGCATCCGCTCAAACATTCTGATGACAGAGACCTCGATGACTTCTGAAGCAGCTCATTCCATTTTTTAAGTTACTTTAATTGTTAGAAAGATCTTCCTTATAATAAGTCTCAAATGTGCCTGCTTAAAACTTCCCTCTCTGGCCCTAGTTCTTCTCCCTCTTGGGGCCAAGTGAAAAAAGGTCTGATGTCTTTTCCTCCTGACCCTTCAGACATTTGAAACAGCTATTATAATGCCTTGATCAGTCAATCGATATAAGCC
Source organism: Pseudochirops cupreus (assembly GCA_028627135.1). NCBI lineage: Eukaryota > Metazoa > Chordata > Mammalia > Diprotodontia > Pseudocheiridae > Pseudochirops > Pseudochirops cupreus. The sequence goes on along the minus strand of CM053582.1, from coordinate 112,907,706 downwards.
AGGCACTGGGGGCAAAAGTGAAACACAGCCCCTGCCCTCAAGAAGTTTACATTCTAGAGGAAGGAAAAGGGAAGGGAATAAGCATTTATATAAAACCTCCTATGTGCCAGGCACTGTGCTAAGCACTTTTTATAAATATTATCCCATTTGATCCTCCCAACATCCCAGGGAGGCAGGTGCTATTATTATTTTCATTTTATAGATGAGGAAATTGAGTCCCAGGAAGATAGTGCCTCACCCACAATCACCCAGGTAGCAGATAAGTGTCAAAGGCAGGATTTTAACCCAGGACCTCTGACTGCAGAACTCTTGATCTTTCTCTGTCTGTACAGCCTAAGGTTGAATAAGCAGGTTCTGGAAGGAGGGAGGAACAGGAGAAGCAGACTTCATCTCCTCATAGGACTATGGAACACAGAACACAGCACCATGCCCCAGAGCTGGGTACCTTCATCTTCACCCTCCCTTTGAACTGATTCCTTTTATATGGTATCTCCTTCCACTATTGGAATGTAGACTCCTTAAGGATAGAGACCTTCTTTTTGCTTGTTATTTCTGTTCCTAGTGCTAGGCATACAGTAAGCCCTTAATTAAATGCTGATTGACTGACTGACCTGTACAGGTTACTCCCAGGTGAAGAAACTCCCTCCACCCATGTAAGTTTGCACTTCCTCTGCATTTTAATCTTAGAGAGTTGCCTCAAGCACTGAGAAGACCAGAGACCTGTCCAGGGTCACACAACCAGTAAGTGTCAGAGGCTGGACTTCAACCCAGGTTTTCCTGGTTTTGAGACCAGCTCTCTGTATAATACAGAATGCTGCCTCCCAGGCAAGATAGACACACAAAATCTATTAAGAATTGGGCAGGCACTCCCCAATTGATACATGGTCAAGGGATATGAACAGGCAGTTTTCAGAGGATGAAATTAAAGATATCTATAAGCATAGGAAAAAATGTTCCAAATCACTAGTGATCAGAGAAATGCAAATCAAAACAACTCTGAGGTACCACATCTCACCGGCCAGATTGGCTAAGATGACAAAACAGGAAAATGATAAATGCTAGAGAGGATGTGGAAAAATTGGAACACTAATGCATTGTTGGTAGAGCTGTGAACTGATCCAGCCATTCTGGAGAGCAATCTGGATATATGCCCAAAGGGCTAGAAATAAGTGTATACCCTTTGACCTAGCAATACCACTTCTAGGGTTATATCCCAAACACATCAGAGAAGAGGGAGGAAGACCCATATGTACAAAAATATTTAAAGCGGCTCTTTTTGTGGTGGCAAAGAACTGGAAATCAAGGGGATGACCATCAATTGGGGAATGGCTGAACAAGTTGTGGTATATGAATGTAATGGAATACTACTGTGCTATAAGAAATGAGGAGCAGACAGACTTCGTAATAACCTGGAGAGACTTATATAAACTGATGCTGAGTGAGAAGAGCAGAACCAGGAGAACTTTGTATACAATCACAGACACAACGTACATGTGACGACTAACTTCAATAGACTGGGCTCCTCTCAGCAATGTAAGGTTATAAGACAACTCCAAAGGACTCATGATCAAAAGAGAAAGAGATGCGGAGTCTGAGTGCAGATTGAAACAAACTACCTGCTGTGTTTCTTTTTCTTGTTTTGTTTTGTTTTGTTTCCTCTTTCCCACTGATCATTCCACCAGTTATAATCCTTCTTTACAACCTGACTAATGATTAATGTGAAGATATTTGTAGATCCTATATCCACATGCATGCTGCCATGATGGGGGAGAAAATCTGAAACTCAAGGGACTGTGGAACTGAATGTTGTAAACTAAAAGTAAATAAACAAACCAAGTTAATTTAAAAAAAAAAAAAGAATTGGGCAGGAATGAAGGGATTCCCCAGCCAGTTGTTCCAGGAGGTCAAACCCCTCTCCAGAGATTCAAATGTTCCTCTAAGTAGACAAAGACACACGACAGAACCAACAGCCATCTGGCCGCTCCAGCGTCCATGACCAGCTCCAGAGCAGGACAGCCACCAGCCCAGCCCCCTCCTCCTGGTCTCTTGACTTCCCTCCTTCCTGGTTCAGGCTCAGCCAGCACTTATGGCTGAGTCTACATCAATACCTCCTCCCCTCTGGCTGGATCAACTCCACTTAGAAGCTGTTTAGCTAGGCCAATACTCACCCAGAACAGAGGCAGCCAGGTCACACAGCCCCAGGGAGGGGGATGGAGATCCATTGGGCAGGCACAGAAGTACATGGAAAAGAAAAAGACACTGGTGAGCCATGCAAAAATGTCCTTTGTGATCTCCACCCTCAAGTTCAACTGTTTTCCCTAGACCAGAAAATCAATTAGTATCTGATCTGTATACAGGTTGTTGGCCCGATAGAAACGTAAACTCCTTGAGGTCATTTGGATTTTTATCTCTAAATGGATGCCAAGTACACAGTAAGGGCTTAATAATTGCTTGTTAAACTGAGTTGAATTGATTGGAATTGGGTAGAGGTGATCAAAGCCTTGATCTGGACTCTCCCCTACTCCTGGGCTGGATAGCATATCTTTTTGGCACTTTGGGGTTCTCTTGGCACTAACTGATGAAGTTAGTAGGGACAAAAGAACACAGCATTGCCTTTAGAACACTTGGGTCCAAATGTCAGCTCTTCTAGTTACCACTTGTTTTACCTTGGGCAAGCCCCATCTTCTCTGGCCTCAGCTTCTCTTGTCGAATGACAGAGTTGAACTAGTGGACCAACCAATGCCTCTTCTGGCTCTAAAACTAACATTAATCTCCCCAAAGTCTTTGGTGAGTAAACAGGAGTAGGCAATAGAAGCGGCCGTTGAGTTCCTTCTGTGGGAACCCATACAATGCCATGAGACCTGGAGGGTCTGCAAACTGAGATTCTGGTCTCTCGTGGGTGGCAATTCCCCCACTCTGAACCTGTCTTTCTCAGTCATAAAATGGAATGATTCCTGCTCCAAGGTCAATTTAAATTCTTCAGAAGAAATTTGGCCCATGTTTAACCTTTGTTTTGAGAAGAGGTGAGTAATACAATGCAGTTAGCTTTATTCAGACAAATAACAAGTGCTTTCTTTGTCAATCAACCAACTAACAAGCTTTTATTAAGCGCCTACTATGTGCCCAGTGTGAGAGGCAGCCTAAGGGTGAGAAAAACCTAGGTTTAAGTGTAGTCTTTGACACACGATGGCTGTGGGACCATGTCACTCATTTCTGAGGGCCTCACCCCCCCCCCCATCACATTGCATACTTGCCGTTTCACGTGTTTTACAGAAAGTTGAGATTTTCATGGATATCAAATTAACAGAAATTGCCTTCCCTTTCCCTTCCTCAGACCTGTTCTCCAACTTCAAACCACTTCCCTAAATCCCAATCCTGTCCCAGCTTCTTTTCTTCCCCTCCTCCCTTCAATCATGTTAATTCCCTTCCTCCACCCCAGGCCGAGGCCCAGGAATTCCCCAGCCTGAGACTACTGTACAGATTGGGAGGGGACAGCCCCCAGCCTCGAACTTTGCCCAGCTTCCTTCTGAGACACATTGCAGCAAGCCTGGGCAGGCCAGACAGGGGACCGCAGAGAGGATCCGGGCAAACTCAGTTGGGGACAGGAATAGCAGAGCGCCTAACCCATCCCCCGCCCCCTCCCCTGGCTAGAACCGACCCAGGTCGGTCAATTCAAGCCGCTAGGGGAGCAGCTCCAAGGTCTTGGAAGGCAGGCGCACCATGCAGCGCCCAGCTTTCCACCCCCTCCAGGCTCCGCCCCTGGCCTCCCGGGGAGAGGGCAGGTTGGGCCCCCCAGGGATTCTCTATCAGCTCCCTGACTGCCGCACAGCCCGAGAGGGCGGGACAGGGCTGGAGGCTAGGGGCTGCAGGAAGGGGAGACCTCGGGCTCCAAAGGCACCAGTCCCTGTGCGATAGAACACACTTCCTCCTCCCTCGGGGTTGTCCCGGGCTCCCCCAGCGGGACTGCGTCAGAGCCGCGCCCCAGCGCCGCAGGAACGCAGTAAGGGGTTAGCTGCCAAGACCCAGAAGCCGCTCCGGGCTCCGTAGGAAAACTAAGTACACAGGGGGCTCGGGAGTGTCCTGGCAGGCCACAGCGCCCCCCCCCCCAACTCCCTTTCCCGTTTCGGGTCCTAGCCCTGACCCTCCCCACCCCAGAGTTTCAGAGTTGACTCAGAGCTGATTCCAGGCGTAGCGTTGGAGCCAGGGTGGAGTGAGGGTGAGGGCAGGTGTAGGAAGAGGATGTATTTGGAGGAGAAGGGCAGAGTTGGTCTGCAGCCTGCTCCCGCAGGACGGGCACCGCCCCCCACCCCGCCCCTTCTAGGGAGACACCATTACAGCTCGGAGGGCCCTCCCCCATCGAAGGAAAGTCCATGAAGGCAGCAGCTTCATCTTCCCAGGAAAGGTACAGAAGTTCTACTCCACCCCCTCCACATCCCCCCCTCCCCCCAACAAAGTCATCCATATCCACAATAAATCCCTGTTTCCCTTTTGAAAGTAATTCAGTACTCTACCCTGGGGAAGGTTGCCGGGCCCCCACCAAAGCCAGGAAGACCTGGGGGCATTAGACTCTTCCTCTGCCACCTAAAATCCGCCAGGCTCTGACCATTCTCCAGTCCAGTGAGTTGCCAGTGTTCTCCTGACTTCACATGAGCAGTGACTGTCCAGTCTCAGAATCACCAGAGCATGGATGTTCTTGTGACAACCCCAGGCTGGCAGTTAGCTGGCCCTAATCCAAACTGCAATGGGGGAGGCCACAACCCCTCCCATGAGGCTCCACCTCCCTTAAAGTGGGGTGGAGAGCGAGGAGGCAGGGAGTTTTGGCTTCCTAAACCGAACCCCTAGGAGGCTGTAAAGCTGGCAAAGAGCTAGTAAGGATATCCCACATTAGAAAAAAAAAGGGGGGGGGGCCGCCGTGAACAAAGCTGGAGGGATGCACTAGAATGAATAGGGAAGATGGGGACACTTAGTTTTGCCCTCAGTAGCTATATGGTCTAAAGGAACAAGATCCAGGGACTGAAGAATTGGGGAAATTGGTTCTGGAGACCAATACCAACCTGATCTCCAAGACGGAATTGGAGAACCAGTCAGGAGAACATCAGTCTCTGCTCTGCACAACCAGGCAGACCAACCAGAACCCCACCCTGCCTCTCCAGGAGCTCCTAGGGGAGGGAATGAAGAGAGGGGAATTGGTAATGTCTCATCTTTAAAGACTGAAAATTTGAAGGAGGGGGGTGGAATTACCAAAGCTTTCCCCTCCTGCATTCACTTCAGATCAAAAAAGTGGAAAGCTATATTTAACAGCTTCTAGCTTCTTCCACACATTCTGCCCCCTAGATTCCCAGCACCAAAGAAAAAAAAATCCTTCCCTTTGCCAATCTCCTTTCACCTTCTCCCTCCCTCTCCACAGCTAGCAAACCCACTCCCAGTGCATCTGCCTTCTTCCTTTCACACCTGAAAAATCACAGGATACTAGAATGAAAATCTGCCAAAGAGACAGTCCAGTACAACTCCCTCGTTAGAAAGGGGAGTAAACTGAGGCCCAGGGAAAGAAAACCCAAGGTCACACAAGGGCAGAGGTTGGCCTAGAACCTAGCGCCCTCTTATTTCACTCTGCTCCATCATGCCAAATATATGTCTTCTCCCTCTATCATACTGCTTCTAAAATCTAGTTAAACCTCAATTCCCACCTAAATTCAGTCCCTCTAGTTATCCTATTCCAGACACACAGAATCTCCAAGTTTAAAGGAAACCTATGGGCTGACCAATAATACCATCCACAAAATCCCCAACAAATGGTCACCTAACTGCTTTTGGAAGACCTCCAGTAATGGGGAACTCACTACATTCAAGACAGCCCATACTAATTTGTCCAGTTGTGAAGATTAGGAATTTCTTCCTTGGAAGAGAGATTCTCCTTGCACTAGTTAATCAGGAGGGCTGTATCCTGAGGGTGCTTAATAAACAGAAACTAACCTGATAGGTGGCTGGGGAGCTGAGGTGGTTAAAGGTTTCATCTCTGATCTCTAGCCTCAGTCCCACCTATTAGTATCCCAGGGCTCTGGAAGGAATTCACAGATCCTCCAACCTCCAGCTCTCAGCTCCCCCCCCCCCCCCAACACTGTGAAGACTGACTCAGGACAGCAACAAGGGAATGGGCAGAAGGAGGTGAGGGGAGGGACAGGATAAATACCAAAGACCTCAGCCTGGAGAAGGTTCCTTCATAGGACCAGAACAATTCCAGGTATCCTACCTAATAAGTCTAAGCCTTTTTGACCCTCCAGCCCGGTTGACTCAAGACTAATTTGTGAAGCAGCTGGAGATTTTTCATTTTCTCCCCACTTTCAGAACACTCTTCTTTTCTCTCAGTAACCCCTGTCCTCTCCTCCAGGCCTTAGGTGGTGGTGCTTGGGGACCAGGGATACCAGACCCCGGCTAGAGAAAGGGTGTGTGCTTTCTCGGTGGCTCCACAGCGACTCCCTTAAATAGGGAAGTCCGGAGGCTCAGTGCATTTTCCCAACACCCATTCTCCCACCCCCGGAGTTCTCCAAAGTCACTCCTCAATGGTTCCTCCCCACTAACAGGCCCTGGTCCAGGAGCTCAACCTTGAGCTTGGAAAGGTCCCAAACCCTATTAAGAGAGGGTGAAAGCGATCTTACAATCCAAGCTCGGACTGTGCAAAGTGAGAGGGGCGGAAGTATGACTCCGGGTTGTGGAGACCCTAGTAGAACACGCAGTGGAGAGAGGGAGAGAATTCAGGCTTCCCAGAGGAGCGCTCCTGTCCAGCTCTGTCCGTCGCGGCTGGGTGAGTCGTGCGTTCCATCTCTTCCCCCTCCCTACGGCCTCCCCCTCCCCCCGCTCCCACATTCCCCAGACTCAAAGTCAGTTACATAAGCCCAAGGAGCGCGGCAGCGGGGAGCCGGGCAGGCTCACACTGGGGCCGCCTCTACCCCTCAGGACCGCCCGGCTCGGCCCGCCCTGCGGAGGCTGTGACCAAGAGGTGGCCACCGGGTGCACCATTCTGCAGGGGGAGGGAGACTGCCGCCAGCTGCGCAGCTCCGCCCCTTTCCCCCTCCAGCTGTTCTCTCGTTCCTCTTAGCCCAGGCTTGGGTCCCCCGCCCCCTCTCTGGATTCCAGGAAGCCCCTCCGGCCCCCCACCCCCAGCCTCTGCCTTCCATGCGCCCGCACAGTCTGGCTCTGAACTTCTGGCTCCCCACCCACCCTCTCCTGCACCCTCTCCCTGCTGACCCACCCCAGGACCCCAGGAGCTCGGACCCTCCTCCCACCTCTCAACCTAGGCGTCCCGGACTCACTTGGCCGGAGCAGAGCTGGGCGGGCTCGGGGGGAAGCCGCGCCGGGCCGACCCGGGCCGCGCTGGACTCTTAACTCTCCTGCACTGTCGCCCTTTAAGAGTCGCTGGCCACTTTTCCTGCGCCCTGGGCCTCCACCTGCACTGATGGGGCAACTCTGACGTTCAGACCCCGCCCCGGAGCCCGGAAAGCTCTTTGATTGGCCTAAGCCGCTGCCTATCGTCCGCACGGCAGGGAAGATGGGGCGGAGGAGTCTGAGCGCTGCAGAGGGGCAGGGTCTTGGGACCTCAGGTGTGGCCCCCGCCCCCTTCTTTCTCTAAGAACTCCTTAGGAAGGAGCAGCCCTAGAACTGGGACGGCCAATATGGAAGGGGGAGGAAATCTATGGCAGTGACCCCCTGATTGGCTAATAAGCTCTTTGCTGTGACATGACGTCACGGTGATGCCATCCTCCACATGGTGGTGTCCCCATGACTATAACTCCTGGGGGAAAGTTGATTCAGAAGGCCAGGAGGTCAACACAGATTTAGGACCAAAGACGCCAGCCAGGTTTTAGAACAGTATCACTTTCATCCTGAGTAAAGGGCGCTCTTTCTCTAAACCATCCACTAAACAACACTCCTAACGTCACTCTTCGTGCTCCTCATCCCTAATTTCTACTCTTGCTTTCTCCCCTCAGCTTCGCCTAACTCCATTCTGTACTCCTTCCCATTGCAGGAGTCCTCTCCAGCCTCTGCCCAGGTATCCCGTCCAATAATTCTGAGCCCTTCTCTTGACCCACCAGCCTGGTTAATTCAAGGCTAATTTGTGAAGCAAATTAAGATTTTAATTTTCTCCAAATTTTCAAGACCCTCCTCCTTTTTCTCAAGAATTCTATGCCATCAACTCCAGGCCCCAGATTCTCCATTTCATTGCCCCCATCAGGACCTGATTTGGCCTCTTACCCTCTCCCATTCAATAAACACTTATTAAAGACCTGCTGTGTGCAAAGCATTGTGCTAAACAGTCAGAGATAAAATAGGTGAATGACTCATTGAACCTCCCCTAACGTGACACAAAGACAAATAAATTAGTTCTCCTCTCCTACCTGTCTGTCTATTCCTTCTAAGTCTCCTTTGTACTGATGGATCCAGCTCCAGTCGTCCTGATCTATATCTGACCACTGGACCCAGATGGCTCCAGAGGAGAGAGTAAGGCTGGTGACCTTGTATAGCCTTCCCTCACTGAAGTCCAATTCACTTGCAAGTCATGGCATCACCTTCCTGCTGTCAAACAACAACTTTTATCCTGAATCTTTCTCTCTTTATTTACAGTCTCTCAGTGATCTCATCAGCTCTCATGTGTTCAATTATTATCTCAATGTAGATGACTCTCAAATCTACATATGCAATACATATATATCTTCATCAACCTCCTACTAGACATATCCAACTGAAGTACTGGGTACACAGTACAATACTTTTGAGATTCTATAGGTATCTCAAACTCAAAATGTAAAAAAAAAAATAGGACTCATCTTTTCTCCTAAACCCATCCCTCTTCCTACTTTCTCTGTTTCTTTCAAGAGTACCCCCATCCTTCTAGGCACCCAGGTTAGCAAGATCAGAATCAGCCCCAATTCTTCCCTCTCCCTCACACCAGTCCCTCCATCAGTGGCCAAGTCTTATTACATCTGTTCCCTTCTATCCACTCACACAGTCACTAGATTGATCCAAACCCTCATCATCTCTTGCTTGGACTATTTACAGATAGCTCCTAATTCATCTCTCTACTTCAAGTCTCTCCCTTCACCCAGCTGCCGTATGACTCCCTATTGACCATAGAATAATATCTAAAATCCCCAGTCTGACATTGAAAGTCCTTCTCAACTTAGCTTTCCTTTTCCACCCACCTTTCCCATCTTATCTCCTATTTCTCCCCTTTACATACTCTCTGGTTCAGTCAAACCGACCTATTAGCTGTTCCTCATACACTACATGACATAACCAGACTTCCCACCTTTCATCAGATAGTCTCCACCATCTGGAATCTATTTCCTCCTTACCCTCTCACCTCAGCCTTGCAATAATAATTACCAGCACTTACATAGTTTGCAAAGCTCTTCACCCCTTCAATAGGTGCCATAATTATCCCCATTTTACAGACAAGAAATCTGAAGTCCAGAGAGTTTAAGTGATTTGTCCAGGGCTGCACAACTAGTGAGTGTCTGAGACTGGATTTGAGCAAAGGTCCTCCTGACCTTTGTCAGGATACCACTTATCCAGGATACCACTTACCTTCCTATAACCATTGAGCTTCCTTCAAGACTCAGCTCACATGCCACCCCCTACAGGAGACACTTCCTGATCCCTCCCCTTGTTAGTACTGCCTCCCTCTTGAAACTACTTATCAGTACATCAAAGATCTGTCCAGTGGAATATAAGGTCCTGGAGTGCCTGGATTGTTTTTGTCTTTGTATCTTCGGTGCCTGACACATAATAAGTGCTGAATGTTTGTTGAATTGAATTACCGAAAAGGTTCGTTTGTTGTTGTTCAGTCATTCAATGGTACCTGACTCTTCATAATCCCATGGACTATAGCATACCAGACCCTTCTATCCTCCGTTGTCTCCCAAAGTCTGCCCATGCTCATGTTCATTGTTTCTATGACACTATCTATCCATCTCATCCTCTTTTCCTTTTGCCTTCAATCTTTCCCAACATCTGGGTCTTTTCCAATGAATTCTGTCTTCTCATTATGTGGTCAAAGTATTTCAACTTCAGCTTCAGTATTTGACCTTCCAGTGAATAGCCTGAATTTTTTTTAAGTATTGACTGATTTGAGAGTCCAAGGGACTCTCATAAGTCTTCTCCAGCGCCACAATTCAAGAGTGTTGATTTCATGGCACTCAGCTTTCCTTATAGTCCAACTTTCACAGCCATGCATTGTTACTGGAAAAACCATAACTGACTATATGGACCTTTGTTGGCAAGGTGATGTTTCTACTTTTTAGCATGCTGTCCAGATTTGCCATAACTTTCCTTCCAATAAATATCTTTTAATTTCATGGCTGCAGTCTCTATCTTTAGTGATTTTAGAGCCCAAGAATATAAAATCTGACACTGCTTCCATTTCTTCTTCCTCTATCTGCCAGAGAGTGATGGGACCAGTTGCCAAGATCTTAGTTGTTTTGGTTTTTTTTTTTATGTTAAGCTTCAAGCCAGCTTTTACACTCTCCTCTTTCTCCCTCATCAAGAGGCTTCTTAATTCTTCACTTTCTGCCATCAGAGTGGTATCATCTGCACATCTGAGATTGTTGCTTTCTCCTGGCAGCCTTAATTCTGGTTTTTAATTTATCCAGCCTGGCATTTCCCATGATGTACTCCACATATAACAAAGTGCTAGGATCAGAATGGGAAGGTTGTTGCTGACAAAGTATCAAGGAAGACTCTCAGGAGGATGTGAAATTCTAGTTAAGCTTTAAAGTCTGGGTAGAAATACAAGAAGTGGATGGCGGGCATTCCCTCTCCAATATGCCTCTCTCTCCTCCTTCCCCCAAATGTAGCCCCTCATTGTTCTCTGTCCTCAGGGCTCTCCTGTGTTTTCAAAGTTAATCTAGGGGAGAGGGACCTTGTCAGTCTGTCTCTGCATTCTCTCACCTCCAGACCCCACCCTCTCCCAGGAAGCTCATTCCTATCTCTGGTTTTCTCCCCAGTCATGTCCTCCCTCATCTTCTCCACTTACCTAAATTCTACTCACCTTTCAGCACCCAACTTATAGTAAGGTTCATCTCTTCTGGAAAATTCTTTCCCAATCCCTCCACCCCACTCCTTTTCCCAGTTGCTCATTCAAACACTAAAATCAGATGATAGTATTTAAAGCCATTGGAGAACTTAGACAACACCTAGTCTAACCAGTGCTTTTTACAGATAAGTGGAACCCAGAGAGTCACTTAACTACATATTGTCTGGTATTGTTTCTTTAATTTTTCTTCCGTATATTCCAATTAAATATTCTGTTGGACTATTAATACAGAGTCATGGAACACTTGGGCTGTCTGAGATGTTGGATGGCATCTGGTCCAACTCTCTCATTTTGCAGAGGAAAAGACTGAGGTCTAGAGACAGAAATTGACTTGTCCAAGGTCACAAAGATAGTTTACAAATAAAAAGATAGATTTACTAATCACTGAAACAGACTTTGACCTTTGGTCACCTGACTCCATATCCAGTGTTCAGTCTTATCCCTCCAGCTTGTCACAAGTATGTATGTTTTGTTTTAACCAACTAGACTAGAATCTCACCGAGGACAGAAGTCGTATCTTACACTTCCGTGCACCCTGCCAGGTCCAAGTACACAGTAGCGGATCAATAGGTTATTTGTAGAGTGAATAAATAGAGTGAATAAGCAAATGAATGTTGAAGACCTTAACCCAAAGTTATAACTAGCAATTCTGGTGCCAGAGCAAGCAGCAGAAAATGCACCTTCAAATAAACTTTTATAACAAATATTTTGGGAGGTCATGGGGTATACAGGACACAGGGACTTATTTTGGACGGGGGGGGGGGGAAGAGGGGGGGAATGGAGACCCTGTATTGACCAGCAGGGGTAAAGATCCCAGGATATTGTTAGATTGCTACCAGGAAAGCGATTATATAGTTAGATGAGACAGGAAGTGTACACAGCTGTAAGTTTTCTACTTTAATTATTCTTGTTTAGTCCACAGTCCTAAGAACAGTTGTTTCTCTGCTATTGAAGCAAAAATGCCGTCAGCACCCTCTAAATTTTGGTCTGGTAGAACAGGCTCCATTACTCTCCCCCTGATTATGCCTTTTTTTTTTTAACCCCCTCAAGAATTTCCAGCCTAGGGTAAGAGTTGTGTGCTAACCTTAGGTAGGTCAGGGGAATTCTCTGACCCCTCTGAAGAAAGTGTCTAGAAAAGGCACTGAATGCATGGAGAAATGTATATAAATCCATATTTAGAGAACCTTACTTTCCTGGGGTGTAACTGAAGGGTGGGGATAGAGAAAGAGACTTGGTTCCCTTCTGCAGACCATCCTGTATTCTTTCCTAATCCAGAGGAAATCAAGATGGAAGTAAGGAAGCTGGTACGTCAGGGTTCCAGTTCAGCCTTTAACAAATCGGGGACTTGAAGAGACCTTCGATGAGCTGCCCACAGGCACTCAAATGTAGGTGCTAACTGACAAGCACAAAGATAGAGCCATTCCTGCCCTCTATCTCAAACTGTGATCTCCCCTACATGCTCTGAAGGCAGCATCTTGCTCTCCAGATTTAGGTCACTGACTCTACCAGCCCAAATCTCTGGGTGGAGTGGGAACCAACCCACAGCACAGCTCCCTAAAGAGGGAGACTTATTTTAGGGAAAGAACATTGGGCAAAGAATCTGAAGACCTAGCTTCTAGATCCAGCTCTACTTAATGGAACCACTGGCAAGTTATCTAGGCTCTCTCTCAGCCTCAATTTCTCCATCTGTAAAATGAACTAATTCAAATTCAAGCGAATATTGGGTGACCCTTTGTTATGGATGTTGCAGAAGAAATTTCTGCGATGTTATATATTGGACTAGATGACCTCTAGGATTCTGGGACTAGATGATCTTGAAGGTTTCCTTTCAGTTCTAACAATCTATGATACAAAATTCTTTGGACTCAGACCTTTTATATTCTATATTCTAAATTCCCTTATATCTCTCTTAATAGTCTATGATTTTATGTTCGGTGAGGAGAGGGAGGACATTTCCTTTCTAGGATACCTTCTACTTTCTAAGACTCTATGTTCTAAAGTACCTTCTAGTTGACATTGTATGTTCTAGCTCTTTGCTGTTCAGTCATGTCCAACTCTTTGTGACTGCAACAGTTTGCCATTTCCTTTTCCAGCTCTCTTTACAGATGAGGAACCTGAGTTAGGTGATTTGTCCAGGGTCACATAGCTAGCAAGTATCTGAGGTCAGATTTGAACTCCTGAAGATGAGTCTTCCTGATTCCAAGTGCAGCGCTCTATCCCTATCCATCTATGCCACCTAGCTGCCCTATATTCTAGCTCTACCATGCTATTTTGAAGTCCTATTAGTAGGAGCAGCTAGGTGACACAGTGAATAGAGCACTGGTCTGGAGTTAGGAGGACCTGAGTTCAAATCAGGCCTCAGACACTTAACACTTACTAGCTGTGTGACCTTGGGCAAGTCACTTAACCCCAATTGCCCTGCCCTCCCCCCCTCCAAAAAAAAAAAAGTCCTATTAGTTCTGACATTCTGTGTTCTAAAGACCTTCCATTTCAGATGTTCTATGTTCTAAGGGCCCATCCACTACTAAAATTTGATGATCTAAGGATCCTCCCAGTTAAGTGGCATAGTGGGTAGAATGCCAGCCTTGGAGTCAAGAGTACCCGAGTTTAAATTTTGCCACAGATGATTTATAGCTCTGTGGCTGGGGTGGGGGTGGGAAGGAAGCTCAGCTTCTCTCAACTATCTGCAAAATGGGAGAAATAATAAAATGTACCTTAATGAGTTGTGAGAATTAAATTAAATTATCTATCCATCAATCAATATAACTATGATATGATACAATATTATTATATTATGTATGATATATTATTATGATATATATTATTATGATATAATATTATTATATTATATTATATTATATTATTATATTATATATGATGCTTTGCAGACCTCAAAGTGATATATATATACATGCTATAATAATTTTGTGATATAAGGTCTCTTCCGGCTCTGCCATTTTAAGTTTCAAGGGCCTTCACAGCTCTAACAATTCTATGGTTCTGTGGGCTGGAAACGAAAGAGGGGCCTGGGGTGGGGGGATGTTATTGGTTTGGCTTTTTTTGTGCTTTTTAGAGGGGGGAAGACTGGACAATTGGGGTTAAGTGACTTGTCCCAGGTCACACGACTAGTAAGTTTAAGTGTCTGAGGCCGGATTTGAACTCAGCTCCTCCTGACTACAGGGTCAGTGCTCTATTCACTGTGCCACCTAGGCGCCCAGGGGGATGTTATTGTAACTAACCAGGTAGTCTCATGCTGACCTGCCATTGGCCTGACCAGCCCAGTTCTCCCCTCTCTCTCTCCTTCTCCCCATCTCTTTTGCGTTAGGAGCAGGAGTGAACAGTTGGTTGTTTAGTTTCAGTCCATAGGGTTGCCTGTGACTCAGCACCCAATACATTTCTGCCTGGGCCTGATAAGTCTGATGAGCTGAGAGTTGACCCAGGAATAGGAGGGGGATGGAAGAGAGGATGGGGAAGGAAGCTGGGCTGGTAGCCTAGAGGACTCTGAGTGTGCATCTCTGAGTGTATTGATTTTTCCTCTATTCCTAGAATCCTTTAAGTAAAAAGATCATTTCTGGGGACATTGTAAAGGGGAGTCCTGATAAGAGTTGCCCTCTAAGTTCCTTTCCAAGGCTGGGCTTTTGTGATGTTGTGCTTTTATCAACATGTTTTACTCACAAGTCACTGAGTATCAGCTTCAATATTCACTTGTTTCAATAAACACCTACTGTGTGCCCAGGCCTGTTCTGGGGAAGGCAAGAAAGACAGGAATGAGTAATTATGTCAACTTGTTTGTGTTTCTGAGTTTGGCAATGCCTGTGGGGAATCTCTGTGAACTCATCTCTCCAGAGTGTAGCTGTTTATTTAGGTGATTCTGAGTGGAAATCTGTGTATGCACTTATAGGACTGTGTCGATGTTTATGTCTGTGTGTATCAGTGAAGGCTGTCGTCATCTGGTTGGCAGTCTGTTCACTCCCCTCCTTAGCATACACTCCCGTTCCACCCCCTTATCCCACTCTGAGTGAGGAAACCCCCTCAGCTCTACCAGGGAAGAGTCTATTTACCCAGATGCTGGCAGGAAATAGTATAAAGAAAACAGTGCAAGGAGGCAGCTTTCTTCCCTAGTTCACCTTCTCCATCGCCACCCCTAATCCCAGGCTCTCATTCATAGAATTGAAACGGTCCCTAAAGAACTCAGGCCTGTGGGGAGATGATAAACTGGGCCTGGGCTCCAAGGGCCTGTTTGTGTCTCCTTCACATTGTCCCCACCCCCACCCCCAGCACGGGGACCTCCAGATCAGCTCCTTATCCTGCCCAGTCCTTGCTAGGGTATACCCACCCATGCCCAGAGCCCCATGATAAGGAAGCTAATGACCATTTGGAAGAGACACAGACATGAAAGACATAGAAAGACAGAGACCTGGATGTCAAGGGCAATCCAGAGATGGTGGGACAATTTCAAGTTCCACATTTAAGATAAGATACAGAAAAGTTAAATAACTTAGCCAAGGTCACACAGATAATATAAGCCCAGACATGTTCTCTGACTCCAAAGTCTATAAGCTTCTTACTGCTTCTTATAACGTCCCTACATGAGGGACAACTACGGAGATTCAGACATGGAGGCAAACATGGACAGGCCCATGAGGGACAAGGAAAATGGAGAAATCCGGTCAGATATAGGGACAGAAACATTTGGGAAGGGGTAGGCAGAGCAGAAAAATGGTGGTATTCTGGAAGGGCTTCTAGGGAAGCTTATTTTGCATACGAACACCCTGAGGCCCAGGGAGGGGAAATGCCTTGTGCAAAGTCACACATGGAGGAGCTCAGAGAGCCGAGGAGATGACCACATTGTCTGGAAGCTTAAAACTAGGTTCACTATGGCTAGTACAGATTCTTAAGGAAAGTAGGTCCCCCTAGTGGCTACTAGAGGTCACAGCAAGGAGCTAATACCTCTATCCAGCAGGGAGAAGGGGGCTAGGGATAAGGTTAACAATTCCCAGAAGAGACAGGTGGGAGTGGGAATAAGGGGGTCTCAAGAGAAAAGGTCTGTCCCTTCCCCGAGACAGTAAATGACACTGGAGCATGTTCAGTCTGGGAAGTGGAGAGAATGTAATTCACTTGTCGCAGCATTCTTTGTCTTTTTTAAAGATCTCAAAACGAGGCGGCTAGGTGTCAAAGTGAATAGAGCCAGGAGGACCTGAGTTCAAATCCAGCCTCAGACACTTAACACTTAACTAGCTGTGTGACCTTGGGCAAGTCACTTAACCCCAATTGCCCTGCCTTCCCCCCCCCAAAAAAAGCAACCAAAAAAAAAATCTTAAAATGATCATCAATGAACACAAATTTTCTAATATACAAAGAACAAGAAAGAGAATTGTATATAAAATGGGGGACTTCTCTTATGAATGATTTTCCTTTTTAAAGTGCACATTCAATTTAATTTTTGTTGTTTAATCATTTCTCAGTCATGTCTGATTCTTCATGTACCCATTTGGGGTTTTCTTGGTAAAAATACTGGAGTGGTTTGCCATTCCCTTCTCTAACTCATTTTACAGATGAGGAAACTGAAGCCAACTGGGTGAAATGACTTGCCCAGGGTCACACAGCTAGTAAGAGTCTGAGGCCAGATTTGAACTCAGGAAGACTCATCTTCCTAAGTCCAAGTCCAACATTCTATGCACTGCATTACTTAAATGCCCATTCAACTCAACTAGGCAATAATAAAATTGCCCTATTTATTTGTGTCCCCTTCTGAACTTCTGTGTATTTTTTAATGTTTTATTGGTGCTCTTTGCTTCCTTTTTAAAAATCTTTATCATCACTTTCTTTTTTAAAAAAATATTCTAAACTTATTCTATCAAATGAGCATTTGTACACAATAGAACATAAAAAGATTATACATGGAACTGAATCTCTGCTATGTATAGCTTACTTTTCCTTTTAAGTATATAATACATTTAACATGTTATCTTCAGAGCTGTCCCACTTGTCTGTGATTCCTTCTGTTCTCCTTTGGAAAGGAACCTTATCCCTAGTCCCCTTCTCCCTCCCACCTCCTACTCTGTCACTTCCCGTTACTTTGCTCTCACTGTTCCCTGATCCTTCCTTTGTAATAAACAGGAAGAGTCAAGCCAAACAAATCAACTCATTGGCTATCTGCAACCATATATCTCACTCATACCGCTAGCCCCTCCTTTCTCTGCTAAGAGGTGACCATCAGTAATCTTATGAAATCATTATTGATCATTAAATTGATCAGATTCCTGAAATCTTCCAAAGTTGTTCTCCTTTATAATATTTTAGTCATTTATAAAAATTATTGTTCTTTTAGCTCTAGCACTTTTGTTTAAACTTCCTTTATTTTTCTTGCACTTGTTTTGGTCTGTGTTTTCTTTCATAACATGAGTATTTTGGAAATATGCTTTGCATTTCTGCACATGTATAACGTATATCAAATTGTTTGCCATCTCAGTGAGGAGAGAGGGAAGAGAGAGAAGGAGGGAAAGAATTTGGAATTCAAAAAAATTTTAATGAATTTCTAAAATTGTTTTTACATGTGTTTTGGGTGAAAAAATATAAATAAATAATTTAAAATAATCCCATTAAGCTCCTTTGCCATAATTTGTTCAGCCATTCCCCAGTTAATGGGCACTCACTCTGTGTCAAGTTCTTGGCAATAGAAAAATGGCTTGTTGCAGTGTTCTTACATCATACTCATTTGTGATTCTTGGATCCTTCTTACCCTTTGGATAAATCTTTCTTTGGTACATCACAACTTGCACATAAAGGATTGGAGCCAGATACCAGCTCACAAAAAGCAAGAGATTTCCTCAGTTTTTCAGAAAGGTATAATATTCCCCAAATTTACCCCTGGATCCTGGTGCCAAGGATTATACAACTATCTAGCTACCTGACACATATCAGAGAAAACCTGTACTTGCAGTTTCATCTACATATGGGAATTCCCCTTGTGGAAAGGCCCTCCAACAATGCAGATCAGCAACTTGTTTGTAATTATAGGGGGAGTTCCCAGGACGGTGAGAAGTTAAGTGAGCTGTCCATGGTTAGGTAAGTCAGGAGCAGGACTTCCTGAGGCCTTCTGTTCACTTTGCCAGGCCTCATTTTGTCTACTTTACATATAGTAAGCACTTGATAAATATTTAATTAAATTGCTGGCTTAATTATCTGCTAGTTGGCACAATGGGTAGAGCCCTGGGCTTAGAGTCAGGAAGACTTGAGTTCAAATTCAGTCTCTGATTTGACCTAGTTGTGTGACCATGGACAGCTCACTTAATGTCTGTCTCATCAGTAAAACCGTGATAATAACAACACCTACCTTGAAAGGCTGTTGTGAGGATTGAATGAGACATTTGTAAAGTACTTAGGGTAGTACCTGGCACAGAGTAGGTTCTATAGAAATGCTAGCTAGTATTATTACATCCTCTTGAACACACTTACCTGTCTTCTCTCTTACGTCTATTTATTACCCAAAAACCCATGCATGTACACACTGAGTAAGCTCAGGTATTTACTTGCTATGTTACCTTGAGAAAGTCATTTAAACTCTCTGGAAATCAATTTCCTACCCTGAAAAGGAAGGGGAAAACATTGAATAAGCACCTACAATGTTATCAGGCACTGTGTTTTATAAATAAATGTTTGGACTGTGGTCATTTCCAGTTTGGGATCCTATCATAGTGTGATTCTGTGATACCATATATATACACACATGTGCACACACATGAACACATGAACACACTCAGACCCCATGTGCTCACATTCACAAACATGATTACATAATCACAGCATTTACACAATCTCACAGTCAGACAGAAGAGATTCTGGACAGTTCTGGGAGAATGTTGCACTGTTGCAGGACATTGTTGCTCTCTGATACCAGGATACATTTCCCTACTCCTCTTCTGCACTCTTATCACCTTTTCTCCCTCCTATCACTGAACAAAGAAAGAATCAAGAGTTGGAACTAGCTTTGGAGAGGCACTTGCTTTCTTAGTGGTAGGGGAGCCACAGAGGTGAACTGGAACCATCTCCACTCAGCTTTGGAGAGCTGATAGTTAACTTTTCAGTGTTAACATTTACACCTTGAAAATCAGCAAATGCTACTTATCAAGACTTGATTTATTATTTTGTTGGTTGTCTAGACTTAAGAAAGCAATGAAGAAAATATTAATAGCAGATTAAACTTAAAAGTGGGTCATTCAGTACATTTCCCCCCAGGGAGTTAAACATTTACCAGCATAGCCCTGGATCCTCAGTCCCTTAGTAAGAAAGGAAAATGAGCCTGTTAGATTACAGAGAGAAGATGAATTCTTTCATACAAAATGCACTAGGCATCTACTATGTTTCCCAGGCTCTGTGCTCTGCAATGGAATTACAAAGACAAAACCAAGACAATTCAAATCTTGAATTATCATAGGTTCTGAGACTTCCTGCATACTGGTACCAAGGTTCAGTTCCTGTAGAAGAGGCTGTAGGGTAGAAGAGAGAGAGAGGCAGAAGAAGACTCCATCTATATCCTCCAGGAGTCCATAGTCCTTTGGGAATCCCAGTCACAGGATCTCAATGTTGGAAGGGGACTGAGAGACCATGTGAACAAGAATCCTCTGGATACCATCCTCCCACAGAATATAAGCTCCTTGAGCTCAGCTTTCACTTTCCCCCCACCTTTGGCATCCAAACTGCTAGTACATAATAAGAACTCAGTAAATGCTGGTTGGACTAAACATGCCCAATATAGAGTCCTTTGCTTGAAAACATGAGGTGGGGCAGGGAGGGAGAAGACCTGCTGTCTCTCTAGGCTTCTAATTCTACTTTAGGGTAATTCTCATTACTTGGAAGTTTTGCCTTGCCTCTATTTCTCTACTACTTGGTGTAGTAGAAAGAGGGTTGGTTTTGGAGTTAGGAAGACCTGGGTAAAGCCCTATCTCTGATACACACTAATGTGTGTCTGTACAAATCACTCACCCTCTCAGTATCCCAGGTAAGTCTCCAAGACCATAAATTGTGGAGTAGTTACTGATCTGCAATGGTAGAGGGAGTTCCCACTCCTGTGGGTCCCTATATTAGGGTGGCAAATCAAGAGACAAAAAACTCTAAAATCTATCTCATTGCTATTTCTCTCCATTGCTCCTAGCTCTTCCTCCGGTCTAATCCTTTCCTCAAAAGCAAAGCAAATAATTTTTAAAGGGGGAAAAAAGAAAAAGAAAATCCTTCAAATACTTGTGTAAAGTGGTTCCTTGTTGGCTATAAATGATGCATATTAATGCAAGATTTCAAGCACCTAAAAGGAAGGAAGACCTTTCCCTCAAGGCTTAGCTCTGGTCTTTGCTTTAGTTCATTTGCATGGCAGACCCAAAGTATTTGGGGCACCTAAAACCTTGCAATCAGATCTTCTTTGACAAAACCCCTATAAAATAGGTTTGGGGGAGCACTCTAACCAGCTCAAAAGAGCTGATTATTAAATTTTCATTTACACTTCAAAACTTGGCGATTCCTACAAGCCAGAGCTTGATTGTTTAGACTTCATAAAGTAAAGTGAAATGTTAATATTATAGACTAAACTTAAAAGTATATCCTGCCTACTTTTTTTGGGGGGGGGGAGTTGGTTGCTAAACATTTACCAATATATCTCTAATCTGAGGATATAGAATCCCTGCAAGACAATAAAACAAAGAGCTACAAGGACTTTCTGATCATAAGTCAGAAAGAGACATCTGATACTACCCTGGAAAAGCAGGACATTGAGCTTTTAAAATGTAGTTAGCTGGGGTTGTTCTGTGTTCCAAAGAATTTGGCCTCTGAAGTGAGGAGTCTCCTTTTGGAAAGGAAACACCTTTTATATCCCAGTCTCTCCTAATAAGCAGTTCTTCCTTAAGACAACTCTAAAAGTCTCAGGATAGAAGGAGATATCTACATTCAGAGAAAGATCTAGAAAGAGCACAATTTAAATGGAGACTGAAGCAATTTACATGCTATCATTCTTTTCCATGTTTGATTTTGTTTCTTCTTACCCATTGTTCACTCCATTGGTTACAACCCTTCTATACAACCAGAGTAATGTCCAATGTGAAAGTGTTTGCAGATCCTATACTCGATTGCATACTGTCATGGGGGGGCTAAGGGTAGAGAGGGAGGGGAGAAAATTTGAAACTGAAGGGACTGTGGAACTGAATCGTGTAAACTAAAAGTAAATAAACAAATCAATTTTTTTAGAAAGCATTTCTTCCTGATGGGAAGAAAAGTTGATAAGACACATGGGTGGTACAGTGGATAGATTGCTGAATCTGGAGTCAGAAAGACTTCAGATACTAGATATGTGAGCCTGGACAAGTTACTTAACCTTTGCCTCATTTTCCTAATTTGTAAAATGGGACTAATAATAATGCCCATCTCCTAGGGCTGTTCCAAAGATAACCCAAGATAACTTTGTAAAGCCTTTGCAAACTTAAAGTGCCATGTAAGTGTTATTATTATTATTTCCACTAGTCCTATGACTGGGTAAGTGAGGTAGCTAGCTGCCTTTCTAAAAGAGATGTAGCAGAAAATGTCTCAGCTTTAAGATAAAAATGAGAAGGTAGAATGAACTTTCTAACTATGAGGAAGAAGAGCCCCAGATGAGAACTCCTGGTGAATCCAGAAGGTAAAAGTAGAGAGAAACTTCACCAGCCTTCTGTGACTCCAGTAGTCATGCTTAATCAGCAGGGACTAATAGAGCCTTGTCAAGAAGTGACCATTAGATTGGTGAACAAAGACGTTGAGAAGCTGGGACAAAGAAGTGTTAATTTTATAAGAGCTTACCTAGATATAAAGGTTTTGAGAATAGGTAAAGATACTGACTGCGTATCTGTTGTCTCAATTTCAGGGAAGTTATCGATCTGTATTGGAAGTGGGAGTTTCCTCACCTTAGAATTGCCTATACCAATGGAATCACATGTTCTGTCCTTACTCTTAACCTGTCATCTAGTTACATTATCCTTTTATAAAAATAAAATTTTAGTAATGAAAAAAAAAGTGACCATTAGAAGCCATCAGAAAACGTCATTAGGCAAAGACTCCCTACCATGCTCAGATTGGCAGAGAACAACTTAAGGCTGTCACCAGAACACATTGGTGAACCTGGGACATCAAAGGTATGAGTTGATACTCTCTTTGTGTATCCTGGTAACATATACTCCCTAAATGAGTTTCCCCCTCCCACTAATACTTTTATTTGTGGGAGCGTATGCCTCAGGCTAATATGGGAGGAAATGAAGCATTGCTACCTTTCTTGCTAAGATTTTACTTTGAACTATCCTGTCCTCTGGCTGCCTAGTAAAAGTAAATATATTGGTGAGGGCTCATGAGCTACAGTTTGGAGTTCATGCAAACCCATAAAGTGTCTTGAACCTGGAATAACCTCTGTCAGAAGTCACTCTAACACCAGCACCCTCTTAATTCAGGTTCAATGTTGGGATGAAATAAGCACTCACAAGTCATTGAATAGTTAACAAAAGGAAATATAATTGCCCCAACACCTCAAGGATATGCAGCAAGAATACAATTAAATTTAGCTCCTCTGAATAATGTCCCCCTCTTCTCCATATGGAAAAGCCTCTGGTCATCAGACCAGGATATGGGAAGGACAGGATGACTCTAGTGCAGCGGTTCTCAACCTGTGGGTCATGACCCCTTTGGGGGTCGAACAACCCTTTCACAGGGGTCACCTAAGACCATCAGAAAACACATATTTCCGATGAGCTTAGGAACTGAGACACTGCTCCTCTGTCTGTCTCCAGGAGGGTCTGCCCACATGCGAGTATTAAAGGGTCGTGGTATTAGGAAGGTTGAGAACCCCTGCTCTAGTAGTTGTTCAGAAATCCATCAAGTAGGGGACTCAATAGTGAGCTAAGGGGGCACCCCAAAATGCTACTGTTAAAGACATTTATCATGTACCTCTTAAGTTTTCTTTTCTTCAAGCTAACCATCCTTAGTTCCTTCAACTACTCATGGCAAAAGCTCAAGGCCCCTTGCAATCCTGGTTGTCCTACTTGGAATGTTTTTCATCTGAATAAAGCCTTCCTAAAAGGTGGTTCTCAGAGCTGAATGCAGCACTCCAGATGTGGTCTGACTAGGCAGAGGATATTCAGGGTTCTGTGGAGCAGTGAAGGCTGGACTAGTCAAGAGAACTTTTTGGAGGATTTACTTGGGCCTTGGAGGATAGACTCACAGAAACATTGTACCTTGAGCTGGAAGGGCTCAGTCCAACGGCCTTATTTTTCTGAGGAGGACACTAGGGCCCATCCAAGAGTTATATAAGGTGAGTTTTAACGCTGAAACTGGGACTCCAGCCTAGGGATCCTTCACTTATACTCACTGTGACTCTTGGGAGGATTTATAGAGGTGGAGAAGAAGGGAAGATATGCCAAGTGGGGGAGAATGGGACTGTTTGGGGCAGAATGTTCTTCTTGGGGAGGCAGCCTCCAGAATGACTATTTTATTTCTCTGGCATGGCCACTGAACCACTACCCATGTTCTCTGCATAGAGAAAATGAAGTAGGGCTATACTTGGGGCTGGGAGATATGCCCTCAAACCGCAGCCCTGACACTTAACAAGCATGGCACAGGGACCTGGGATCCAGCCTCAGACACCTGCGGATAGCTCAGTGACCACAGGCAACTCACCCAACCTCCCTGCATCTCATCTGTTAGCTCATCTGTAAAGCCAGAGAGTTGGCTTCAATGACTTCCAGGGTTCCTTCCGGCTCTAAGTCTATGATAATATAATTCTGGGCAAGTCGTATAATTGGGTGGGAGGCGGGGAGGAGGTGTGTGTGCGCGGAGAGGCTGTTGGCCTTTTTCCTTCTGATTCTATGTACTTTCACTTACAACCACTAGGTGGCGATACAAACCAGCTAATCCACTAAGCCAAGCCCTGCTGCCCTCGAACAATTGGTTTCTTAATAATGACGGCAAGCATACATGTAGCACTTTAAGGTTTACAAAACACTTTACAAATGTTAACTCAACTGATCCTCGTGACAATCCTGGGAGGTAGGTGTTATTATTTTACAGAAGAGGAAACTGAGGGTGAGAATTCTGTGGATTTGCCGAATTAATAAGCACCTATTTTGTTCTGGGCATTAGGGATACAGAGATGAAAATGAAACAGCCCTTGCCCTCATAGAGCATGCATCACAGAGCGGGAGGCCAGACGCAGTGTTGGCCAGGAAACTTGGTTTCCAGTCCAGGCTACGCTACTTCTTTGGGGAATACAGGAAAATCATTTTGCCTCACCTGTTTGCTTGACTGGAAGATGGGGATAATAAGCCATCTGTAAGTGATAGGGGTTCAGTGAAGCACCAAAGGTTCTTGAAAGATGAGGGATGGGGGAAGGGAGGGGAAAATAAAGTAAAAAGTGCACAGTAAAGAACAAAAGAAAGTCAACAAGGAAAAGAAAACCTGGGCAGCTTTGAAAACAATATTTAGTATTTATTATATAGGTTTTCTTGAAATGGAAATTTATTGTTTTATATTAAATCCTCTCTTGTGGTCTGCTATGTACAGGACAATGTTTTTTTTCTTTTCTAATTTTGTATTTAAGTGTGAAATTTAAAAAATCAACAAAAAAGAAATGTTGAAAATTATCTTTATGTGTAATTGGAAAAAATAAAATACTTGTTATTAAAAAAAAAGATGAGGGATAAATGTGTGAGTTGGATGCATGCTAAATAAGAGGATGGAGGTTAATTGAGATGGACAGGGGCTCTGGGAGGGGTCTGGGAGCTAAGTGAAGGGGTAAGGATTCTCTGAGGATACTGGAGCTTGGTGAGGGAGAGGGGCTGGATGGAGAGATGGGTGAAGTCTCAGAAATGGAGATCAAGCTTGAATGATCTTATGGGGGCTCAGAGAGGAGGATGGATGTTCAGTAATAGGAAGAAATAAGAAAGACAGATGTCAGTGAGGACAATCCCTATTGAAAGGAGGTGGGGTGAGGGAAATAAAGGCTCAAAGAGATGATGATGACCCAGTAAGGGGACCAGATTCAGTGAGGAAGATGGAGGCTCAGTGAGATGATAGCAGTTAATAAAGCATCAGGATTTCAGGGAAGAGATAAGGATCTACCAAGGGTGATGGAACTTAGTGAGAAGATAGGGGGTCATTGAAGGAATGGGAGTTCTGTGAAGGGATGGGGTGTCAGTTGTGATGTATAA
The DNA here is from genome assembly GCA_028627135.1 of Pseudochirops cupreus. Taxonomy (NCBI): domain Eukaryota; kingdom Metazoa; phylum Chordata; class Mammalia; order Diprotodontia; family Pseudocheiridae; genus Pseudochirops; species Pseudochirops cupreus. The sequence goes on along the minus strand of CM053582.1, from coordinate 112,882,407 downwards.
AAAGTTCAAAAAACAGTTTCTAGGTAATTAATAATTTTATTAATTAAGCTAGCAGTTAATTAATAGAAGGGGTTAATAGCTTGTTCAAATGCCAAAGACACCTCATAGAACTCACTCAGTGCTTATATACCCTTGGAAGAGTGGGTGTCCCTGAGGATAGCCATCAACTCTGATTGGTCAACAATTAATGAGAAGAATGAATGTTATTAGCAAGAGGGGGACCCGTTCTAATGAGGGACTGGGGGACTTGACTTTGACCACTCTCACTATTAGACTACCCCCAGCCTTGGGTAGTCCAGACAAAGGATCTACCCTCATCCAAGCCTGAGATCACAATGGGCCAGAATTCACTTTAAATTAAGTTTTTTGTAAGGTTTTCTAGTTGGGTAGGGTCTCCCACCCAAGATGAAAAAGCATGTAAGAGGATTTGGGCAATCTCATCCACCAATAAAGTCTGGGGGGGGGGAATTCTAATCCTAATTCAATAATTGATTATTAATATAAGAGAGAAATAATCATTTCCCTCACAGTGATTGAGCAGCATCCTACAGGATGATAACACTAAATGAAAGGGGTTTTCCTCCCCCTAATAGTTAGTCCCCTTCCCAAATCATTGTATATTTCTTTCTTTTTGGAGGGGGGAAGGCAGGACAATTTGGGGTTAAGTGATTTGCCCAAGATCACATGGCTAGCAAAGTATTACGTGTCTAGGGCCACATTTGAACTCAGGTCCTCCTGACTCCAGGGCCAGTGCTCTATTCACTGTGCCACCTAGCTGCCCCTATGTATTTCTTTTGTATATATACTATATGCACTTATCTGTGAGCTTGTTGTATATGCCTAACAGAATGTAAGCTCCATGAGAACAAAGACTGTCTCCTTTTTATACTTGTATCCCCAGTGCCTGATTTAATGCCTCTAACATGGTGGGCATTCAAGAAATGCATATTGATAAATTAATTGAAGGAAGGTTAAGTGAGGACATATAACTTAGGAGGAAGCGGGATTGATAGTGGGAGGATAGAGGGGCTCCACAAGGGGACTAGTGATGGGATAAGGTATCAGTGAAGGGGTAGTTCACTGAGAGCTTGGAGGCTCAGTAAAGGAAATAGGAACCCACTGAAAGAATAAAATCTTTAAAAGGAGGTAGGGCTCAATACACAGATTGAGATCAATGAAAAGATTGGGATTCATTTGGGTGACTGGGCTTACGGAGGAAGATGAGGGCTTACAGAAAGAATGTAAGCTAAGTAATGGAGATGGGGATACAGAGAGAGGATGAGGGCTCAGTAATGGTCTAATGGTTTGGTGAGTTGCATGGGACTCACTAAGGGCGTTGAGATAAGACTCAATGAGCAGATGAGGCTCAGAAAAGGGGTAAGAGTTTAGTGAAGTGAATGGAGGCCCAGTAACCTTTATGGAGCCCAGTGACAGAGGTGGTGGCTGTCCGGGGATGTGGCCAAAAGGAGGGGAAAGTGGACTTAATTAATGTATGGGATTTAATGGTTCATTGAGGAACAGGAACTTATTGAGGGCATTCAGGCCAGTGTGAAAATGGGGGCTCCACATGAGGGATGAAGATTTTTTAGGTAATGAGTCTATGAGTAGGTTCTGTGATAGGACAGGGGTTCATTGAGAGGAACTGGGGTTTCACAGTATTATAGATTTAGAGCTAAAAGGGACCTTAGGTGCCATTTAGTCCAACTCTGTCATTGTACAGATAAGTTAAATGGCATGCCCAGATGACCTGGCTAGGAAGTATGTATGGTAGGATTTGAATTCAGGTCTTTCTGACTACAAGACCAACCTTCTGTCTATTGTGCCGCCTACAGCAAGGGAATGGCAGCTCAGGGAATGAATGGAGAAGAAGCTCAGTGAAGGAAATGAAATCTCCATGAAATAGATGGGTGGGTAGAGGGGTTAATAAGGCCATAGAAATTCAGGAAGGGGGATGTGAGGTGATCAAGGGGAGGATGGGTAGATTTCAGCTTTGTGGCCACATTCTGTGTGAAGCCTTCCCCTGTACCTGCCAGTGCTCTCTTCCTCCTCCAATTACTTCATGGTTATTTATTTGTGTAAATATTGCAACCCCTAGTGAAATGTAAGCCCACTGAGGGCAGGTACTGGTTTTTTTTTTTTTTTGGTCTTTGAATTCCCAAGCTCAGCACTTGGCAGACAGTAGGAGCTTTGTGGAATTGCATTATAGAATGGAGCTATATAACATGGAATGAGGGTTCAATGAGTCTTGAGGGGTTCAGTGAGGGAAAAGAGGCTTATTGAGGGGGTGGTGAAAGCCCAAGAGCTCTTTGGAAGTGTTAGGATTTATTAAAGTGAATGGAGTGAAAAGATGGGAGTTTAATGTTAAGTATGAAGCTTCTTTCCAAGTTCAGAAAACCCTCAATCATGTCTCCAAATAGGGCTGGGCATTTGGATTTCTTGAGGAAGGAAGCAATGGCCAGTGGAATCTAACATTTTGTAAGCCCATCTTATACAAGACAGTGTGTATAGTGGTTAGTGCTGGATCTGGAGTCAAGAAGACCTGAACTCAAATCTGGCATCAGACACTTATTAGCTGTGTGACCTTGGTCAGGTCATTTCACCTTGGTCTGCCTCAGTTACCTCATCTTTAAATTGAGGGTAATAATAGCACTTTGTTGTTGTTGTTGTTCAATCCTTCAGTCATATCTGATTCTTTGTGACCCCATGAACCGTAGCACACCAGACCCTTCTACCCTTCACTATCTCCCAAAGTCTGGCCAAGTTCTTGTTTGTTATTTCCATGACACTATCCACTTCATCCTCTGCCACCCCCTTTTCCTTTGGCCTTCAATCTTTCCCAACATCAGGTCTTTTCCAATGAATGAATTTCATCTTCTCATTATGTAAACAAAGTATTTAAGCTTCAACTTCAGTATTTGACCTTCCAGTGAATAGTTTGAATTAATTTCTTTAAGCATTGACTGATTTAATCACCCTGTTGTCCAAGAGACTCTCAAAAGTCTCCAGTACCACAATTCAAAAGCATGGATTCTGCAACACTCAGCTTTCCTTATAGTCTAACTCTCACAGTCATATATTACTACTGGGAAAACCATAGCTTTGACTATATGGACCTTTGTCAACAAGGTGATATCTGCTTTTAGTATGCTATCCAGATTTGCCAGTTTTCCTCCCAAGGAGCAAGCGTCTTTTCATTTCATGGCTGCAGTCTCTGTCTGCAGTGATCTTTGAGTCCAAGAATATAAAATCTGACATTGCTTCCATTTCTTCACCCTCTATTTGCCAGGAAATGATGGGACCAGCTGCCAAGATCTTAGTGGTTTTTTTTTTTTAATATGTAATGGGCTTCAAGCCAGCTTTTACACTCTCCTCTTTCACCCTCATCAAGAAGCTTCTTAATTCCTCTTCACTTTCTGCCATCAGAGTGGTATCATCTGCATATATGAAATTGTTCATGTTTCTCCTGGCAACCTTAATTCCAACTTTTGGCTCATCTAACTGGTATTTCACATGGCTTCACAAAATATAAATTAAATAAATAAGGTGACAATATACACCCTTGTCATACTCGTTTTCCCACCTTAAACCAATGAGTTGTTTCCTGTTCAGCTCTAACTGTTGCTTCTTGACCCACATTTGGTTCCTCAAGAGATGAGTAAGATGATCTGGTACTCCTGTCTCTTGGAGGACTTGCTACATTTTGTTGTGATCTATAGAGTCCAAGGCTTTAGTGTAGTCAATGAAGCAGAAGTAGATGTTTTTCTGGAACTCCTTTGCTTTCTTCATAATCCAGTGAATATTGGCAATCTGTTCTCTAGTTTGTCTGCCTTTTCAAAAACCAGCCTGCTCTTCTGGTCATTCTTGGTTCATATATTACTGAAGCCTAGCTTGCATCTTGAGCATATGAAATGGGTATAATTGTTTGGTAATTTGATGCTTGGCATTGCCCTTCTTTAAGATTGGGATGTAAACTGATCTTTTCCAATCCCGTGGCCACTGTTGAGTTTTCCAAATTTGCTGGCATATTGAGTGCAGCACTTTAACAGCATCATCTTTTAGGATTTTAAATAGCTCAGATGGAATGCCATCGCCTCCAAGAGCCTTATTGTTAGTTGTGCTTCCTAAGGCCCACTTGACTTCCCTCTCTAGTATGTCTGGCTCTATATCAGTAACCACACCATCACGGTTATTGGTAATGTTAAAATCTTTCTTGGATGGTTCTTCTGTGTATCCTGGACACCTCTTCTTAATCTCTTCTGCTTCTGTTAAGTGCCTACCATTTTTGTTGAGATCAAGGGTGTGTTCAGGGAAGACTAGCACCTCTGGTGTGAGGGCTACTGAGCCCTTTTCAGGGATGTTAAGATCTTTCTTGTATGGTTCTTCTGTGTATTCTGGCCACCTCTTAATCTCTTCTGCTTCTGTTACATGCCTATTGTTGAGATCAAGGGTATGTTCAGGGAAGACTAGCACCTCTGGTGTGAGGGCTACTGAGCCCTTTTCAGGGGTGCTGTCCACTTTTGGAGTCCATCTGTCATCCAGCTCTCACTTGTGACTCCAAGAAGTTGTGGCATATACAGCAGGCACACCCCAGTAAACCATCTCAGCAGATGGGCTAAAACAAGTTGAGAGTAACTGACAGGTCTCAAACCTGTTAGTGAATAGAGGGGTGTTTACCCCATACATACAAAGACTCTTGGCAGAATGAGTGGATGTGAACAGTTTGTTTCAATGGGCCATGAAAGTGTCAGAAACAGAGAGAGCTCAGTTTTACATTGAAAATACCAAAGTTATCCACTGCATCCTGGCCTAGCTGTCTTGATTTTTGTCTTGCCACTGGACTCCAATGACTCTGGAAGAGGGAATGAGACCCATGACTTCAAGAAATTCTGCCTCACTTAAATCCAGCTCATGTGTGAGTCAAAAGATGCTCTCCATACCATTTTCCATTTTTGCCTACTGCAGAATCCTGGGGCAATGGCTAAGGGATAAAGCAGCAAGCTCAGATACATCAGGAGCTACAGTCACAGCCCTGCACAGAGGCAGCCCAAGTCAGAGGGTCATCTTCTCAGGAGACTGAGGCAGCAGTGGAGTTTGGCAGTCCCCTGGATGTCTGAGCAGCCCCTTTGAAGGGCTGCACTCTTCACCTCCTGGTGTGAGGAAGAGGCTAGAAAAAGTGCCCTGATGTAAAGCCAAGTACTAACAGCTTCTCAGAAGAATACTACTGTGAACAGCTTTCAAGGTTCCAATTACACAATGTAGCGAACACTCTATTTATTCCATAACAAATCAGAGCAAAACGTTCACAGAAATAAAGGTACAGCATTCACAATATTACGACTTATCACAGATAATCAAAATACAGCATTCACAACAACTTATCACAGGAAATAGCCACGTAGTTTCCACTACAGTGGTCACATAGTTTTGAACAAAGAACAATCATTTAGTTATTCAATCATTCAATCATCTGAATCATTCAATCATCCTTAGGGAGGTTTGCCTCCTCAAGGGACACAAAGTACAATAGTTAAAATTCTCCACTCATGGGGCATCCTAAGTTACAAATCAATTACTTATTCAGTCATCAATCACTAAGTACAATCATTATTCAATCAACTCAGTCATTCAATCATCCTTTATCATTCACTATTCAATCATCAGAAAATACATAGACCCTCCACCCCTAGGTTACTTGTAAATTTGCCATTTCTCAGTCAGTACATAGTATCCAAGTAAAGTCTTCTTTCAGCTTGATTTGGGGTGGTTTCTTGGATTCCCTGGATCCCCTTCCATGGTCCCAGACCCTACCTGGATTCACCAAACTGTCACTTGGGTTCCCAGGCAGACAGCTCCCAGGTCCTTGTCCAGCTCTCTGTGCAGTTCTTGCTCCACATTGGAGCTCACAGTGTCCAGTCCATCTCAAACCCTTCACAGTCTCTGTTTCTGGGAAGATAAGGCTTAACAAAGCCACAAACAGACAAAGTCTCAAATCCTTCACAGTCATGCTTCCTTAGTCTTTTGGCAGCTCCAGCTGACCCTCAGACTCAGCAGAAGTTTCAGCTGGTTCCCAGAATCAAAATCACTCCATCCAGGTTTTCAAAATCAAAATCATTCTCTTCAGCCTCCCCTGCAGCAGCAGCAGCAGCAGCAGCAGCAGCAGCAGCAGCAGCAGCAGCCTCCACAAAGTTTGCTTCAAGGAGATCTGTCTCAGTTACCAGTTCTCATTTTTTTTCTCAATTCTCAGTCCAGCAGTAGCAGCCCAGCCTCTAAGTTAGTGGTTCTCAACCTTCCTAATGCAAAGCCACTTTAATATTCATATGTGGGCGTATCTGCATATGGGTGGACCCGCCTGGAGATGGACAGAGGAGCGGTATTTCAGTTCCTAAGACCATCAGAAATATGTGTTTTCCGATAGTCTTAGGTGATCCCGTTCGACCCCCAAAGGGGTTGCGACCCATAGGTTGAGAACCACTCCTAAGTGCTGCTGAGAGAAATTCTCTCTCCAGCAGCAGCAGCAGCTTCTGCCTCCAGATCCTTGTCCTAAGAAATTCTGACTCTCCCTCTCTAGGCTTTTCTTTATTTACAGACAGCATCAGCTGCTTCCTGTTTCAGCCAACCCCTCACCTTTACATCAGCAATTTCCTCCCAAGGTATTAACTACTTCTGTGTTAATTAAATAGCTTAAACAAGGTGTTAACTTGAAACAAGGTGATCGGTATCTGCTTACTTGCCAATACAAAGGGATCTTCAAATTCAATTTACATTACCATTAAACCTGAAAAGCATCTGCTTCACTTAACATAACCCTGGTCTGCTTACCATGGCCAGGTAAGCCTACCCTGTGGTCAAAACGCACCAAAAAATGTACAAAAACTTTGGTGAAGATGATCCCACTCACCATTGGCACATGGAATGCACATGTGCTTATGGAAAACATATAATCTAGTAGACCTGAAAGATGCATCTAAAAGAGCTCTTGAAGTGAGAGAATTCAGCAAGTAGTGCGTCCAAATAGCAGTCCTCAGTGAAACCAGGCTGGCAACATAGCAAAATCAGAGCTGGGTATGTGTTTTTTAGAGTGGCTACAGTGATGGGAAGCATTGTGAAACTGGTTCATGTTTTCAGTCAAAACTAATTGAGTCAACAACATTGTATGTCTCCTAAAAGGAGTGAATGACAGATTCACGACAATGTGACTGCCACTTGCAGGAAAGTACCATGTCACCATCATCAATGCCTATGCTCCCCCCGTGATGAACCTTGATGAGGTCAAAGAAAAATTTTATGAAGACCTGGAGACTCTCACCATCAATGTGCTGAATGAGGACAAGCTTGCAATCTTGGGTGATTTTAATGCCAGAGTAGTGAGATGAATGCACACACAGCCTTAGAGACAGAGTTTTTGGGTAATTAATAATAAATTTATTAATTAGGTTAGTTGATAATCAATAAATTGATGGTCAGTGGTCTATCTGGGTAACCAAGGACAAAACCATGGAGATTGCCGAATGCTTAAATACCTTTGGAAAAGGGGGTGCCCCTGACAGGTAAAAATCAACCCTCCTTGGTGAATAATTAATGAGAGAGTGAACTTTCAAATGAGGAGGTGAGCTGAAAGCCTTTGGGTTCTCCTGCTAAGAACATTGCTTGATCATGAGACTCAGCTGCCTCCAGCAATCTGGACAAAGGAATCCTTCTCTATCTAGACCACTCTGGTTTTCTCCTTCATGAACTGGGTTACCCTACAGTCCAGTGAAGGGGTACAAAGATGTGGCTTAGTGCTTTGAGGATGAAATTCACCTAGATTAGATTCTGTTTACACTCTAAACGGAAGAAAGGTCTTCTAGTTGGTCAGGGTCTAGCTCAAGATTGAGGAGCATGTTCCCAGAGGATTTGGGCAATCTAATCAATCAGTAATGTTCTTCAGGGACTACCTGACATACAGGGCCTGGTCTCTGAATAAGGAAATAGAAAAAGCCTTAATCCTAATTTAATATTTGAGCATTAATAAACAACAATTTCTCTCAGTAAGCACAGGACTATCACATATGGCAAAGAGTCCTTGTAAGGAATGGAGTCAGAAATAGAGACATCAATGGTCACTTATTACTGAAGACTTGTGCATCTCATGACCTCATCATGAACACTGTCCTCTGTTTACCTAAACAGAATAAAACCTTATGGATGTACCCTCACAAACATTGACATTTAATAAACTATATCATTGTAAGGAGAAGAGGTAAATAGGATATGAGAGTGAAGAAGTCAATGTGTGGCACAGAGTGCTGGACTGAGCATAGATTTATCCTCTCCAAGCTAAACATTCACATTCTACAAAAGTAGCAGCTCCAAAGCAAGATGACTACCAGAAGACTTACAGAAGACTGGAGTGTTTCTGCATGCATCAATTTGTTGCTAACATGGAGGGGAAACTGAACCAACACACTGTTGGCAACAGTGGAGCAGAAAAGGAGTGGACAGCTTTCAGAGATTTGATATACAGCACTGCATTTAGTCACCTGGGCCAGCTTATGATGCCTTGAAGATCATTTATAGGCCAAAGATCTATGGTGCATCTTACCTACTCAATACTGATTGAGTCACATTGATTAGTGGTAAAGACATGATTCTGGAGAGATGGGCTGAATACTTCATAGTGTTCTCAACAGACCATCAATGACCAAGGCTGAAGCCATTGACTATTTACCTCAGGTTGAAATCAATCCCTTTCTAGTCAAAACTTCCAACAGAAAAAAAGGTTTTGACTTGCATTAGGCTCCTCTCATATGGCAAAGTACCTAGTGCTGATCCTGTTCCAGCTGAGATTTAGAAGGCAGGGGATCCATTGATTATATAAAAGCTGACTGAAATTCTTCAGGTTACGTAGCAAAAGAAAGTTATTCTCCAGGACTTCAAGGATGCCTCCATTGTCTATCTTTACAAAGGAAAAGGAAATAGTTTGTCCTGTGACAATGACAAAAAGGTCTCTCTCTCAGTCATTGCCAGCAAGATTCTTGACAGAGTCCTCCTTAATAAGCAGAACTTCACCTGGAAGATGGTCCTCTACCTGACAGCTAGTGTGGCTTCATTCCTCAGGGAATGGTCATTATGGTATTTGCTACCTGACAACTCCAGGAGAAATGCCAGGAGCAGAACAGAGGGCTGTATACAACTTTAATTGATCTGACCAAGGCCTTTGATACTGTCACTCCTCAGGGCTTGTGCAACATTGTGGTAGAATTTGGTTGCCCAGAGAAGTTCATCAGTATTGTACATCAATTTCATGACAGCATGCATGCCCAGGGTTCTAGGTAATGGATGATGCTCTGGAGCTTTCCCAGTCACCAGTGGAGTGAAGCAGGCCTGTGTGTTTTGCTTGCTCCTGTGCTTTTTAGCATAATGTTTTCTGTCATGCTGTCAGATGCCTTCAGTAAGGATAAAAACAGCATCAAGGTCAGCTACCACACTGAGAGTAAATTATTTAACTTGAAAAGGCTTCAAGCCAAGACTAAAATGGAGAAAGAGTTGGTGAGCAACTTTTTGTTTGAAGAGATTGCACACTGAATGCAGCCTCTGAGGCTGCAATGCAATAGAATATGGATAGATTCTCTGCTACTTGTGCCAACTTTGGCCTGATAATTAACACCAAGAAAACAGAAGTTCTCCACCATATATGGAACCATTGGTTAGAGCAAATGGAGAAATTTTGAATGTTGTGGATAAGTTCACTTACCTTGGCAATATACTTACCAGGAATGTCCACAGATGATGAGGTTGACAGAGGCTCTGAAGGAAACTGTGGGAGAGAAGAGGTGTTAGGCTGCCTACCAAACTGAAGGTTCACAGAGCTGTGCTGACCTCATTGTTGTACACCTGTGAAATCTGGATGGTATACTAGCACCATGCCAGGAAACTGAATCACTTCCATCTGAATTGTCTTAGGAAGATTCTGAAGATCTCCTGGCAGGATAAAGTACAAAATACACCTCTTTCTCAAGATGAACTGCAGACTCTACTGCAGAGAGTTCAACTCCAATGGACTGGTCATGTTGTTTGGATGCCAAACACACACTTGCCTAAAAGACTATTTTATGGAGAACTTACATAAGACAAGTGCTCACACAGAGGTCAGAAAAAACATCACAAGGACACTCTCAAGGTCTCTCTGAAGAACTTTGGAACTGATTGTGAAACATGGGAGACATTGGCACAGGACCGCCCAGCACAATATGACCACATCAAAGAAGGTGCTGTGCTCTATGAGCAAAGCAGAATTGCAGCAGCTCAAAAGAAACACAAGATACTCAAATTTAGAGACATTTCCACTCCAAATGTTTATATGGACAATTTGCGTCTGTCCCGTGGTAGAGCCTTCCAAGCTTTTAATGGTCTGATTAGCCACAGCTGGAAACACTGAACCTTGACCCCCAACATAGTGATTTCATTTTGGTCCTCTTTGAGTGTGGACAACAACCAACCAGTTTTGTCTTTTATCAGGTCCATTTTTGCATGAAATTTTCCCTTGATATATCCAATTTTCTTGAAGACATCTCTTGTCTTTCCTGTTCTATTACTTTCTCCTATTTCTTTGCATTGCTTGTTTAAGGAAATCTCTCTCCTGGCTATCCCCTGGAATTCTGCATTCAGCTGGGTATATCTTTCCCTTCTCCTTTCCCTTTCATTTTCTTTGCTCATTTAGAAAGTTCATCAGACAGCCATTGGGCTTCCTTGCTCTTCTTTTTCTTTGGAATGTTTTTGTTGCTGCCTTCTGTACAATATCGCAAACCTCCCTCCACAGCTCTTCAGGCACTCTATCTCCCAGATCTAATCTCTTAAATCTATTCTTCACCTCCACTTCATATTCATAAGGGATGTTATTTAGGTCATACCTATATGGTCTGATGGCTTTCCCACCTTTCTTCAGTTTAAATCTGAATTTTGCAATAAGAAGCTCATGATCTGAGCCGCAGTCAGCTCTGGAGCTTGTTATAACTGATTACATAGAGCTTCTCCACCTTTGGCTAGAAGTATGTAATCAATCTGATTTCTGTAGTAATCATCTGGTGATGTCCATGTGTAGAGTCCCAGTAGAGCTTAACAAACACATATCCCCTTTCCTTTCCTTCCCTTCTCTTCCCTTCTCTTCCCACAAAGATGAGTAAGATTTTTCCCAATTCTTCCCTCCTTCCCCTTGCCCTGCCTCACCTATGCCCCTTGGCTTAAAATTATTTTAATATCCTTGCCAGGGAGTCGGGGTAGGGGTAAGGAGGAGGTGAATCTCTTCTGGTTCTGCTCGCCCTCCTTTTAGGATGACCATGGAGAGCAGAGCTGTGGATGACCTGATGCCAGACCTCCCTCTTCCCCAGGGCTGAGTCCACTGAAGGCATTATTGAAGGAGGAAGGGAGAAGGATGGGGGAGGCAGGTTCCTACCATGGGTGAGTCACCCCAGCTCTCTGGCCTGAAGCAGGGGCCAGAGACTAGGATCTGGGCATCTGTTCTGGGCAGGCAGCCCTGGCATGAGGGAGGTGACATCTGGAAACTGGGAGAGAGAGGAGGCCCCAGAACCCAAGGGAGGCTAATTTCCTCTAATAGGAGCTGATTAGGAGCAGTCAAGGTCTGGCTGCTGGGGTAAAGGAGGGGCTGTGTATAGGAGGCAGCAGGATCCAGAAAATATTTCCTTGGCAATCCATCTTCCAAGGGAGTTGAAGCTCTTTAAGTTAAGGCAAAGAGCATAGCCTAGCTAGGGACCAACTCCCAGCTGACCCCAGCCAGAAAAACCACTTAGGGCTGGAATGTCCCAGGCACTTGGGAGGACCAAGCTTCTTCCAAAAAAGTATTATATTGCGATGAATATAAGTCATGGACCCTCCCTCTGTCCCCTTTTAATTAAAAAAATGATTATTAAATTAAATTTGAATCTATCTTTTGTTTATATATCTCATAAATTTCCCACTGTATTTCTCCCCCTCCTAGAAAGCCATCCCATATGATATTTTTTAAAGGAAAAGGAGAGGAAAAAAATGAGCAAATCTGAATAAATGCATAAAAAAATCTGACAATCTATGTAATATTACAAACCCACGGACCCCTTACCTCTATAAAGGAGTTGGGTAGGGGGAGGCATCTTCTCACATCTCTTCTTTATGTATCAGAGATAAAGCTTTGATCTTTTTTAAAAGGGAGTGGGAGGTGGCTAGCTGGTACAGTGAATGGAAGCACCAGCCCTAGAGTCAGAAGGACCTGGGTTCAAATCCAGCCTCCGACACTTAACACTTATTAGCTGTGTGACCTTGGGCAAATCACTTAATCACAATAGCCCTGCCCTCCCCCCTCCAAAAAGCAAAAAAAGAAGAAGAAGAAGAAGGGAGTGGGTGGGTGGAAGGGTTAATAGGGGGTTAACAAGGATCAAACTTGTGTTTGAAAATTTCCCCACATTTGGTTTCAGTTTTTTTGTACAGGGTTGTTTTTTCCATTCACATTGCTGTAGACCTGGGGTCTCTTGTTTTCTTGGCTCTGCTTCCTTCCCTCTGCACCAGTTCATGTCCAACAAACTGCTCAGCAACCTTCCCATTTGTCATTTCTACAGCATAGTAATATTCCATTATATTCACGTATCACAGTTTGGCCATTGCCCCGATCGATCGGCATTTACTTTGTTCCTAGTGATCTGCCACCACAAAAAGTGCTGCTATAAATATTTCCTCCAATGGCTTTTATGAATCCTGCTTGCAGCCAGTAATGAATGATATATGCTTTGGTGCACACCAACATGGTTTTTTTTCCTTTCAGAGAAATCCCATCCTAAGTGGTCAAAATCCGAACTATTGGCGATTATATTTTTAAAAAATGCTCTGAATTGCTAATAATTACAGAAATGAACATTAAGACAACTCCAAGGTTAGCATCTGATGGCAAAGATGACAAAAGAGGACAATGACAAATGTTGGCGGGGCTGTGAGAGAACAGATACCCATGTTCTCTCTTGGTAGGGCTTGGCACAGTGCCTGGAACATTGCAGGTGATTAATAAATTCTAGTTGAAGGAGTGACTGTGAACGGGTGCAGCCATTGTGGCAAGCCATTTGGAGCTATCCCCCAAAAGTTTCTGACCCAATTATACCACTACTAGGCCTATACTCCAAAGATATAAAAGAAAAAAGAAAAGGACCCAAATGCACAAAAATGTTTTTGTAGTAGTGAAAAAATGGAAACTGCGAGAGCGCCCACCATTTGGGGAATGTCTAAAGGAATGGTGCTTTATGAGTGTAATGAAGTATTATTGTGCTATAAGAAATGACAAAACGGGTTCTTTCACAGGAAACTGAGAAGACCTCTGTGAACTGACACTAAGTAAAGTGAGAGGAATTAGAATTGTTTATAGGACAACAATATTATTTTGTTGCTGTTGTTGTTCAGTGGCGTCCAATTCTTCATGACCCCATTGGAGGTTTTCTTGGCAAAGACACTGGAGTGGTTCACCATTTCCTTCTTCAACTCATTTAACAGATGAGGAAACTGAGGCAAACAGAGTGAACTGACTTGCCCAGGGTCCCACAGTTAGTAAGTGTCTGAGGCTGGATTTGAATTCACAAAGATGATTCTTCCTAATTCCAGGCCCAGAACTCCATCCACTACACCACCTTGCTATCCTTAACAATATTATAGAGGGGAAAAAAAGATTAAGTGTTTTTCTCAACAACGTTATAGAGAAAAACAACTTTGAAAGACTTTAGAATTCTGATTAATGCAACGGAAAGCCATGAGCCCAGAGGACTGAAGATGAATCATCCTACCTGCCTCCTGACGGAGAGGTGGTGTGCTTAAAATCCAGGATGTGAGTGATATTTTTGGACCTGGCCAACGTGGGAATTTGTTTCGCTGTCCTATGCATGATTGTTAGGAGGGCTTTGTTTTCTTTTTTTTTAATTGTTCAGTTGGGGAGGTGAGTGGGAGAGAGATAACGAATGCTTATAAAAACAAATAAATCCTATCTTGAGGGTGAAATATTACTTTATGATAAATAGTTTCTTGATGACTTTTTTAAACATCACTGTCACTTTCCAATAATAATTACAGGTGACATTTGCATAGCACTTTAAAGTTTGCAAAGCTCCTTATGAATATGTTGTCTCATTTAATCTTCCCAAAAACCCTGTAAAATAAGTGCTGTTATTAGCCCCATTTTACAGATGAGGACACTGAGGGTCTGAGAGGTTAAATGACTTGCCTAGGGTCACACAGCTAGGAAGTGTTAAAGGCAGAATTTGAACACAGATCTTCCTGAGTCCATGTCCAGCGCTCTATGGAATATGGCATGCCAACTTGCCAATGATTATCTCCTCCCTTATACCACCACTACCACCGCCTTGCCCAGGGTCACACAGCTAGTAAGTGTCTGAGGCCAGATTTGAACTCAGGAAGATGACTTCAGAAGCAGTGCTTTATCTACTTCACTCAAATCAAAGTCAACGGGAAGTGATATCATCATTTCCCTGATGCCATGGGACAAACACAACAACTATCACCACCACTCCAGCAAGAAAGTATAGTAGTCAGGAAGACACATCTTCCTGAGTTGAAATCCAGTCTCAGACACTTCCTAGCTATGTGACCCTGGGCAAGTCACTTAACCCTGTTTGTTTCAATGTCCTTCAACTCTGGAAGTCAAGGTCAGACAGCAATTCAGTGACAGGGCCAACCCAGAGCTTCCACTGAGCTGGAGAAGGTAATGGCAAACTTCTTCAGTACCTTTGCCAAGAAAACACCAAATGAAGTCATGAAGAGTTGGGCATGATTGAAATGACTGAACAACAAAATATACCTCCTTCCAAACCTAAACAAAGGTCATGATCTCCTTAAGGGAAGAGGGAAGTATGGGTCACTCTTGTCCTCTGGAATCAGGATTATTTGGTGAGTGCAGTTTGTGTTTAGGGACATTGGCATCGTATGATACAGTACAGGGTGTGCCTAAAATTCTGACTTGTTCCTTTAGTTTACAAGTTTGATTCCCATCAGAGGGGAAAAGTCTTCCTTCCAGTGAAAGTAACCACTTTAGCTGTTCTGAGTTGTTAATGCTTCCCTGTGTGGCCACAAAGACATTCACTCCTCAAGGCCCCCAGTCGTAGCTTTCCTGGCCCTCCCTGCATGGAACCTCTAAAGGGGAAGGGACTTTACTAATCAAAGCCTTGATCCTGCCTCTGGCCTCCTACTTTAAAGTGAGGGGGTTGTGTGGTTTTTTGTTTGTTTGTTTTTAATTGGTTGAAGAGATAATCTGGTTTAATCTCCTCATTTAACCAAAGAGGACATTGTTACCTAGAGAAGGGGGAAGTAAGCAAGGGTCTGCTGTTAAATGTTTAACAATCAGCTCTCCAAAAATGTAAGCAGTCCCTAGTTCCACATTTACTTTGCTATTAACATTTTCTCTGTCTCTTTCTCCAGTCTAGACAATCAACAAAGCAATAAATTTGGCTCTGATTTGTAGCATTTGCTCATTTCCGAGGTGCAAATGCTCATACTGAAAATTAAACAGTTGGAAAGCTGGTAGGAGCCAACTCCCACACACTTATGGAAGTCAAGGTCAGACAGCGAGTCAGTGACAGGGCCCACCCAGAGCTTCCAGAACAAGTCCATAAAGTGATCCCTTAGTGAGAGGGGCAATAGGGAGACAGCCATGATGCCAGCAAGGATGCCAGCTAGGGAGGCTGAGATTGGCAAGAGGGAGCAGGGCAGAGTTGGGGAATACCTCGCCTAACTGCCATCTGTAACTTCCTATTTTAACTATTTATTCTTACTAACTGTGCCGCCAAAGGGTCAAAAGCATTGGCACTACCCTATAAATTCAGAGGAATTCTGGGGTCCCAGACAAAGTCCTCATCATCCTGCCCTTTGGGGACCAGAGTTAGAACTCAGGTCTTCCAACACCCAGCCCAGTGCTACCCCTCAAACGGGCTATCCTTGTTGTTGTTGACTTGCTTTTCAGTCATGTCACTCTTTGTGACCCTATTTATTTAGGCTTTTTCTTGGCACAGATACTGGAGTGGTTTGCCATTTCTTTTTCCAGCTTGTTTTACAGATGATGAAACTGAGGCAAACAGGGTGAAATGATTTGCCCAGAGTCACACAGCTAGTTAATTGTCTGAGGTCAGATTTGAACTCAGGGAGATGAGTCTTCCTGACTTCAGGTCTGACACTGTCTACTGCCCCACCTACCTGCTCCAGTTTACCCTTGGATGAGGATAATTTATTGCTTTTCCTTGAGATTAAGCTGTTCTTCCTGCCCCTCAGATCAAGGGCTCTCTGATTGCAAAGGCAGTCTTTGACTGAGGGATTAACTTTTGTATCCTCTTTACAGAAATGCCCAACTCTGCCTCGAGACCCTCAGGAAAGGAGCTACATAGGCCCAGCCCCAGGACAGCCTTCATTCTCCCACTCCTGGAGAGAAAAAATAGGTCCTAAGACCTAGAGAAACTTTCATTTTACTGGGAATAACAGAATTCTTTTTTCTCCTGGATAGAGAAAATCTTCAAGTCAGCAGCTCTGGAGCCTGAGCTGGGGGCAGGAGATCGGTAACTCTTCCACCTGAAGATTATCACCACCCCCTTTCAGCCTGAGAGTATCCTGTCCAGGCATCCATCAGCCCCAGGACACTCCCCTAGGAAAAAAAAAGTTAGGAGATACAGAAGAAGTGGAAAGAGAGAGAGGCAGAGAGAGACAAGCAGAGACAGATGAGAGAAATTGTTGTTAATAACCAATGATTTGGGGAAATCTAGAGTTGTACCCTTTTTCTAAAGTCCTGATTTTAAAATTTCAGTCCCTTGAAGGACATTACTGATAATGAGATTGAACTTTCTTGTTCAGACCCCCCCCCCCAATCCTCCCGCACTGTGGCAGTGGTAGAACCCACACAACTCTGTGCCCTCAGAGGAAGACACACATAAACCACACGGAGACACATACTCCACCAAGAGTCATTTATTAAAATTAAACTCATCCAGCTTATGAAACACAAGGACAAAGCAAAAGTATGTTCTCACCCTGTTTAGGGATTGTTAGCACATTAATAGTTGGGATCAGAGCCCAGAGTCATGATTTCCCTGCACAAAAGGGTACAGAGGATCCCAAACACAAGATAGTCCAAGAGCTGTCCCTGCTGGAAGCCAGGGTGCACACTAGGCTTATTTTTGTCAATGGGTCTCCATCAGTAACACTGACTCGCAGTCCCCAAGGACTAATTCATTGTTCAGAAGAGAGACAACATGAGTCCCAAATCAGCTGCATGATGGGAATGTTTGCCTCGGGATTCAGAAGCTGACTTGACAGCATTACAAAGAAGGGAGATGGGAGTGAAGGGCCAATACACAGGTAATCATGCTACGAAGTAACAGTCTCCCCTTTTCTTTATAGGAGTCAGCTGATGAGAAGCAGCCTGTTTTTGGTTTCCAAGCTTGGGCTTAGGGAAGACACCGCCCCCCCCCCTCACCACCCAATCAATATGCTTTTATACACCCTTCAAGTTTTTTTTTAATCCCCTCAAAGAACCCTCTAGAGCTTGGCTCTGATATCACCTTGTTTCTGTAATAAAAGCTTCAGACCCCTAAGCCTGTTTTTGTAAAGGGAGCCCTTCTCTCCCCCTCCTCCCTTCAGAAATGCCCTGATTCCTTTCTCCTATAGACTTCAGACACTGGGGGAACAGAGGGGTGGGTAGCCAAAGAGTCAGTCCTTTTTTCTTACAAGTTTGGAGCTTGCAGAAATCTTTAGAAATTACCTCATTCACCTTTTTCATTCTTTTCCTAAAAGAGGAAGCTGGATGGCACAATGTCTATTGTGCTGGACCTGCAGTAGGGAGGATCTGAGTTCAAATTTGACCCAGAATGTTATGGTCAGGAAATAGTTAAGTAATACTTTATGGAATTAGAAACCAGCCAAGTGAAACTTTATGAACCTGGGAAGCCGGCCTAGTGTAATTTATCTTCTTCTTGCTCAGTAGTCATGCCCTGTGCCCCTCCACTTACCTTACAAACCCCCTCCGCTTGTATTAGTAACCACTTGCTTGCATCTATACGACAACTTGCTTAGGAATCAAATTGTATTAGTTGGATACGTAAACCAAAGAATGTATAAAAGGTTCCTCACCCCTGAGTTCTGGGCTGCTCCCCCTTTAATTGGCATGGAGTAGCCCCAGCTGGTAAAGTAAAGCTCCTTAAAACTTTTAATTCTGACTCTGTGGTCACTTTGTTAAGACTCGTCAAGTCATGTCATTTCAAGAGCACCTGAAGTGCCCAGGTTCATATAGCGAGTCTGCCTGTTTCCTCATCTATAAAATGGGGGTCATAATAGAACTTATCTTCTAGGGTTGTTGTGAGGATAAAATGGCACAGTATTTGTAAAATACTTTGTATATCTGAATGTGCTATGGAAATGTTTATCATTACAGCTGAGGAAATTGAGGCAGAGGGGTCTAACTTGCATCAAGCAATGAGTTAGTCATAGAACCTTGGGATTGCCGGAGACTTCAGAGGCCATCAAGTGCAACCTGAGTCTAAACAAGATTCCTTTCTCTATCCCAAGTACTGCTCCAGCCCCTGCTGAAAGATTTCGACAATGACAGGGAACTCACCACATCCCAAAGCTAAGGACTCCTTACTCTTGGACAGCTCCAAATGGTCTTTTATTCAATGCTTCTTCTCTTTGACCTCCCTGTTGGTCACTCTCTGCTCCCTGTGATTCTCTTCTCTCTAGGTTTTCAGGACAGTCCTCTCTCCTGATTCTCTCCCCTGCCCCCCTCCACCTATCTGACTGCCCTTTTTCTGTCTCCTTTGCTGAATCTTCCTCCAGATCATAATCTCTAACCACAAGTGTCCCCCAGGGTTCTGTCCTAGGTCCTCTTCTTTTTACTCTTCCCTGCTTCCCGAGGTGATCTCATCACCTCCCAAGGATCAGTTACCATCTCTGTACTGATGATTCTCAAATCTGTCTGACTCTAACCTCTCTGGGGACCTCCTCACATCTCCAACTACTTTTCAGATGTATTCAACTGCATGTCCAGTAGACATCTTAAACTCAACATGTCCCAAACCAAACTATTATCTTTTCCCCTAAACCAGTGGTTCTCAACCTTCCTAATGCTGTGACCCTTTAATACTCGGATGCGGGCATATCTGCATGTAGGCAGACCCACCTGGAGACAGAGGAGGGGTGTCTCAGTTCCTAAGACCATCAGAAATATGTGTTTTCCAATGGTCTTAGGCGACCCCATTCTACCCTCAAAGGGGTCGCAACCTATAGGTTGAGAACTGCCGCCCTACACATTTCCCCCCTTTTAACTTCCCCATGACAGTCCCTCAGGCTCCCAACCTAGGAGTCCTCCTGGATTCCTCACTCTCTCTCACCCCCCATATCCAAGGCCTGTCTATCTCACTTTTCCCCTTTCTCTCCAATATGCCCCCTCCTCTCTTCTGACCCTGCCCCCACCCCGGTGCAGACCCTCATCCCCTCACCTCTGTACTTGCAAGCTGCTGGTGGGTCTGCCTGTCTCAGGTCTCTCCTCACTCCTGTCTTTCCTCCATTCAATCATTAAAGTCGTTTTCCTAAAGTGCAGCTCTGATCATATCACACACACACACACACACACACACACACACACACACACACACACACACACACACACACACATCAAACACACACTCTATATCACCTCCAAATACAAAATCCCGTTTGGCATTTGAAGCTCTTCATAACCCAGACTCCTCCTACCTTTCCAGTCTTCCTTACAACTTATTCCCTCCTATGTGCTCTTGGATCCAGGGATGTCGGCCTTCTGGCCGCTCCATGAACAAGAACAAGACCCTCCATCCCTGGGGTCTGGGTATTTTCCCTGGCCGCCCCCCAGGCCTGACGTGCCTCGTCTTTTCATCTCTGCCTGTTGGCTTCCTACAAGTCCCAAAGAAAAATCCCACCTTTTACAGGAAATCTTCCCCAACCCGTCTCAATTCTAGCCCCTTCTCTCTTTTAGTTATTTCCTGTTTTTCCTGTATGTGGCTTGTTTGCACATATTTGTTTGCTTGTTGTCTCCTCCATTAGACTGTAAGCTCATTGAGGACAGAGACCATCTTTTGCCTCTTTTGAACACCCAGCACTTAGCGCAGAGCCTGCCACATAACAAGGGTTTAATAAATATTTGTTAACTGATTGACTGACCAGTTGTTAGGTCTTTCTCTTCTGCCTCTGCAACTTCTTAAAATTCTATAGTTGAAAAGGACCTTCCTTAGAAGTCCATCCTTTTTTTCCTGGTTTTGCCTCAAAATCAGAAAGAATGAGTCAACTATGGGAAGACAGCTATCCTATGATCCCTTTCTATTCTCACACCACCTACTCTTTTCTAATCTAAACATTCCCATTTATTTCAACTAGGCCTAGAGCAGGCAGTCCTAGCTAAGTCATTTCATCTCTTTACCTCTGAACTTCATCTAAAAAATAAAACCTCCTTGCCATCCCCCTCACTGGATTCTATGATTTCTAAGGTGCTTTCCAGTTCTAAAACTGCATGTATACACTCCCTCTCAGTTCTGACATTGTATTCAAAGACTCCCCCAGTTCTGACATTCTATGTGCCGACGTACCTCCCAATTCTGAAACTCTGTGTTCTAAGATGCCTCCCAGCTCTGATATTCTGAAGCCCTGACAGTCTATGTTCTCAGGCCATTCCCAGATCTGACATTCTATGTAGAACTTAGAAAGGTCCCTTCCTTGAAATGTGGGAAAATTGAGACACTAATGCTCTGTTGATAGAGTTGTAAACTGATTCAACCATTCTGGAGAGCAATTTGGAATTATGACTAAAGGGCTATAAATTGCATACCCTTTGACCCAACAATACCACTGAGATCAAAGAAAAATGAAACAGACTTATATGTACAAAAATATTTATAGCAGCTCTTTTAGTGGTGGCAAAGAATTGGAAATTGAGGGGATAGCCATCAATTGGGAAATGGTTGAACAAGTTGTGGTATATGACTATGATGGAATACTATTGTGCTATAAGAAATGATGAGCAGGATGCTCTCAGAAAAACCTGGAAAGATTTACATGAACTGATGCAAAGTGAAGTGAGCAGAATGAGGAGAACAGTGTACATAGTAACAGGCAATATTATACAGTGATCCACTGTGAATGACTTAGCTATTCTCAGTACTTCAGGGTTCCCGAATAATTCCAAAGAACTTACTGTGAGAAATGTTGTCCACCTCCAGAGAAAGAGCTCATGGAGTCTGAATGCAGGTTGAAATATGCTTTTTTTTTTAAACTTTACTTATTTTTCTTGGTTGTTATTTTTGTCTGTGTTTTCTTTCACAACACGACTAATTTGGAAATGTTTTGCATGACTACCCATGTATAACCTATGTCAAATTGCTTGCTTTCTCAATGAAAGGGGAGTTTTAAAGTATTTTTATTTAATTAACTATTTCCCAATTACATGTAAAATAATTTTAATAATCATTAAAAAAAATCTTGAGTTCCACATTTTCTTCCTCCCTTCCACCAAGATAGAAGTTTTAAGAAACAAATATTAAAACTAAATTTTAAGAAACAAATGTTAAAAATTGTTTTTACATGTAATTGAGGAACAAATAAAATATTTTTAAAAAACAAAGGTTCCTCCCACCTCACATATTCTAATAACTTTCCCAGTCTGATATTCCATAAATCTGAGTTTCTCTATGTTCTCTCCCTTGGCAAACTTATTTATTTCTACCCAAGTCTTGGATTATCATATCTTAGGGATGAGTTTCAAATTTATATCTCCAAGTCCCTGTAGAGATGTAACAATCTCCAGAAAATGCAAAACTATGAAAAAAACAAACTTCTGTGATGGTATGAGGAAGACAATTTTTTGGAGGGAAAGGGCAATGGAAATCCATGTAGTATAGCATGTTTGTTGTTGAGGTTGGGCTGTTGCTACTTTTTGTTTGTTTGTTTTTAAGGATAGGACTAGAGATATGGCATCATTGATATAGGGAACTCCCAAGTAAAGACACACTCTAGCAAGTAGTCTGGGACCAGATAGTCTTAGGGAGCTGTCTAGAGTCCTGAGAAGCTAAGTAACTTGTCAAAGGGGTCACACAGCCAGTATGTGTCAGAGAAGGCTCTGAACTCAGGTCATCCTGACATCAAGGCTGACTCTCTAACCACTCCTGCATGCTGCTTCTCAATACACCCTCTACGAATGTAAACTCACTGCTAATCTAGTACATAAAAACATATTCGATTTGCTTTAATAAAAAAAGAACTATCATATCTGGTGTGCTTAGAGAAATAAAGGTCCAGGAAACAAACCCTAAAAGTCCTTTCTCTCTCAGAACCTAATTTTCCCATCTCAGTTCAGGGCTTCCAGTTTCCTATCTGGCATCTCACTGAGATATGTCACCCTGAAACATGGACAGAATCATGGAAAGGCAGACACAGAAGGGGCCTCTGAGTTCATCCCTTCCAGCTCCATCATTCTACAGAGGGTACCCAGAAAAGCGAAGTTACTTACCCCAAGGTCACACAATGAGTTAATAATGATTATGTCAGTACCAAAACCGGAACCTAGGTCACTGGAATCCTAACCCCATGTCATCCCCCACTATTCAATCAATTCCAGTGGCTCCCTATCAAATCCAGGGTCAAATATAAAATCCTCTGTTTGGCATTCAAAGCCCTTCATAACTTGGCTCATAGCTACCTCTCCAATCTTCTGTCTTATTCCCCTCCAAGTACTCTGCTTGCAATACAGTGACACTGAGCTCCTTGTGGTTCCTTGAAAAGTCTCCATCTCCCAGCTCTGAGTGTTAAGAGATGGGACTCCTTAGCATTGGTGGGACACTGGCTCTCCCACCTTGATTATCTCTGCCTCCTGCTTTCCCTAGCTTGCTTCAAGGCTCAGCTAAAATCCCAACTCTAGGAAGAGTCTTCCACAGTCTTCCTAAATCTTAGCAATATCCTTCTGAGATCCTGTCCTCTCCTAGCAGAGATAGCCCATCATCCCCTCAAGGCAGTCCATTCCATTTCTGGAGCACTCTGATGTTATTTTTCCCCCCATATCAAACCAGAAGTTGCCTCTTCAAATCCTTCAGCTGCTTCTCTTGGGTCTAACCTCTGGGGCCAAATAGAATGTCACGTCCTTTCTCTACATAAAAACCCTTCAAATACCTGAAGACAGATAGCATGCCCCTCAAGTACATGATATACACTATGTATCTCCTTGAAAATAAACATACCCAGCTCCTTCAATCAATCCACATAGGACAGGAACCTAAGGCCCTTCACTGCCCTGATTGTCCTTTGTACCCTTTCCAGTTTATCAGTTTTTTTCTTCACCCAGACTGAACACAATGTTCCAGATGAAGTCTGATAAGGACAGAGGACAGTGGGATTAGCACCTCCATTTTTCTTGGAAGTTATGTTTGTTTTAGTGCAGCCCAAGATCTCATTAATTTTTGTGGCTGACATCCTACCACTGACTCTGATAGAGTTTGAGGTCCAC
This sequence comes from Pseudochirops cupreus, assembly GCA_028627135.1. Taxonomy (NCBI): domain Eukaryota; kingdom Metazoa; phylum Chordata; class Mammalia; order Diprotodontia; family Pseudocheiridae; genus Pseudochirops; species Pseudochirops cupreus. Next base: position 112,858,883 of record CM053582.1, on the reverse strand, counting down.
TAAAACCCTCAGATCTGTCTCACCACAGCTGCTGTCTCACCATCCCTCCCTAATCTTGAACTTGGAAAAAACTTTTTTTTTTCTAAAACTTTTTATCGTCTTATTAAATTTTGTCAAGATTTTTTGGGACCCTGACTTTGTCATCCCATGTGATCTACCCCCTCCCAGCTCAGTGTCACCAGCAGACTTGATGTACAGACCATTTATGCCTTTATCCAGGCATAGAGCCAAACCCAGATCCCTGAGACTTCCCACTGTAAACCTCCTGGCTAATTAAGAATCACCCTTTGAGTATTATATTGGGAGTTCCTTGAGGGCAGGGACTGTCTTTTACCTTTCTTTGAACCTCAGTGTCTGGTCACTGGAATCCATCTAACTATATTATCACTCACTCCATAGATCTCCATTCTCCCCACAAAAATAAGGAGATACTTTATCAAATGCTTTGCTAAAATCCAGGGAAACAATGCTGCATGCTCCAAATTGCATTCTGTGCCCTTAGCCTGCAGACAATTCTCATTATCACTTACTCCTGGTAGCACAACCAGCTCTGAACCTATTTCTCCTAGATCCTTCCTATTCCAATTCATAGGCACAGACGATTAGATAAGGGTTCACACTCTTTAGGAGAACATAAAAGACTCATTTCCAAAATGAAACACACACACACACACATACACACACACACATGCATGCTCGCATGCACTATGTCTCTTTGTCTCTCCCTCTCATTTCTCTCTTCCCTCATTTCCCTTTCTCCTCTCTCTTCCTAACTTTCCCTCTTCCTCTTTCCTTTTTCTCTCCTCCCTCTCTTTTTCTCTGTCTCCTCTCTCTCCCTCTCCCCCATCTCCCTCTCTCCTCTCTCCCTTCTAGTTTCTCTCTCCCTCTATGTCTCCTCTTTCTCTTCCTCCTTGCCCTCTTTCTCTCTCTCCTCCTCTCTCCCTCCATCCCCTTCTGTCCTTTTTCCTTCTCTCCCTTCCCTCTTCCTGTCCTGTCTCCCCCCTCTCTGTCTCTCTCTCTTTTCTCTCCCACCCTCTCTGTCTTTCTCTCCTCTCTGTCTCTATCCTTTCTCTCTCCCTCCTCTCCCTCTCTCTTGTCTCTCCTCATTCCTCTTCCTGTCCTCCCTTTCCCTCTCTCTCCTTTCTCTCTCCCCCTCTCTCCTTTCTCTTCTACCCTCTCTGTCTCTGTCTCCTCTCTTCCTCTTTGTATCTCTCTTCCCTTTCTCTCTAGGTCTCTCCTCCCCCCCTTTCCCTTCTGTCTCTCCCTCTCCTTTCTGTCTCTGTCCCTTCTCCCTTTCTCTCTCCACCCCTACCCCACTGTCTCAATACAGGAATAGGCCCATCATGTCACTGGATGCTTCAGGGGAAGAGGTCTGGAGTGAAATGCATCAAAAATGAGCTCCCTTGTGCTATTTCTGTCAGAGGCATAATAACTCCTTGGTGAACTTAATGAATGGCTAGATTAAGAGAGATAATCAGTAGAAGGAAGGAAGCTTCCAGTTCTGGGTTTCAGTCACTAGGCAGCTGGGCCCCTTCCAGTTCCTTTGGGCACAACCAGAGCTATGGAGTGTGGCCAACCCATCCCAAGCTCTAATGTAGGATTCTGAGTTGCTGCCCAATAGTCCAGCAATGGACACGACAACTCCTCATTGGTGGTGGCAGTGGCCCAAAGTGTCACAATTACCTTTACTAACTCTATACCCCACCACCTGCTTCCTGGCCTAGGCAGCAATTTCTGAATTTACTCCATATGCAGAAAATCCTAGCGACTTAACCAAGTCTTAGTGGCTTGAGGGAACAAAGTCACACAAAGGCAAAGAAAGTCAGGCCTGAACTTATTCACATACATTGAAAGAGAGCCGTTAGTAGAGAGAAAATAGATAAAACATGTACAAGCTCTTGGAAAGAGCAGCCAGGACCAGTCACACACAATAATGATGTCGGTTGAATAATAGCATGAATGAGAAGCAAAATAAAAGCCAGCAGCAGAAGCACATCTAGTGCTGGTGAGCAGTTAAACTGGCCATTTGCCTCGGGCCATTTGCCCCAGGCAAGGCAAGGACTTTCACCTATTTGTTTCTTTCTTTATTTTTATTTTGAGCTGTGCAATTTATAAGCAGCAGATTGGAGCAAAGTCATAGCCCTTCAGAAATTCCTTCCACCCTGGTGACATTGGATTGCCAGTCAGATGGGCTTCAGCATATTCCTAGGGTTTCATCCCATGGGATTCAGTGCTCCAGGAAGTTTGTCTTGTCTATGTATCCCTAGGAGAGTGATGATCTCTGTTTAGGGTTGCTATTAGTTTTTGTCTTTCTGTAAACAGAGAAGAGAGACCAAGGAAATGGCCCAAGCTGGTCAGATTACACATGACAGTGGCCACTGATGAGACCCTGGTCCCATATGGTATAGTTTAGAGTGTGTCTTTGAGGTTCCCTTGTTCTCCCCACTCAAGAAACAATGATGCGTTTTGGGGGAGAAGCAATCCCCACACATATGGAAAGGAGGCGCAAGTGAGAGAGCTCCAGTATCTCCCCCAACTCCCTGCCCCTCAGGCTGCCCTGCCTCCCACTCTGTTGGCACTCTGCCAATGCCTTTCTGCACCAGCCAGGGTGCTTGGCCCCCTGAGCACCCAAAAGTGAGTGACAGCGCCATAGATACAGAGGGGAAAAAGGCTTTTGTTCCACGGAAATGACTGTCAAGGGGAGAGGAGAAGTGGTTTGTTCACATTTTTTTTTCTGTTTGAGATAAAAATGTCAATTTACCTCAATTTGTCCCAAAAAAGGAAGAAAATTAAATTTGTTTTTACAAGGATGTCAGCTCGACACTTCAACATGGGAGCCCAAGTTAGCGTGACTGAAGGGAGAAGGAGCAGAACAAGGAAGGGGGAGGAGAGGATCTGGGAAGAGATTCTGTTCTCTGGAGAAAGAGAATCACAGAAGTGAATGTTGGAACATGAAAGGATCATCTAATGCCAACCCCTCATTTTAGTGAAAGGATAGCTAAAGCTCCAAAAGGAAAGGTAACTTGCCTAGGGCCACATAGCAAGAATTAGGGGCAAATCTAAAACTTGCTTCCTTAAGATTTAGAAAAAATAAATCAAACCTACTGCACAGTCACTACTCTAGGGATTCCTCCCTCCCTTCCCCAGCTTGCCTGCCATCAGTAATTTAATGATGAAGGGAAAGAAATGCTATGGGGAGGGTCACAGGGTAAGGTTCTCTGACCTCACAGGCCTAGAAGGAGGCGACAGGGAGTTCTAAGGGGCAACTGGATGGCACAGTGGGTAGAGTGCTGAACCTGGAGTCAGGAAGACCTAAATGCAAATCTGGCCTCAGACACTTACTAGGTGGGTGACCCTGGGCAAGTCACTTCACCCTTTGGAGAAGGAAATGGTAAATCAGTCCAGTATCTTGGCCAAGAAAACCCCAAATGTGGCCAAGAAGAGTGAGACAGGACTAAAACCACTGAACAATAACAAAGGGAATTCCAAGACTGACTAGGTCAGTCTGTCTGTCTGTCTGTCTCTCTCTCTTCCCTCAAATCTCCCTCCCTCTCACCCCACCCTCAAAAAAATCCGTTGGGTAAAAGTTACAAAGAGGCAGATTTGGATAGGAGGTCATGAAAAAGTCACACCACTCAGAGCTGTCCCCAAACGGAATGGGCTGCTTTAGGAGGTAGTGGGTCCTCCTTCATTGGAGGCCTTCAAGAAGAAGCTGGATGACCATTTGCTGGGCACGTTGCCATCGAAGAAATTGTTATTCAGGTCAGGGCTGAACTACATACTTGTGAGCTCCTTTCCATCCCTGACATCCTGTGATTCTGGAAAAACCCAATCCATGGGTAAGGGGCATCAGGTGTATGGAGGGGAGGAGTGGGAAGGAAAGAGAACAGGATTTCTCCAGAGTCCCGCTTTAGAAGGATAATGCCACAAATGATTCCTTCCACTTCCTCACAGATGAGCCTGCACTAAATGAGACCCCTGACCCTCTCACCCAAGTCCAACACGTAGACCCTGGGGGAGGGGCATAACTTTCTACCCCCTTCCCAGTTTAAGGTTCTTAGCAATTCCAGGGCAGTTCTCATGGACTCCAGAAGGAGTCCACCTTTCCTTAACTACAGGAAATTCCAAGTCTTGGGGGGAAAGTGCGTTTAAGAGAACAGGGAGGAGGTGAAATATTAAGCAAAGCCCCTGGGGTCTCAAAAAACCCCACCCTAAACCCCAGTTGGGTTGGACCTCCCAGGGAGTTGGCGTGTTTCTTCTGGATGGAGGTGGGGCGGGGTGGGAGGCCAAAAGGGTAGAGACCCCCGTATTTCCTACAGCCCCCTCCCGTCTCTGTTGCAGCCCCCTTCCCACCCCCACCCACCACATGACTAAAACTCTGTAGTGGTGACTTGGGTCACTTCCGAGTGGAGCTCGGCCCCTGGGGCTGCCCGGGAGGCCGGGCCCAGCTCTAGTCAGGCCGGCCTACTCAGGCCGTCTGAGGGAGAGCAGGTGGAGACGCGCTCGCGGATGGTGGCCTCCCGGGCCCGGCTGAAGCTGCTGGGCTCGCGGTGCGGCCCCCGGCGGAAGGGCCGGCAGAACTCTCGGAAGCAGCGCTTGAAGTTCTCATCCAAGAAGGCGTAAAGCACGGGGTTGAGGCTGCTGTTGGTGTAGCCCAGGGCGATGCACAGGTGCAGGCTGGCCACCACCAGCGGATTTCGCTTGTCGATGTCCACGAGGGTCCAGACGATGACGAAGACGTGGATGGGGGCCCAGCAGACGATGAAGGCGGCCACCACCACCAGCACCATGCGGGTGATGCGCCGCAGGTTGCGGTCTTTCTCCTTGGAGCCGGAGAGCAGGCGCACGCTCCGCAGGCGCAGAATCATCAGGCCGTAGCACACGGTGATGACCAGGATGGGCACCACGAAGGCAAAGATGAACACGCAGATCTTGGTCACGGTGTCCCAGTACCAGCTAGGCTTAGGGAAGCGGAGCATGCACACCACCATCCCGTCTGGGAGACACAAAGGGAGACAGAGGTAAGAGACCAATTCCCATAGCTGGATTACCCAAGTAGGCTCGGTAGACACACACGGGGGCGGGAATGGGGGGGAGGGGGCCCCAGTTAGCCTGGATTCCTCCCCCCCGGGTGGCCATTTCCTCCGAAGGAGAAGCCAGGGCTTAGATCTGCAGCCGTCTCCTCCACCCCTGCCCCTCCAGCAGCAAGGAGTGAGGGAATGACCGCAGAGGGTCCACTGGGCTGGGCAACGTCGATTTCTCAACTCGCCCAAGCTGAGGATGAGGAAGAGAAAGGCAGATTGAGTCAATCAGTCAGTCAACTATCCTTTATTAAGCACTTATCATGTGTACTGACAGGAACATGTTGCCTCTGAAATGTTCCTGGTGACTTACTTAAAATAAAATCTTTTTATATTTTGTCTTTTATATCACCTTCATCTAAAAAAAAAAACGCCAAACCCCATTTCCTCCCATGTGCTCTACTCAGGAAGCCTTTCCTTTTAACAAGAATGAAAAAGATGGAAAAGAAAGCGTTTCAGCAAAAGCAGACAACTTAGCCATGGCATGATAACACGATTCCACGTCCATAGTCCTCCACCTCCTTAAAAAAATCGGAGAGACGTGCGTTTTCTGCCTCATTTATGCAAAGATGGGAGGGAGATGCATTTTCTCAATTGTTCTTGGGGTTGGAGCAGGAAATTCACTCATTATACATTCCAAAGTATTTAGCTTAGGATTTTTCTGTTCTGTTTACATTTTTATAGGTGTTGTATAGACTGCTATTCCTGACATATGAATCAGGAAGGACCCTTTATCTCACAGATCCTGCCAACTGTCTCCATAAAGACTCAGCAGGGAGGGCCAGAGGTCCCTTTTCTCTACTTCTCTGTCTAGCTAAACACTGCCACTCTTCAAGAGGGGCTCTTTCCTGTCTGTCCCTGTCCCTAGCAAAGATGATCCCTCACCCTCATTCAGACTCTCATTCTTTTGTCTGATCCTGTATATGTGCATAAAGAAAAAATGGAAGCAAAAAGCAGACAAAAGACCGGCACCTTCAGCTGAGCCCCAGACCCCCTATCAGGGCATCCTGAGCCTCTGGGTATCTGGACTGTTTCCTGCCATCTAGAGACCAGGCACCAGGAAAACCTGAGTTCAAATTCAGCTCTCAGATATTTACTAGCTATGTGACTTTGCGCAATTCAATTAACCTCTGTCTGCCTTACTTTTCTCAACCATAAAATGAAGATAATGTCACCTACCTCACAGGGCTGTTGTGAGGATGAAACAAAACAATATTTGTAAAGTTCTTAGTACAGTGCCTGGCTTAATAAATGCTTGTTTCCCCTTTACCCCCACGACATTGAAGTCTCATCTCTCTACAGACACAGGGCTAACAGACCCCAAATTATGCAGATGGGTGTTTTGTCCAAATGATGCCTATGAAACTAGTGACAACTGCATCAGGGACCTGGAGATGGATTTCCACTCCAAACTTCACAGAAGATTCAGAAAGAGTCAGAGATTTGGCCTGTGGAGTCACTCTGTGGCCTTGTCTCCCCAGCTGGACTATGAGCTCCTGATCGATATCTGGCCACTGGACCCAGATGGCTCTGGAGGAGAAAGTGAGCCTAGTGACTTTGTACAGCCCTGCCTCACTTAAACCCAATTCACTTGCAAGTCATGGCATCACCTCCCTGGTGTCATGGTCCTCTTCCAGAATGAAGGACAAACAGCTCCTTACTACCTCTTTTACCACACCCTCTCCTCTCTCCCCCTCCCCAATCTCTCTTCCTCCTTCCTTCTTCACAAGACCTGGCACAGAGTAGATGGTCCCTCATTCCCGGAATGCTTTTCCTTTAGCTTCTGAGCTCATCAAGGGCAGGGACTGTCTTTTTCCTCTTTTCCTATCCTTGGCAATGAACACAACACAGTGCCTGGAACACAGTAGGTAGCTTAATAGTCATGATCCTCTGGCCCACCTGCAGCCTCGCTCTCCCTCTTACAATGACCCTGCATTCTTTTTGCATATTGCGTTTATTTCTCTATGCGCATGCCTCTCTTCAGCAGAATGTAAGCTCTCTGAGGGCAGGGGCTCTCTCTTTTTTTTGCTTTGTATCCCCAGCCCCTAGCATAAGACTTGGTACATAGTAGGTACTTAATAAAAAACTTACTGAATTGAATTGTACTCAAGAAAGAAGCATCTTTTTTGTTGCTTTTTTTTTGAAGGGGGGAGGCCAGGGCAATTGGGGTTAAGTGACTTGCCAAGGTCACATGGCTAGTTTGTGTGTGAGGCCAGATTTGAACTCAGGTCCACCTGACTCCAGGGCTGGTGCTCTATTCACTGCACCACCTAGTCGCCCCAGAATAAGCATCTTTTAAGTGTAGACCATATACCAGGTTCTAGGAAAGCAAAGACAAAAGTCCCTGTTCTCAAAGAGCTTACATTCTATAGGGGGAGACGGGGACATTTGTGATTGTTCTGTCATTTCAGTCATGTTCTACTCTTCTGGATCCAATTTGGATTTTCTTGGCAGAGATACTGGAGCAGTTTGCCATTTCCTTCTCTAGCCCATTTTGCAGGTGAGGGAACTGAGGCATACAGGGTGAAGTGACTTGCCCAGGGTCACAAAGCTATTTATTGAGTGTCTGAGGCTAGATTTGAACTCAGGGAGACCCTCTTCTTGATTCCAAGCCCAGTGCTCTCTATCCACTGCATCACCTAGCTGCTACATATCATATATAAAATACAGCATGCCCCAAAAGTCTTAGCTTTAATAGTTTTTTGAAGTGCACTAAGACTTTTGGGACACTCCATATATGCAAAATTAAACAGAGGTCATTTTTCAGGGGAGGCACCTGTCGTTGGAGGGATCAGGACAGACCTCCCATAGGAGGTGGTGTTTAAGCTTTTTGAAGGAAGCTAGAGATTCTAGGATGTGCAGGTGAAGAGAGAGAATTCTAAGCATGGCAGGATTGGGGGTAATGGGGGATGGTCTATGTAGAAGACCCAAGATGAGAACATGCAATGTATTCAGTGCAACAACAGGCAGGCTAGCTTGGTAGAGGGTGTAGAGGGGAGTAAAGTGTAATGAGGCTGGAAAGGTGGGCTGGAGCCAGGTCCTAAAGGGTTTTTGATGCAATATCTGAGACAACGGGCAATTCAAGGTAATAGGGAGCCAGTGAAGTTTATTGAGCCATATAGGCACTTCTCAGTAGAGTCAACTTGAGGGACAAAAAGAGGCTGAGGACAGTGACCAGTGTGGGCCACTTCCAGAGAGCCTGTTTCAGAACCTCACAGGGACTCACTCAGTGACTGCAGGTGGTAGGTGACTGGTTTACTTTGCTGGTGACAGGACATACTGCAGCTGGTGACAGGACATACTGTGACTGGTGACAAGACACACTGTGGCTGGTGACAGGACATACTGTAGCTGGTGACAGGGCATACTGTGGCTGGTAACAGGACATACTGTGGCTGGTGACAGGATATACTGTGGCAGGTGACAGGGCATACTGTGGCTGGAGGCAGGACATACTGTGGCAGGTGACAAGACATACTATGGCAGGTGACAGGACATATTGTGGCCTGGGGAGAAGAGCAGTGCTGATCTCCAGTTGGGGCTGCTCCCAGATGCCCCCTTGGTCTTCTTCCCTTCCTCCCCCACTACCCTACCCACTGGGGCCAAGTTAGCAAGGTGGGCAAGGCCTGATGACTGCTGAGTCATCAGCAATGGGAACTGGTGGGCAGCAGCAGCAGCAATCCTGCCCCTCCCCATTGCCTTTTGAGATGAGCTCTGAGAAGAGTCAGTCTGAACCAATTTCCAGTTCCCCATATTTGGTGAGGACAACAGCCCCCATTTTGGTATCTTAGCATAAATATAGGTATGGGGGAGGGGAGAATCCAGTGAGTGTCTTTCCTCACTGATTCCCAACAAGAAGGAATAAAACGGGTCTTCAGGAGGGGGCACTGAAGTGATATCTACCAAGGGAGATTGTCCTGAGGGACAGGGAACACTAAAATGAGTTCTATGGACTCAGAGAATCCAGGAGTTGAAAGGTTCCTCTGAGGTCACTTAGTCTGCCTGTCCTGTCCAATGGAAGAATTTCATCCTTCAACACCCACTGCCAACGAATGCCTATCCAGCCTTGACTACAATACTTCCAGTGACAGGGAACTTATTACATAAGAAGGCAATGAGTTTCCAAAGAAATATAGTGGGGTGGCGAGGTGGCACAGTCAATAGAGCCCCAGCCCTGGAGTCAGGAGGACCTGCATTCAAATCTAGCCGCAGACACTTAACACAAAAACTAGCCGTGTGTCCTTGGGCAAGTCACTTAACCCCAACTGCCCTACCTCCCCCCCTCCAAAAAGCAAAAAAGAAAAGAAATATAGGGAACGTGATTCCCTGAGAGGAGAGATGTGTGTCTCTTCCTCTATGGCCCATTAGGGTCAATCTTGGCTCCTTGTACCCATGGTTGTCAAACCATTGTGGCATGATGCTTGCAGTGGGGACTTAGGTTCCTCTCCTTGCCTTCCTTAGGTAGGTGAGGAGCATCACAGCCTCTTCTGTTTTATCTTATTCCCTTGAGCACCAGACAGTCACTAACAGTGACCTCCTTCTTGTTCCTCAAAGAAGACCCTCCATCTCCCCATGCTTGGCATTTTCACAGGTGATCCTCTATGCATGGAATGCTCTCCCTCCTCATCTCTGCCTCCTGGCTTCCTTCAAATCCAAGCTAAAATCCCTGCTTCTGCAAGAAGCCTTTCCTAGTTCCTTAATTCTAGTGCCTCCCCTTCACTGATGATCTCCACTTTATCTTGTACGTAGCCTGTTCATACATAATTATGTGCATGTAGTCTTCCCTGTTAAATTGTAAGCCCCTTGAGGGAAGGGACTGTCTTTGGCCTTTTTTTCATACCTCTGGGACTTAGAAAAGTGCCTGGCACATAGTAGCTTTAATTATGTTTATTGACTGACTAACTGGCCAGGATTCATTCCACTCCCATGTCTTCCTCCAGCTCTGTCCCAAAGGACCTGCCACTCTGGGATTGTTCAAAGTCATTGTTATTTGTCCTTCATTTCTGAAGAGGACCAATGACATCATGGGTGATGTTGTGACTTGTGTATGAACTGGATTTAAGTAAGGCACAGCTGTGCAAAGTAAGGAGAAAGTCACTGGTCAAAAGCTACTCTGAAGAGCCAGTGTGACATGGTGGCCAACTGGATAATCTGAATTCAAACCCTGACTCTGATACTTACTAACTGTCAGCCAGTTAATAAATATTTATTAAGCACCTCCCATGTTCCAGGCACTATGCTAAGTTCTGGGGGATCCAAAGAAAGGGAAAAGACAGACCCTGCCCTCAGAGAGCTAGCTTACAGTCTTATAGAGGAGACTACATGCAGCTATGTACAAACAAGGCATAGACAGGACAAACTGGAAATAACAAAAAGAAAGAATGCACTAGAATCAAGGAGCATCAGCCAGTAATTGTGTGGCCATAGGGAAGTCTGTTAAACTCTTGGTGCCTCATCCTGCTATCTGTAAAGTTGGTATGATAATACCTACCTTACAGGTTTGTCATGAGGGCTAAATGGGATCGTGTATGGAAGATGCTTTGCAAAACTTAAAGTACTATCTGAATGTGATTCTCATGACTCTTCCCTGAAATGGCTCAGAGACATCTCTCTTCACTTGGGTCTCAGCTCTGGCTAGGATTTGAACCCAGCTCTTTCTGTTTCCCAGTCAAATGCTCTCTTTACTTTGCAACAATTAAGGGATGTGATGAGTTAGTCTGTCTCACTTATCTCTTTGTCTGGAACTCAGCTCCCCACTCCACCAGGCCCACTACCCCAAGCTAGGATTTTCTGGCAACTGGCACTTTGCCACCTCATCCCAGGGCCCTGGCTAAACAGTCATCCTAGCCAGGAATTCACAAGAGGAGCTTCTCAGTCCTCGCTCATAGGCAAAGGCAAGGAACAAGTCTCCTCAGAGTGGGCTCAAGGATGAGACCAGGAGAGATACATGGGATTGTCCAGCCCCATACTGGCCAGTGCCCTGTTTCTCAGAGATCAATTATTCATATGCTTCCCTGGTCAGTCAGCATTATCCATTGATCAGTCAAGCATTCTTAATGGTCAATGCTTTGCCAAGTTCTCACTAGCCCCAACATGGAGCCCATATTCTCTCTACAGCCTGACTCATAACCATTGACTTGGACACTTTTAGCAACAGGGGACTCACTGCCTAACAAGGAAGTAAATTTCCAAGGGAATCTGGGGAATTGGCATACTCACCCCGGGCTTGGGTCACAGCCATGATCATGATGGGCACGCCAATGCCAGAAGAAAGGATCCAGATACAGATGTTGATCAGTTTCGCTTTGGCTGGTGTGCGGAAGTCAAGAGCCTTGACAGGGTGGCAGACGGCAATGTAACGGTCCACGCTCATCATGGTAAGGGTGAAGATGCTGGTGAACATGTTGTAGTAATCGATGGAGAGAACCACCTTGCAGAGCAGCTCCCCAAAGGGCCATGTCTCCATCAGGTACTTGGCACTCTGGAAGGGCAGTGTGCTAGTGGCCAAGGCATCAGCCAGGGCCAGGTTGAAGATGTAGATGTTGGTAGCTGTCTTCATCTTGGTGTATCTGTAGAGAGAGATGCAAGCTTTCTTACTTTCTATAATTGGCAGGGGTCAGGGGGCATTTGACCACAGGAAGAAGGAAAAGAGGGAACCTGAGAGAGAGGTTTAGAGCTGGAAAGGACCTTCAAAGGTCATCCAGTTCTTTATTTTACAGTTGAGAAAACTGAGACCCAGAGAGATTAAGTAATTTGCCAAAGATCACACATGCAGTGAGAAGTTCAAAGAACTTTTTATTCTTGCTGGAAGATGGAAGGGGAAGAAAGGAGGGAGGAGAGTCTGGAATACTCAAACTCTGCCATTTGTCTGGATTCCTGGGGATGTTCCTGGCTAGCTCTCAGGCAAGCAGAGCTAGAAAATGGATTCCTGGGTCCTTTCCTTTATGATGCCACCCTATATATGTAAAACACTCAGCAAATCTTAAACCCCTATATAAATGTTGGGCAGCTAGGTGGCACACTGGATAGAGTCCTGGGCCTAGATCAGGAAGACTCATCTTCCTAAGTTCAAATCTGGTCTTGGATACTTCTAGGTGGGTGAACCTTGGCAAGTCACTTAACCCTGTTTGTCTCAGTTTCCTCATCTGTCAAATGAACTGGAGAAGGAAATGGCAAACTCCTCCAGTATCTCTGCCAAGAAAACCTCAAATAGGGTTACAAAGAGTCTGATATGACTGAAAAACAACAAAACAACAACATACAACTATCAAGGATTATCATCATCATCATCATTACTGCTCAGTCTTCAAATCATTTATGGTAAGAGAAATGCAAATCAAGACAACTGTGAGGTATCATCTAATACCCATATAGAAAAAATGGCAAAAGGTAGAAAATCAGTGTTGGAGGGGCTATGGAAAGACAGGCACACTAATATATTGTTGTTGGAACTATGATTTGGCTCAACCATTGCAGAAAGCAGTTAGAATTACCTATCCATACTCTTTGATCAAGAAATCCCATTGGTGGGCATATGCTCCCAAGGAAAACGATCATCATAAGAGCCAGCATTTAGACAGCACTTTATTTATATGATCTCAGTTGACCCTCACAACAACTCTGTGAGGTAGGTGCTCCTATGAACCCCATTTGCTGAGAGAGGTTGGCCATGTGATTTGCCCAAGGTCATACAGCTATTAAACATCCGAGGTAGAATTTGGAACACTGATCTTCCCAAGTCCAAATCCAACACTATCCACTACTGGCTTATAGAAAGCTCCTATGTACACCAAAAAACATCAATAGTAGACTTTTTTTGTGGGAGCAAAGAACTGGAAACAAAAGAGATGGCCATCAATTGGGGAATGGCTAAAAAAAAAACATACATGAATGTGATGTAATATACCATTAGAAATAATGATAATTAATTTAATAGCACTTACTATGTTCCAGGCACCATGCTATGTGCTTTACTGTTATCTCATTTGATCCTCGAAACAACCCTGGGAGGTAGGTGCTGTTATGAATCCCATTTTACACTTAAGTAAACTGAAGAAGACAGGTTAAGTCACTTGTTCAGGGTCACACAATAAGCATCTGAAACTAGATTTGAACTCAGGTCTTCCTGACTTCAAGCCTGGCCCTTTAACTATGAGAAAATATAGAGAAGCATGGAAATTTTATATGAACAGATGCATTGTGAAATAAGCAGAAATAATAGACACAACTGCAACATATAAATAGAAGAAAAGCAAAAACAGAGTCCAAACTGAACACTAGGTAATTGATTATAAGACCAAGTTTGTTCCCAAAGAAGAGGTGAGAAAATATGTCTCCTGTCCTTCTTTTCTGAGGGGCAGCAAGATGGAATTGTGGGACATGATATAGACTATTCGATTCAACTAATGTGTTGCTAAATTTCACTCCACTGCTTTCTCTCTCTCTGTCTCTGTCTCTCTGTCTCTGTCTCTGTCTCTCTCTGTCTCTCTGTCTCTCTCTCTCTCTCTCTCTCTCTCTCATTCTTTGTTACAAGGGCTAGCTCTCTCTGGGAAGAGAGGAGAGGAAATATATATATTTGGAAATGAAAGTAATATTAAAACAAGACCACTAAAAATGTCAAAGCAAGTCATATTCCCTAGACCCTCTCATCTCCTATTTAATAACACCCACACAAAGGCAGTGGCTCCGACTCTATACAACTTCAAGTTGAATGACAGCACAGATGATGACAAGGTGGGGAAGTCATTCACATAGAGGAGACTGAAGAGGACAGTGAGGGAAATTACGCTAGTTTGAGAGTATGAGGCGCTGGCTTTGAGTCAGTCTTTCTATTTACTACTTGTGTGACCATGGGTAAGTCATGTTACTTCTCTGAGCCTCAGTTTCTCCATCCATAAAATGGAGGGATTGGACCAGATGGCCTCTGATGTCTCTTCTGACTCCTGTAAATATTCCCACAGTCAGCCTGGGTGGACCAATGAGACTCCGAGAGGTATTTTAGCATATAGAAATCTCATGGGAGGGGGTCAAAAGTGGCATCATCATTCCCAAGCTGTAAGTCTGACTATGGACAAGTCAATCAGTTGATCAACAAGCTTTATTAAGCACCTACTGAGTGCTACTAAGTACTACTGAGTGTTTACTAAGGGCATCTAGGTGTCAAAGTGTGCTAGAGTCAAGAAGACTTATCTTCTTGAATTCAAATCCAGCCTCAGATACTTACTAGCTCTATGACCCTGGGCAAGTCACTTAAGCCTGTTTGTCTTGGTTTCCTCATTTGTACAATGAGCTGGAGAAGGAAATGATAAACCACTTCAGTATCTTTGCCAAGAAAATCCCAGATGGAGTCACAGAGAGTCAACTGAAAAATGACTGAGCAACAAAAAAATGCCAGGCACTGTGGAAGTATTGGGGGGTAGGAACAAAGACAAAAATGGCAGTTCTTGCCCTCAAGGAATTGAAATGCAAAATGAGTTAGGCAGCATGTATATATACACACATGCATATATGTGCATACATGTACATATGCATGTATGTAACATATGGAGAATAAATGCAAATAAATCTTTGAAGCTAAATGCAAGTTAAGGAAGGATGGCACTCACTAACAGTTGGGGGAGGGGGTAAAAATAAGGAAGACCTTATAGAAGGTGGTGCTTGAGCCAAATCTTGAGAGATGAGGAGATGATGATGATGGTGGTGGTGGTGGTGATGTTGGTGGGGAGAAAGACTCTGGAAGGAGCAAGTGCATCCCAGAGGTAGGGGACAGCTAATGAGTGAAGAGACATGCAGATGATAGATGGAGGTCTCTGTGGGGGGAACAGAGAGAAGGCCAGTTTAGCAGGATTAAAGAATGGAGATTGGGGAAGAATATACAATAAGGCTAGAAAGATAAGTTAAGGCTAACTTGTGAAGGGCTTTAAAAGCTAAGCAGGGGAATTTCTATTTCATCCTAACAGCAATAGGGAGCCACGAGAGTTTATTGAGTAGGGGAGCAATATGGTCAGATAGTTGTTTAAGGAAAACAATTGAGAGTTGTGTAGAGAATGAATTGGAGAAGGAAGAGACTTGAGGTGGGTAAGATATCAATGAGGAGGTTTCTTCTGTTCTCTAAGTCTCAGTTTCCTCCTCTGCCAAGTTTTGGTAACAATACCTAATGAAGTTGCCATGGGGCTCAGATGATGTGGTGTATGCCACTGCCTTTTAAATATGAGCTATTTTGAGAAGCAAAGCAGTGCAGTGTAGAGAATCCTGAGCAAGGAGCTCCTGTTCAACCACTTACCAGCTGTGTGACCTTGGGTATGTCACTTAACTTTACTGGTCCTCAGTTTCCTAATCTGTAGAAGAGGATTCATAATACACAGGTGACTCATGAGACATCTTGATGATCAAACAAGATGATGTAGGTTAAACACTATCCACATTTCTATTCATAGGATCTCAGATCTAAAGCTGGAAGGGTTCTGAAAGATCTAACCTCCTCAGTTTTCAGAGAGGAAATTGAAAACCAGTGAAATTAAGTGATTTGTCCAAAAGTCATACAGACAGCATCCTCCAACTCCAAATCTAGGGCTCACTCCACCGTCAGCTATGTCCTACAAATACATTCTTTTTGTGTCTCATTTGAAAGGACCCATAGCTTCATTCATATGGGTCTTCCCTCCACCCATATAGCCCCAGCCCCTCCATGCCTCAATGGACAGCCTGTCTGAACTTATGGAGGGCTGCTCTTTGGAACAGATTTAGAACCCAGGACTTCAGAGGTCATTTAGTCCAACTTAACTAATTTTTTAAAATTTTTAAATTTTTTTTATTTTACAGGGAAGGAACTTTTTATTTTGTCTTTGTATGTCTTACACAAAGGAGATGCTTTATAAATGGACAGACAAGGGAAGGCTCAAACTTTTTTGTAAACACCAAAGTGAGTCTCTATAGACAGTGAAGTGCTGTGTCTGCTTCCTGGGACCTCCAGTTCCCCTCCAGGGCAGGCACACAACAGACCCTGGATTCAACTTAACTAATTTTTTTTTAATTTCACTGTTTTTGTTGCTTGTCCTTCAATGACATCATGAAGGTGATGTCTTCACTTGCACCAAATTGGATTTAAGTGAGTCAGAGTTGTGCAAAGTCATCAGCCTCACTCTCTCCTCACGCCACTTTTGTTTTCCATACTACCGTCATCTCTAGAAAGGGTACCAGGCACTACTCTCAAACCAAACTCTTCTTTGAAACAAAGAAAAGCAGTTCAGACAATCCATATGATTACAAATTCCAATCCCCTTAAGTTCCCCCACCTTTCTTTTGAGAAGAAGGAGACACTTCATTATCTGACTCATAGGACTGAATGTTCGAACCTCCTTGCTCATTTCACAAGTGAGGAAAGTGAGATCTTGACAGGGGGAGAGACTTGCTCAAAGTCAGAGGACCACAGGTGGACCATGGACACACAGTCAGTCCATCACCAGCCCATCCTTGAAGGCTCTCCAGCTTGATGAGACCTTCAAAAGCTTAGGGACCAGTAGCATGGTTTTTGAGACCCTGGGTCACCTGCACTCCACAACGAGGCAGAGGAGAATGTAATAGAGAATATTATTGCTAACTTAATTCTACTTCTATTCCACAGAATCTGACCTGAAAGATACCTTAGAGATCATCTATACTAACCTGTAACTAAATGGATCTCCTATACAGCATTAGTAAAACGTAGGCTCCTTGAGAACAGGAGATTGGCTCTTTTATCTCTAGCACTTAACACAGTGCCTTCCGTGTGATAAGCATAATAAATGTTTGTTGAGTTCAAATGAATTGATTATATGAGTGGTTACCCAGCCTCTTTTTAAAGACCTCTTGTGAGAGAGAAACCTATTCTTTTCCAAGGCAATTCATTTAACTTTTGTACAGGGCTTGAAGGGGGAAAAAAAAGTACTACAATTACAACAATGCAACAGAAAGAATAAAAAACTGGAAACTGAATGCTGTGTAATTAAAATGACCAAGCTCGGCCCCAGAAAAGGTATAAGAAAATGCGTCTTCTTCCCTTCTTTGCAAAGATGTGGGGCTATGGCTGTGGAATGCTGCCTATACCATCCAACTCAATCCACATGTTGGTTAGTTCTGCCTACTGCTTTGTTCTCTCTTTCTCTTTTATTCATTGCTATCAGGGCTGAGTTCAAATTTGATCTCAGACACTTACTAGCTGTGTGATCCTGAGCAAGTCACTTAACCCTGCTTGCCTCGGTTTCCTCACCTGTAAAATGAGCTGGAGAAGGAAATGGCAAACTACTCCAGTATCTCTGCCAAGAAAACCCCAAATGGAGTCAAGAAGAGTCGGACAGGACTGAAAACAACTGAACAATAACCAAAATCACAACTGCTCTTGTCACTTCAACAGCACCAAGCTCAGGGCACAGTAAAGCAAGCGACCATTAAAACTTGTTGGAGGAGCGACCCCGGATCTGCTGAGCCTTCAGGCTCTTTCCATCTGATGTTTCAGAGCGTTCGATTGATTTCAGTTGTTTGTTTTCTTTTTTTAAACTAAAATCGGCTAACTCAACCTATTGTTGGGCAGGCAGAGCATCTGTCCCACTTCTGTCCCAAAATATCCCTCATTTACTCTCTGGGCTGCAGAGAAAGGTTTTTGCTCCAAGGAAGTACAGATACATCAGCGTCTTTCTCAAACGTCTTGGAAAGTTGGCTTCTTTCAGCTGCGCGCAGATCACAGCTGTGTGGGATGCGGCCTCAGCCCCACAGCTGACTCCTTGAATTTCTTTTCTCTTCTACTGAACAATTAGATGCCTTTCTATTTCTGCTGCTTTGATTCATGCTGGATCTTTCAGTTGCCACAGGGGGTTGGGACCCTGGGAATTATGGGATTCATTTTCTTTAGCTAGTCTAATTTTTTTAGGTTGGTTTTTTTTTAAAACGTTGCCAACGTCTGAAACTTAAAAATATATTGTTGTTTTTCAAAGGTGTTGTCCTTTAGTTATGAACTTAATGATCTTAACCTACCACCTAGGCACCAATGCTGGGCAGTAAATAGAGAGCTGAGTCTGGAGTCTGGAAGACCTGAATTCAAATCCTGCCTCAGATACTTACTAGCTGTGTAATTGTAGACAAAACACTTAACTTTCCTGTGCCTCAGTTTCATCAGTAAAATTGGGATGATAATAGCATCTGCCTCCCAGAGTCGTTATAGGAATCAAATGGGTGGCGCCATGGTGCACAGAGCACCAGGCCTGGAGTCAGGAAGACTCACCTTCCTGAGTTCAAATCTGACCTCAGACACTTACTAACTGGGTGACCCTAGGCAAGTCACTTCTTTACTTCAGTATCCTCATCTGGAAAATAAACTAGAGAAGGAAATGCCCACCCAGTCCAGTATCTTTAACCAAGACAACCCCAAAGGGGTCACAAAGAGTCAGACACACTGAACAAAAATAATGTATATAAAGTGCATTGCAAACTTTAAAATGCTATGTCAACAGGAATAATTTCCTGTCAGTTTGGGTTTTTTTTGTTCAGCACTGAGGATGAGTGGTGTCAAGCTCCATACGCTGTCACCTAGTACTGCTTTGGACCAATGGCATATACTGGAGCCGGGTTAGCCTCAGCCCACAGGTGAACATTCCTCCTCCTATATCTCATCAGCTGCCTCCATCAAAGTGATGTTCTAATTCCCGCCTCTATGCCTTTGCACAGGCTGCCTGTCCCCCATGCCTAGAATCACTCCCTCCTCACCTCTCCCTCTTAATCACCACCTCCTACATAAGGCCTTTTTCAGCCTCGTCTGGCTGCTCACGTCTCCCTCACTCCATATGGCCTTGTATTTACTTTGTGTGTATTTTTGTATAAAAAACATTCCAGTCTAGCGGATAGAGCGCTAACCCCAGAGTCAAGAAGGTCTGGGTTCATGCGCTGACTCTGATATACACTGGTGGTGGTATGAACCTAGCCAAGTCACTTAACCCCTTTACCCCCGGCAACTCTCTGAGGCTTTAAGTTATAGGCCTGGTCCAGATCTGTCTTGAAAGATAAAGCTCTTTCCTGGGAGTTCCCTGAACCGTTGAAATCACAGATTCATTAAAAAACAAACACTTTGATGTACTTGCTGTTGAGTCATGTCCAACTCCTCATGACTGCATTTGAAGTTTTCTTGGTAAAGATACCAGAGTGGTTTGCCATTTCCAGCTCATTTTATAGATGAGGAAACTGAGGTAAACAGGGTGAAGTGACTTATCCAGGATCATACAAGTAGTAAGTGTCTGAGGCCAGATTTTAACTCATGAAGATGAGTCTTCCTGACTCCTAGCCACTGTGCCACCTAGCTGCCCCTTATATTTATTCATGCCTATCTTTTCTCCCTCAATGGAGCAAAACTCCTTATAGGCAGGGATTGTTTCATTTTTGTCACTGTGCCCCCAGAACTTAGCAAGATAATCCCCCCCAAAGTAAGGGTTTAATAAATGTCACTTAATTCCCACAATCAGCAGCCCATCTAATGTGGGTCCTGAAGCACGTGCATCACCTCCCACTTGGACTACTGTCCTAGCCAAGTGGTTGGTCTCCCTGCCTCTGATCCCTCCCCATGCTGGTCCATCTTCCATTCAGCAGCCAAACAGATATTCCTAAAACCTGGGTCTGACCAATTCATCTCTCACTTTTTTGATCATCTCTGGGATTAAGCCGAGGAACAAATATAAAATCATCTTGTTTGGCTTGTAACACCTTTTATAACCTGGCCCCTTCCTCCCTTTCTGGTCTTCTCACGCCTTACTCCCCCCACTTACTCAGGGATCCAGGGATGCTGGCCTCTTACTCCATCTCCTGACTCTGGACATTTTCTCTGGCTGTGCCTCATGTCTAGATCACTCTCCCTCCTCTTCTCCTGGCTTCCCTGGCTTCCATCTAGTCCAGACTGAAGTCCTGCCTTCTTCAAGAAGCATTTCCCCATCCACCCTGATCTTAGTGCCTTCTCTCTGAGATGATCTCCAGTTTATCCTGTCTATATCTTAGGTGTACAGAGTTGTTTTCATGCTGTCTTTCTCATCAGACTGCAAGCTCCTTGAGGGTCCAAGGACTGGTTGTTAGTTTGTTTTTTCGCCTTTCTTTGCATCCCTAGCACTTAGTATAGTGCCTGGCACACAATATGCATTTAGTAAATGCTTGGTGACTCGATTGCTTTTGCATTTTTTATAGACACAGCCAGTCTACCAACCATCTCCACAGGGGCCATGCATCCCTGAGTATCCAGCTGAACTGAATGAAACCCAGGTAGGCACACAGATCTTCCTCCAGTGGAAAAGAGTAATCTCCTGAAGATATAGCAGTCACCCCTCCACATCTCAAGGGCTTCTACCTCAGAGAACCACAGAATTTCAGGGTTGGAAGGGACTTCAGCTCAATCCGTACCTGGATATAAGAATCCTCCCTGCCGCATAGCCCACATCCCGACTCTGCTGGAATAGCACCAGTAAGGAGGAACCTTCTCCCTCCCCAGCAGCCTGGTCCCATTTGAGCAGCTCTGACCACAAAAAATTGCCTTAGTACATTGACTGTCCTCTGCAAATTCCCCCACCATCATTCCTAATTCTGCCTTCTGGAGCCAACCAGAACAAAGCCAATCTTCTTCATCCACAGGCATTCACAACTTCATGTGTGGGAAAGCTAGGTTTATTACAAGAGAAATGAACATGCCTGCCAAGACAAAGAGTTCCCCACCCAAAAAGAAGCTTGCATGTTTATGACAGAACCACAAAGGCTTAAGGGAAAACAGAGATCTCCGCCTATAGGGGCGTGGCATGGGAGGGGGAAAGATACAGTAAAGGCAAGAAAGGACAAAGCCCCTCCCAAAGGGGAGGAGCAAAAAGAGAGGGCAAAAGCCACATTTTTGCCCTCTGGAGCTGCTAGACCATGAAGACAGGATGGTCTGTTTATCTACAAGGGTCCCAACTACACAAGCAATTTCTCTGCTTAGTGAAGACTGGTTGGCCTCTGTCTTGACTCCCAAGGACATGCAGGGAGTCCAGCTGGGGATGCAAACAATACATTGTGTCAGCTGGGGGTAGTGAGGGGGTGGAGAGAAAGGTGGGCTCGTTCTTGACGTGTTCAGGGCCTCCTACACACTCCAGGTTCAGGGTTTCTGGAAAATCAGGCAACTGGAAAAGATAGGTCAAGGCAACATCTTCTACATAGTAGTCTTCAAATATCTGAACTTTGCCACCTCTTGTCACTACCCCCCCCCAATTTTTCTTCTCTAGGACAAACAATCCACATTCATTCAGCCAATATAAGCCTGCCTTCCAGAGGCGTCAGTCTTCTCCAGTGGATTGCCTCCTTTTTGACTCTCAACTCTCTAATCTCCAATTTCGACTCATCTACTGACTCCTTTCCTGCTGCCTACAAACATACCAAAAACCTTCCCTCACTCCCACCATTCCCTCTAGCTAGTCTCTCATTCCTCTCCTCTCTCCTTGGCTAAATCCCTTGAGAAAGACGTCTGCCCCCAGCATCTTCCACTTCTTGTCCTCTCATGGCTCCTGACTTCACCATTCCACGGAAACTTTTCTCTCTAAAGTCACCAGCTCTCTCTTAATTGCCAAATCTAATGGTCTTTTTCCCAATCTTCATCCTTCTTGCCCTCTTGGCAACCTTTACACTGCCAATTCCCTTCTCCTCCCAGGTTTTCATGACATTGCTCTCTTCTGGTTCTCTTCCTGCCTGCTCCTTCTCAGTCTTCTTTGCTGGACCTTCATCACGTCCTAACCTCACTCCTGACTTCCAGTCAGGTCTATTACATTTTACTCCCCTCTGCCTCTTGCAAACTAATTCTTCTGTAGACATCTCAGATTCAACATGTCCCAAACTGAACTTACCATCCTCACCACCACCACCACCACCCCTTTCCTCTTCCAAACTTCCTTATTACCATCAAGGGCACTACTATCTTCCCACTCACCCAGACTTGCAACCTAAGTCCTACTCTCAACTCCTCCCACACTCATTCAACACATCCAATTTGTTGTAATCCATCAACGAACCAACATTTTAAAAGGACCTACTATGTGCCAGGCCCTGTGCTAAGTGCTCAGGATACAAAAAGAGGCAAAAGACAGTCCCTGCCCTCAAGGACTTTACAGTCTAATGGGGGAGACAACATATAAACAAACAGTTGAAAAGTAAGCTATATAGAGGATAAATAGGAAATAATTAACAGGGGTAGGTACTGGAATTAAGAGAAGTTGGGGAAGGCTTCCTATAAAAGGTCAGGTTCTTAGTGGGGACTTGAAGGAAGCAAGAGAGGTCCCTCTTTTGGATAGAAAGCATTCTAGGCATGAGGAACAGTCAGAAAGAACACCCAATGCCTGGAGAGGTAGAGGGTCTTATTTCATGAACAGCCAGGAGGCCAGTGTCAATAGATATACATGTTGGGGAGTAAGGTGTGAGAAGATTGGGAAGGTAGGAGGGGAATAGGTTATGAAGGGCATTGAATGCCAAACAGAATATTTTATATTTGATCTTGGAGGCAATAGGGAGCCACTGGAGTTTATTGAGTAAGAGGAGCGACATGATCAGACCTGTGCTTTAGGAAAAATCACCTGAATAGATGAGGCATTGGAGTGGGGAGAGACTTGAAGAATACAGATCCACAAGCAACCACTGCAATAATCCACATGTGAGATGAGGACCAGTATTAGAGTAGTAGGAGTGTCAGAGGAGAGAAGGGGTATTTTCTACATTCCCGACATCTCTTCTATATGCCCCCTTCTCTCCACTCCTTTGCCCCCCACTCTGACTGGCCCTCATCACCTCACACTTGGACTACTACTGAAATAGCCTGCTGGTCGGTCTCCCTGTCCCAAGTCTCTTTCTACTCCAGTCCATCCTTTGCACAGCTGAAAAAAAAAGTAGTTTTCCTAAAGTGCAGATCTGGTCTTGTTACTCCCCTATTCAACAAACTCCAATGGCTCCCTATTACTTCCAGGACCAAATATCAAATTCTCTGCGTGTCATTGAAAGCCATTAATGACTCTGCCCCTTCCTACCTTCCTACTGACTCTTCTTACACTTCAGTCCCATTGTGTATTTTACAATCCAGCAACCCCTACCTTCTTGCTGCTCCTTAGACATGACCCTCCAATCCAGTGTCTGTTCTTTTTCACTGGCCATCCCCACATCCTGGAATTCTCTCTGTCCGCTTCCTCACCCTTCATATTCTCTGGTTTCCTTCAAGGATTGGCTCAAATACCACTTTCTGCAGGTCCTTCTTGGCCTCCAGCCTCCTGATTGCTTCTCTTCAGAGATTCTTCAATTTATACTGTCCAGATCATGTCTGTGCACGGTTGTTTTCAAGTTGTCTCCCTCATTCAAACGTGAGCTCCTTGAGAGCAGAACATGCCATTTTGCCTTTCTTTGCATTCCCAGTGGGTAAGACAGTGCCTAGCACACAGTAAAATGCTATATTAATGCTTGTTGATCAAAATGATCCTGTAGGAAAAATGACTTCTTATGTTGTTTGGAAAAGTGATTGTACTGTTTAAATCCACCTTTATGTGATGAAAGGTTGTCCACACCCAGAATGTTGCCTGATTTCAGTAACTCTCTAGGAATGCTGGAGATGGCTTGGAGGTGTTTGGGGTTCCTCCAGGTCCTGGATCCACCAAAATCACTCTTGTTTTGGGTTACCACACCCAGGACCTGTGATGGGTCCACCCAGCCTTGGGTTTTGGCTTTTTGTGGTTCCTGTGCAGGGAGCTCTAGTCTAAATTCTATATAATGCCAGTTTCTGGAGCCGGAAGAGAGGGAGCCCCAGCTCCTCCCCAGCTCACTCCCCTCTAGCGAATGACCTAATAAATTTCTTTCTAAAACTACTTCAGATTTTGAGGTCGATCCCTTGGTCCCCTCCTCTTCTAGACACACCCCAGCTGTGTCTTGTACTCAGCTGACTCAGTTTATGCCCCGCTGTTCCAGAATGTGGGGGCAGTAGAAAGAAAAGTAACCGATTTATTTTTTTTAATCACTAGCAGCTCTCTGCTGGCAGGCCCCTCTTACATGCCCTGAGAGCAGTCTCTATAGTTACAAAGCTCTTAACATACATTATCTCACTTGAGCCTGTTAACAGACTTTCAAGGGCAGATTTTATGGATGGAGAAACCAAGGCTCAGACCGGGTAAGAGACTTGCCCACAGTCACACAGCTAAAAATGGCACTGCTTGGACTGCAACCCAGTTCTTTGAACTCTTAAGTCCCATGTGCTTTGGACATCCATTGGACCAGATTATAGTCCTTCCCTATTAGGGACCTCCTCTACTATCTGTCCCAACATGAGCAAGCTAATGGCCTTTTCTGACTCACTTAATGCAGTTCAACACATTTATTAACCATCTTATATGTGCAATTCACTATTCAACAAATATTTATTGAGGACCTACTATGTGACAGGCACTGGGCTAGGCACTAGAGGTGTACAGACAAGAAAAAAAATGTTCTGTGTTCAAGAAACCTAGTATCAAGGAAGCCAACACATATATATCTTTTTGTTGTCATTACATGTAAAATATATACATGTAATACACACATACACTCAAAGCAGATAAAAGGTCGGTCATTTTTTGAGAGAGATACATACTAGTATGGGAGGGGGGTGGGCGGAGTCATGTAGAAGGTACTGCCTGGGCGTCTTCGTGAAGGAAATCAGGGATTTTAGAAAGTGGAAGTGAGGAGCACATTGTAGGCAGGGAGACAGGAGATGGATGCTGTCCGTGAAGAACAGTAAGGACAATTCGAGTGGACGGAAGAGATCACGGAGGAGGGGAAGGTAACAAACATGGAACATTCAATCGCGGCCAGGTTGTGAGGAGCTTCGAAGGCAAAGAGTAGTTTTCTGTTTAACCCTAGAGTTGATAGAAAGCCGCTTAAAGTTTATTGAGAAATAGAGGAACAAGGTGCGAAATAAGCTTCTCAAAAATCCCTTTGGTGGCTTGTGGAGGATGGGTCAGAGTTGGGGAGGGAAGGGGGAATGGGCGGAGGCGGAGGGGATGGGCCCGAGTGGGGAGGGACTTAAGAGAGAGACCAATCAGGAGGGTGGAGACTAGAGG
The DNA here is from genome assembly GCA_028627135.1 of Pseudochirops cupreus. Taxonomy (NCBI): domain Eukaryota; kingdom Metazoa; phylum Chordata; class Mammalia; order Diprotodontia; family Pseudocheiridae; genus Pseudochirops; species Pseudochirops cupreus. The sequence goes on along the minus strand of CM053582.1, from coordinate 112,833,709 downwards.
TATAAAGAAATTTAAAATGGCACAATCTCTGCCCTCAGGGAGCTTATAGCATTTTGTCACGTCTCCAGAAAGCTGTTGTTCCCCGTCAAAAAAAATCAAAGACCTCCTGTCTGATCCAGTGCATGGGGACCGATCAATTCTCTCTTTCTGACTCTCCCTCATGCCACAGAGGTATCTCCTTCAGATTTAGACAGGGATAGTTTAAGAATGGGTGTGACCCAGTAACATATTAGGAAGTAAAACTGGGGGGAGTAAGATTGAGGGGAGAGCAAGGGGAGACCTCCCTCTGAGATATTCGGCTGCTAATAAAAATAACACCAGAGCAATAAGCTGTCAAATACGGATCAGATATAAATGAATTGCCAAACAAAAACGAGACTTTTCTTTTGTTCTAGGAAAGGGGCTTTTCCCTTTTACATTCCCTGCACGATGAAGCTTTGAGGCCCCAAGGCTAGCACCCCCTTTGCCCTCGTGTCCCCCTCCCCCTCCTAATGGCAGCTCTGAGCATCAGCCCAGCTCTCTCACTCTTTCAAATGAATCTCGTCAGCGGGGAGCCTCATCACCACTGCAATTAGTGTTCTCTGGCTTGTTCTCTCCCTCTTACCTGAGATCCTTCGGTTCTCCGAGATTGGAGTGTGCTCTTCATGCTTAATTGGCCAAATACAAGAGCCTTTGGAGAGTTGTGCATGTTTGGGGGCCAAGAGGGAGAGTCTGAGTTATAAGGAAAATGAATGCTGGAACATGCCCTGCCCACTGAGCTGGTAATAAGAATTCTTTCTCCAGGCAAGCCCTGAGCAACCAGACAAGTGGAGATGATATCTTTATAGACTTTGCTTAGAGGAGGAAAGGAAGGGAGGGAGGGAGGAAGGAAGGAAGGAAGGAAGGAAGGAAGGAAGGAAGGAAAGAAGGAAAGAAGGAAGGAAGGAAGGAAGGAAGGAAGAAAAGAAAGGAGACAAATCAAAAGGCAGGAGACTAGAGATATAAAGAAAAAAATGGCTAGTCTCTGTCCTCAAGGAGCTTATATTATATTGTCATATCTCCCTCCACAAAGCTGGAAGGGAAGAAGGGAAGGAGAGAGGAAGGGAGAGAAGAAGGAAGAAAGTGAGGGAGGAGGAAAGGGCAGAAAGTTCTGCCATCTGGTGCCAAAATGAACAAGTCTGATCCTTTTTTTACATAATAAATCTTCAAATACTTGAACCCTAAGTCTTTTCTTCCCCAAGCTAAACACTCCTAATTCCTTTAACTGATCCTCATATGATATGGACTCACGTCACTTCACCATCCTAATTGCCCTTCTCTGAACATTACCCAGTTTGTCAATGTTCTTCCTAAATTATGTTGCTCAGAACTGAAGAGGGCAGAATACAGAGGGACTTTCCCCTCCTAGCTCCTGGATGCTGAGCCTTTCTCAGTACAGCCCAAGATCTCATTAGCTTTCTTGGCTACTACATTCCACTGCTGACTCCTATAGAATCATATTATACCACAGATTCATATTGAACTTGTAGTCCACTAAAACCTCCAGATATTTTTCAGACAAAATGCTGTCTGACCAAGCTTCCACCATTTTGAAATTGTGAGGGTGATTTCTTATACTTAGGTGTAAAACTTTACATTGATCCTTACATTCATCCTATGGGAGTCAGTCCCATATTCTAGTCTGTCAGAATCTTTTGGAAACTTGCCTATCCTGCAGTATATTATTAGCTCCCCCCTTCCAGCTTAATGTCATTTACAAATTGGATGACTTGAGCCAAGTCATTGACCATTATTACTGGGATACTCCTCTGGAGACTTCCTGTCATGTTGACGTTGAACCATTCATTAGCTGACTATTTTATCATTCAATTTGGAGAAGGAAATGGCAAATCACTCCAGTATCTTTGCCAAGAAAACCCCAACTGGGGTCATGAAGAATTGAACACTACTGAAATAATGGAACAATAATTTTCATTCAGTCTGTTCCACCACTTTAAAATTCATCTAATTGCATTTTTGTCCAGTCCAATAGCTCTCCATCTTCTCCATAACCAGTAGTATGAGATACTTTACCAACTACTTTGCTAAAATCTAGTTAAATTATAGCTCTGGCATTCCCTTCATTTACCAGTTTAGTAATCCCATTAGAAAGTGAAATAAAAGGTTAGTCCAGCATAACCTGTTCTTGTTTAACACATTCTGGCTCCCTATTTTCCTAGATATTCTCCAACTGTCTCTTTAATAATCCATTCTAGAATTTTCCCAATGATCAAAACCATGCTCAATGGCCCATGGTTTGAAAACTTTTGTCCTCTTTTTCAAAAAATGAAGATATATGCCTTTCTCCAGTCTTGTTTCTCTTATTTTCCATGATCTTTCAATCTCAACAACCACTTTAAAAAGTGAGAATATAGTCTATCTGAGTCAAGGGATACAGAAGGTCACAGCTGGAAGGGACTTCAGAACATGGAAAGTCAACGCTAGAATGACGACTCAGCATGTTAGAACACAAAAATGTCAGAGCTGGAAGTGGCCTCAGAGAACACACAGTCCAAAGTACTCATTTTACAGATGAGGAAACTGAGGTTCAGAAAGGTTTGGTAATTTGCTCATGGACACAAAGCTAGAAAAGATATTAAGAGAATGATACCAAGCCAGACTTTGGAAAATAGCCCCTCAGGAGCAACACAAGATGTAGAATGTATAATTACTGAATAACAAGAGCTCTTTGAGGACAGAGACTGCTTTGTTTTGGTCTTTGTATCTCTAGGGTCTTGCACAGTCCCTAGCACATAGTGGACAATTAATAAATGCTTGTTGAATTAAATAACACTTTGATACTTCAACAGAGCTATTATCTCACCCATGTGGGTATTTCCTCCCCAGGTACAAGTCTGAATCACCCACATCTTCTCCTGTGCTTCCACAAATGCTCCACAAGGGGGCAATCCATCAACAAGCATTTATGAAGTGTCTACTGGGTGGGAAATATAAAGACAGAAATGAAATAGTTCTTGCCCTCAAGGACCTTATATTCTTATATTATATTTATATAATTATATAATATTATTATATAATATTTATATAATATATAATTGTTATATAGTATATATAATATATTATTGTATATTATATTTATATAATATATATTATATAGGAAGAGGTCATATACACATATATAGCTAGATATAAAATACACACAATACAGATGCACCACACACACACACACACACACACACACACACACACACACACACACACACTCTAGATAGTGTTGTGGAGAAATTCAATAGCCAATAGGGGACCAGATAAAGTCTCATGTAGATGGTGGTGCTTGTGCTGAGACTTGAAGGATATGCAGGGATTCCAAGAGGCTTGCTTGACACTGTGAGGGCTCCAATGTAGCACATGGACTGTGCACTGATTATCCTTCCCACTGGCCGTATGAGATTTCAGTCCAATCCAATCAATCAGGCATTAAAGTCCCTACTATGTTCAGGACTTATGCCAAGTATTCAAAGTGAAAAACCATCTGGCCCTCAAGAGGCTTACTTTCTCTAGGTATGAAAATGATGACATCAACACACCACTTTTTTGTTTGAGTCATATAAATTGTGCCCAACTCTTTATGACCCCATTTTGAGGTTTTCTTGGCAAAGACACTGGAGGGGTTTTCCATTTCCTTCTCCAGCTCATTTTACAGATGAGGAAACTGAGGCAAACAGGGGGAAGTGACTTGCCCAGGGTCACACAGGAAGTTTCTGAGGCCAGATTTAAACTCAGGAAGAGGAGCTTTCCTAACTCTGGCCTGGCATTCTATACACTACAATGCCAACTAGCTGCCCTTTTTTTTTTTTTAGAGATGAAGAAACTAAGACTCAGGGACTTATTAAATAACTTGGCTAAATCCATATAGGAAATAAGGAAAAGAGAAAAGATTTTAATCTTTCTCTGATACCATACCGAGGTCACTACCACAAGTCTCTCTCCCCTCCAATCCATCTTCCACACAGCTGCCAAACTAAACAATTAAAAAAAAAAAAGATTTTCCTTGAGGACAAACCTGATCATGTCACTCTGCTTCTCAATAAACTCCAGTGGCTCCCTATTACTACCATGATCAAATATAAAGTCCTCTGTTTGACTTTTATAGCTCTTCAAAACCTTGTCCCACCCTACTTTCCAGCTTGATTATACCTTATTCAGAAGGTCAAATTTACCTTCTTACTGTTCCTTTCACACAACATTCCATCTCCCATCTCCATGCCTTTGCTCTGGCAGTACCCCTGCCTGGAATGCACTCCCTCCTTACCTCTATAATTCAGAATCAATAGTTTCCGTCAAGGCTAAGGTAAAGTTCCACCTTCTACATGAGACCTCTCCCTCAAATCGCCATGTATAAATTTGATATAGAACTATATATGCCTATGTCTCCTCTGTCTAGAGTATAAGGTCCCTAAAGACTGCAATTATTTTTCCCTTTTATCCTTGTATTCCAAGTGCCTATATTAGGGCCTGGCATGTAGTAGGTACTCAACAAATGCTGGTCAATTGATTTCTACTACATTATATATTTTTTATTTTAATATTTTATATTATATTATATATTTTAATCTCTTTGACCCTCGGTTTCTTCATCTATGCAAGAGAGCTAATAATCCTAATATTATGGATTATACAGAAGTGTTAGATCACATAAAATAATATGTGTAAAGTACTTTGTAAATCTTGTAGTTCTACTGAAATGTCAGCTGTTGTTACTACCCACTTCAGAATTAAATGAGACAATATAGGCAAAGTACACTTTAAACTGAATCACTATAGAGAATGGGTAATTATCAACACCCCTATTTTCCAGATATGGACAACTGAGTCCCAAAGATCAAGTCCAGTTTGGTCAGAGGACTAACCAAGAGGTAAGATGTTCTAATTTAGAATGGCTTTCAACTGAGCAAATGGGAACTCTAAAAGGGAAAAAAAAAAAGCTTTTCCCATTTTAAAATCTTAAAGTGAGCTATACCCTAGGCAAGGCTGTTCCAAAAAACCAGGCCCACAGGGCCTACAGAGAGTAGCTTCTTCAGTTCCCTCCCAAGCTCATAAAGATTTCATCTGCTTCCTCTGGATCCCTCATCACCCATGAGCCTTGAAATCATCTCTAGAACTGTACAAGAAAGCTTTTCAAAGCCTTTGGAGACAGAGAGCTGTCTGGTGCTAGGGACACTGAGCCTCCCAGAGCCGAACTTCATTTAGGGGAAGCAAACCTCAGCCTGTTGACTGGGGCGTCCTCAAACAAGAACCACACACCCTGCTCCCATCCTTTCCTCCCTCCAAAAACAGGTTCATATCTGTCTTGACATTAAGAACTGGGTGGTTTTCATGGGAGTAAGGGTAGGAGTACGGGAGAGAGAAGAAACCAGATTGTGTGATTTTCAGAAACTTAGGTCTCAGTCCCCTTCCAGCCTCTAAGAACCCTGGGTGTAGAGTCACTTTCCAGAAAAAAACAGAACATTTAGCAACATTCACCTTTATTCTGGGCAACAGGAGACAAGTAGGCTTGAACATTGATACAGTGAGGGAAATGCAGGATTCAGAATCAAAGGACCTGGTTGAGGGTCAATGGGGTCTCTTGGACAAATATGATGCCAGAAGGGAAAGCTGACTTTGGGCGGGGGGAGCTAAACAACTTTGGTCTTGAACAAGCTTATTTGGACATCCAGGTGAGAAATGTGACACAGTTAAAAGATATTGTATTCAGAGTGAGAGGGCCTGGATTTCAGTCTAGATTCTGTCTAGGTGACCTTGGCTAAGTCACTTGATGCCTATGGAACTCAGTTTCCTCCTCTTTAAAATGGGACTAAATGAGAGGACTTTTAAATTCTCTTCCAGCTCTGAATCCTATGACTCTGGTCCTAAAGTAAGTTAGAAGAAATGTTTCCCTGGCTCTGCAGGGAATATCATAGGATGTTAGATTTTGAGTTGGAAGGAACCTTCCGGGTGATTTAGTTCAATCCATTCATTTTTCAGAGAAAACTGAAGCCCTGGAGATGACACAGGTCACCCACAGCCACAAGAGTTGTAAATGATTTTTGCGGGATGCAGGATTGTAAAGGGATAAGTGCCTTTTCTAAATAGATTTTCATGGCTGTCTTGTTTTCACATCTCCTGCATGTCTCAGTGTATCCTCCCACCTCTTCCCAGAGTAATTTCTGACAATGAGGAATAAAAAGAGGAAAATAAACAGTTCGAAAAACTAACCAACAAATTGAAAACATCTAGTATTATATGCTGTATTCTATACCCATAGTTCCCCACTTCTGCAAAGAAGAGAGAAAGGATGGAAGGAGGATTCTAAAATGAGTGAATGAATCATAAAACTATAAATCTTACAGCTGGAACAGACCTCAGAGAGTGTATAGTCCAAAACTCTCATTTTAGAGATGCAGGAACTATAGCTCATCAAAGGAAAGTTATTTGTCCAGGTTCATACAGGGGATTAGGGGCACAGAACCCCAGGCATTTCCCTTTCTATCACACCATGGTTGCCTCCATGAATAAAGGGAAGGAGAGAACTGGGCATAGTGTGTTTGCTCCCATTTACACTTAAGAAGGGACCCATAGATTGGCCACATTCATATTCAGAAAAGCTGGTTTCTTATTTCAGTATCCTGGTCCTTCTCAGAGTCCTTCAGATGGAATTTTTTTTATTCAGAGCAAGTACACTGGACAGCACCAGGACAAGTGGCACCAATAGTGCCCTCAGGTGGTGGGCACTGGGGAATGTTGTTGTTTGTTTTTTGTTCTTGAAGAGGACCGTGATTTCAAGTCGGTGGTGCCAAGACATTCAAGTGAATTGGATTTAAGTGAGAAAAGACCATGCAAAGTCACCAGCCTCACTCTCTCCTCCGGAGCCATCTGGGTCCAGTAGCAAGATATATATCAGGATGTCAGGAGACGGCCCCCTGGGGGGTGTTAATGGGAATAGGACAAAGACATCCATAGCCCTTTCCCTGGTCTGAGGGGGAGGTGAACTGCGGAGAGCTGTTCATTTTCCTTGTGGGGAGGAGGAAAAAATAGAAAACAATGTGGAATAAGGGCTGCCCAAAAGGAACATCAAATACCAAAGCTCTGATAGAAGAACAGGTAGTCTCCCTACCAAAGTCCTTGCCTAGAAGCTGCTGGGATCACTCAGAACCTCCATCTTACTACAGAGATTAAGAAAACCTCTATGAATTCAAGGGCTAGTCAGAATTTCAAGGGGCATGATGAGAAAGGCTTTTCTGGACTTGATTCTGACCAACAAGGAGTGAGTGGGATGGGTAGATAGATGGATGGATAGATGGATGGATGCATGGATGGATGGATGGATGGATGGGTGGATGGATGGGTGGGTGGATGGATGGATGGATGGATGGGTGGATGGATGGATGGATGAATGAAAGCAATTATTAAGCCCTTACTATATGACAAGCTCCCTGCTCAATGCTGGGGATACAAATAGAAAAGTGAGACATCCCTTACCCTCAAAAAGCCTACATTCTAATAGAGGGAGACAACATATATAGGAGATATGACAAGGAAGTGTATTTTATTCTGGCAAATCATAGGGTTGGTAAGTGGAACAAGAATGCAATCAACAGGAATAGGTTTATTCCGGGAACAGTAACAGAGTTGATTTGATTACTGTTACCAGAACAAGAGGTGGAAAATGGAGGAGGAAGGGAGGGAAGGAAACACACTAAAGTGGATAGAAAGAAGATAAGCAGGGTGAAACATGGTTCATTCTGGGGCTGGCTAGCTATAGTGGCCCTTCACCTATTGGGACAGTGTGGCCCCAGGGTGGAAGTTCCAAAGCTGAGCAGCATCACTACCTCCCCTGCCCCCATCAATGGTCTGGAAATCCTTGCAATGGCCCTGCTTCCATGCTTTTAACTCTGACCTCTCCAATCCAGCTTTTATGCAGGTCTCCAAATTTTCCTAACAAACTCATCTAACCCTACTAGTCCCCTGCTCAAAAATCTTAAATGATGCCCCAGTGCCTACAAAATAAAACAGAAACTCCTTCGCCAAGCTCTTAAGGTCAAAATCTTCATTGTGCACTCCTCAAACTTTGTATTTCAACCAAACTAGACAACTGGCTCTTCTCTCACTCTGCTGACTTCAGCTGGGTCATTTACCATGTCTGGAAAGTACTCCCTCCACTTTTCTGTTCAATGAAAATCTCTTTCTTCAAGGCCCAGCTCAGGTGCCATGTCCTCAACCTATCTACCAAACAACCAGGGTTTACCAAATGTCTACTCTGTGGCAGGTGCCGTGTTAGGTACTGGGGACACATTCGCCTCCCCAACTCTCTTAAGAGTCTTACAACATTTTATCTAGACCTCTCCTTTCTCTTATAGTCTTCCTTATAACATACTTATTATCATACACTTATCTTCCCTGTTATATTAGCTAGGTGACTCAATGGATAGAGTTTTGGACTTGGAGTCAGGACGATGAGTTCAAATCTGCTTCAGCCACTTACTAACTCTGTGATCCTAGGTACAGCTTTTCTCAGTTTAAGTTTCTTTATCTGTAAAATGGGAATAATAACAGTACCCAGCCCACAAGATTATTTTAAAGATCAAATGAGATAATAAACTTAAAACGATTCTTCTTATTATTATTATTGTTTATAAATCTAAACTGTTAGATTATATGAACTTTGAGGCAAAAGACAGGCATTTATATTTAGTCCTCCCCCAGTAACTACCGCACAAAAAGAAAGGAACAATCAATCTTAGAGCTCATGATGATTACAGACGGTGATTGGACATTTCTGATCTGAGATTGCAGGAGAGTGGATTGTAGAAAATTCTTATTAAAAAAGAGATAGCTAGGTGAAAAGTGGGGGCATTTAGGTGATGCAGTGGAAAGAATGCCAGGCCTGGAGTCAGGAAGACCTGAGTTCAAATCTAGCCTCAGACACTTACTAGCTACGTGACCCTGGGTAAGTCTCTTTACCCTGTTGGTCTCAGTTTCCTCACCTGAAAAATGAGCTGGAGAAGGAAATAGCAAACCACTTCAGTATCTCTGCCAAGAAGACCCAAAATATGGGCACAAAGAGTCAGACACAGCTGAAACAACTAAACAAAAACAGTAAAAAGTAAGCTCTTCAAGAGCTTTCATTTTTCACTTTGTTTCAGTTTTGCATTTGCATCCCCAGTACCTAGCATATAGCAGACATTTAATAATTGTTCATAGATGGAAGAGGCTCTACTAACCCAGTACTCTCATTTTACATAGGAGGTCTAAATGAGTTGTACAACGTCATACAGTTGATAAGTGCCAGAGATGAGATTTTAACCCAGGTCCTGTGACTCCTCAGCCAGCGATCTTGCCACTGTACTACCCAATCTAAGTCTCTAGAATGGAAATCAGCTCAAGGGAGCTGAGAGGCTCTTAAGAATTAGATTCTGAGGGGTGGCTAGTTGATGCAGTGAATAGAGCACCAGCCCTGGAGTCAGGAGGACCTGAATTCATATCCAGCCTCAGACACTTAACACTTACTAGCCATGTGACCTTGGGCAAGTCACTTAACCCCAATTGTCCCTCCAAAAAAAAGGGAGGGGAAAAAGAATTAGATTCTGAGATGCAATCACAAATAATTCAAACTCAACATGCTGTCTTGGGACTCTCCACTCACACAGGCTGTCCCCCATGTCTAGAATACTCTGCCTCTCAGAATCCTTCTGAGCACCTGGTAGGCACCTAATAAATATTCACTGAATTGAAATTGATTTAGTTTTTAGAGGTAAAGCAGGTAGGCTTTTCCTGTACAAAGAACAGTGGAGAATCTCAAAGAAACTGTGAGCCTCCTGGGGATCTTGTTAGAAAGACCTACTCCCGTGTGGAATGAGTTAGAGTACTGAACTGAACTCATCTTTCTGAGTTCAAATCCAGCCTCAGACACTTCCTAGCTGTGTGACCCTAGGCAAGTCATTTAGCCCTGTTTACCTCACTTTCTTCATCTGTAAAATGAGCTGGAGAAGGAAATGGTAAACCACTTCTTTGCCAAGAAAACCCCAAATGGAGTCACAAAGAGTCGACACGACTGAACAACATTGCATCATGCTTCTTGAAACTTTGACAAACCTGCAAAGGACTGTGGGTATACTAAGCATTGCTAAAAAGAAGAAACTGGGGGTAAGAGAAAAAAATTCCCCCATGGAAAGCCTTGCTTTCTTCAGAACAATGGAAGTGTTTGTGCTTCTTGCTATAACCAATTATCCATTAATAGTTTGCATTTCTCCAGTTGACAATTGACCCCTGGGCTATTCCATATTATACATATCCATTATCTTGTATACCTCCACTGATCTCCCAACTTTGTCCATCTCCATTAATCTTGTCAAATACTCCTGTGGTTTTCTTTTTTTCCTTCAAACAGTACAACAATGTTTTGTTTTGTGCAATTACATGAGAAGCTTCTCCATGGAAATTCTCTGTGCTAACTGCTCTCTCCCTTATGGCCACAAGTAATAAAGCTATGCTTTGATTCAATGAGAATCTCTTGCTCTGGGGTAATTCTTTGACACTGGACACGGGGTAGGAAAGAGAAATTTCAAGAGGAAGGAGATGAAATTCCCACTCAGAATTTCAAGAATGTGTTAAGAGCTTACTACATTCACAACAGCTGTCCTAGGAGCAAGGCATGCAGAGATAGAGCTTATGTTCTATATTCCCTGGAGAACTAAGGGATGGGGGGGGGGGGGGCTATGTAAGGACGAGGCAACAAGTCTGCCCACCTTGGAAGCAGAAGCCCAAGGTCATTTTGGACCTCCCCTTTCCCTGTGATCCCAAACAAGTGTCAAGAGAGTTCGACTAAAGGATCTTTTAGTCTCATTCTGTTTCTCATGGTCTATCTAGAGATTTGGAAGAAAGCCCAGGACGCCTCATTTTCACAGTGCTCTCCCCCTCACTCTGGCATTGATATATCCTGGCCAGGCAGACCCTTCCCACCCAGTGGGCGGCCCCTCTGCAAACTTGATGTCTCTGCTGCTACCTTCCACATGGAGCCTTCTCTATTTACAGGCAAAGAAGGTGGGTCCTCTCTGTTGGCCCAACAATCCTGGCTTAGTATTGGGAATGCCAAGCTTCTTCCTTCTGCCTCTGTTCCTTTTCCTGTGGCAGGGGGCCAGAAGCTAATAAGCTGGGCTGGGGTTTGGCAAAGTGAGTTAAGGGAAAGCAATTCATTATTATAAAGTCCACTGATTACTATAAAAGAGAAGGGTAAGGATCAGGGCAGTGTAGTGCAATGAGACGAAAACTGAAGGTGGCATCAGAGAATCTGCATTCAAACCCCAGTTCTGCTACTTCCTATCCTTAGGCAAATCATCACTCTGGCCCTCAGTTTCCACATCTATAAAATGGGAAGGTTGGAGGAAATAGCCTATGAGGTCTAAATTCACTATCCTATGAACCTCAGATCCAGGCTCCCCCCTGTCTGCAGGGTTATGTCCTAATTCTGTGGTCTGGAATTCCACATCCTCCACAAGCAGGCCTAACTAATTTGTCCAATCTGATCTTCTGCTACTCCCCAAAATAAGCCTTCCTCTTCAGCAAAATCAGTGTACGGAAGTCTACTGACACATGGACAAGACTGAGAATAAACGATCATAGGTCTGTTATGGATCAGCCGCTAAGCATGTGTCTTGGAGGAAGTAATTTCTCTTTTTTGGGCCTCATTAAAATAAGGGTGTTGGCCTGGATGACCATAAAAGGCCATCCTAGCTCTGATATCCTGTGTTCTAAGGTTCCTCCCAGTTCTGACATCCTGTGTTCTAAGGCCCCTCCCTGCTCTGACATTTTGTATTCTAAGGGCCCTCCCAGCTCTAACATTCTCTGTTCTAAGGTCCTCCCAGCTCTGACATTCTCTGTTCTAAAGACTCTCTCAGCTCAGACAGCCTGTGTTCTAAGGGCCCTCCCACCTCTGGCATTCTAAGTTGAATCTGTTTAATAAAATACCAATTCTCCTTGAACAACTCCATATCCCCCTCAGGTTTAAACAAGGGTGATGCCCACTGTGACCTTCCTTTCAGTTCTGTGACCCACAGGAATACTTGTGGCAAAACTAAGGAAAGATTATTTTAAAACAAAGGAACAAAAAGCAGTTCTCTGAAAGCACGACCAGGGACTGGGCCAACAGGGGACATGCCAGGGGCCATCTGGGTAATTTGGACAATGACCAGAAAAAAGCAAATGATTACCTAATGCCTCTACTCCCCATTTCTGGAGAAGTGATACCTCTCTCCTCGGGCCCCCACAGGTGTAAAGGGGTCACAGAATATTCAGAAAACTGGGCACCAGGGTAGTCTGTGCTATTTTCCCTCCCAGAATTAGCCCACCTGACACACTCCCCCTGCCCCAGTTCCCAGCAGAGGAAAATGGGAACCCACAGGCACTGCTCCATCACAAAACCAGCCTCTGCTCAGGATGATAAACAAAAATCACTGGATATAAAGTGTTTCCTAGCACTGAAGGATCAAGAGGATGTGTTTATTGTAACCAGGGAAAACCTATCATCTATTTCCAACAGGGAAATCTGATCTGCCTAGGAGAGGAAGCAGACATTACTTGGAATTGAAATGACTTGGTTAAAATTTTCCCCTTGAGACTGGTTCTATACTCATCACACTCAAGTTGGAATTTCAGGCTTCGGTGGGTTTGACATCCATCAGTCAGTCAAGATGCACAGCCCATCTCTCCTACCCATCCCCTCTTTTCCACTCACACTCCCAACCATCCAAGTCCAACCCTCCCTAACTCCCATCTGGAGAACTATTCCTAAATGACTTCCCTCTTGCCTTCCCATCTCTCTCTTCTCTGATCCATACTCCAAACTGCTGTCAAGAGAATTTTCCCAAAGCACTTGACTGACCATATTATTTTCTTGTTCAAAAACCTGGTACGATGGAAGCTCTGCCAGCTCTTCATCGAGAAGATGTGTTCAAATCCCAACTTTAATGCTTTTTGCCTGAGTGGCCTTGGGTAAGTCCCTTAACCTCTCTGAGCTTCACTTTCCTCATTTGTCAGATGAAGGGCGGGGAGATGACTTCTAGGTCCCTTCCAGCTTCGAGGTCTTTGATCCTCCTATCCCTTGGATAGAATATGAACACCTACCTCAACCTGGCATTTAAAGCTCTCCCACAGTCTGACTCCAACCTATCTTTCCACCCTTAGTTCACAAGACACAATCCATATTTCAGTCAACCAGACTACTAGTTTTCTCCTCCTAATTTCAACGTAGAACTCAGAGCCTGGAGTCAGAAGGACCTGAGTTCAAATCTTAGCCTCAGACGCTTGTATGACCTGGGGCAAGTCACCCTGTTTGCCTCAGTTTCCTCATCTGTAAAATGAGCTGGAAAAGGAAATGGCAAACCATTCTAGTATCTCTGCCAAGAAAACCCCAAAAGGAGTCACAGGACATGACTGAAAAGAAGAAACAACAAAAAACTCAACATGCTATCCCCTGCCTCCATCCATTCACCCAGGCTTTCCCCCATGTCCAGAAGGCACTCCCTCCTCTTCTAAGCTTCTCAGAATCCTTCTGAACACAAGGGAAACATTTAATAAATATTCATCACATTGAAATTGAATGAGGTTACCAGGCATGAGACAGGTGTGCATGCACTGTACAAGAGGAAATAGGCACTACAAGCTCACTGATTGTATCCTAAGGGAGGGACTTTCCCTGGACCTTAAGGAGGGAGGAGACCCAACTTCAGCTTTGCTTTGATTCAGTAAACATGTATGAAGCACCTACTCTGTGCCAGGCACTTGGTAGCCAAAGGGAACACAAAGGCAAATATATTACTTCATTTATGTTTTTGTAGCCCTCACTGCCTAGCACAACGTTATTAAACTGTGCCATGTTTGACCCAGTGGTACCAACATTCTGTCAATATCCCAAAGACATAAGAGAAAGAAGAAAAAGACTCATGTGTACAAAAATATTTATAGCAGCTCTTTTTGTAGTGGCAAAGAACTAGAAACTGATGGGAAACCCATTAATTGGGGAACAGCTGAACAAGTTATCATATATGAACATGATGGAGTGCTATTGTGGCATAAAAAAAGAAGGGGATGGCTTCAGAGAAAGTTGGCAAGCTCTGTACAAACAGATACAGAGTGAAGTGAGCAAAGGAACAGGTTACACAAATAAGAGCAGTGATGTAAATAAAACAATAAATTTTATAAATTTATGGTATAAATTTTATAAAATAAAAATAAAACCAACAGCTTTGAACTCTTGATCAGTGAAATAGCTGATCATGATTCCAGAGGACTTAGGATGAAACACGCCACCCATCTCCTCACAGAGCTGATGAAGTCAAAGGGCAAATTGAGCCTTTTTTTTTCTCATGGCCAATGGGGAATTTGTTTTGCTTGATTATGCATGTGTGTGACAGGGGCTCTGTTTTTCTTTCTTTCTAAATTGGGGGGGAGGTGGGAAGGAGAGAGAGCAGATTTTTTTTTATTTAAAAAATAAAATTTAATTTAATATAAATATACTTAAGGGGGGAAAATCTATCTATTTCATATACTTATTGTGTGACCCAGGGGAAATTACTTAACCTCACTGAGCCTCAGTTTCCTGTTCTGCAAAATGAAGGGGTTGGACTCTCAAGTCATTTCCAGCTCTCAGGCTGGGACTCTCTGATCTTCCCCCTAGAAGTAGAGGCGACTGGCCTTGTTATTATTGCTATTTAATCATTTCAGTAATGTCTGACTCTTTGTGACCCCATTTGGGGTTTTCTTGGCAAATACACTGAAGTGGTTTGTGATTTGCTTCTCCAGTTCACTTTACAGATGAGGAAACTGAGGCAGACAGGGTAAAGTGACTTGCTCAGGGTCATATAGCTAGTAAGTGTCTGAGATCAGATTTGAACTCACAAAGATGAGTCTTTCTGACTCCAGGTCCTGCATTTTATCCATTGTGCCACCTACAATGAACCATATCTAGTATGGCAGAAGCAGCCTTAAGCCTGATCCACTCCAGGAAAGGTGCTAGTCACAAAGGGGTCTGTATAGGAGGCATGCTTGCCCCTCAGATCTCAGGGCTGCAGCTCCAGCTACATGGGTTCGGAGTTCCAGAAGCAGCAGGCAGACCACCTCCTTTCTAAGTGCTTTTACTTACTCCCAGGGATTCAAGGAAGCAATGCAGAGAGGAAAAGGAGCTACTCTGAGTATAGGGAGGTGAATCAGGAGTCATGGGGGGAGAGCAGTGGGCCACGCCCTCAGCTTTTTCCTTCTCCCCTAAGTAGCTTGAGGGGGCTAGAATGGCCTCCCTCTGCCCTCCCCTTCCCTGTTCCCTTTGCCACCATTCTCCCAGCTGCCATTCAGGGCCCCAAGAGGCAGGTGAGTGAAGCCTGACTCAGCCCTTTGAATACCATGATCTGACCACACAGCTAGCCAGGCCAGATTTAGCTGCTCCCTGCCCTGGTCCCTGGAAGCAGCATGAAGTACAATTAACAATAATTATAACCATCCCACCTCTGACACACACTGGCTGTGTAACCTTGAATGAGTTATTTAATCTTGCAGGGTTCAAGAAAGCTCACTAAGGCTATAAATTGCAGAAATAGTGGTGAACAAGATTAGTGGGGAAAGTTATTAGCCAGGAGCCCCTTGGAGGGATAAAATCACAGATCTAGTTTTTAAAAAAAATAACTAACATGTATATCTTAGGTCTGACAATACCTGTGTGAGTCTGGGCAAGTTGCCTAATTACACTAGGTTTCAGTTTACTCATTAGTACAATGAGGGGGTTGACCTTAGAGAATCTGAAGGGTTCCTTCTTCCTCTAAATCCATGGATTTTATATAATGCTTTAAGGTCAGTGAAATGTTTTGCATATACTATCTTACAGCAGCCTTGTGAGGAAGGTGCCATCATATCCCACTTTATAGATGAGGAAACTGAGAATCAGAGAGATCATGAACACAGTAAATGTCCAAAGTGGGATTCAGACTCAGGCCTGTAGGGGAAAGATCGCTGGATTGGAGTCAGAAGAACTGGACTGAAATACTGGCTCAGCCTTCCAGTTTCTATTTGTGTGACCTTGGGTAAGTCATGTTCTCTGGGCCTCAGTTTCCTAATCTGTAAAATAAAGGAGTTAGACTCAATGACTTCTAAGGTCCCTTCCAGCTCCAAATTTATGAACCTTTGCCTCCAAGATTGTTAATCTCTCCACACAGTGTTAGGAGTCCTGTACCTCCTCTGGGCCATTTCTCTCTAGGCTGAAAGCCAGATTTTGCCACCAGCCTATGAGACTTTAGGGTTGATGTCAGGGAAAACCTCTCAACAATCAGAAATATCCAAAAATAGAATGAGCTTCCTAGGTGGTGGGTTCCCCCAATTTGGGCAAATCACCTAATTTGCTGAGGGCTCAGTTTCCCCATCTGCAAAATGAGAAAATTAGACTAGAAGGGCTTTCTGGTCCCTTACTACTCTAAATCTATGAGTCTCCAAAATCTCTGCAGTGGGAAGGAAACCCAATGGGGCATGTCCCCGCTATCTCCCTAACACAAGACAGGTAATTTCACTGCTGTGTTGCTAGAGTGGATTGATAGGTGGACATGGCTTTCATCCCAGTAATGACCCAGCCAGCTAGGTGGCTCAGTGGATAGTGCTAGGCCCAGAGTCAGGAAGACTGCTCTTCCTAAGGTTGAATCTGGCCTCAAACACTTCCTATCTGGGTGACCCTGGGCAAGTCACTTCACCCTGTTTGCCCCAGTTTTCTCATCTGTAGAATGAGCTGGAGAAGGAAATGGCAAACCACTCCAGTATCTTTGCCAAGAAAACCCCAATTGGGGTCATAAAGAGTCAGACAAGATTGAACAACTGGATAACCACAAAAGAATGATCTGGGCATGCACACCTGGTAGAAGGTACATCAACTCTTCCTGAGGTTGGTCAGTCCCATCCAGGGACATGGCACTTGTTGCTCTGTTGAGCCTTCTCCCTTTTGCCTCTCAATCTCCTTCACAATACTCTAAAAGACAGGCTTCCTGGTCCTCCTCTCCTACCTCCCCACCCCGACCTTCTTGGTCAGAGACAAGTCTCCACTGATTTCTGCAGCTGGGCTAGGTAGTTCGACCAGAAACTCGCCCAGAGCATCCCTTCCCATTGGGCAGAGCCAGGACTGCTCCAGCCATCTGCATGGAGAATGGCTTTTTAAACCCAGCCTTTCTTCTCTCAGTA
Source organism: Pseudochirops cupreus (assembly GCA_028627135.1). Lineage (NCBI taxonomy): Eukaryota > Metazoa > Chordata > Mammalia > Diprotodontia > Pseudocheiridae > Pseudochirops > Pseudochirops cupreus. The sequence goes on along the minus strand of CM053582.1, from coordinate 112,816,489 downwards.
AGTATTCGCCCCCTTCCTGTGCTTGCTCTGATTTCCCTGGGAGCCAATTTGATTTTGAGGCCTCAGTCTTCAGCAGTAATGAAATCACACTTTGCACTTGCACAATTCCCTCCTCCCGGGGTGCGGCTGGCTGGAGCTTCATGGCACACTCTGCACAGATGGGTCTGTGGTGGTCACGTATTGTTCAAGAATGGATAGTGGATAAACTAAGTCACGGCAAGCAGCAAGTTAGCCAATCATGGGTGAAGTAAGAATGGGGGCAGAAAGTGTCAGCAGTGTGGAGACCAGGTGAATTCTTGTGCACTCTCAGACCTCTCTCTTGACCAAGATTTCCCTATCTTTCTCAAGTTCCTTCAAAGAGTCAGAAAGCTAGCTCTTATGTCAAAGGAACCCATGTTACAGGCTCACTCCCTGGGAGACCTTGGGCAAGTCATTTAAACCCCATTGGCCTCAGTTTCCTCATCTGTAAATTGGGTATAGCTCCTACCTCCCAGGGTTGTTGTGAGAACTGAATGAGATAATAATTGTAAAGAGCTTAGCACAATTCCTGCCACACAGTAAGTGCTTTGTAACTGTTAATTAGTATTACTAACCTCTCTCTGCTTAAGTCTCTGAAACTACAAAATAAAAGTGTTGGATTAGGTGACCTCCAAGGTTCCTTCTAGGGCTAAATATATGATCCTATGAACTTAGGCATGGAAAGAACCTCAAGAGATCATACAATCTACTCCTGCCTTCCAATTGAATAGGGTAGTAGATAGAGTTGGATTTGGAGTCAGGAAGATCTGGTTTCAAATCCTGCCTCAGAAACTTACTAATTGTGTGACCCTGGATAGGTCACTTAATTGTTCTGAAACTCAGTTTCCCCATCTATAAAATATGAATAATAATAGCATCTTCCTGCCAGGGTTGTTGTATGACGTGGATAAAAATGTAAGCTATTGTTATTTGGGGGGCAATTAGGAGGTGCCATAATGGATAGAGTGCTGGACAGGGTGTCAGGAAGACTCATCTTCTTGAGTTCAAATCTAGCCTCAGACATTTACTAGCTGTGTGACCCTGGACAAGTCACTTAACTCTGTTTGCCTCAGTTTCCTCATCTGTCAAATGACCTGGAAAAGGAAATGGCAAACCACTCCAGTATTTTTCCCAAGAAAACCCCAAATGGGGTCAAAAAGAGTCAGACAACTGAAAAACAACAGTGTTATTTTTAAATCATTCTACAAATCTTAAAGTACCATTGAAATGGGAGTTATCATTACTGAGCCATACTGTTCCCATTTTTCCATCAAGGCCCAGAAAGGTTAGGGAACCTGTCCAAGATTGTAGAGCCTTTTTTCCATTCTTAACATCCCCTCCTAGTTCAGGTCCTCACCACCACGTGTTTGGACTATGGCAAATGCCCCTTCTCCCAATCTCTTGGCTTTCTAATCCATCCTTTACACTAGTGATATCAACTTCAAATGGAGGGGGGCCACTAATTCATCCGTCCATAAGAATCCCTGTGGGCCATAAATTGATTTAGTTTTAAAATGTAATATTTCTAAATTGTATTTATTTTTCTTTATTCTGTTAGTTACTTCCCAGTTATGTTTTAGCTTGGTTCCAGTCACACTTGAGGGGGTTGTGGGCCACTTGCAGTGTGTTTGACACCTTGGATTTGCACCACTGACAGACTGATCCTCCCAAAATACCGCTCTGCCAATGTTAGCCCTCTCCTCAGAGAGCCTTCAAAACTACTTTAATGTCCAAACATTAGAGTTTGGAATGGCATTCAAGGCCTTTCTTATCTACTTCTCCAGGTTTAATTTTCACTATCTTCCCATAGGAACTCTCTGTTCCAGTTAAATCACTCTTTTCATCATTCCCTGAATAGACCGTGCTCATTCCCTGCTCTTCAAACCAATATCTCTGTTTGAACTGCCTGCCTCTCCTCTTGTCTGATGAAAGCTAAGGATTCAGGGAGGATTGGGTGGAGAATAGTGGGAAGAAGAAGAGAAGGAGAAGATGGAGAGGAAAGAGGAGTGCAATTCATCAGTATGTTAGAGAATTATCCATTCAGAGACGGAAGGGACCTTAGAGGCTGTGTACTACAATCTCATTTCATAGATGAGGAATTAGGACCTAGACAGGGTGATTACTTACAGGTAGATGGCAGCAGAGTTGGGATCTGAGCCCACCCCAAAACCAGCTAACTTCATTATGTCCGACTTCCCTACTCCTACTCAGTACATTGACTTTATCACATCTCTCTGTCCATACATTAACAAGAATAAACGTCTTTTTTAAAAAAAACAAAAACCTCTCCTTTCCCAAAGGCAGATGTATGTGAAGAGGGTCTGAAGGGATCCCCCTTGGGGTGAAGCATGAACTTTGGGCCAGTCAACTGGATGATGTTGGTGCCCCGTTGTCAGGATAAGAGCTGTCTCATCATCCCTCAGCAGAGAAATCAGTGCAGCTCCAGTTCAAGCTCCACAGGGAGTTGGCCTGTTCAGAAAGTGATGTCAAGAGCAGAAAGTGCTCCCTGCATCTCAGCGTGTTAGGGAGAGAAGGGGATGGTCAGTGGGGATGGTGCTGAAATGTCTGGCTTCCTGAATGTCCAACCAAAGAGACTGGGAAAAGGAGAGGAATGTGGGCTTGGTGATTGAGAAGGACAGAGGATGGGGAGGGGATGAGAAGGAGAGAGATATACAGACTAAGGGAGAGGATGAAGCAGAGGAAGTTAAGTAGAGACATGGATAGGAAGAAACAAAGAAACACGGAGAGAGAAACAAATTGGAAGGGTGAGGGGAAAAAGAAAGAGAAAGGAACAGAAAGGGGAAGAGACACAAGGTAGAAAATCACTGGAACACAAGGAAAGCAGGGGAAGAGGAGGAAGATGGAGAGAGATCAAAGGAAACATGGAAAAGACTGAGGTAGAGAAAGGGGGGAGATGGAAAGGGAGAGAGACTCACAAAAGGATAGAAGTAGAGACTGAGGGGGACAAGGGAAAGACAAAGACCCAGACAGATACAAAGAAGGAAAAAGAGTCAGAAACAATCCGTGATTTGAGGGTCCAATCAGTTCCAAGTTAAACACCCTTACATGATGTGTCCGTCAAAACCTTCAAATTCTGGGGAAATCCAAATATGCTGACAGAGGAGCTCTCCAAGGTGATGGCAACTTCGAAGTCAGAAATCAACACAAAGGCTTTGGCTGATTGGGGTGACTAATGCTGTGGTGGAGGGGGCAGCTGAGGACTGACTGGCCTCCCATCTCACCTTTCAGGAGAAATTGAGGTTGTTTCTCTTTGGCTGACATCAGTGAATGAGCTTCACAAATCGCTATTGTCCAAGTAACTTCTTCAGTAAATCCTAAGGAAAGACTGTAAGAGGGCCGCCAGAGGGGTAGCCTTGGCATAGTGAAGAGAGAGTCAGAGAGTCCAAGAGACCTGGGTTCAAGTGTTGCCTCTGAAACAGAAATGGTTGTGTGACCCTGGGCAAATCACTTAACCTCTCACTAGCTCAGGTTCTGATGTTAATCTGGTATTATAGGGGAGAGATCCCTATATGTACCAGTTAAGGGGAGGGAGAGACAGAGAGACAGAGAGAGACAGAGAGATAGAGACAGAGACAGAGAGAGACAGAGACAGAGACAGAGAGAGGGAGAGGGAGAGGGAAGAGGAGTGGAGTGAAGAGGAGAGGAGAGGAGAGGAGAGGAGAGGGAGATTTCATTCTTAGGATGTTTGCTTGCCAGATCTGCCCCTTGAAGACAGCCATCTAGCATAAGATCCCCAACTCAGTGGAGAAACATAAAGGACTGTGCAAAGAGAATAGTTAGTCCATTAGTTATGGCTATGGTCAAAATGACAACTTCTAGATGAAAAATTAAAGGTACACATTTTCAAATCTTCCTTAACCCTTCTGGTGAGTTTCCATGTTATCCTAGCTATTTTTTTTTCCATTTACGCATCTTAACAAAGAGTAGCTGAGAACTCAAGTCAATTTTTTCTGCCCTTGCATCTCTTCCAAATCTTGCTAGTCATACTAAGTTCCTTCCATACTTAGATCTGGAAAGGACCTTCTAGGCCATCTAGTCCAAGCTTATAATTTTACAAATGTGGAAATTGAGGAAGTAGTTTGCTAGAGGAAAGGGACAAGCTGCCAGCATACATGGCTTTCAAGAAGTCCCTTGTACTTCCCACAGGCTGGGCTCCACACTCTTCCTTACACTTAAGACTTACACTTTAGACCTGGAGGGGACCTTTGATATCATTTAATCCAGTTCTCTCATTTCTACGGATGAAGAAACTGAGGTGGAGGAGGGGAATAGGGAGGTTAAGTGACTTGCTCAAAGTCATACAGCCAATAAGAGTTGGGATCAAAACCCAGGTCTGCTGATTCTGTGTGTCTCTTCATATCACCAGATCTAGTTCTTAGAACCTTGGGATAAGTGACTCCAGGTGCAACCACAGGCTTCTGTGTGCATTTGTGTCCTCAAATGGCCAGACCTAGTCTCTGGGACATTAGAATAGGTTGCCACAGATACTCTGTGTCTCCATAATTCAGTGCATCAATGTGTGTGTGTGTGTGTGTGTGTGTGTGTGTGTGTGTGCACATGCACTTTGAGAGACCAGGTTTCTAGCTACCTATTCTGTGGGTTTGTCAGTTTGTTCCACCCCCCCAGGAGCCACCTTGACAGGACAGTCTAGAGCAGGGGTTGCGAATCTGGAGTCTCTAAACTTGCTTTTTAAAAAAAAATTATATACATACATATGCAAAATTGTGTGTATGTGTATATATAGATATACATACACAAAATATATACATATACAGCTATTTCACTGTAATTGGTTTCCATGTATTTATGCACTTAAAAAACATAAGAAGGGGTCCGTAAGTTTTGCCAGGTTGCCAATACGGTCCATGATTCTCCCCCAAAAAAAGGTTATAACCCCTGGTCTAGAGATACTTACTAGTTGCTCTGGCCTCAACTGCTCAGAAATAGAATGGTGAGACCTCCTGTACAGTAAAGTGGGGGTTGGATGAGGGTGATGGTGATAAGGAGGAATCAAAGGCATTTGATGAAGAATTGAACTGACATTGCTAAGCTGGAAGAGGAGAGTTGATAAAAAAGAGAGAGAAATCAAGATAATGAAGGCCTGAAGACCAGTTTTGACAAACCTCAAGGACAGCTCCATCATCCCCCTTCACAGAAGCTTGTCTGGATATAGCATCCCACAGTCTATGGGTTTCAGAAGAGTCAATACTGACTCCCAATTTTCATCTGTCATCCAGTAGTAATTCTCCAGGTTGTGAACCATGCCAGTGTAAATGGGAAGGCAGAAGAGGGCCCTGAAGCAAACATCCCTGTGCTAAGAAAGATATGCTGGAGGGAAGTCTATCCTCAGCCCCTGGACACTACCGTATTAGCTACCTGAGGGAAGGAAGGGTGATTTGAATCAGGAAAACTTGGGTTCTAATCCCACCTAAGACACTTACTAATTTTGTGACCTTGGGCAGATCACTTCACTTAAGCTGAAATTTCCTCATCTATAGAAACGATAAATGATAATAACACTTGCCACCCAGAGTTGTTTTTAGCCTTATTAAATAATGTATATAAAAGACTTTGCTAACTTAAAAAAACAGGGGTAGCAATCATAATTTCAGATAAGATTACAGTAAATACAGATCATATAAAAGCTATGATCAGGGAAATTACATTCAGCTTAAATATTAACCATATTTCTTTCCTATCAGAAATGTCATTTATTACAGAAATCAAAAGTGATCACTAGGGACAATTGCTATGGAAGAAGGAGGGGAGATTAGGGCTTGAATATTTGTTGGAGGGAAAGGAAGGACAGAAGGAGGGGAAAGATTCAAGGCTGGGGTAAATCAGGGATAGGGTACCCAAATGTTCCAACCCCATCTAAAACCTCAGGATAGGGGTGCCCCCTCACCATGCCAAGCTTCCCTCTTTCCAGCATTAGGAGAGGGCTAGGGAGAGGATATAATGTGAGTGGGTCAGATTAGAACTGAGCCTACAGATGGAGGGGGAGGAAGGGTCCCCCCTTTCAAATGCACTCATAATACTGATGTCCTGGTGGATGAGAGGAAACGGGCATCCTCCTTCTTTCTCCCCAACCTGGTTATAGGAGGAAGGGGTTGGTGTTGTAGGGTGTGGTCACAGGGGTATCATGGCTATATTATTAATAGATGTAGCCTGGTCTCCTGAGGGATGAGAGTCATACATGGGTGCTTAGTTGACTCAAACAAGGTCACCCCAACACCTCAGATAATTGTAGGAAAATGAATCTCTTCCTTCAGCAAGAGTCATAGGGTTTTTCCCATCTCTGGTTCTGGGTGGGTGGGTGGTTGTACTGTGTTTAAGGAGAATGGGAAGATGTGCTAATTATCAATTATAGCAGAGTCATATCTTACTGCGGAGGTGAGGTTCTAAAGTCAGCTCCTTTGAAAATCCCTCAAATTACCCAGAAAGTTCAGTGTCTTTAAACAGTTGCAGCTGGAGAGAGGATCATTTTAAAAATCATTTTTATTGGTAGCTTTTGTATTATATCACCTTCATTTCTGAATATATCACTCCCTCCTCTGCACACACACACACAACCCAGTAAGCCATCCCTTGTAACATACATGCATACATTAATTAATTAACGACAAAAAAGAGGAATAAAATAATAGATCAGCAGAACTAACCAACCCATCAACCCAGACTGACAGTATGTGCAGTGTTCCACTGCCAGGGTCTTTTTAAAAGCTGTCAGTGGCAGGGAGCAGAAGGAGCTGAGATGGTTGCTGTGGAAACAACTGAATGTAAATTTTATTTTTCACAACATCCAGCTAAACTATTGATCCAGAGAGAATCAAGAACTAGGACTTATTTTTCAAATAGAAAGAAAACAGAAATAGGTAATGACTAGATGGCTGGAAAACTGTTGGTTGCAGGGGGGGGGGGGGGAATAATTGTCTTGGAAGGGTTTTACACAATGTGATAATATTAAAGAGTGAATGGACTTCGAGGAACTGTTTCTTCTCTCACCCAGAGGCAAGAGGAAGAGCATTCATGGCATGAGACTTCTAGCTGACCAGGAATTCTGGGAAGGCCAAAGAATGCTGGTCCCTCCCATTAACTTCATCCATCTAATCAGAATGAATAGACTGTGAGTAGGTGTAATGAAGGTGAGGCTCTAGAGTCCCATTCAGCACAAGAGAGACACTCATCTTTGGAGAGGAGGGATGGAAGGAACTGAGATGAACCGAGGAAACAGCAAATTCACTTTTCCATCTCCAGCTCAGCTCATTCTGGGGCAGATGTTCATTGACTGAAATGGCAGGTGAAGGGTGAAATTTCTCACATTATTATTTCTCACTTTTTCTTTGCTTAGTGGTAGTAGTTTGATTTACTTAACTTAAATGCCTGCATGGTGTGATTCTATTGCGTAGTGATACCTCATCAATCAGGTATCAGTAGCAACTAGAAGCAGTGTGACTATGTAGATAGGGTGAAGGACTTAGTCATAAAGTGCTGAGTTCAAATCCGGTTTCTGATGCTCACTTAGCTATGTGACACTAGGAAGGTCATTCAATCTCTCTGCCCCGCCTCAGATGGACTCCTAGGGGTTGTAGTCTGAATTATCAGAAGGAGTTCTCTGGTGCTCTGTGTGTCATGGCACCACCTGGTTGCCTTTAGGCTTAGAGAGGACCAAGAAATCATCTAGTTCAACCCCCTCATATTTCGGATAAGGAAAATAAAGACCAGAGAAATAAGAAGACTTACAGGATCATAGATTTTGAATCAGAAGGGACCTTAGAAAGTCACTGAGTCCAAACCCCTCATTTTACAGATGAGGAAACTGAGGCAAACAGAGCTTTTTTTTTTTTAAGGGATTTGCTCAGGCTCACACAGCTAGTAAGTGTCTCAGGAAGGATAACCCAGGTCTCCCTGACTCCAAGCCCAGTGGTCAATTCATGACACCATTCTCCTCAAAAGGTACCTGTATGGCTCAGGAATTGAACTCAGGCCTCTGTAATAGCATTAAAATATCAAAGCTTGGGGGGCGGAGCCAAGATGGCGGCGTAGAAGCAGCAACACATCGCAGCTCTCACATAGCCACCCCAAAATACCCATAAAATAGGACTCTAAACCAATCCTGGAACTCCAAAACGCACACAAAGATACTTCCCACTAAAGTCA
>CM053582.1:112788235-112807790 GCA_028627135.1 Pseudochirops cupreus | reverse complement strand
GCCATCTTGGCTCCGCCCCCAAACTCAGGTCTTTCTGACTCCAGGTCCGGTGCTCTATTCACTGCACCACCTAGTCTCCCCAAAGTTGCTCAGTTCTATGAAGACCTACAACATCTTCTAGAAATAACACACAAAAATACATCACATTCATCATAGGGGATTGGAACGCTCAAGTAGGAAGTCAAAAGATAACTGGAATAACAGGCAAGTTTGACCTTGGAGAACAAAATGAAGCAGGACAGAGACTGAGAGGGTTTTGTCAAGATAGCTTACTGGTCATAGCAAACATTCTTTTTCAACAACTCAAAAGGCGACTCTACACATGAACATCACCAGATGGACAATACTGAAATCAGATTGATTATATGCTTTGCAGTCAGAGGTGGAGGAGCTCTATGCAGTCAGTTAAAAAAAGACTTGGAGTTGCCTATGCCTCAAATCATGAACTTCTTATTGCAAAATTCAGACTTAAATTGAAGAAAGTAGGGAAAACCATCAGACCATATAGGTATAACCCAAATAACATCTCTTATGATATGTGAAGTGGAGGCAATGAATATATTTAAAAGATTAGATCTGGAAGAGAGAGTGCCTGAAGATTTATGGACAGAGGTTTGCAGTATTGTACAGGAGACAGCAACAAAAACCATTCCAAAGAAAAAGAAGAGCAAAAAAGCAAAATGACTGTTTGATGAGGCTTTACAGATAGTAGAGGAAAGAAGAAAAGTGAAAGGGAAAGATATATCCAACTTTATGCAGAATCCAGAGAACAGCAAGGAAAGATAAGGTTTTCTTAAATGACCAATGCAAAGAAATAGAAGAAAAGAATGCAATGGAAAAAACAAGAGAAACAAGAGAAGTCTTCAAGGAAATTGGAGATATTGAAAGAATGATTCGTGTAAAAATGGAAATGATAAAAGGTGAAAATGGTAAGGACTTAACAAGTAAAACAGATTGGTTGTTGTCCACTCTTGAAGAGGTCCAAAATGACATCACTATGCTAAAGTCAAGTTTCAGTGTGTCTGCCTGTGGCTGATCAGAGCAATAGGAGCTCGGAATGCTCTACCACAGGTCGGGCACAAATAGTCCATGTGAACATTTGGGGTGGATTCTCCAAATTTGCACATCCTGTGTTTCCTTTGAGCCCTTTCAATTCTGCTTTGTTCAGAGCACAGCACCTTCTCTGATGTGGGTATGCCATGCTGAGTGGCCCTGTGCAAGCGTCTCCCGGGTCTCACAATCAATTAAAGAGATGACCAGAACATACAGAATCATACAAGAAGGATCTTAATGTCACCAACAACCACGATGGTGTGGATACTGATCTAGACTCAGGTATCCTAGAGAATGAAGGTGTTAGGAAGCACAGCTAACAATAAGGCTGATAGAGGTGATGGCATTGCAGCTGGGCTATTTAAAATCCTAAAAGATGATGCTGTTAAAGTGCTGCACTCAATATGCCAGCAAATTTGGAAAACTCAACAGTGAGTATTGGATTTCAAAAGATCAATTTAAGTTTCAGTCCTAGAAAAGGGAAGTGCCAAAGAATGTTCAAATTACTGAACAATTGCGCTCATCACACATGCCAGCAAGGTTATGCTTAAGATTCTGCAAGCTAGGCTTCATCAGTATGTGAACTAAAAATTACCAGAAATGCAGGCTTTCAAAGATTTTCAGAGGCAGAGGAACTAGAGACCAAATTATCAACATTTGTTGGATTATGGAGAAAGCAGGGGAGTTCCAGAAAAACATCTACCTCTTCACTGACTACACTAAAGCCTTTGACTGAGTGTATCACAACAAAATGTGGTAAATCCTCAAAAACTTGGGAAAAGCAGATCATCTTACTTGTCTCCTTAGGAACCTGTATGTGGGTCAAGAAGCAACAGTGAGAACTGAACATGGAACAACTCATTGGTTTAAGATTGAGAAAGGAACATAACAAGGCTGTATATTGTTACCTTATTTATTTAACTTATATACAGAGTATGTCATATGAATGTCAGGCTTCATAAATCAAATGCTGGAATTAAGGTTGCTAAGAGAAACACCAACAATCTCAGGTATGCAGATGATACCACTGTGATGGCAGGAACTGAAGAAGAATCGAGAAGTCTCTTGATGAGGGTGAAAGAGGAGAGTGTAAAAGCTGGCTTGAAGCTTAACATTACAAAAAAAAAAAATTAAGATCCTGGCAACTGGTTCCCTGTCATATAGAGGGAGGAGAAATGGAGGCAGTGTCAGATTTTATATTCTTGGGCTCAAAGATCACTACAGGTGGTGATAGCTGCCATGAAGTGAAATGACACTTGCTCTGTGGAAGCAAAGCTATGGGGAATCTGGACAGGACACTAAAAAGCAGAGACATCTCCTTGCTGACAAAGGTCTGTATAGTCAAAGTATGGTTTTACCAGTAGTAATAATGTATGGCTGAGAGAATTGGACTATAAGGAAAGTGGAGTGCTGCCAAATCAATGCTTTTGAATTACGGTGTTGGAAAAGACTTTTGAGAGTCCCTTGGACAGCAAGGAAATCAAATCAGTCAATACTTAAAGAAACCAATTCAGACTATTCACTGGAAGGTCAAAATGCTGAAGCTGAAGCGTAAATACTTTGACCACATAATGAGAAGACCTTCTTTGGAAAAGACCCCAATATTGGGAAAGATTGAAGGCAAAAAGAGAAGGGGCTGGCAGAGAATGAAATGGATAGATAGTTTCATAGAACATGAGCTTGGACAGACTTTGGGAGACAAAGGATAAAAGGGCCTGGGGTGCTATGGTCCATAGGGTCACGAAGAGATAGAAGTAAAATAGGCATCTCTCTGTTTCTTTGTAGATATGGGGGACTGTGGATATGGAACATTGAATATAATGTCAAATTTTTTCTGATCTGTTGATTTGATTGGCTTTGCTGGGTTGTTTTTCCCCTTCCTTTTTATGCTCTGTCATAACAACTTTAAAACAGAGAAAAAAAAACACTGGGGAATAAGAGGAAGAACACATAGGGAAATGCAGGTTTTATAAAAATAAGTTATAAATAAAACCTTTTTTTCCCAAAAAAGTAAAAGTGAAAAAAATTGTTTTTAAAAAAATTGTACTTATTTTAGAATTTTGCCGGGAATCAAAGTCATCCTCACTGTCCTGCAGTTAACAGATTACATTCTCTTCTTCTTTTTTGAAAATCTCAACATTTGTCGTTTTCTGATCCTGATCTACCTTTTCTGTTCTCTACAACATTTCTTTTTTCTTTTAAAAGTTTTAATTGTTATTTTTTGGTTTTATAGCATTCATTTCCCAATATATTCCTGATGATAACTGAGCAATGACATCTGCTAATTGTTTCAGTACCCTAGACTGCAGGTCATATGGGCCTGGAGATCTCATCAAGGACAGCTAAGTATTCTCTCATTATATCCAAACTTATCTTCAGTATTGACTTCCCTTGAATCATTTTGTCTGCCCTTTCCAGTAAAAAAGATCAATTTTATTTGCAGATAAAGTAAAAGCAAGGTAAGAATTAGGTAGCCCCATTTCCTCTCTCAACTATCAATTACCATTATTTCATCCACCCAAGTATCACTGAGCTTGGGGAACTTATTTTTATAGATTAGAAGACCAGTCTGTCCTGTGCATTTGCCCACCTTTGAATAGTAAATGCCCTCTAAATGGGTAGTTACATGGTAAAAATTAAAAAAGACACTCTACATGCAACATTTTTTCATCCTACTGAAGTTTACTGAAGAATATAAGTTATAGTGAGTATCTCAGCTGAAGAATTGAGAATTGAAGTTATAAGTACTTGCAGTTTTCTTCTAGGGCCCTCCGTCCTCCCCTCTCCCCGTACTTCTAGAAGCAAGAATGTGTATTTATCCAGGTTTTGTTTAGATCAAGTGTCATGCTAACTGCCTGAGCCACACAAGTGCCAGGGTTTCTAGCTAAGTTCATGAGATCATAGGATCACTGATTTAGAGTTGAAAGGGACTTGAGAGGTTATTAAGCCCAATTCCCCATTTTACAGAAAGGGAAACAGAGGGGTTGAGTGATTTTCCTGGGCTCACACAGCTGGTATGTGTCTGAGGCAGGATTTGAGCAGGTTTTCCTCATTCAAGTCTACTTTGTTTCCTTTCAGTAGAGATACAGAAGCACAAAATGACTTTCCAGCTGTCTCTTTATTTGCAGAAAAAAATGCCATCTCTGTTTGGTTGGTGATGTTTTATTTATTGACTCCTATGCAAAACAAGTCTAATTTCTCTTCCTCCTGACAGCCTTTCAAATACTTGATAACTCATGATAGATCTTTTATTGAACATTTTATTTAAACCTACTTGAACTGGTTTATGCTTTCATAACTCCTCCCGGGATAATGAATTCCATATATTTATTGTTCATCCTGAAATGTATTGTGCGGAAGCCCTTTGAAGTAAGGGATAGTCTTTCAAGTGCAAGTGTATTCTTTTATGCATTTATTCTTTGACATTTATTGAGTTCCTATAGTGTGTAAGGGACTGCGCTAAAGACCGAATAGCTAAAGCTTTTATTAAGTGTTCACTACGTGCTAGGTATTGTGCAAGACAATGAGAGAACAGAAATACAAGAAAGAAGAAGATGCCTTCACTCAAGTTATTGTAAAGCAGCATGGGGGGTGGGGAGAGCTGCGGTGTGGGAGGGGAAAGCTACCTGCGTAGGGGTGAGTCAGGAGAAAAGTGAGAGTGGCTCAGCTGGGGCGTGTCTTCCAATGAGAGATTCCTGAGAAGAATTCATCAGTCTGAGAAGATCATGTGGGTGAAGTCACCTCCAGGGTGAGGAGCCTGCTGTGGAGGGGAGGATGTGGAAAAGTCTGGAGAGTTAGGAGGGGAGCTGAGAGAGAAGTGGGATACGTATGCAGAAAAACGAGATACATTCCCCATCTTCAGAGTGACAATATATCAGGGTGGACATAAATGAACATATTAAAATATACCATAATACTTAAAACTATTCTGGACTTACATTCCTAATGTCATGATTTGCACCAAAAATGAAGGGATTTCAATGCAAAAATGCCATGGTTTTTTTTCTTTTAGTGATTTCCTAAAGTTTATTCTTATTCATTATTCTTTTCATATGGACATAATGTGTTCCCTGTTCCTCAGCTTCTGCTTTTTTTTTTCTTCCCAGTTTGCATTATTTCTTAAAATTCTCTCCCATTTTCTTTATATTTCTCATACTTGTGCATCTTGTCTGCATTTTGGAATTCTATAATATTTATGGGCCATAATTTAACCTTTCACCTGTTGAACATTAAGACTACTTCCAGTTTCTTGCTGTTATAAATAATGGTGCTATAAAAATAGTGGAATGGATAGGTTTTTTGTTTGGTTTTGATAACATTCTTAATATATATGCTAGACAATGGAATTATCAGGTCACAAGTCATTGCTACTTTTAAACATTTACTGCAACAGTCACATTGCTTTCCAAAAAAGATTCCACTCCTTTGCAATTTCACTGGTGATGAATGAACGCACCTGTTTGTCCATAAGTCAGGCAGTTCAGTTAGATCAGACCTCTTCATAGAGATGAAGGGGAACTTGCAGATAGAGACTAAGATATCTTAAACACTGATGAATATCCCAATGTTGTGCTATTCCAAAGGAATTCTGCAGACCCTGTGCTTCATTTTGTCTAATTACATGAGATTGGAATATTTACAAATGGTTCTAGTTCTTGGTGTCTACCTTAGTTAAAATCTTACCACCCTCTAATATATGGACCATTTGGTCACTTGGAAAGGGCCTAAGCATGTTGTTTGAGACTCAGCTACCTGATGGGGTGGCTTCACTTTCCCAAGGACTGTCTCTATACTCTGTCACTTGGTGACCTCATCAACTCCCATGGGTTTGGTTTTGCTATGTGGATGACTCCCAGATTTATATGCCCAACCCTAGTCTTTCTGCTGAATTCCATTAACGTACCTCCAACTGCTTATTGAATATTTCAAGCTAGGCATCTTAAACTCAACATGTCCAAAAATTGAGCCTATTATCATTCCCCCCAAAATCCCCTTCATAATGTCCCTATTTCTGTCAGTGGCATCACCATTACCCTTGAATCCTTACTCACCTCATCCCCATATGTCCAACCAATCGCCAAACCTTGTTTTTTTCATCTGTGATCTGTCTCTCATCAAATTGACTTGCAAGTCAAGACATCACCCTTGTGATGTCATTGTTCCTCTTTGAGAACAAAGGACAAACAATAATGATGACGGCACCACTGTCATCACCATCAATTAAATTGTAAAGCTAGCATTCAACACAGTTCCAGGCACGCAGTAGGCACTTATTCATTCTTGTTGCCTCCCCCTTTCTCCCCCTTCATCCATCCCCTTCTTTCTGCTCAAGCTGCTACACTAGTTTAGGTCTTAGTATCTCTCACTTGGACTATTTGAATAGTTTCTTAGTTGGTCTTCCTGTCTTAAGTCTCTCCCTGCTCCAATCCATCCTTTGCTTATCTACCAAAGCACTTTTCCTGAGGTTTAAGTGACCCTATCACTCCTCTGCTCAGTAAATTTGAATGGCTTTCTATTGTCTTTAGGATCAAATATAAAATCCTCTGGATTTTCAATCCCTTCACAGCCTGGCCCCAACCTATCTTTTCAACTTTGTTCCATCTTATGTCTTCCAGCACCATCTAGCCAAACTGGCTTTCTTGTTGTTCCTCACACATGATACTCAGTCTCCCCTTTCTAGGTCTTTGCTGGTTGTTCTCCATGCTTGGAATGCACTCTCTCCTCACTTCTATCCTTAGAATGCTTTGTTTCCTTCAAAACTGGTCAAGTGACTCCTGCATAAAACCTTCCTGATTTCTCCAGGCATCAGCATCCTCTTCCCCTTCCCCATTTATGCTGCATTTTTGGGTAAATATTCTGCATCTACTTAGATATGTAAATGTTATCTCCCTGTTTAGAAAGTATGCTTCTTGAGGCAGGAGCTGTTTGATTGTTGCCTTTCAATCCCCTAGAGGCTGGTGCTGTGCCTGGCACAGAGTAGATGTCTAAAAAGTCTCTTGTTGATTGGCTGACTTTACCAGAACAGGACAAAGAAGGAGACTCATTGATGGCAATGAGATGGAGCATGCACACATTTTGTATGTGTGAGTGTGTCTTCCTACGTGATCAGTATAACAGCAAGCTAAAGTCATGCTTGTGCTTTGCGCTGGCGGAAACTCATTGTATTCTGAGACCAGGTTCCTGCCATATTCACTCTAACCAAGAGATGGCAGCAGGGAGGCTTCTTCTGAGCTGTCTGCCAGGGAATGCCAAGGAATTTGGCTGGCCTGACTGCATAGGATTTTTAGAATTGTAGGGAGTGGGGTGGAGAGGGAAAATAAACATGTATAGAGCAGCTACATTGTGCCAGGTACTGTGCGAGGTTCTTTCTGCCCTTCCTTCCTTCCTTCCTTCCTTCCTCTCTTCCTCCCTCCCTTTTTTTCTTTTTTCTTTCTTTCCTCTCTTCTCCCTCTCCCCCTCCCTCCCTCTTTCTTTCTTTCTTCCCTCCTTTTTCTTTTTTTTCTACTTCCTTCCTTCTTTCCTTCCTTCCTTCCTTCCCTCCCTCCCTTCTTCCTTCCTTCCTTTCTTTCTTCCTTCCTTCCTTCCCTCCTTTCCTCCTTCCCTTCCTCCCTCCTTTCTTTCTTTCTTTCTTTCTTTCTTCCTTACTTCCTTCGTTCCTTTTCCTTTCTTCCGTCTTTCTTTCTTTTGAAAATATTATCTAGTGCTTGCTTCAGCAGCACATATTCTAAAATTGGAACAATACAGAGATTAGCATGGCCCCTGCACAAGGATGACACAAAATTCATGAAGCATTCCATATTTTTTCTTTTCTTTTTTTTCCCTTCACCTTATGGAATATCATCACCATCTTTGATTCAACTGACAGTATTTGCATTTCTGTATCTTGTTCCTATCATAGAAAACTACAACATATGGGGAAATTCAGTTTTTTGTCAAATTGGCGTTATGATTTGGGGCCCATTAAAGGTTATGGGATTTTGTTTTAAAATTATCTAATTTGAGCTTTACATCAAGGCAGGTGTTGTTATTATCATCTCCATTTTACAGTTTAGGAAATTGAAGCAAACAGAGATTAAGTGACTTACCCAGGATCATGCAAACAGTAAGTTCCTGAGGCTAGATTTGAACCCAGGCATTCCATTCTCCAGGATCTACTGTGCCACCAGCTTCCTGCAAAGGCCATTAGGGATCATACAGTTCAATTCCTTCATTTTACAGAGGGAAGGGAAGGAAAGTGTAGGGAGCTGAGGTGACTTGCTCACGATTGCACAGTTTATAAATATCAGAGCTGGGACTCCATCTCTCTTTCTGCTAAACCAGCCCTCTCTGTCTTCCCAGAGTGTGAATTCTCTTCTACAACAAGGTCCTAGAGTTTCCACTTAACAGCTCTGGGGTTGGAGAACTTCCTCTTAGCTTTTGAACAGCTCTTGTAGAGAGGAAGTGTTTCCTTCTGTCAAGATGGAGCCTTCCTCCCTGTATATTTCCATCCACTGATCCTGGTTCTTCCCTCCATAGTCATGTGAAATACTCTAATTCCTCTTCCAGGTGACGATCATCAGATAATTGAAAACATTAATTCTGCTTTGCCCTCTCGGAAAAGAGGTGGGTGGACAAGATGGCCTCTGAGGTACCTTCCAAGACAAGTCTCTGGGTATAGGATGTTGTAGCCCTGTGAAATATTCTCCCTATCAGACTCAACATCCTTCCTCTTACAGAATAAACTCTAGTGGATGAGGCTATAGAATTATTTTTAAAAATAGATTCTTTATGGCTTTACAGTTTATAAAGTCATTTTGTTTGAATTCACTCAAACTTAAAGGCTCAAGAAATACTCAAATATTTATTATATTTTGGAAGTTTTAATCTAAAATGGGGAGAAACTTTAGAAATCATCTTAGACATTCTTAATGTTTTTTCTTTTTTTTAAAAAATAAGCTTTTCTTGATGTATTTTTTTTAAAACATCACCATAGTTTCCTCTAGCACCCCCCTCTCCCCTTACTCTCCAAGAGTCAGCCCATATAACAATTAATATTTTTTAAGATTAAAAAAAGAGGGGGGGCTAGGTGGCTAGGTGAATAGAGCACTTGCCCTGCAATCAGGAGGACCTGAGTTCAAATGCAGCCTCAGACACTTAACACTTAATCAGCTGTGTGACCTTGGGCAAGTCACTTAACCTCAATTGCCCTGCCCTCTCCCCTCCAAAAAGCAAAAAAAAAAGATTTAAAAAAAGAAAAAGAGGAAAAATGAACATAACTGACCAATACATCAAAAAAAAAGTCTGAAAATATGTGCGACTGCAATACTTATTTACCTCCCATTTCTGCAAAGGTACAATGGGAGTATCTTCTCACCT
The DNA here is from genome assembly GCA_028627135.1 of Pseudochirops cupreus. NCBI lineage: Eukaryota > Metazoa > Chordata > Mammalia > Diprotodontia > Pseudocheiridae > Pseudochirops > Pseudochirops cupreus. The sequence goes on along the minus strand of CM053582.1, from coordinate 112,798,382 downwards.
TTCTTCTTTCAAGCCATGATTATTAATTTTAATTTTGCAACATTCACCCTTTTTGGGTAATATATAAAATATTTTATTAGTATCATTTAATTTTTTTAAAATAAGTTTTTATTGATATATTTAATTTCTGGCATTATCATAGTTTTCCCAAATATCCTTTTCCTTGCCTTCCACAATCACTATTCCCTATAACAAATAATGTGTGTGTGTGTGTGTGTGTGTGTGTGTGTGTGTGTGTGTATTAGTGTATATTAGTCAGGAACCTGCCCCTCCCCCCAACCCAACTTATGACTACATTGAAAAAGGCATAATATGACACACCTGTGTGCCTCTCATCTCCATGAAGTGGTGGCTTGGAGGTATCTTCTCATATCTCTTAATTCTAGTCATCCTTGATCTTTATAATTTTGTTAATCCACTTTTGATCTTTGGTGAGTGCTTTTTCTTACCATTCACATTGTTGTAGTTACTGTATATATGGTTTTCTTGGGTCTACTTACTTCTCTTTGCATCAGTTCATGTAGATCTTCCCAGGCTTCTCTGTATTTATCACACACATAATTTCCTACAGCACAGTAATACTCCATTACATTCAGGTACCATGATTTCTTTAGCCATTTGCCAACTGATGGGCATCTACTTCATTTCCAGTTCTTTACTATCAGAAAAAAAGTGCCTCTATAAATATTTTAATATATATGGGGACTTTCTTCTTATTGATGGATTCCTTGGGTTATAAGCCCAGCAATGGACTTTCTCGTTTGAAGGGTATAAAAGTTTTAGTCACTTTATTTGTGTAACTCCTGATTGATTTCCAAAATGATTCTATTCTATGAAGAATCCATTTCCATAGCTGTGAGAAGTATATGATATGTGTCTTTTCCATTTTAAAAAAATGTTGTGAGCTTTAATATTAAGGTTGCAGATTCCATATTGTGTAATATAGTATAAGGTATTGATCTAAGCTGGGCTCAGACAGCCTTCGACACGTCCAAGCTATGTGACCCTGGGCAAGTCACTTAACCCTCTTTGTCTCTGTTTCCTCATCTGCAAAATGATCTGGAAAAGGAAATGACAAACCACTCCAGTGTCTTTGCCAAGAAAATCCCAGGTGGGGCCACAAAGGGTCAGACACAAATGACTCAACAGCAATAACAAGTGGTCTAAGCTGAATTTTTCCATACTGTTTTCTAGTTTTCCCAGCAGTTTAACAAAATCAGATAAAGATTCCCCCCACCCCCAGGTAATTTATATTTTTCACTTTATCAAACATTGGTTATTGTGTTCTGTTATTTCTGATTCTCCCCTGTCTAATCTGTTCCACTGACCTATCTCTCTATTACTTACCTAGTGCCAAATGGTTTTGATGACCGCTGCTTCATCGCGTAGTTTGAGATCTGGAAGTATTATTTTCCCTACCTCTTTTCATAATTTCCTTTGATATTCTAGATTTTTTGTTTTTCCAAATGAATTTGGTTATTTTGTCAAATTCCATAGAGTATCTCCTTCGTAATTTGATCGGTATAGCCTTAAAAGTGTAAATCAGTTTTGGAAATATTGCCATTTTATTATGTTGGCATGGTCTAACCATGAGCACTGAACATTCCTTCAGCTATTTAAGTTGTTCTTTATTTCTTCAAGGAGCACTTTGTAATTGGCCGTAAGTAAGTCTTTTGGGTGCTTTGGTAGGTTGATCCCCAAATACTTTATGCATTTTATAGTTACTTAGACTGGATTCCCTCTCTATTTTTGGTTCTTGGGTTTTGTTATTATTATATAGAAATGCTGTTGATTTTTGAGGGTTTATTTTCTGGCCTGCAATTTTGCTGAAGTTAATAACTGTCTCAGTTAGTGTCTTCATTGAATCCTTAGGATTTTCCAAGTATTCTATTATATCATCAGCAAATAGAGATAGTTTTATCTCTCCTATACCTATCTTTTTGCTTTTAATTCCTTTCTCTTGTCTTATTGCTATTGTTAGTATATTCAGAACTCTATCAAATAATAGTGGGGAGAGTGGGCATCACTCCCATATTTATTAGAAAAAGTTCTAGTGTATCCCCATTGGATATGATGCTTACTTTTTGTTTTAACCAGATGCTTTTTATGATGTGGAAAAAAAAAAAGAGATCCCTCTATGCCTGTACTTTGTGGGGGCTTTGGTATATAAGAGTTTGTTTTTTGTCAAAGACTTTTTCTTCATCTATTGAGACAATCATGTAGTTTTTGATGTTTTGGTTTTTAATGTGATTATGTTAATTTTTTTCCTAATGGTGAACCATCCTTGCATCCCTGGTATAAATCCCACTTGATCTATAATTTTCTTGCTGTGCTTTATATTTCCCTGGCTTAGGTATTAGGATTCTATTTGTCTCATAAAATGATTCTAGTAGGATGCTTTATTTCTCATTATTGAGAATAATTTGTGAAGTATGGGTGCTAACTAAGGTGTTATTCAGCATTTTTTTGGGTCTCCTTTAGCAAACTGTTGACTCATTTTTCATTATTTTCTTGCATCGCTCTCATTTCTCTTCCCAATTTTTCCTTTGTTTCTCTCACTTGATTTTCAAAATCCTTTTTGAGCTCTTCTATGGCCTATGGCCAATTCATATTTTTCTCGGAGGCTTTGGATGCAGGAGTTTTGAGTTTGTTGTCTTCCTCTGGTTGTATGTTTTGATCTTCTTTGTCTCGAAAGTAAGATTCTATAGTTGATTTTCCTGCCACTGTTTGCTCATTTTCCCAGCCAATTAGTTGGCTTTTTAGCTCTTTGTTAAGGTAGGACTCTGCCTCCAGTGTGGAGAGTATACTGTCCCAAGCTTCAGGGATTTTGTGCAGCTGTTTTCAGAGATATTTCTAGGGATCTATAAATTTTCAGTTCTCCCAAAGTAGTATGACCAAAGGAGAGATGTCTACTCCTCTCCTGGTCTGTGAGTGACCACAATCACTCTTCTGCCTTAGAACCGTGAGGAGGATTCCCTCTCCACTGTGCCACAAGCTCCACTAGGTCAGCACTCCTCCTTGCCCCAGTATTGCCACCCAGGACTGTGGGCCAGATCAAAGCATGGGCAAAGCAAGAGAATCTCACCTCAGTGCCAGCAAAGAAATCTCTGCAACCCCCCTTTGATCAGCCCCTTGATTCCCCCACTGTCTGTGGACTGAGAGTTCAGGAAGCAGTTGTAGCTGGACCATGCTCCTCTCTCATCCAGGTCCAGCAGACCTTTCCTACTGTCCTTTTAAATTGTCATTGTCATTTGTCAATTGAGAAGTCTGGAAACCTCCACAGCTGCCAGTGAGTCAGTCCCCTGAGGCCTGTTCTGCCCCGTCTCTGCTGGCGTGGCCCATGGCCCATGCTGGATTGTACTCTGCTCCTAACCAGGTGTGATAGACCCTTCCTGTAGACCTTCCAGGTTTTCTGGGGCTGGAGATTTGTTTCACTCTGTCATTTTGTGGGTTCTGCTGCTCTAGAATTTGTTTAGAGTCATTTTTTACAAGTATTTAGAGTGGTTTCGGGGAGAGTTCAAGCTCCCTGCTTTTACTCTACCATCTTAACTCTGCTCCCTCTTCCAGCTAAGTGTTCTTTAAAAGTTTGCTAGAACTCTCTTGTGAATCCGTGAGGACCAGGAACATTTTCTTTTTGTAGTTCCTCACAGGCTAGATCTATTTCCTTTTCTGAGACTGGGTTATGTAAGATCTCTATCTGATCTTGTCCTTTGGATATTTCATATTTTTGAAGACATTCCTTATTTCTTTTGTGTTCTTAATTTTCTTAGCATTTAATTGTACATAATAGGTTCTGATTATTCTTTTTCTTTCTTATTATTTTGTTATGATTTCACCTTGCTCGTTTGCTATTTTATTAATTTGATTTTCTGCCCTCTTCTTTTTAATCAGATTAGCTAAAGGCTTATAAACTTTATTAGTCTTTTCAAGAAGCCAGCTCTTAATTTTATTTACCATTTCTATGTTTTTTGTTTCTGATTTATCTAGTTCCCTTCTAATTTTTAATATCTCCTCTTTTGTGCTTATATTAGGTTTATTTATTGGCTTTCTAATTTTTAAAAATGCAGATTCAGTTCATTAATCCTTCTTTTTCTATTTTGTTAAGGAATGCTTTTTAAGGAAACAATTTCCCCCCTGAGGACGGCTTTAGCTGTATCCTAGAAATTTCAGCATATTGTTTCATTATTATCACTTTATTTTTACGTAGTTATTAATTGCTTCTGTGATTTGTTCTTTGACCCACCAATTATGTAGGATTCCTTGTTAAATATCCATTTGGGTTTGTACCTTTTGTGTATAGTCCCTGAACCTATTACTATTTTTATTGCAATATGCTCTGTAAAAGATGTATTAACACTTCTACATTTTTGTATTTGTTTCCAATATCTCTGTACCCCAGTATATGATCATTTTGTTTTGTTTTAAATGAAATTAAATTTATTTTTGGTTACATTTTGGGTTTCAAATTGTCACTCTCTAGGAGGCAGCTAGGTGGCGCAGTGAGTAGAGCACTGGCCCTGGAGTCAGGAGGACCTGAGTTCAAATCGGACCTCAGACACTTGACACACTTACTAGCTGTGTGACCTTGGGCAAGTCACTTAACCCCAATTGCCCTCCAAAAAGCAAAAAAAAAAAAATCAAATTGTCTCCCTATTCTGCACTGGAGAAACTGTCATTTGACATGGATACACATGGATACACTCTCCTGTTTTATCTCTCTATATCATTCTTCCTCCTTTTTGCCTCTGAGTTAGTCAAGTAGATTCCACCTCCTCTTCCCATTCAACTAGTCCTGTTCATTAGTTTTTTAAATTTCATTTTTTGTGTCCCTTTCTAGAAAGGATTTCTTTCACTCTTCATTATCCATCCTCTCCTTCTGTCTTTCCTAGATTCTCATTCTCTGATTCATGACTCTGTAATTATTTAATCTCTTTCTGTTCTCTGTATTTCTATGCAATCATAACTTTCAAGGTATCCTTTCTAGACTCTCTGTTCTAGGAGGTTTTTGTTACTACCTTGGAGAGTTCATCCCATGGATCTCCTTTTTTCATTATGCCTCACTTAGAATAGTGCTGATCCTTGCAGAATTCAGAGTGCTCCACAGTGGAATCTCTGCTCCAACACATTCTTGATTATGTAGCCCACCACTAATCTATACTCTTTCCCAGTTACCAATTCCCTTAAAATCTTCTCTCTGAGTCCATGTCCTCCCATTCTTCCAGGTGTCAGTTGCCCCCAGAAGATCCAACTTCTCCTTTCCTAAGGCAGAATAAGTAGATTTTTCAAGAACCAAATCTCCTAGACCAATACAAAGTGACCATTGTCCTTCACAGACCTTCTCTCTTCACCCATAGGAACATTCATCAGTGCAGCCCACTTCCATCATCAAAGCAAAGCCTTCCTTCTCACACCCTGCTTTTCAATCCTTCTTTCCCTCATTCTCATCACTCACTCCCCTGCAGAATCTTCTCTTTCTGAGTCCAGAGGAATCACCTTAACTTCATTTCTAGCTCTCAATTTGACCCTGGAAAAATCACACATTTCTCTCTATTCCTTCCTTCTCTCATCCCCTTTCGTGCACTCTCCCATGTTGTAATATAGTCCCACAAAGAACATTGATTCACCTGTAAGCACAGCATCTGCAAGTTCTGCCCATAATGCCCCATGTCCGCCTCTTCAGTGTTATTACCTCCTTCAGATTTCCACTTGCACCCCTGCCTGTCTCCTTGTGTGCACTTAGAAAGGAGTCTCTTCCTGGTCTCCCTGTGATCATTCTTTTGCTGTTATTGTCTTTGGCTACCTCATTTAATCATTCTTGCATTTCTATTGTTTGGGGTGTGTATGTATGTATGTATGTATATGTGTGTATATATAAATTTAGATAGAGGGCACAGGGTGACTTGAATATGAAGGGATGATGTCTAAAAAATAAAATTGAGGTGAAAGGAATATAATGTGAGGATGAGAAAGGGAGAGATAGATTAGGGTAATTTATCTCAAATAAAAGAGGCAAGGGAAAACTGTTGCAATGGAGGGAAGAGCAGGGAAGTGAAAGGAAATGGGTAAAGCTTACTCTCATTAAATTTGGCTTAAGGAGGGAATAATATACCCACTCAGTTGGGTATCTTACCTGACAATAATGTAGGGGGGAAGGGGATAAGAAGGGGGATGATAGAAGGGAGGGCAGATTGGGGGGGGAGGGTAGTTAGAAGCAAACACTTTTGAAAAGGGACAGAGGCAAAGAGGAAAATAGAAGAAGTGGGGGGCAGGATAGGCTGGAGGGAAACACAGTGAGTCTTTCACAATATAATTACTACGGAAATGTTTTGTGTAACTACACATGTATAGCCTACATTGAATTGCTTGTCTTCTCAATGGGGGGGGGGGGATGAGGAGAGAAGAAGGGAGAGAATTGGGAACTCAAAGTTTTAAAAACAAATGTTAAAAAAAATTGCTTTTACATAGATTGTCCTTCCCTTCTATGTATTTGCACTCCCAATACATTGTCCTCTCCCTTGTTTTTTGGTGGCACTTGCTGTTGTAGATTTCAGTTTTTCTATTTTGTCCATTAGAGATGCAAGAATTGTTCAGTATTAGGAAAAATAATCAACATAATTAATCATTTAAAAGTGAAATATCCCAAACCACAAAATTAATCCCAAATTTCCTTTCACCTTCCTGCTCTTCCCTCCATTGTCGCAGTTTTCCCTTGACTGTTTTATATGAGATAAATTACCCTATTCTATCTCTCCCTTTCTCCTCCTCACAATATATTCCTCTCTCACCTCTTAATTTTATTTTTTAGACATCATCCCTTCATATTTAAGTCACCCTGTGCCCTCTGTCTAAATTTACATATACACACATATATACACACATATACATACATACATACATATACACCCCAAACAATAGGTGCAGGAAAAGCTCTTGACAAAGTAAAACACCATTCTATGCTGAAAAACATACAAAATATAGGCAAACAGGAGCCTTTTCTAATAAGTATGGGAGTGAAGCAGGATGCCCACTTTCCCCTTAACATTCATTTGAAGAAAATTTTTTATGGCTGTTCTTTCCCTTTACATTATTGTAGTTACTTCTGTATATTATTTTCTTGGCTTTGTCTTCTTCACTCTGCATTAGTTCATGTAAACATTTCTATTTTTCTCTGTGTTCATTACAGTCATAATTTCTTATAGCACAGTAATAATCTGTTATATTAATGTACCACAATTTGTTTGGCCATTACCCAAATGATGGACATCAACTTTATTTCCAATTCTTTACTATCATAAAAAGTATTGCTATAAATATTTTGGTACTTATGGGAACTTATGATCTCCTCGGGGTATAAACCTAGAAATAGTATCTCTGGATCAAAGAGTGTGGATGTTTTATAACTAATCACAAATAGCTAACATTTATACCCTTACCATGTGCCAGGCACTGGGCGAAGTGCTTTATAATTATGATCTCATTTGATCCTCACAACAACTTTGGGAGTTAGGTGGTATTATCAGCCCCATTTTCCAGATGAGGAGACTGAGGCAAATAGAGGTTAAGTGACTTGCCCAGGGTCACACAAACACAGTAAGTATCTGAGGTCAGATTTGAACTCGGATCTTTCTGACTCTAGACCTGGCATTTTATATACTATGCCACCTAGTTGCCTATATTAATAATTTAATTTGCATAATTCCAAATTGTTTTCCAAAATGGTTTACTGATCCACCGACAATGCACTAGTGTGCCTATCTTCCCATAATCCCTTCAATATTGACCATTCTATCCTTGGTCATCTTTGACAATTTGCAGTGTGTAAGGTAAAACATTTCTCTTACTACTAATGATTTAGAGAATTCTTTCATGTGGTTGTTAATAGTTTGCAGTTTTTATTCTGAGAACTTTATGTCCGTATCTGCTGACCACATATCTATCAGGGAATGGCTTTTGGTTATATATTTTTACATATATCTATGTCTATAGATAGATAGATCTGTTAATTGTATATCCTGGATGTCAAATCCTTTTCAGAGAAATCTGATACTAAGATTTTCTTCCCTACTTCTCTTCTTATCCAAAACGATCTATTTTGCCTTTTTTAATTGCCTCCATCTCTTATTTGGCTAAGAATACATTACCTACCCATAGCTGGGACAGGTATATATGATCTGCCTCTCTTCTGATTTTTCAATAGTATGCTCTTTAATATTGAGGTCACGCTTCTAGTTAGAATGTATTATAGAATATGTTGTAAGTTGCTAGTCTAAGCCTATTTTCTAGGTTCTTAATTTGGGGGTCTTAGACCCTTTTGTCAGTGTGAAATCTATAATTCCTCCTTTGTTGTCTGTTATTCGGTTCTGTCTGACTCTTTGTGACCCCATTTGGGGTTTTCTTGGCAAAGATACCGGAGTAGTTTTGCCATTTTCTTTTCCAGCTCATTTTACAGATGAGGAAATTGAAGAGGTTAAGTGACTTGCCCAGGGTCACCCAGTTAGTAAGTGTCTGAGGCTGGATTTGAACTCAGATCCTCCTTACTTTAGGTCCACTACTCTGTGCACTATGTCGCCACCTAGCTGCCCTGAATTCCTCCTTAGAATCATGTTTTTAAGTACACAAGATAAAATACTTAGGATTACAAAGGAAACCAATCATATTGAAATGCAGTCGTCAAAATATATTTTTTAAATGTTTACATACCTTAGGTTAAGAATTATCTAACATGCTTATTTTACAGATGAGAGAACTGAAGCCTGCAGAGATTGTGACTTGTCCAGGGTCACACAGGTAATGTGTCAGAACTTGTTTTCAAACACATTTGACTCCCAATTGAACCCTCTTTTCACAATGTTGTTTTGTAGACTACAGAAATGAAACTCATCTTTTTCTTCCTCCCTACTTCCTGCTCACTTCTCCTCACCCCCTAAACTCACGCAGTTAATTTACAGATATAATTGGGGCAGCTAGATGATGTCATAGTGCACAGAGCACCAGGCCTTGTGTCAGGAAGAATCATCTTCCTTAGTTCAAATCTGGCCTCAGACACTTACTAGCTGTATGACCTGGGCAGGTTACTTAACCCTGCTTGCCTTGGTTTCCTCAACTGTAAAATAAGTTGGAGAAGAAAATGGAAAAGTACTCCAGTATCTTTGCCATGAAAACCACAAAGAGGGTCATAAAGAGCCAGACATAACTGAAAAATGACTGAACAGCAACATATAATTATCCTGGTTATACATTCTCCTACTCCTGAGCTATTCTTTCTATCTGAGAAACATTCCTCTCTTCTCCCCATGCATCCCTAGCACTATCTTTGCTCTTTTAAAAATAAAAGTTCATTGTTGTCATTTGATATCACCTACATTTCCCTCCCCTTTCCCTCTCCCTGAGAACCATTACTTATAAGAAAGAAGAAAAGAATGGGGACAGATGTTCCACAAAATGAACCAACATGTCAAAAAAAAATCTGATGATATGTTCTGGGCTTCACAAATCCAGCACTTCCCATCTCTGTGAAGAAGTAGGTAGAGGTACCTTCTCATATCCCTTCTTTAGGATCAGATTTAGTCGTTTACATCTAGCAGGGACTGGCATATCCACAGAGATATCAGCAGATGCAAACACCCTACTTGGAGAGTCCAGGGATCCTGATTCTTAGAGAGTCCTGAAGCTGTAGATAGTCTTAGAAAGACTGCATAACATCAGTAACCATTCTGTAACTGTTTCTGGTCAACTAACCACATGGTGAGAGGGATCCTTGCTCAGTTGGCTGCATAAATTTGAGGCTTCTCAAAATGCCCCGTGTCAGCCTCAGCCTTGTCTCTTTGCTCCTCTTCTCTTTGTCTGCCTTCTCGACAAATCTTTGGGACTCTTCACTGACAGAGTCCAGTGAGAGAGCACTGTGAGGGTCAAGGCCTTGCGTCCTGCCCACTGATGAAATTTGCCAGCTGTGTGACTATGAGCAAGTCACTTAACCTGTCTACCTGAGCTTCCTCATCTGTAAAATGGGGATAATTATGACACTTACTTCCCAGGGATGATCAAATGGGATAATGCTTGTAAAATGCTTTGCAAATCTTGGAGCACTATATAAAAGTTAGCTAAAACATCATCATCATCATCATCATCATCATCATCATCATCATCA
>CM053582.1:112766896-112787735 GCA_028627135.1 Pseudochirops cupreus | reverse complement strand
AAATTTATCTAGTTCTGAAACAGAGTAACTCATTTAACTTTTCCTTTAAGAATTTGGATGCTGTACCATTTGGTGTATATATGTTTAGTATTGATATAATTTTATTGTCTATTGTACCTTTTAGTAAAATATAGTTTCCCTGCTTATCTCTTTTAATTAGACCTATTTTTGCTTTTGTTTTGTCTGAGATGATGATTGCTACCCCACTTTCTTTACTTCAGCTGAAGCATAATAACCCTTTACCTTTATTCTATGTGTGTCTCTCTGCTGCAGATGTTTCTTGTAAACAACATATTGTTGGATTCTGGTTTGTAATCCACTCGGCTATTCACTTCCATTTTGTGGGTGAGTTCATCCCACTCAGATTCACAATTATGATTATTGTTTATTTCCTTCCATCCTGCTTTTTCCTCTGTTTATCCTTCTCTCTCTTTCCTTTCACCCTGTCTCTCCTCAAAATTGTTTTGCTTCTGATCACTGCTTTCCCCCTTCTGCTCTCCCTTCTATCAGCCCCATCGCTATCTCTTATCCCCTTTCCCTACTACTTCTCTGTAGGGTAACATAGAATTCTATACCCAACTGAGTGTGTATGTTATTCCCTCTTTGAGCCAATTCCAACGAGTGTAAGGTTCTAGTGTTGCCTGCCACCCCTGCCCCATCTTCCTTTCCACTGTAAAAGCTCTTTTGAACCTCTTTTACATGAGATAATTTATCCCATTGTACCTCTCCCTTCCCCCTTTTTCTGGTGCATTTCTTTCCCACCCCTTAACTTTATTTTTTTGGATATCATCCCATCATAGTCAATTCACACCCATGTTCTCTATGTACACTCCTTCTAACTGCCCTAAATAAGAAAAATTTAGAAGTTAAAGTATCATCTTCCCACGTAGGATGTAAAAAGTTTAATCTTATAAAATCTCTTATTATTTCTCTTCCCTGTTTACCTTTTTATGCTTTTCTTGAGTTTTGTGTTTGAATGTCACATTTTCTATTCAGCTTTGGTCTTTTCATCAGAAATGCTTGAAAGTCCTCAGTTTCCTTAAATGTCTATTTTCCTCCCAAAGGATTATACTCAGTTTTGCCGGGTAGGCGACTCTTGGTTGTAACTCTAGCTCCTTTGCCTTCCAAAATGTCATTTTCCAAACCCTCTGCTCTTTCAGTGTAGAAGCTACTAAATCTTGGGTTATCCTGATTGTTATTCCATGATATTTAAATAGTTTCTTTCTGGTTGCTTATACTATTTCCTCCCTCACCTGGGAGCTCTGGAATCTAGCTATAATATTCTTGGGAGTTTTCATTTTGGGATCTCTCAGGAGGTAACAGGCTGATTCTTTCCATTTCTATTTTACCCTCTAGTTCTAGGTTATCTGGGAAGTTTTCTTTGATAATTTCTTGAAATACGACGTCTAGGCTCTTTTTCTGGCATGGCTTTCAGATAGTCCAATAATTCCTAAATTATCTTTCCTTGATTTATTTTCCAGATTAGTTGTTTTTCCACTGATATACTTCACATTTTCTTCTTTTTTTCATTCTTTTTATTTTGTTTTATTGTTTCTTGATGTCTCATGGAGTCATTAGTTTGCACTTGTCCAATTCTAATATTTAAGTAATTATTTTCTTTAGTGAGCTTTTGTGCCTCCTTTTCCATTAGGCCAGTTCTACTTTTTAAAAAGTTCTTTTCCTCAGTAAATTTTTGCATCCCTTTTTCCATTTGACCAGTTCTGCCTTTTAAGGAATTTTTCTCTTTAGTGGATTTTCTTCCCCTCTTTTGACATTTGGCCTATTATGTTTTTTAAGGTGTTGTTTTCTTCAAATTTTTTGTGCCTCCTTTACTAATCTATTGACTCTTACTTGCATCACTTTCACTTATTTTCTCATTTTCCTTGTCTCTCTTATTTGATTTTTTAAATCCTTTTTGAGCTCTTCTAGGGTCTGAGACCAGTCTGAATTTTTCTTTGAGATTTTGCATGTAGCTGCTTTGATCTCACTGTTGTCTTCTGAGTTTCTGTTTTGATCAGACTCTTTTTTTGTGTTTGCTCATTTTTCTAGTCTGTTTTTTTTTCCTGACTATAAACTTTATGTTCCCTTTTAACTTTATGTATGGTCCATTACTGGTTGCCAGGTGCAGGGGCCTGGGGCCTCAATGCTAACTTGCCTGGATGGTCTTCCCTGGACTGTGCTCAACTCTTATTCTAGTAAGACAGTCCTTTCCTGCCAACATTCTACGTTGTCTTGAGCTGGAAAATTGTTTTACCCCATCCTTTTGTTTGTTCTGTCACTCAATAATTCATTTTGAGGTGTTATTTTAATGTTGTCTGGAGGGGAATTTGGGAGAGCTCAGGTGATTCCCTGCCTTTACTGCACCACCTTGGCTCCACCCCTATAGTGTAGCTTTTCAATATTTTTCTTAGTACATAAGAACAGAATGAAAAACACTGGATGTAGTCTAACCAGGGCAATAGACAACAGGACAATTTCTTGCTAGTTCTGGACAATCTGCTTGCAGTAACAAAACCTGAGAAGATATTCCAGAACCAAGCATAACTATTTTTTTATTATCTGCTATTCTTTACTCCTGCCCCTCACAACTAGCTTAGATAATTGAGATCTGACTGTTTGCTACCCTTGCTAGGAACTGAATCCAGACTATCCCAGGGGATCTGAGCCTAAGGGATCACATTAAAATGTATTTCAACCTCTGCAGTATCCCACCCATTTGCCTACACATCTTCCTTATTCTTCCCTAGTTTGTGTGAGGAGAGGGAGCTGTGCAGAATCACTCACACCTCTGCCTTGAAGCAGGAATTCCTGGAGGTTCCTGGAAGCACACCCTCCTGGAACTCCCTCCCACCTTCAGTTCAGATTTCCACAACCTCCTGTCCCTTCAGAGAAGAGCCTTACAGCAACTATAACCTTCCAGCCAATCAGGAATGGCTTATAGAGGAGACAGAGATGGAATTTAGATAATCCCTCAGTTTGATTCTCTCTAATGCAGCAATAGCCCCAAGCATAAAGAAACTGGAACCTATTCCACCTACCCATATCCATCCCCAATGGTAGTAGAAAGAGCCCTGTATTTCAGGGCTGAGGATATGAGTTCAAATCCTGATTCTGCCACTTGTTATCTATGTTAGATAGCATTAAGTCAAGCACAAGCAGCTTTCCAGAGGACTGCTGCTGTGAACAGTTTTTCAAGGTTCTAATTACACAGTATAGTGAACCCTCTATTTATTCAATAACAAATCAGAGCAAAACATTCACAGAAAATCAAGGTACAGCATTCGCAATGTTACAACTTATCACAGAAAATCAAATACAGCATTCACCATGTCACAACTCAACAACTTATCACTAAAATGGCCACATAGTTTTCAACAAAGTACAATCATTTAGTAACTCAATCATTCAATCACCCTTAAGGAGACTTGCTTCCTTAAAGGACACAAAGTACGATCACTTAGTAACTTAATCATTTTCATAACTCAATCATTCAGTCATCCTTAAGGAGGCTTGCCTAAGCCTAAGGGACACAAAGTACATATATTGTACTGTCAGATTTTTTTTTGATATATTGATCAGCTTTACTGATTTTTCCCCCTTTTCTTCCTCTTTTTTTTTCTCTTAAAAATATTCTTTGTTATGTGGATTAGATCTCTGGGAGTACAAAGGAATAAGTATAAGGGGGAAATGTAGGCAATATAAGGCTTGTCTCCTTAAGGGACGCAAAGTACAAAAAGTCAAAGTCCTCCATCCATGGGGTATAATTAAGTTGCAACTTCAACAGTCACTACTCAGTATCCTCCTAAGAGGTAGTGGAAAGTACAAGAGCCATCCACCCCTAGGTCACAAGTAAATTACAATTTCATCAGTCACTACTCAGTACCCACAGAGAGGTCTTTTCATCTTGACTCAGGGCAGGCTTTCAGCTTTCATGTTTTTGCTTCCATGGTCCCAGCTCCTACCTGACTCTAACCAACTGCCACCTGAGTTCAAAGGCAGATAGCTCCCAGTTCTTTGTTCAGCCCTCCATGCAGTTCCTGCTCCACATTGAAGCTCACAGTGTCCAGTCTATCTCAAATCCTTCACAGTCTCTGTTCCTGGGAAGGCAAGGCTTAACAAAGCCACAAGAACATTCATGCACATTAACAAAGTCACAACAACATTTGTACAAAGTACTGGCACCATAGTCATGCTTCCTCAGTCCTCAGCAGCTCTGGTTGGCCCTTGGAAAATCCTCAGCAGCTCTTCAGCAGCTCCAGTTGGCTCTCAGAAGTCTTCATTACCATAAGCTCCATTCTCAAAATCAAAATCACTTTATCCAGCCTCCATGTGGCTTGTTCCAAGAAATTCTTTCTCAGTTCTCAATTCTCATCCCTCTTCTCAGTTCTTCTCAATTCTCAGTTCAGTCTTCAGTCCAGCAGAAGCTGCCCTGCCTCCATGATGCTTATCCCAAGAAGTTCTGACTGTCCAGCTTGTACTCTTCCTTATATACAGTATTAGCTTCTCCCTGTTCAGCCCCTTCTTGCCATGTCAGCAACAGGGGTTCACTGTTCAACCCCCTCCTGTTACATCAGCAACAGGGGTTCATACCTTCTGTTTCTTTAACAGAAGCTTAATTTGAAACTAGGTGCTAAGTCCCTCTCAGCTTGGCAATACAAAGGGATCTTGAAATTTCATTACTATGACAAACAATCATCTGTCCAACCCTCAGTTTCCTCATCTGTAAAAGAAAGGCATCACAATGTTAATGGAAAGAACAACTATATAGAAGCAATCGAAAGTGAATGCTGCAAAAATTACCACCAAAAAAAGCTTAGCCCAAAAAGAAAAGATAAGAGATCATCCCCCCCCATCCCCAATTCCTTGTTGTGAGGTCCATAGATTGGGAACATCACATATATTGAACTGTCAGATTTTTTTTTTTGATGTATCGATCAGTTTTACTGATTTTTCCCTCTTTTCTTCCTCTTTTTTTTTCTCTTAAAAATATCTCTGGGAGTAGAAGGGAATAAGTACAAGGGGGAAATGTAGGCAATATAAAAATGAAAGATATTTTAAAATATTTTTTAAATGAGGGAGTTGGTCTAAATGACAAGTAGAAGACCTTCTAGCTCTAAGGGCACTTCATGCTGGCTATGATTTCCTAATCATAAAATCCAATTGCTCCTTGTTTTCTGACTGCAGGGCAGCATTTGACTCTTTTGAATCTTAGCCTACTTCCTGCCACCCTTTTGGCTTCTGTAGCTAATCTGCTTCTAGACTTCTAACTAGGGTGGAACTCTGGGGGCATAAAATAGGAGTTTCCCAGAAGTAGTACCTACATCTCCTCTTTCCTCCAAATTCACTCCTACACCAGCTCTTCTTAGAAGGAATTATGGGATTTATGAGTATAAGTAGACTGAGTGTTCACAGCCACAAGCCTTATGAAAGCTTCTTCCGTGGAGTTAAATAATGTAACAGTCATTTAGTAAGTACCCACTACAGAATGTAGATTTCGTTGCTAAGCTCTGGGGGACATACCAAGTTTAAATAACACAAAGGCCTGTCTATTTTCCTCTATTCTGCCTCCATGACTGTCCTCCAGGCCACTTCTTGTACCTTGTCATCCTAGAGCTTGCTTGCACCTCAGTCACACATACAGAAAATGGTCTTAGAGAGATGCAAAACAGAAAAACATGTGAGGGTCAAGGAGTGTTTAAAGCAGTTGAAGAAAGAACCAATTAAAGGAGGCTTTGGGGAGAGCTCAGCATCTGAAAGATAGATAGATAGATAGATGGATAGATGTTTAATGGGTGAAGGAGAAAGAGCCAATTAAGGAAGGCTTTGGGGAGAGCTCAGTATCTGAAGGATAGAAAGATAGATATTTAATGGTTGAAGGAGAAAGAAGCAATTAAAAAAGGCTTTGAGCAGAGCTTTGTATCTGAAAGATAGATAGATATTTAGTGGGTGATGGGAGAATGGACAAAAATTTGAGGCATAGGGAACAGCACAGAGGCAAAAAAAAAAAAAGCAAAGAATATGTTGATAGGACAGAGAGAAATGTATCCCGGCTGGAGCACAGAGTTCGTGGAAAAGATAAATAGGAGAGAAGGTTGGAAAGATCAGATGGAAAGCCTCCAATGCCAGACAAAGTAGTATGAACTTTACTCAGGAGCCACTGAAGAGTTTTGGGCAAAAATGTGACCACACCCTACCCATATTGAAAGATTATTCTGGTAGCACTATGAAAATGGAATTGAAGAGAGGGAAAACCATATATAATAATACCCACTAGGTAGACATTTCAATAGGTTGAACAGGTAGTAATGAGGGCCTATACTAGAGTAACGAGAGTGAAAATTGTGAGGGATGGGCAGGTGTGGAAGATGTTAGAGAGAGAGAATCAATACAGCTTGACAAAAGATTAGATGTGAGAATTGAGAGGGCAAAAAAGTCAGTGATGACATGAAGCTTTTGAACATAGGAGGTGAGTAAATTAATGGTAGTGTCACTGACAAACTGAAGTCAAAAGGATGGATAGGTTTAAATGGAAATCACAGCTCCATATTGGACACATTTGGGTTGAGGGCTGGTAAGACATCCAGGGGGAAATATCTCAGAGGCAGTTAGAAATCTGAGCCTGAGGTTCCAAAGAGAAGTCAAAGCTGAAGCACTAGATTTAGGAGTCACCCTACACAGAGATGAGAGTGGAAGCTTTGGAAGGATGGTTAAAGTAAGGGAAGCACCAGATTGGAGCCAGAAGATCTGAGTTTGAATCTCAATACTACCACTGGTATTAAAATGAAAGCAGTTAGATCAGATGACTTCTGAGGACTCTTCAAGCTCTGGGTCCATGGTCTATGAAAGAAATTGCCATGAAAGCAAGTGCAGAGAGAGAAAAGAGTACAGAGACTTGAGGAACACTAACTTCAAAGGGTCAAGACGAGAATGAGGAGCTAGTCTTTGTTTTTTTTAAAGATGGAGAAAAATTGGTTAGTGAGGCATGAGGAGAGTCAAGAGAATATGATGGTTCTGAAACCAAGAAGAAGTGGAGAAGGGGAGTGTGTAGGAGGAGGCAAGGGAACCATGTCAAATGCAACAGGAAGAACAAAAAGAAGGAAGCCTGAAAAATAAGATATTGGCTTTGCCAATTAGGAGCACATTGGTGACCTTTGAGACAATAAGGGAGAGAGGAAGGGAAGAGTTATATGGGAGGAACCATATTGAAAGAGGTTGAGGAGAGAGTGGGTAGTAACAAAGTGAAAATATTGGATTTAAACAAGTTTTTTCAAGAAGTTTGTCCATTGAGAGAAAGCAAGAAATAGAATAAGGACAAAGGAAGAATGATCAAAGGCAGGAGGTTTTGGTCTGGGTTTTTTTTTTTTTTAATTTAAGAAACCTGAGAATGGGTGTAGGCACATGGGAAGGAGCCAGTGGAGAGGGAGAAATGGAAGGTGTGGGACAGAGGGGGATGACTACTGAAGTGGTGCTCTAGAGGAGGTAGGAAGGAATGGGATCAAAGGCAGGACATCTTTTCTTTGGTGCCTGGAGAGGAGAGCGTGGGTGTTTTGAAGGGGAGAAAGTTCACATCTCTGGCTCCCATCTTCTCAGTGATGTACAAACTAGGTGATCAGCTGCAAGCTTCAGGATGAGGGTATAGTTGGGGACTTAGAGAGGAAAATGTTTGAGGGGAATGAGATAGGGAGCTGTGAGGAATCCCGGCCCCAGGCATCAGCAAAAGGTTAGTCTGCCTTGCTTCCCATCAATCAATCAAGCATTTATTAAGTGCCTACCATATGCTGGGCACTGTGCTAGGAACTAAAGACACAAATACAAAGAATAAAGCAATCCCTACTCACATGGAGCTTGCGAATAATGAGGGTGCATGGGGTCTTCAGGGAGAACTAGCACCTCTGGTACCAGGGTTTGCTGAGCCCTGCAGGGCTGCTCATCCACCTTTGCTGGCTACCTGTCTCCTAGCTCTCACCTGTGGCTCCAGGAAGCCACAGCATACACAGAGGCCACACCCCAGTAAACCATCTCAGCAGACAGGCAAAACCAGGTTGAGGGGAACTGACAGTCCAACTCATCAGTGACTTCGGGAGATGTCTACCCCAGGCCTATGAAGACTTCCCCTGGTGCAAGGGTGGGGATCCTGTGGTCTCAAGGCCACATGTGGCCCCCTAGGTCCTCAAGTGCAGCCCTTTGACTAAATCCAAACATTGGATTCTGGGAAAGGGCTGCACTTGATGACCCAGAGGGACACATGTTGCCTTTAGGCCACAGGTTCCCCATCCCAGGCCTAGTGCAGTGGGTGGATGAGAACAATTTGTTCCAGCAAGAGCTTAGAGTTTGATCAGACATCAAAGGTCATCCATTGCATCCAGGCCATTGCCAGCCATAGAGGATGGCCAGTACAAAGGCACAGAAATGGGAGAAGGGAATTAAATCAGGTGCCTTTGAATTGTCTAGTTCAGGACCCAAAATATCCTTTTGCTGAACCCACCCCATTTCAGGAGAAACTGTAGGGAACCAGATTGCAGTCCAAAATAAGGAAGATATTGTAATTATTAGACCTAATTGACAATGGAATAGACTACTTCCAGAGAGGTTAAGTTCTCCATCACCACAAGTCTATGAGTTAAAGATGGATAGCAGCTTATGAGTATGTTGTAGAACAAAGTCATACTTCAGGAAGAAATTAGATTAGATTCATTCATTCAATAAACATTTATTATGCACCTACTGTGTGCCTAGCACTGTGAGTGAGGGTCACAGACTTAGAGTGGGAAGTAACTTTACATGATGACTTCTTCATCAAGTCCAACACCCTCATTTTACAGATGAGGAAACTGAGGCAAACAGAGGCTAAGTAGCTTGCCCAGGGTCACACAGCTAGTAAGTTGTCTGAGGCCAAATTAGAACTCAGGTCTTCCTGACTCCAGGCCCTGCGCTGAGCAGCACCTAGCTGGAGCTAGAGGTCCTGGGTTCAAATCCCAGCGCTTCTACTTACTACCTGTATGGCCTTTTGTAAACCAGTTAATTTCTCTCAGATTCCTTTTCCTCCTCTGTAAAATGGGAATCTTGGATTACTGAGGTTCTGAATTTGTATTCCCTTACTGAGAGGAGGGGATGTTGTGCTAGGCTGGGTGAGGGACGAGATCTTCAATGGGAAGAATAGAGAGTTGTTACCATTGCCCACATGCCTAGGTGAAACAATTCAGTCTTCCTCTATTCCTTTCAAAGTAATTCACTCCCTGCTGCAACCTGAGAGGAGGCTGGAGGAAGCTCCATGGCAACCACAATGACTCCTAGGAGATACATTTGCCTGTTTTCAACAACCAGCTTGATGGAGTGACCCAGGGCCTGCCCTTTCAAAGGGCTGGGGGAGGGGAGCAGAAAGGAGAAGAAAGGGGAGTGGGGAGATGACCTCAGGGAGCAACAGGAAGGTAGCCTCTGCTATGCATCCAAAAGCTATGATCAGATCCGCTTGTGTTTGTTATCCCCGCTTTACACCAGGGTTTCTTCACCTGTTCTGTGTCATAGACCCCTCTGGCAGTCTGGTGAAAGCTAGGGTCCTCTTCAGAGAATTTTGTTGTGGTGATGGTTGTTCAGTCATGCCTGACTTTTCATGATCCCATGGACCACAGCAGCCAGGCCCTTCTATCCTCCACTATCTCTCAAAATCAGTCCAAATTCATGTTCATTGCTTCCATGACACTATCCATCCATCTTATTCCCTGCTGTTCCCTTTTTCTTTTGCCTTCAATCTTTCCCAATAACAGGATCTTTTTCAATGGGAATAAGTGTTTAAATAACTGAAGGAAATGCATAATTTCAGTTAGAGGTTAGTGAAAATTAAGAAATTAAATAAACAAAAATTAATTTTTCCCATGTAAGCTCATGGGCCTCCTGAAATCTATCTGTGGGGAGGTCCATGGACCTCAAGAGAAGACTCTGTGTTTTATATGCTCTTAGTCTCCCAATGATCCTGTAAAATGAATTGGTGGTCTCATTTCCCTGTCCTAAAGATGAACAGACCAATGCCAAGGGCAGACATAACTTGTCCATTGTCACAGTTGTCAGCAAAGCTAATACACTACGAGTGATAATAGTGAAACGATGAATGAATAACTTTGGAAGGCAGCCAACAAGAGACTTACCAACCAACCAACCTCTCTACCACAATAATAACAACTGGAATTTCTATTGAACTTTAAGATCCAAAATTTGAAAGTAGGAAGAGCCCTCACTAGCCTTTGAGTTAATTGTTTTTGTTGAATCATTTCAAACTCTTCATGACCCCATTTTGGGGTTTTCTTGGCAAAGATACTGGAGTGGTTTGCCATTTCCTTCTCAAGTTCATTTTATAGATGAGGAAACTGAGGCAAACAGGGTTAAGTGACTTGCCCAGGGTCATATAGCTAGTAATTGTCTAAGTCTAGATTTGAACTCAGGAAGATGAGCCTTCCTCATTCTACTTAGCTGTGTTCCACCTCACCACTTAGCTGCCCCTGTTGAGTTCAACCCATAAATAAAAGAATCGCCACCATAATTTATCCCACAAGTGGGCATTTAGCATCTGCCTGAGAACTGCCCCAAGGACCAACTGAATAAATAAATTCAATCATCGCCCATCCCATTTAAAGCAAATATATTTTTTTTAAGTTGCTAGGCCCTAATACCTTAACCAGGTGAAAATACTTTGCCATTGAATTGATTAATCATAGATTTTAGACTAAGTATGGAAAAGTACTTGAGTAATTGGAACAACATAGAACATAAATGTAATGGGAATGGGAATTTGAAGATCTTCCTTGCCCCCTAATAGGCCGAACATAATCCCATGGAGTCTGTGGTGGAAGGAACTTGCTGAACAGGTGGAGCAGAGGCCAGAGGAACCTGGGAGTTAGAGTTGAGAGTTAGAGTTAGAGTAAGTGTGGTAGGAAAGAGATGATGCTGGCAAGGAGATAGCTAGGCTTGTGAATGTTTGTTTCTGGGAAGACTCTGGGGCAGTATTGCTCTCTGCAGTGTTATTGCGTATAGATTTCTTTGTTCCTATGATGAATTTGGTTTCCTAGTGTTGGGATTTGGCTTTCTGGAGTCTGCATAAATGCTTTTCTTCTGTCTTCTATATGGACAATCTGTTATATTTTGTGATTCATGCCAGCATATTCATAACTGCTGTAGGCACTATGAATATTGCCTTGGCAATACAATAAAGTATTTTCATATTAATCATGTGGCATGAATCGTCTATAAAATACTGAGATAGTTTGTGTCCAAGAAAGTGAAGAGGAGAGTGTTCCAGATAAACCTCTTAGAAGGAATCAAAGGAGGGAAGCCTTTGTCTTGGTTTCCTCCTTCCTCCTTAAGCAGAACACGACCTCAAAAACTTAGAAGGATTTTAGACTTCTCACTTTTCCATCGGCATCCTAGTAGGATCCTTGAGATAGTAGCAGTGGCTAGCAGCATTATTTCCATCAAGAGCCAAGAACAGGCTGGACAAGATGAAGGAAAAGAGATTCAAGGTTCTACCAAGAGCCCAGCCACCATTTTTCTCCAAAAGAGAATGTCTGGAGGACTTCACAAACAGAATTCCAGAAGTTGTAAATTACTACTTTGCCACAATACAGTCTCTAAGTTGGAGCCTACTCTCCCCCATACCAATTATGTACTGAAGTAAGAGTGAGTCACAGACATTTGTACCAATTGTTGTTACTAATTCACCTTAGTAAGTACCCCTTTCTCTTTTTTTTTTTTGTAGGGCAGTTGGGGTTAAGCGACTTGCCCAAGGTCACACGGCTAGCAAGTGTTAAGTGTCTGAGGCTGGATTTGAACAAAGGTCCTCCTGACTTCAGGGCTGGTGCTCTATTCACTGCACCACCTAGCTGCCCCTAAGTACCCCTTTCTAAAATAGAGGAAGCTAGGTAGTGAAGTAGATAAAGCACCAGGCCTGGAGTCAGGAAGACTCATCTCCTTGAGTTCAAATTCAGCCTCAGACACTTAGCTGTGTGACCCTGAGCAAGTCACTTAACCTTCAGTTTCCTCATCTGTCAAATGAGCTGGAGAAGGAAATGGCAAACCACTCCAGTATCTTTGCCAAGAAAACCTCATATGGGGTCACAAAGAGTTGGAAATGACTGAACAACAATAACAAAATTTAATTAAGTCTGGCTAATTAATATCAATTGATAATCATGGCATATAGGTAGAGGCTTGTGAGCCCTGAGGAGACAACGTAGCATGGTTCTGGGGACCTGACTCATCAGTTCAAATGGGAGTTGGGATATATATCCCCCTCAAAGGATGCTAAGCTGCCTTACATACACTATTCCATCTAAATCTTGAAACCGTGATGTTAAGGCAGCTAGGGGTGAAGTTATTAAAGGGCTAGACCTGGATGGAATCAGGAAGATATGAGTTCAAAGCTGACCTCAGACACTTACTAGCTGTGTGACCTTGGACAAGTCACATAATCTCTGCTTGCTTCAGTTTCCTCATTTGCAGAATAGGGATGATAAGAGCACCTACGTCCCAGGATTGTGTGAGAATCAAATGAAATATTTGCCAAGTGCTTAGTACGCTGCCTGATACACAGCAAATGCTAGCTTTGATTATTATTTTCAAGGATTTATATGAGTTATCAGCATCTTAGATAGAGGAAACTGAGGCCCAAAGGCATTGGGCACTGTGCTGGGTACTAAAATAGGGCTTACATTCTATTGGAGGGATGGGATTTGTTCATATGCCCCACCCACCCACCCAGTTCCACCAGTGTTCTGGTTCACAACAGGAAGAAATAACATGAACCAAGATAAGGAAAGGTAAAATATGTGTAGTGGACAGAGTGCTCATCTTAGAGTCAGAAGGACCAGGGTTCAAATCCAGCCTCTGCCACTTACTAGCTCTGAGATTCTGGGCAAGTCCTCTGAGCCTCAGTTTCCTCATCTGTAATCTAAGACCAATAACACCTGCCACAGTTTCCCTTGTGGGGTTTTTGTGAAGCTCAAGTGCGATCTTGGCATAAGCTCTCTGAGGACAGGGACTTGTTTCCTTTTGACCCTAGCACTTTGCACTGCCCGGTCCCCAGGAGGCACTTAATAAATGCTTACTGATTGGCTGAAATAGCTATCTCTTAGTAAACTTTAGGATACTCTATAAATATCAGTTATTATGTGCTCAGCCCTGTGCTGGGAGCTGTGAGAGAGACAAAAGAAATATCCTGTCTTGTGAGTATTCTATTCTCAATCAGTCTCTGACCATTTATATATGCAAGGCTATAGGGACTGCACTAACCCCTGGGAATGAAACTTCAAAATCATAACAGCCCCTGGCTTCAAGGAGTTTGCATGGGGGAGAGGGATAGAAGGAGAGAGGAAATGCAATATACACAGATAAATGCTTACAAAATATAAGTGTGACTCATTTTGCCATTGAAAGGCAATGTGATATAGTGAGAAACAGTGTGGTGATATAATGAATAACACTCTTGGCTTAAGTCAGCAAAACCGGGGTTAGAATCCTACCTAAGACAAATCACTTAAAAACTCTCTGCACCTCAGGTTCCTCCTTTGTGAAATAAGGGGATTGGACTCCATAATCTTCAAGGTCCCTTCCAGCTATAAGCTGAGATGCCACCCCAAGTACAGCATTTAATGACATTTGGGAACTATGGACTATGGAACTAGGACTGTCTTTGTGGAGATGTCTGGGAAAAAGACAAAGGGAAGCATTGAGGAGAGCTGGGAGGGAGAGTTCAGAGGGCCCTCTATCTTGGACATTAAGAACCATATGCTCAGGCTCCATGGAGTCCTGGCATTTTGCCCTCCAATTTTACGTACAAAGAAATAGAAAGTTGTAGTGGGGGAGGGGAGGGACTAATGTACCCCCGCCCAGTATCTCTGGCCATTGAGCCTTCCTAATGCCTTTCTCGGCTTGCTGTGGTGAAGGAACATACACAGCAGCAGGTCAGCTAGCTCAGCTTCTGTTTAAGGATGGAAGAAAACTTGCTGATCCCTTAACCTGTAGCCATTCAATGGTAGCACTGAGCCAGAAGTCAGAGAGCCTCTCTGTAAGGTTCCCACGAAATACAAAGCTCGGTCATTTCCATGGAGAGCCTTAGCTTGAACCTTTCCAAAATCAATCATAACAAGGCACTGACCTGTTATTCTCTTTTCCTAATAACACATTTGCCTATTTCTCAGAGGCATCTGGTGGTGCTGTGGGTAATGTGCTAGGCCCAGGATCAGGAAGAGTTCAAATCTGACCTCAGATACTTACTAGCTATGTGACTCTGGGTAAGTGACTTAGCTTCTGCCTGCCTCAGTTTCCTCACTTGTAAAGTGAAGAAAATAATAGTACCTTCCTCCCAGCTTAGCACAGTAGTAGATGCTATATAAATGGCATAGAGTAGGTGTTATATAAACAGCACAGAGTAGGTGTTATATAAACGGCACATAGTAGGTGTTGTATAAATGGCACATAGTAGGTGTTATATAAACAGCACATAGGTGTAATATAAACAGCACACAGTAGATATTGTATAAATAGCACATAGCAGGCGTTATATAAATTCTGATGCCCTTCTCTTCCCTTTTCCCCAAGTAAGAGCTTTTATCAACAGATCCATTTTGTACTCATACCAAAGAACTGGAAGTTGCAAAAATTTTAGGACAATTATCAGCTTAAAACTGTCCTAAAACTTTGGAACACCCTGAAACCATGTGCCCTCCACTAGGCATTACCTCACTAGGCAAGGGGGAGCAAAGGCTTGATTTATGGTGACCCCAGTCACAACCCAAGGTGAGGTGACTAGAGCCTTTCTCAGTGGGCTAATTCAAGGGGTACTGACCCAATCTGATGACCATTATTAAGCAGCAAAGGAACAATAGAGCTTAGTACCCAATAATCAAGAATAATTAGTTAAAATAAAAATCTACTAAATCACAGGACCATTGATCTAGAATTAGAAAGGACCCCAGAGGTGTTTTAATCCAACTCCTTAATTTTACAGATGTGGGAACAAAGTCTCAAAGAGGCCAAATGGTTTGTCCAAGGTTGCACAGGTAATGAGCAGTGGAGACATGATTTGAACCCAGGTCATCTATCTCCCAAGCAGGTATTCTTTCCACTGTGCCACACTGCCTCCTGTGCTATTCTTTCTCTCCCTGACCTCTCCTACTGCAGTAGCATCCCATGTGAGATCCTCCTAGTCCTGACTCTGTTTCCCACCCCACTTCCCCCACCTCTAAAGCCTCCCCAGCAATAGCCTTGCAGGTCTGTTCCAGTTTGTCGTTCTAGTTTTCAGGTCATCTCCACTCAACTCAGCCCCAGACTATCTTTGGAATGACTATCACAGTCTCTCCTACCAAGATTAGCTTTCGTGTATCTAGAGTGGATTACATGTCCTCTGAGGTCCCAGAGGAAACAACACTGGACAGGGATTTGTCTCAGCTCCAAATTAGCTGGGTGACCACGTCTCCGAAATAATAAGCCTCTATCTGACATGTTGCCTCATTGATTGGCTGTTAACATGCCCCCAATATCACTTAGCTAATTCATATCAAATAGCAAGATCCAAAATACAACAAAACCCCAACACAAGTGCCCACTCTCCTCCACCACGTTGATCCCTGGAGAGAGTGAACTCAAGCTTAAAGTGACAGTTTCAAAGCATCCCCCCCAGGTTTATTTCAAGGTGGGGCATAGCTGATGGATGAGGAAAGACTCACTCTCGCTTTTCTTGGCTGCTGGGCTCCCCAGAGTTGGCTGTTCTCCACACTTGGCTGAGGCAGCTAACAACAGACTCTACTGTGCATTCTGCTGCCTCTTCTGACCTTTTGAAGCAAACAAGGTCATAATTGGTTCTATTCCATTTCTGTTACTCATTTACCTCATTAGCCACCAGCAAAGAGAAAGATTTTGTTGGAGTCTCATATGCACACTCATCTGTGGCTTCCCAGAAAATTAAAAGGACAATTAAAAAGACAGTTAAAATCTCCATACAGTTAGTTGAACACCTGTGCTTGCTATGAATCACGGAAGGAAAGCGTCCCTCCACCATCGACTTCCAGAAGCAGGCTCACCAAGGCTCCACATGGATAATGTGTATGCTCTAAGGACCACGTCCTTATTGACCAGCAGCATATCACAGTTTATAAAGCACTTTAAATAATATTATAAAGTCCATGATCATAGATTTCAGGCTGAAAAGGATCTTAGGGGTCATGTAATCAAATCCTATCATTTTACAGATTAGGAAACTGAGACCCAGAGAGATGAAGTGATCTGTCCCAACTCATACAGATGATAAGTAGTTATCATTTTCAATTCATGCCGAATAGAGATCAAAAGAAGGAGCAAGGACTGTTCAGCCTGGGAAAGGGAAGACTAAGGGGGAGGACATGATAGCTGTGTTTAAGTATTTAAGAAGCTGTCATGTGGTGGGAGGATGAGACCTGTTTAGGTCCAGAGGACAGAATGAAGCATGGGTGGAAGTTTCAAAGAGCCTGGTTTAGGTTTGACATCAGGAGACATTTCCTAATAATTAAAGATATCTTATCACTCATTGGTGGTAGGTGCTCCCTCACTGGAGATATTCAAGCAGAAGATGAAAGGCCACTTCTTGGGGATGTCATAGAGGAGATGCAGGTGCAGGTTGGACTGCATGCTCCCTGAGATTCCTGCCAATTCTGAGGTTCTATGATTCCATATCAGGACAAAAAGCATTTATTAAGGCGTACTATTCTGTGTCATGTGAGCAACAAGATGGCATATGAGACATTTTCTCTGATCCCCACAACCTCTCAGACTTCTCCAAAACAGAAATTATGAACCAAAGATAAAGCAACTTCAGCAATGTCCAAGGTCTAGGATACCCAGAATCCAAAAGAGGGGTTGCAAAAAAAGGCCAGTATACTGACCTTGATGCTCCTTGACCCTAAGCTTACTCAGCACCCCTCCCCCAACTCTGACACTACCAGTGTCAAGATTGTACTAGCAAGGATGCAACACAGGCTTACATCAAAACCTACCCCTAAATTCAAATTTTTAAAATGTTAAAAAAATTATTGTGGGGGTGGCTAGGTAGCACAGTGAATAGAGCACCAGCCCTGGAGTCAGGAGGACCTGAGTTCAAATCCAGTCTCAGACACTTAACACTTGCCAGCCATGTGACCGTGGGCAAGTCACTTAACCCCAATTGCCCTGCCATCCCCCTCCAAAAAGCAAAAAAAAAAAAAATTATTGTAATTGAAAAATATTTAACTAAGTAAATAAAAATATTTTTTTAATCCACCCCCACACCCTAGTCCCCCCTCCTTCTTTTCGGTGCTGTGGAGTCTCCAATTCCAGGTTGTGAAAGTTTTCTCAGGGCTCAACAGGCAGCTTGGCCACAGCCCTTCAGAAGCAAAAGCCTGCTTGGGGACTGCAACACAGAAGTAGCAGTACTGCAAAGCTCTGGACTTCCTGGTGATAGGCCAAAGAAATGAGGAATATAGAGAGTAGGACAGGTCATCAGGACAGGACACCATGCATGTGGTTGACTGTGCAGCACTCCACCAGTCTTGAAGAAAAAAGTATGGCATCAAGATGGAGCCAGTCCTGACCATCCAAAAGTCAGCTGGGGCAAGGATGTAGGCTGGTAAACTATGAATTGCCCAGGAGGTGGGGA
The DNA here is from genome assembly GCA_028627135.1 of Pseudochirops cupreus. Taxonomy (NCBI): domain Eukaryota; kingdom Metazoa; phylum Chordata; class Mammalia; order Diprotodontia; family Pseudocheiridae; genus Pseudochirops; species Pseudochirops cupreus. The sequence goes on along the minus strand of CM053582.1, from coordinate 112,770,082 downwards.
GGCTGAGAGGTTTTGAGATCCAGCCCCCAAAGAAACTACAATCAGAGGGGAGGGAGTCAGGAAGTGCATGATAAGGAAAATAAGGGAGAAAAAAAACTGTAGGCACCAAAAATTTCAGGAAGAAGAAAACTCAAAGACTTTGAACATAGGCAGATAAATCAACAGGAAAAACGATTAACAACAGAAGCAAATATGGCCTCAAGATCTAGTAGATAAGCTCAGGTATATATGAATAAATACTGCAAAATCTGGGAAATGGTTTAACATTTGATGAAACAGAAGACCCTGTGGAACTTGAAGAGAACTTGGAATTACATCACATTGTTCCTGAGTGACTTACAAGAGAAATGAGAGTTTTGAAAGCATAATTTATGTCATGCACAACAAAAATAATGAGCAGAATGGAAAAACTTGAGCACAATAGCAAGCCTCATCAAAGAAACAAAAGAGAGAATAATAGACTGGGAATGCAAAGAGTCTACTATTTGCCAGGCTATAATAAACTCTGGGAATATAAAAGAAAAATAAAAACAGTCCCTGCTTTTTAGGGAGAGACAACATTCAAACAACTATGTACAGACAAGCTACATGCAGGGTAAATTCAAGATAATCAACAGAGAAAGTGAATTAGAATTAAGGAGGATTGAGAAAGAATCCAGGTAGAAAGTTGAATGTTAGCCTGACACTTGAAGTATGAGAGAGAAGCCAGGAGATGGGTATGAGGAAGGAGAGCATTCTAGGCATGAGGGACAGCCAATGAAAATGCTTGGAGTTTGGAGATGGGATATCTTATTTGAGGATTATCAAGAAAGCCAGTCATTGAATTGTAGAGTATATAGAAGGAGGAGTAAAGTAGAAGACTGGGCAGGTAAGAAGGGATCAGGTGATGAATGGTTTTAAACACCAAATACCTCACAACAATGCTGTGAGATGGTGCAAGTATTACTGTTCCCATTTTGTGGATGAAGAAACTGAGGCTCTTAGAAGTAATGTGACTTGTTTAACACAATAATAAATAATAAATAAATAAGAGAGGTTTGGGCTGGATTGCTGACAAGGCTTGTTCCAGTTGTAAGCTTCACTATGTCTTCTGTAGTCAAGAGATCTATCCTGCCTCCAATTTCCTATTGTATTCAGGGGTTGGTCAGGTTACCCCCGTCACAGATAACAAAGAAAATAATTAGTTGTGTTCATAGGTTGTAAAAGAAGAATTTATACTTCATTCTTCCTTTGTGAGCTATGAAGTTTCTCCACTAAACTAGATGGCATCTGGAGTAACAGTCAGCCATTGACTCCCAGAAGATGAACCACACCCCTTGTGGCCTTTAAAAAATCAAGCTTTCCAGCTCTAGAGTCTGTTGAGACAAGAGGAGTAAATAGAGGAGCCCTTAATTCTAGTGCCCCATTCAGATTCAATAATGGGACAAAATGTGACCCTAACAAATCACTGAAAAGTTAACAAAATAAAGTTGACTTTGCTCTCGTACATTTATGATATACAACAGGATACAGTGATGTTTAGTTTCTCTGGCTGCAGCCCTTCCTAGTCTATATCTGGAAACCCATCTGATTAGCAGGGCAGTTAAGATGACTTGAATAGTATTTAAGCATACACCAGTTAGAGGCATACTGATTCCACATGGGTGGGACTTTTTATAACCATAGGTGATCAAGAAGGGAAACAGGGGGCAACCAAGTCCCAGTTGCTTTTTAGGAAAAACTACTTCTGTACAGCCCCATCTGCAGCAAACCAGGAGCAAGCCTTGGGAGAGGCTAAATCAGCAGTGGCAGCAGCTGCTTCTAGAACACTCAATTCACAGATGGAATGTTTGAAAGTCATCTCTTTCAACTTCTGGAAGCCAAGACAGCAGAGTAAGCAGTAAGTTGCTCTCACCCTCCCTTATTGACCTTGAAAAACCCAGAGCATATTGCCCCAGGAAAAATTCTGGAACAGGGAAGCCAGCAAAAAGAAGGGGTGCATCAATCTTTTATCTTAGGAGGCTAGTGGGATTAATGGGAAGGGTTCTTCTTCCTGGGGCTGAAGGGGACCAGTACAGGATGTGAGGCATCCTGAAAAGCCAGCAGCAAGCCCTGCCTCAAGAAATGAGCAGGAGATCCTGAATCCCAGGGTGGTGGAGCAGGCAAACACCAACACCAGGCATACACCAGTCACCACCACTAGCTTCAGCTCCGGTTCAGCACCAGGCAACCTCTCCAACTGCCAGCACCTGAGGCCCCAGCATACAAAAACAGTAACCAGACCTCTAGATCCAAGCACAAGAAGCAGGGGACAGTGCCCCCTATGTCCCAGAAGAAGAGACCAACTCTAAAAGTCAGAAAAAAGGCAAACACCATGAGAAAAAAGCAACAAAGGAAAACAATGACCATAGAGAAATATTATGGTGGCGGGGAAGCTCAAAACACAAATTCAGGAAAGGACAACATTATCAATAAACCCACATCTGAAACCTTGAAGGGGAATATGAACTAGTCTCAAGCCCCAACAGCCTTCTTGAAACAGCGCAAGAAGGATTTTAACAGCCAAATATTTAGAAATACAATTGACAAGACGGAAAAAAGGACGCTGGAGAAAACAATTCCTTAAAAAGTAGAACGGGCCAAATGAAAAAAGAGGTTCAACGCCAACTGAAGAAAACAGTTCCTTAAGAACCAGAACTGGGGTACAGCTGCAGCCGTGGGTGAACGCATCAGCGTCCCAGTAGCTGCAGCAGCGTTCAAATTACCGGCTCTCTTCTCTGCAGCGTTGCTAAGGGACATGTCTTTGGGAAGGACCGAGCGCTTGTTCTTGTCCTGTTGGACATCACCTCCATGACGGGTGTGGCCGAGGGGGTAGTAACAGAACGGCAAATCTGTGCTTTTGCCCTCCCTAAACAGGTCGTTGCAACAGATAAAGAAGTTGCCTTCCAAGACCCCGATGTAGCAATAATCCTATAATATGTTGTTGTAATGGTAATGGAATTTGAACCCCACAATGGGATGGACTTGTTGACATGACAATAAGGGGCTGAACTGGAAGAGCTGGTGCCATGGATATAGGGAGAGGCCTAAGCAGAGGGAGGCCAGAAGAACTTTTGGGAGCAGCATCATGGAGGCAGAGAGAGAGAGAGAGAAAGAGAGAGAGAGGGAGAGAGAGAGAGAGGGAAAGAAAGAGAGAGAGAGAGAGAG
>CM053582.1:112645284-112759866 GCA_028627135.1 Pseudochirops cupreus | reverse complement strand
TGAAGGGATTCTCTTATTTTGGGGCATGGTGAAAGAGGCCGTGTTCTTTTTAGTCATACCCTTTATGATTTTATAAACAGATTATATCCTTCTCCAGATGGGCGGGTATTAATCTGCTCTCTTATCACACAGCAGCCCCATCCTCTTGTTTCATGTTTCTGTTGCTGTAATCGAATGCATCAGCCAAGCAGGTAAACATTTATTACATGTGTTAGTTTTTTTTTTATCTTTCAGAGCTTCATGAATGACCACTCAAGAAATGTAAAGAGGTATCAGAAGGGTTTATATAATTTACTGGTCAGCCTGTGACTGACTACCTTACCCCATTCTCCAAACCTCCTCTCTCTTCTGGCCCCCACCTCCAACCTCATACTCCTGTTTCTCTGCGAGTGATCTCATATGACTTTACCGAAAAGATTTTGAAGCCACTTCTCATGAGCTGTCTTCCTTTCTCTTCCCATTTGCTGCTAAACCTCCAGAAAAAATAGCCTACACTTTCCGCCTTCACTGCCTCACAATCCCTTGAACTCTGGTCTCCTTCAGTCTAACTTCCACCCTCACCACTCCACTGAAATCCCTCTTTGCTAAGACATCCATGAACTTACTGCCTTTTCTCAGTTTTCCTCCACTATTGACCATCCCATCCCGCATAATTCTCTCCTTCTTAGGCTTTCAAGATAATGCTTCCTTCTCCTTGTCTTCTTAAACCTTTCTAACCACTCCAAAGTCAGCTTTCCCGATTGGATTTCCTCCTATTCCCATCACTAAGTGCAGGTGTTTCCTAGTCCTCTTTCTCTTTAAGTTCTTTTTTGAAGAACACATTCTCTTCTCTGGCTACTGTTGATCCACTTCCATTCAGATGACTCCCCAGTTTTCTTCTCCAGACCCATTTTCCTCCCTAAGCGCCTAGGCTGGAGGGGGAGAAACTTTGAGACAGGGAGACCAATCAGGAGTCAGACCGGAGTCCAGCTAAGAGATGATGAGGTTCCTCAGCCAGGATGATAGCTGTTCCCAAGCTGAAAGTGATCTCAGATTTTCTTGCAAGGTTTTAGGCTTTGGCTCTGTCATCTTTTGTACTTTATATATCATTTTTACTCCCCAGTTCTAGATTAAAATAAACTTGAGAGAAAGGACCTTGATTGTTTTTCCACCTTAGTGTCTCTAACACTTTGATTTGCCCAAAGAAGGCACTCAACAAATTTTTGTTGAATAAAATATTATAAGGTATTAAACAGAAGTGGAGGTGGGGGAAGAAGTAAGGAGTTTCAGCAAGTTTTTAACCTTTTGAGTTTAACTTAGTGTGGAGAATAAACTCAACTTTTGCTATTGATGCCAGAGACGTAGTAACAGATTGGAAGAATCGTGAGTCAAAATACCAGAACAATATAACAAACATCTATTAAGTGCTTTCTCTCTGCTTGCTGGTGGAGCTATGAAGTTTTGAAAAGACATAATCCCTGCCCCTGTGTGGTTTGCAGTCTAATAGAATCAGACCCAATATGGCGGTTCTTAAGGAGTTGTCGGTATTTTTGTGTCCTGTTTTGTTTGGAATTCAGATTAAGAACTGTAACATCCTGTTGCTTAAGTTTTTCTCCAGTTTGGGAGAAGGTAAACATCAGAGCATGGCCCCAGGTTGCATAGGTGAATATGCCTCTGTGATGGGTCACGCAGCTGCTTGAGATGATTTAGACAAAATATGTAGTTTGGGGCCTCATTTAGCTGAGGCATAAAGAATTTCGGATCTCAGAGTTTGAAGCTGCTGCAGGCTCAGCTCCCAAGAGCTCCTCTGTAAAGCCTTACCTATCCCCCATCTCCAAGTAAACTTGCTCTCCTCATTTCCATAGAACACTTTGGATCTTTTAAGTGACCGGTGCAGGTAGAGGTCTACTATGAAGGGTCCCCAAGAAAAGGGTTGGATCAGAACCAAGAGCCAAGACAAAAGGAGGTCCTGTATTGGTGGTTTCTTAGAGCAGGTTTTCAGGTCTGGTGATTCCTTACAGAGGCTGGTTCTAGATGGTATCTTGTGGGAAGCCTGTGATAGGAGGAGACGGAAAAAGCACTTACTATCTGCCAAGCTCTGTGTAAATGCTGAGAATACTAATACCAAATTGAAGACAATCCCTGCCCTCAAGGAATTGGATTCTAATAGGTGAAATGTGTAGGGCCGTGGTAGGCAGGGAGGGTAGGGTCAGAGTGGAGCCCTGGGAGAAGAGATGAACATACCCCTTCCAGGAGCAATGGCAGTACTAGTCTGATTGTGATCCTAGAACGGGAAAATGGGTGTCTAAGGGGGAGGTATAGAGGGCACAGTAGATGGAACCCAGGACTTAGTCAGGAAGACCTGAGTTCAAGTTTTGCCTCAGACACCTACAAGCTATCTGTGTGACCTTGGGCGAGTAAGTTAACATACCTCAGCTTCAGTTTCCTCATCAATAAAATAGAGATAATTGTAGTACCTTCCTCGCAGAGTGGATGTGAAGATGAAATAAGATAGTATTTGTAAAGTGCTTAGCACAGTGCCTTGCACAGAGTAGTCATTTAATAAATGCTGTTTAAAAAAATAAAAAGATGGCCCCATATTAAGAACTGTATGCTCTGTATTCTTTCCTTTTAACTCAGTTTCTCTCCTCTTTCTTTCATCTTCTGCTCCCGTCCTTTTTCTCCGTTTCTTCCTTACTTTTTTTCTTCTTTCCCTTAGTTCTTGTTAGTGGTACATGGAGCATAATTAACTGTTGCATAGATATCTCTTCCTATTTGGGCTAAAAAGAGTAATTCAATCCAGTGGGCATTTTATTAACGTCATATTGGCACTGTGCTTTCCAAAAAAGGAAACATTCAGGGACCTTACCTTATTGTTATCTCACTTTCCCCTACAATAAGTCAATAGACATTTATTTTGTTGTTCAGTCAGTGCAGTCCTGTCTGACTCTTCATGACCCCATTTGGGGTTTTCTTGGCAAAGATTCTGGAGCAGTTTGCCATTTCCTTCTCCAGCGCATTTTATGGATAAGGAAACCCAGGCAAACAGGGTGAAGAAATTTGCCCAGGGTCACACAGGTAGGAGGTGTCTGAGGCCAGATGATTCTGCCTAACTCCAGGCCTGGTGCTCTCTCCACTGCGCCTCCTAGCTGCCCAAACACCTACCGAGCGCCTACTGTGTGCCAGATACTGCTAAATACACTGGAGATACAGAGAAAGTGGAAGACAGTCTCTGCTCTCAAGGAGATTCCAGTCCAGTGGGGAAGACTACAGGCAAATAACTGTGTGAAGACAAGCCATATACAGGATAAATTGGAAATAATCAATGGAAAAAGGGAGCTGGAATTAAGAAGGGGCTGGGGAAGGCTTCCTGTAGAAGGTAGGATTTTAGTTGGGACTTAGTAGGAAGCCCCGGAAATCTAGAGGCAAAGAGGAGAAGGGAGAGAGTTCCAGGGACCCGGGCAGCCAGAGAAAATGTCCAGAGTCTTGTTCAAGAGGCAGCCGCAAGAACAGTGTTGCTGGAATACAGAGGACGTGGAAGAGTGTTGTTATTTGTCCTTCATTCTGGAAGAAGACCATGACATTAGGGAGTTGATGCCATGACTTGCAAGTGAATTGGATTTAAGTGAGGGAGGGCTGAGCAAAGTCATCAGCCTCCCTCTCTCCTCCAGAGCCATCTGGGTCCAGTACCCATATGTGGATTAGGACGACTGGAGATTGTCCCTGGAGTGTAATGTATAAGACTTGAAAAGGATGAGGGGAAGGGGAGGTTATAAAGGACTTTAAATGTCAAACATCATTTTATAGTTGATCCTGGAGGTCACAGGAAGCTACCAGGAGTTTATTGAATATAGGAGTGACATGGTCAGACCTGCCTTTTGGGAATATCACATTAGCGGCTGAATGAAGGATGGACTGGAATGGGGAGACTTAAGGCAGGCACAGCCATGAGCAGCTAGTGCAGTAGTCCAGGTGTGCAGGGATGAGGGCCTGCACTGGAGGGGCGGCAGTGTCACAGGAGAGAAGGGGGTGTATTCAGAGATATTACAGAGGTAAAAATGAAGAGGCATTGGCAACAGATTGAATATGGGGAGAAGTGAAATAGGGCAAAGAGATCGAAGTGGTTTGGGGTCTCACAATTTCTTTTTTGCTGGAGGCAGGATAGTACAATAGAAAGAACCCTGATTTTGAAGTCAGAGGACCAGTGTTCAGATCCTGCCTCTGCTGCTTCCTATCTCTGTGGCCTGAAAGTTGCTCAACCTTTCTGGGTCTCGGTTCCTCATCAGCAAAATGAAGGCGCTGCATTAGATGTTCCAGCCCCACATCTGTCAGTCTATGATTCTTTACCTTCATCTGGTTGTATTAGATGACCCCTTTCAGCTCTGAACTGATGATGCTTTAATCCTATAAGAACAAAGAGGATTGTAGACAGTGGTGTGCTGGTAAATGATCTCTGGAAAAAAAATGCTCACAACATTCTTTTAAGTTTAATCTGTATTATTAACATTTTTCTGCATTGCTTTCTAAGTCTAGACAATCAACAAAATAATATGTCATGCCCTGATTTGTATCATTTGCCAGTGTTGGAGGTGTAAATGGTCACACTGACAATTTAACAACCAGCTCTCCAGAACCTGTCCAAGCTGGCTGCAGGCCACCCTGATTATAGGATTATACAGTGCTGCATAGGGTAGTGGAGGAAAGAGAGTGGGGCTTATGGTCAGGAAGACCTTCATTCCAAATCTGCCTCTAGCACCTATAGACTATGGGCAAGTGAACTTGGAGCCTCACTTCCTGCAACCGCTACCTCACAGGTCCTAGGAGATCATCCCTGTAAAGTATGTTGCTGGTGTTAGCAGAGATAGGGCTGCTAGGTGGTACCACTACCAGACCTCTGCTTTGGCCCTATTGAACATGTCACTTTCCCTGAAATTCCAGAATTTTAGATGGCAACATCCATTTGCTTCCTCCCTATGCAAGGCTTTGTGAAGGATCCCCTCTGTACAGGATATCGTGGAGAGTTAGAGCTTAGCACCGTGCCTGGCATGTTTACTGACTGAAATGGTCTCTTCCTTTTGGGAGCTTACACTCTTGGGAAGAGAAAATATTTATACACCCAGTCTACATGACAAATATTAACAGTATACACACACACATGCTGAGGGCTAGCTGAATGGAAGGCTCAACCTCACTCTTCCCACAGCCTTTATTCTGACCTGGGAAGCTTTTCTGTAGCTCAGATTCTCAGGGATCCCTGCTTGGTTCTTGCCTTACCCTGTCTGATCTTCCCTCTGACCCCCTACTGCCTGAAGGCCAGGCTTTTTACATTTCACCCCTCTCTCCACTCCCATTCTTTGGTGCTTTTAAGAGATAGGGGGAGGTCCCTCTCAAGCCCTCACTATGTTCCCTCAGTTTTAGGGTCTAAGCAGCCCAGTTTCATTTAACCCCTTAAGTCAAATGGGTTTCTACAAAGAAATTTTTACTCCAAAGATATAAGTATGACCAAACATACATTTCCCCCCAACCCAGTGCTTGGGGGGTGTAGTCACCCCTGCACTTCTCAGTCTCTGGGGGAAGGAGAGAGTCAGTCTCACAGCTTCACTCAATTCCTATGTAGCATTTGTCCTACCGAGTTCCAAGTCCAAAGCTGCCCCCCTGAGCTTGCATCCCCAGCACCCCGGCTTTTCGGGGCTTCTCAGGGCTCATCTCCTACCAGAGCATGTCGCTGATAGAGCTTCATCCCTTACAGAGTTCTCAGCCTCCCGACTTCATGTGAAAGATGGCCAATGCTGAAGTGAGTGTCCCTGTGGGGGATGTAGTTGTGGTGCCGACCGAAGGGAACCAGGGGGAGAACCCTGAAGACACCAAAACCCAGGTGATCTTGCAGTTACAGCCTGTGCAGCAAGGGTAAGTGAGCAACGATTTGGATACTCTGAAAACCTGGAGAGCTGTGGAGAGAGCTCTCAGCCCTGCCCTGTCAGAGCTGGCCTTCCTTCCTCTAGCATCCCGGCCCAGCGCATTTGTGAGGGTGCTGGCAACGGTGTGAGCAGCCACGTGACCTCGCAGCTAGGCTTGGATTTAGGGAGGACTTGAGGAAAGGACCTCCAAAGATGTCCCCTCTCTTGTTGAAGGGGTCTTTGGACCCTCATGAAAATGGCAACTGAATACTTTTTAAAGGCAGTGGCATGCTGGAATAGCTTGTACTTAGGGCTGATTGTTAAATTTTCATTGTGAACATTTACACCTCAGAAATCAACAGATACAACAGATGGGCCTGATTTATTGACTTGTTGATTGTCAGGACTTAAGAAAGTAATGGAGAGAATGTGAGTAACACAGATTAAACTTAAAAGTTTGTCCTAGGTCCAGTTATTGTTATTATTTTCAGTGAGTTGGTTGTTAAACCTTTCCCAGCACCACTGACTGTAGGGAATACAAAGAAGACACGGTCCCTGCCCCTATGGATCTCACAGTCCATTTGGAGAAAGGAAGAATTCATAAGAAGGTCATTAATGTTATGGGGCAGTGGCTTTGGGCAGGGTCAGCATCTTGGGCTGCCGTGTCATACAGCTGACCCCAGGGCGACTGGGGAGAGTTGCAGAGAAGGTAGTATGTGAATTGTATGTAAAAGGATGAGTAGACATTTAAACATGCAGAAATGACCAGAGGAGTGGGAGGGGGACATTTTAGGGACAATTTCTTCCCAAAACAAGGGTCCCAACATCACAAATACTCAAATCAATCAAGATGATATTTAATTTTGTCTTCAAAACCTCCGAGAGATTAGATTCCTGGGCCTCTTTTGCACTTTTCTTAGTGTTTCAGCCTTTGCAGGTAGAATATACTTCCTGGAGTCTAACTTGAATCTTTCCTGTTTTGGGGTTTTTTTCCCCAGTGCTGCAATGGTATAATACTTTATTATTGTTAAAAAAAAACCCAACATTTTAGGCAGTGTCAGTTATGATTATGAAAATAATAGCATGGCATTCATTCAGATGACTTTTTTTCTCCCTTTACCCTTAGTAGATACTCTCTTTAAAAGGTTTTGTTGGTGTCTTTTGTATTTTATGCTAGTCATTTCCCACAAGCACTGAACCTTCCCTTTAACAAAGAACAACAGTTGAGCAGAGCAGAACCAGCAGATAAAATGACATCATCCAATAGTGTGAGCCACATTCCCACTCCTGAAGTCCTCCCACCTTTCTGCCTAGGGGAAGAAAATGTGCTTCAGTCTGGCTTGGAAAGGAGCTGGTTGAGCTCCACATCAGGAGAACTTGCTAAAAGTCAGTAGTATCCGGAGTGCAATGGCCTGCCCCCAGAGCTGGTGGGTTTCCATCCTTCTTGAAGGTCTTGGGGTAGAGGCTAGATAATGGTGTGTCAGGTAGTCTGGATGTCATGGTTCCATCTGTGTATGGGTTGAACTTGAATGGTCATTGAGGTCCCTTCCAAGCCCCATGTCACGTGATTCTGTGCCTGCCTCATAGTCATCATTTCTTACTGCACAGTAATAGTCTATTATATTCATTTACCAATTTATTTGGGGAAGCTAGGTGGCCCAGTGGATAGAGTACAGGGTCTAGAATCAGGAAGACCTGAGTTCAAATCCAACTGCAGGCACTTACTAGCAGTGTGACCCTGGGCAAGTCACTTCACCCTGTTTGCCTCCATTCCTTGTCTGTAAAATGAGCTGGAGAAGGAAATGGCCAGTCTCTTCAGTATCTTTGACAAGAAACCACCAGACGAGGTCACAGAGTCAAACATGACTGAAACACCTGAACAACAACCACCTCCGATTTCTTTAGTCATTTTCTAGTCGAGTGGCATCCATCACATCACGGAAACACTGCTGTGAATGTATTTGTAGACGTAGGACCCTTCTGTTTTTGACCTCTGGGGTACACGCCTATAGACGCTCTCTTCATAGACTTAGCTCCTTTCATCTCTCTTTGGTTCTGTCTCTTCGTTGCCTTCGTTGTGTTGCCTTTTGGGGGGTTTTTTGGGTCTGGACGCTCTTACTCTCCTTGGACATAGGCCCTCCCATTGAAGGGTGGGAATAGTCTCCCTGTGTGCATTTAGAACCCGTTACTTTTCCTGAAGACAGAATGACACTTGTTAACAGCTAACTTATCCAGAAACAAGAAACAAAAACCAGCTTCTTTTAGGATTTTTGGACACAGATACTAAGGTTTTTGTGATGTTGTTAGAGGATTGATTTCCAATTGTTTAATGTAGATAGGAGCTTTTAAAGAAGTGGGTCTTTTTTTTTTTTTAACAAAAAGAACTGGTGATGTTCATAGTGTAGATATCTTCTATAAGCGACTCAGAAGGCTCTTAGAAGGACTGAGGACATTAGGATTCCATCACCATCCTCCTGTTTTTCCAGGGCCTTTCACATAATGGTCAGTATGGTAAACACTATATAAGTGTTAGCTATCATTATTATTATTAAGCAGATGTTTTCAAATTTAATTGAGTTTTGCAGAATATGTATGAGATTGAGATGGAATATAAACTCATTTTGGATTCATAAGGAAGTATTCCTTAATGCCTCAGGTGAAGTGGAAATGACCCTGGCTCCCCTTGTACTCGCCCAAATGAATCACTTTTATTTATTCCTTTCTCCCCCTACTTAGAATCATACATGAAAAGTATTCCTTTTCCCCATTGATTCCTTTCTTGTCATAAAGAAAATTTTGAGTAAAACCTGACTGATCAAACAACTGTATCTGACTGGACGTGACTTGTTGGATATCCATGTTTTCTTCTCCCCACTACTGAGACGGGAAGGTATGTTTCCTTCTTTTTCTGGGACCAAGATTGGTCTTTGCAGTTAGTTTGATGTCAGCAGCATTTTAGTATTATTTCCATTTACAACTGGAGTAATTATTTATATGGTTCTCTTGATTTTATGCTACTTAACTCTGCGTTAGTTGATAAGTTCATCATGTTTTTCTAAATTCTTCATGTTTGTTGTTTCTTATAGTGCTATAGTAATAATCCTGTTACATTCATATGCCACAATTTTTTTCAGCCATTCCCTACTTTATTTCCAGTTTTTTACTACCACGAAGTGTGCAGCACTGGGTGTTTGGTTTTGGTTTGAACCCTTCTTTTTGTCGTTGATCCACTTGGGGCATATCCCCAGGAGTAACCTACCTGAGTGAAAAAGCATGAACAGTTTAGTGACTTTCCTTGCACAACTCCAGATTCTTTTCCAGAAGCACATTAGTGTGTTTCTTTCCTCAGAGCCTCTTCAACTTGCACTTGCTGTTTTAAAAAATCATCTTTGCCAATAAAAAAAAAGGCAGTGAAATGAAACCTCCGAGTTGCTTTAATTTGCATTTCTCTTATTGTTAACAATTTAGACTGAGCAGTCGTTCGTTTGGTCGTTGACAGTTTGTATTTCCTCTTTTGAGAAGCTACTCTTCTTATCCTTTGACCAATTGGCTATTTGAAAATAGCTCTTCTTCTTACATGTTGGTGTTACTCGTGTATCAGGCCTTTATCAGAGATATTAGATGTAAAGCTCTTTCTCCAGACGTGGGTTTCTTTCCTCCCCGTTACATTAGTTTCTTTAGTAATCTGGATGTTTTTAAGGTTAGAACACTACATTACTGGGGCAGCAAGGTGGTGCAGTGAATAGAGCACAGGCCCTGAAGTCAGAAGGACCTGAGTTCAAATCCCGCCTCAGACACTTAACCCAAAAACTAGCCGTGTGACCTTGGGCAAGTCACTTAACTCCAATTGCCCTCCAAAAAAAAATGGGGAAAAAAAAGGACATTACATTACCAGTTCTTGGAGGCCTGGCCATGTGGGTAAGGCCTGACCACAGACTTTGTATTTATAGTCTGAAGATCACCCCAGCCAACTTTGGAGAGGCTCATTCACTACCTGAGACATGGCCACAAGGTGATTCTTCTTTTGGCCACAGCTATTTGTGTGGACTTACAAGGCCTTGCCCAAGCTGATACAGTTAATAAATGGGAGAATCAGGATTTGAACCCAGGTCTTTGGACTCCAAATCCAGCTGCATCACAGTTGCCATATAACATATCTAGATTTCAGTATGACATCTGATAAAATCTCTGACAGGATCCGTGGGGTCAAGATGGAGGTAGGAAGGAGATAAGTCTAAATAACCACATTACCCAGCTCTGCCCTTTGCAGTTACAGAAAATAAAATGAATTCTTCTCTTGCATGATAGCCCTCATTTGATCCAGGAAAGAGACTGTCTTCCCTTGGGAAGCAGGAGTAGGGGAAAGAACACAGAGGGTCAAGACTGAGGACCCCAGATGGAGTCCTAATTATTGCTTATGTGACCTTGTTCAGCTTACTTGTCCTTTGAGTCTTGATTGCCTTATCTGTAAAGTGGAAAGTTTGGACCAGATGACCTCTGAGGTCCTTCCCAGTCTAAATCTGTGATCCTTGTGCCAACCAGCATGTTCCCCTAAGTCTTCTCTTCTCTAGGCATGTCCCAGTTCCCCCAGGCCCTCCTCTTTTGAGACAGGCCTCAGGGGCCAGAGCTCAGCCCTGCAGTGTGTCATCACTTTTGTCCTGCCTGTCCTATCCCTCATAACACAACTGCCATTAGCATTTGGGGACAGCTGGGTCACACTACTGGCTCCATGTTGGATTGCTGTCAAATAAAATCCCAGTCTTTTTTCTGTGAACAAGAGTTTGACAAATTTTTTTTCCGTCCTGAACTTTTGAAGTTGATTTTTTTTTTCAGCCCAAGTGCTCCAATCACTCTTCAGTTATGTTGTATTTTAGGATCAACATCCTGGTTTGGCAAGATCTTTGTGGATCCCAAGTTTGTCCTTCAGCAGTTTCGCTCTCACTTCCAGCTCTGTGTCATCAGCAGATTTGATACAGCAGCCTTCATCCAGGTTATTGATAAAGCATCAGATAGAGTAGGACTGAGAGCCCCCCCCATGCTGATATCTGTACATTAATCAACACTTTCTAGAAGGAGTCGAGCAGCTTGGATCTACGAACTACACCATTGTCCATGCTTTCTACCTCCATCTTGACCCCAGGGATCTTGTCAGAGATTTTGTCAGATGTCTTAACTGAAATCCAGATATGTTATATGGCTACTGTGATGTAGCTGGATTTGGAGTCCAAAGACCTGGGTTCAAATGCTGACTCTCCCATTTATTGGCTGTGTCAGCTTGAGCAAGGCTTTGATTTCTTTATCTGTAAAATAAGAGGATTTGGGTTAAATTGATCTCCAAGATCCCTTCCAGTTCTGGTGCTCTGTGATGCTGTGATGTCTGTGGCATTCCTGTGGCCTAGTAACATCATCAATGCAGAAATTAAAGTAGTGGGTAATGATTTGTTTCTTGTGGCTCCTAGTGATCCTTCCTTCCTCTTCCTGAGTACTCAAAAGCCATCTGTCGAATAATCTCTTCTGTGATTTTGTTGGGCCTTGAAGTCAAGCTCGTCAGTTCTGTTAATTCTGTCCCCCGCCCCCTTTTTGCAGAGAGGGTCATTTACTTGTCTCTCCAGGCTACCTCTTCCCTCACTTACGTAGATCACACATTTTCTCAAAGATAATGAACAGTTGTTCCTTGATGACATTTGCGGGTCCTTTCGGTATTCTGCAGTGTAATTTTCCAGGTCCTAAACACTCGGAACTCATTTAAAGCATATGGGTGCTCTCTTGCTGTCTTCCCAGCTCTCTCGTGACCGTGTCTGTGAGGCCTGTTCCAGTCTGGAGATCATTTTCCTTGAGAGAGTAAAGCCAGAAGCAGAGCAGTTTAGTCGTTTTGTTTTTTCTATGTCATCTGCTAGAATTGCGCCATCTGCCCTAAGAAACAGGCCTCCTTCCCTTTCCTTCTTCCCCCAAACATGCCTAAACACTGCAAGCATTTGTTGTCTTCAGCATTATTCTTGAGCTTCACCCTATTCCGAACCTTCCTCCTACCAGTCAATCAGTAATCATTTGTCAAGCCAGTCTACCATATTGGGCCTTGGTGATCTGTCTCTCCTCCCTTCCTACTTTACATGTATCCTAAAATCTGAGTACAATGAAGATATTCCTCCCTCCATAGACATACGGTCTTCCCCTTCCTCACAGGCATAATTTGTTAGAGTGGTATCAGAGTTTGTTAGAGAGCTCTTTCCAAGACTCCTGTGATATACTAATCTTTTTCACTGAACGTTTTTAGATTTGCTTTCCCAGAGTTTGGGATATATGTCTAACTGTACCCAACCTTTCCTCCTTAGCAATTAGAGGTGTCCACAAGTGAATGAGCCAGAAAATACAGCAGGAGTTACAGCCCCCCCTTCTTGACACATATTGGCTGTGACATCCCTAAAAACACAGGTCCAGTAAAATAAACATACACATATATGCACACATGTATATGTGTGTGTGCACACGAGAGAGAAAGAGAGAGCACGTCACCTTTGAATACTTCCTGACATCAGGTCAATAACATTGGGACATTGGTCCCAAAGAAGAGATCTGAAAAGACTTCTTCCAAGCTCCCTGCTGCTCCCCCAAACCCCCAAAGTTAGGGTCCACAGGTGTGTAACATTGCATATATAACATCAGATTTTGATGTATTGATCAGCCTTTCCTCCCTCCTCTTCATCTTTTTCTTTTTTAAGGAAAATTCTTTGTTATAAGGGATGGTTTCTCCATAAGAAGGGAGGGAAATCTAGGGATATAAAAGCAAAAGATAACAATAAAATCTGTTGGTTTTTATTTTTAAAATTTTTAATTTTTTTGCTTTTTGGAGGGCAATTGCGGTTAAGCGACTTGCCCAAGGTCACACAGCTAGTAAGTGTGTCAAGTGTCTGAGGTTGTATTTGAACTCAGGTCCTCCTGACTCCAGGGCTGGTGCTCTATTCACTGTGCCACCTAGCTGCCCCAATTTTTATTTTTTTTAAAGAAAGAAAATAAATTCTAGCGTTTCTGCTGGATGAGCATGTAAGAAATAAAGAGATTCAGTAAGGGTGATAAAGTTATTCACTGATTATCTGCAGTATCCCCCTTGACAAACTACTCATACAACCTGTGGGTGTGCCTGGCCCAGGTGGTAAACTCTTGCTGTTGAGAGAATTCCTAGTTGGGTTGGGATGGAGGTGTTGGACAGAATGGGCTGAGGGATCCTTGGCAGTTCTTTGGCATCTTTGCCAGGGATGCTCAACTCTGTCTGGGGCGGGGAACAATTTCTTGACTCTTGAGGGAATAAAAGCACTTTACTCTGCTTGTCTCATTTTGCCATCACCTGAGGTCATGCTTCCTGGCCTAAAGATGTGTATACCTGAAAGACTGGATGAGTCTGCAGCAAACGCAGAGAATAGCCATTGAGGTCCAATGGTTAATGGTCTTCTTTTATGCCCAGCACACACCCCCTTTGGGAGCTTCACCTCTGGAGTGAGGGGGGCACCCCTTTTTAGGTGGGCAAATTCTATTGTGACCTGCCTATTCGGCTTACCAATCTAGCTACTACTACTAACTGCCGCTTTTTTGCTACAGACAAAAACAATACACGGAAATCTACATCATTCATAGTTGATTTACCTGAAGGGGGGATGGAAGAAAGAGGAAGTAGCTACTTTTTTTCTCCACGTGTGTAAGTGTGCAGTGAGGATTTCAGCATGTTTTTATGTTACTCTGCTACTTCCCTACCCCTCACCCTCTACTCCCCATTTCAAAGCACCTAATTGAGCTATGTTAGTTATCCTTGCTAGTATAAATTGTATATTAGACTTTATAATGTTGACTTGAATACTAGCACTTAGCACTAATCATATAAATCCTATTTTTGAGGGGAAGTTAAAAAAAAGTGAATATTCTTTCTTAAAACTCCATTGTCCCTATCTCGTCGTAAATGGTTTCATTATACTGGCATAAGAGTTAATGCATCTTCTTAAGAGCTTAAATTTACGACTGTGGTACACATAGTAACGTGTGATAATTTTCACAAACTATTCAGTAAGCCAGAATGTCTGCTTTTCTAATCAGTCTGGATAAATGGGAATTAACTAGTTAATTTCCCATAGAGTACCGTTTTTAATAATTAGGTCAGAAAATAGACTTGACACTTAAGCTATTCTCAATGTAATTTAAACTCCCTTTGAAAAGGTTGCAGAAGGCATTTCATATACACACAACTAGAGCCAAAAGGATTTCCTAGAGATTGTATTGTCCAAGTGTCTCATTTTACAGATGAGAATAGAGACCCAGAGAAGGGTCTTTATATAGTCTTTGGTCTTTATAGTCATTCCCCATAATAATTATTATTACAGCAATAATAATTATTATTGGAAATAACTTGCCTAAGGTCACAAAGGTAAGTAGTATCAGACCCAGAATTTGAACCCAGATCTCTTGACTTGTAGCCCAGTGCTCTTTCTATAACACCCTGCAGACCTCCTGCTCTGCCCTTCTGCATTGCTCAAGAATCATTATAAACATAATTTAGCATTATACGAGATTGTAGATAATGTAGAATAATTGGTTGAATATACAAATTGCCTTTTGCTACTTTTAAAAAAATATATCTTTGAGAAATAAGATATACCAGCACTTGTATATCTTGCCCTACTAGATCCATCTTGCCCTACTAGAAAGTTAGAGGGGGGATGGGGGAGGATATAGGAGAGAGCAGATTGGGGGAGGGGGTATTCAGTAGGACCATTGTTTTGGGGTGGGGTAGGGGAAAGACAGGGAGAAAATTTGTTAACTCAAAACCTTGTGGAAATGAATGTTGTAAACTAAAAATAAACATAAATACATTAAATATATATATATATATATACACACACACACACACACATATCTTTGAGAACTAAAAAAGAAGAGGAAAGTGAACTGTATAATTACAAGGACCAAGCCTGGTCCCTGAGAAGAGACCAAAAGATGCCTGTTCCCCCATTGCAGAGGTGGTAGACCATGGTGAGGACCGTTGCTTACGTAGTCATACTTGGTTGATATTTTAGTTTTGCTGAACTGCTTTTATTTCTATTTTATTTTTTATTAAGAGGAGTAACTACTTGAATAAGGAAGGGAGGAAGGATGCATTTGGAAATAAATGTAATGTAAAAGCAAAAAAAATCAAGAAACATTAAACATTTTAGAATATCTATCAAGGTGAAGCCAAAATGGCCGAGTAACAGTAAGAAGTACGATGAGTTCTGCTACAAAATTCCTCCAAGTAGACCTAGAATACACCCTGGCCCAAATCCTGATTAAGAAGTCCAAGAAAAACTCACAGTGAGTCATTTTTCTAGGCCGGGTTGTCACAGGGCGACAGAGAGGTCTGTGGACACCAAGAACGTGCCACAAAGTATTCTTGTGCCCAGAGACTGCACCAGCACAAGATGAGGTCCCAGACTTACACTAAGACACTGTGACTTTGTGTGGGAATGAGCTACCAGATGAGCTACCTGGTAGCTTTGTTGCTTACTCCACAGTTCTGGGATACAGATCCAGGGCAGACTGAGAAAAGGTACCTGTGCCCAAAGGTGGTGTTCTGGGTTAGGCCCTAGGCTGTGTACTGAGCAAGAACCAATGTAGAAGCAAGCAGCAGCTACAAAGAATTGCCAGGACAGGAATCTGAAACCAGAGGGAAACTTCTGTCTCAGCAGGGCTCAGACCAGGAGGCAACAATCAGCCTTGATCTGGATCAGACCACTTTGGAAATACTGAAAGCTTGCATGTCTCCAGCCTGAGCTGTCGTTGAGAACCTGGAATAATGCAACACTCAATATCCCAAGAAAACAGCAACGTGCTAGGCCAGACATTCCCTCTAGAAGTGCTTAGTGTCCAGCCCGAACATAAAAATCAGGAAATAGACTGGAAGAAGAAGCAGACAAACAAAAGTAATCCCACCATAAAAGAGCTATTGTGGTGACAGGGTTGCGCAAAGATACAAACCCAGAAAAAGAGAATGTCTCCAAAACATCTACAAAGTCTCAAAGGAAAACACAGCTGCGGCACAAATTCAATTAGAAAGCCTGTAAGAGACAAAGCGTGTTTTAAAAAAATTTTAAATGTTTTTATAAAAGAAATGAGAGGGCTAGAAGAAAAAAATTGGAAAAGATAAAAGAGCTGTGAAAGAAAGAATTGGAAAAAATGAACAGCATGGCACAAAAGGCACAGAACTTTGCAGAAGCAACAAACTCCCAGAAAAAGAGAAGAAAATGTAGGGTATTTCATAACAAAAACAACTGATCTGGAAAACAGATCTGGGGAAAAAAACATTAAAGGCTCATAGGACTACCTGAGTGCCACGATCAGTGAAGTAGTCTAGGCATCAGATTTAAAGAAACCTTTTTTTTTTTTTTTGAGGGCAGGGCAATTGGGGTTAAGTGACTTGCCCAAGGTCACATGACTAGTAAGGGTTATATGTCTGAGGTCGGATTTGAACTCAGTCAGGTCCTGCTGACTTCAGGGCCAGTGCTGTGTTCACAGCACCACCCAGCTGCCCCAAGAAATCTTAAAAAGAAAATTGCCCAGATCTCTTAGAACAAAAGGGCAGAGTGGAAAAAGAAAGAATCCTACCAGTCATAACCTGTAAGAAACCCCAAAATGAGAGCTCCCAGGAATATCACAACCAAAATCCAGAGCGTCCATGTCAGAGAAAAAATGCTATAAGCAGAGAAAGAATCATACCAGAGAAAAGATCAGACCTGCTCTAGCAGCCACCATTATAAAGAAGCAGAAAACTTGGAATGTAATATTCTAGAAGGAAAAGGATATATATAGGCTTAAAGCCAAGAACAACTTACTCAGCAAAACAGTATAGTCCTAGGGGGGAAATGGATCTTTAATGAAAGAGGACTTCCAAGCATTCCTGATGAAAAGACTGCTACATAGAAACTTGGAAATGCAAACATAGGAGCCAAGAGATGCATAGAAAGGTAAACATGAATGAACAATGATAAAGGACTAAAGAAGGACAAAATGTTCACATCCAAATGGGGGAGATGATAATGTGTCCCTTCTGAACTCTGTTTCATCAGGGGTAATAGAAGCTAATTGGACAGAAGGTATAGGAGAGGTTCTATTATGTCTTGATAATATTCAGAGAAGTTTGGAAAGGGAGGGGAAGAGGAATACGTTGAGAGTTGTGGGGAGGAAAGGAAAGTTAGGCAAAATTATCTCATATAATCAGGGTGTGCCAGTAGACATCTGTACCAACAAGGAAGAAGAGGTAAGGGGAAGGGTGGCACTTGAACCTCACCCTCATCTGACTGAAGTGGTATCCATCAATTAGGCAATGGCTGAACAAGTTATGTTATGCAAATGTGATAGAATACTATTGTGCTGTAAGAAATGATAAAGGGAATGGTTCCCGAGAAACGTGGGAAGGCTTACATGAATTCGTGCAAAGTAAAGTGAATAGAACTAGAAGAACAATTTATAGAAAGACAAAACAATTGTAAGGTCAGCCTTAAAAGACTTAAGAATTCTGATCAGGGTGGCTAGGTGGCGCAGTGAGTAGAACACTGGCCCTGGAGTCAGGAGGACCCCAGTTCAAATCTGAACTCAGACACTTAGCACTTACTAGCCGTGTGACCTTGGGCAAGTCACTTAACCCCAATTGCCCTACCTTCCCCTCTCCAAAAAGAAAAAAAAACAAAACCCCAAGAATTCTGATCAATGTTAATGACCAACCACTATGAAGGTACTGGCTAGCTTTTTCTCCCTGTCCCATCTTGACCCCTTGATGAACCAGTTGAACCCTACCTTGTCCTCTTCTCTTGAGCCCCTTGCCCCCTTACTCTGTCACCAATGTTGTCCTGCCAAAACCTTAGCCTTGGATTACTTCCACCATTCACTGCCTTCACTCCTATCAAGTGCTGATTAATGTAGTTGGAGGAAATCATGAAATCATGCTGACTAGGTACACTACAAATTTGTGTTAGTCTCCAGTGGGCCCTCATCAAGGTAAAGCAATCTTTATACCTCCCTAACATTTAATGCACCACCCCACTCACCACAATAGCTCGTCCAGACTTTTTCATCCCTCTTCAAACTTCTTATGGCTTCCTCTTCCTCCACATTTACCTTGCCTCATATTTCACTGAAAAAAATTGAGGCCATTCACCGAAAGGTCCTTATCTCATCCTCCTCATCTCACCTCACTCAGATGTCTTCTGCAGATGTCTCCTTCATCACTTCTGTAAAGAGTATGGCCCTTCTTGCCAAGTCAAACTCCTCTGCACACACGAGTGATCCCATTCCAGCCCCTCTTCTCCTGCAGTTTGCCCCTCCTGTCATCACTGCTCTCTCACTAATCTTTAATCTCTCCTGGTGTAATTGCTTCCCTACCCCTACAAATATGTTCATGTTTCCTCATCCTTAAAAAGCCCTCACTCGGTGTCTTCATTCTCAGTAGCTTTCTCCTCATTTTTCTTAATCATCTGCAGCGTGGCTTCTGACCTCCTCATTCAGCTGAAACTGCTCTCTCCAAAATGACCAGAATCTAATGGCCTTTTCTCAGTCCTCGTCCTTCTTGACCTCTCTAACTCCGATGCTGTTGATCACCCTCTTCTCCTTGCTAGGTTTTGGTGACACTAATTTGTCCTGGTTCTCCGGCCTGTCTGACCCCTCCTCAGTCTCTATTGCTTTATCTTCTAGGTCATGTCCACTAAATGTGGGCATCCCTGAAGGCTCTGTCTGTCCAGGGCCCTCTTTTCTCTTGTACTATTTCTCTTGATGATCTCATCACCTCTTGTGGATTCAGTTATTATCTCTATGCTGATAATTGTCAAATCTGCTTATCCAGCCCTAGCCTCTCTCCTGATCTCTAATCTCATGTCTGCAATTACGTGTTTGGCATCTCAAATTGGATGTCCTGTACATACCTTATTTTTCCTCCACTTAATAGTATTTTTTTTCAATTACTTGTAAAGATAATTTTCAACATTCAGTTTTATAAGATTTTGGGGTTCCAATTTTTTTCCTCACTCCCCCCTCCCCAAGACAGCAAGCAGTCTGATATGGGCTGTACATTCTTGTATATATCTCAAATTTACTATTCCCAAACTGATTTCATTATCTTTTCCCCCAAGGCCTCCCCTCTTCCTGATTTTCCTATTGCTCTTACAGGCACCACCATCATTCCAGACACCCAAGCTTTCAACCTGTTATCTTTGACTCTTCCCTCTCACCATCCCCCATATCCAATCAGTTGTCAAGTCCTGTTGTCTCTACCTTAGTAATATCTCTCCTATGTGCGCCCTTCTCTCCTCTGACATTGTCAACAGTTTTGTACAAGTTCTCAGCACCCTCACCCCTGTGTTCTTGCAATGGTTTGCTGTTCGGTCCCCCAGCCACAAGTCTCTTCCTCACTACAGTCCATTCTCCTCTCTGCTGTCCAACTGATCTCAAAGTGTCTGACCATGTCCTCTCCCACCATTCATTAAACTCCAGTGTTTCCCCATCACCTCTAGGATCAAATAAGAAGCCCTCTGTTTTGTCTTCAAAGTCTTTTGTGGCCTGGGCCCCTTCTTGTCTTTCTAGTCTTCTTACCTATTAGTCATGACCTTCCCCTCTTCTCCTTGCAGCCCCCAGCCCTGTACTGTGGAATCCAGTAACACTGGCTTCAAGATACTCTAGCCATTTTTACTGGCTTCCTTCAAGTCCCAGTTAAAATGCCACCTTGTACAAGAAGCCTTTCTCACTGCTCCTTCATCCTAGTACCTTTCTTCTCTTGATTATCTCCAATTTGTCTGGTATGGATCTTGTCTTTACTTAGCTGTTTATGTGCTGTCTTTCTCATTAGACTATGAACTCCTTGGGAGTGAGGACTGGTTTTTGCCTTGTTTTTTTTTTTTTTTTGTATCCCTAGCATTTACCACACAATTCCTGGCACATAGTAGGTGTTTAACACATGCTTGTTAACTGATTAAATGATTTGGCCCAGTCTGATGATTTTATTGATTTAGGGACGAGAGCAGTTTTAGACATGTGGAATTTAGGATATGTTCAGGATATCCAGTTTGAGATGCCAAGTTGGGAGATAGAAGCCTGGAGATCAGGAGAGAGGTTAGGGCTGGATAAGTAGATCTGAGAATCATTGGCATAGAAATAACCAGTGGCGTGTAAACTCCCTCCACTAGTGTAAATCAGCAACTCATCTGCAGCCTCTAGACTTAGAGAGGGCTCCTTGAGGTTAAATTATTTACTGATGGGATGCAGCCAGCATGTGTCAGTCAAGACTTCAACCCATGTCTTCCTGACCCTAAGACCAGTAGTTGCCCTGACACTGTGCCATTTATGGTTACCATGCTTTTGTGTTGTTTGAAGGTACAATTTTCAGTAAGTTAGCAGGTAACGTTTAGTAGTATTAGAGTGAGTTGCTTTTTGGCTAAGTTCTCTGTGATTCTTTGATCACTGGTCAGATCACTGCTTTGATTAGGGGGACCCCTAAGGCACTCTAAGTGTTGTAGCAATCAGGTAGAAGGCCAGATATGGAGTCAGGAAGACCTGAATGAGGATCCTGCTTCTGTCCCAGGTGTGCATTTAGCCCCTCATCCAAAATGAAGAGAATATCATCCCCTGCGATGCTGGGGTCTTGTGGAGTTCAAATGAGACACTAACAGAGGTGAAGTAATGTGTAAATGTGAGCTGGGGTTCACTGTGTTCTCTTTTGACTCCTATTTTTTTCTTCCTAGCTTGAACCTTGGAGGTAATGTTACTCATTGCCTCATTAGACCCTTCTTACATAAGGGTATTCATTCTCAAAAAGAATGGAACCAATTTTCACATGCTCCTAAATATTTTAGGGGAAAGTGGAAGTTAAGTACCCTCCTTACAGAAAGCCATGTGCTCACCATCTTTTGATAAGAGAAAAACTGGAACTTTTTCATTTCTTTGGTGCTGCTTACAAGGCAACCCTGGGCACTTAGTTTGAGTCTGAGTACAGTTTGGGGTAATGTGGAGCATGAAGTTTCTGTAGCTAGGTAGGCTCCTCTCTATTGAGCCCCAAGGGACAGATTAAGGAAGAGTATGGACATTTCTTTACTCAATGCTATGAATCTTAATTTTTTCGTGATTTATATAGTTTGTTTATCGATGGACACTTTTACAACAGGATTTATGAAGCGGGGTCGGAGAACAATGCAGCGGTTGTAGCCGTAGAAACCCACACAATACACAAAATTGAAGAAGGTATTGGTAAGTCTGTCTGCTCATGTGGTTCCTACTGACTTCAATGCCCTGTGCTGGATTCTCACTAGTCTCTTATTCCTTGTGACCTGAACATGGTGTTGGTTAAGTGCTGTTGCTAGAAGTCTGATGGTGCCCCATCTAGAATATCATTGCCCTTTGGCACAGACATGTGGAATAAATGATTACCTGCACCTACCTCCTACTGTTGGCCAAGGATACCACCCAGTTGGGGGAGATGTAATCCCATGTAGGGACTATCGAGGAGGGCCCCTGCCCCAGGTGTTTTTGCAGAGGATGTTTTTTGTTTGGATTATAAGCTGAGCAGAGCACATGTTTGCTGCTTTTGATTAATAAACGACACCAGCATCTAAGATTTCCTTAGTCTCATAAAAGACCTGGCCAGATATGGGTTTGGATTCCTGCTGTCGGCATGTCTTTGGAGGAAGAGTATTTCACAGTAACCGAGATGTTTCCATTTGCAGATGCCAGCTCCATAGAAACAAATGAAGAGATGGAGATTGCATATCCTATCACTTGTGGGGAGAGCAAAGCCATCCTCCTGTGGAAGAAGTTTGTATGTCCAGGAATCAATGTGAAGTGTGTCAAGGTAACCTTTCCCTCCTTTCTGCAGCTTGCTGGTGCCTCCTGCTCATTACTAACTCGGATTATTAGGTGTTTCTTTGTATTTGAGGCCACAGCAACAATTCACAGTACAGTCTTCAGAAGCCCGTGAGCACACAGCATAAGCAAGACTGCCCTTTATGTGCCAGTCTTATAAGTCACAGCTGCTCACACAGAGAGTAATCGCCATCAGTGGCATCATCTTTTAATTATGAGGGATGACTGAGTGGTTGAGGTGGCTGTTGGGTGGTATTTTCTGCCAGGACAGTTCCCTCCCTCATACCCAGTTCAGGGCAGTTGGACCTGGCAGGATCACTTCACATGAGAATTTGATCTGCATTCTGAATGCTGGGTCAGTCAGCCAGTCTTGGGGAATGAGGGGATTGTCCAGGTCAATTGCTAACCTGTTCTAATTGCCTCCTTCCTGCATACCCATAATGACCTGGGCATTGTCATCAGGGGAGGTTATTTTTCTGTGGAGCAGTGAGGGTGGGGTCAGCAGCTGTG
This sequence comes from Pseudochirops cupreus, assembly GCA_028627135.1. Classification (NCBI taxonomy): domain Eukaryota; kingdom Metazoa; phylum Chordata; class Mammalia; order Diprotodontia; family Pseudocheiridae; genus Pseudochirops; species Pseudochirops cupreus. Next base: position 112,737,622 of record CM053582.1, on the reverse strand, counting down.
AGAGCAGAAGCTAGGATGATACAAGACTGATGATGAGCTAGGAGATCATCTCTGTATCTCTCTGGGGGCCAGACGTACATAGACGGCTCTTGTCTTTTGTCTCTCGGTGTCTTTTCCTTCACCTTCTGCCTGACACCTGTTTTTGACTTTGCTTTTTGGCTTCAGTTCAATGATCAATTGATCAGCCCAAAGCATTTCGTTCATCTGGCTGGCAAGTCCACCCTGAAGGACTGGAAGAGAGCCATTCGTCTGGGGGGGATCATGCTGAGGTAAGTGCTGCTGGCAGCCACCCACCAGTGGACAGGCCTTGGTGGGTAAATCTACAGAGTTGGTTTTTCTCCTTAGATCTAAAGTGTCATATATCTTTGTTTTGGTGGCTTGGCTGGCATAGCTGATTCATTTATCTGGATGGCCCTGAAGGCCCTGGACACTTCTGGGAGGGGAGCTGATCCAAGCTAGTGCTTTCTGTCAGCCTGAGAACATTTCCATAAAGCCATATCACAGGACAGAGTTGCCTGAGGACAGGGGAGTTCAGTGACCGGCTACATCATATTAGTTCTTAGTCTTACTAAGCTGGGGCAGGAGTAGGAGAGAAATAGGGCTGGTGCAGGGCAAAAAGCTCCTGGTCCTCCCCTCCTGATTTGGGGAACTAGCTCTCGTTTACTTTTGGGCTGGCTTGATGGTGACAGATGGTATAGGATCAAGGAGAATGGCTCAGAGAGCCTCTTTGTATACTTGCGTACTGCTGCTCTGCTCATGGTGATGAATTTGCCTATATATGCACATACATACATACAGTCAACTCTCACTTAACCATGCTTCTGGAGGATGTCCGTAAGGCATTTTATGTTGGGTTTTACATGGCACTTGAGGTTTTGGGGTAACAAATGTAACCTTCCACATTTGTAACTGTGTTCTGAATTGTAGAGTGTAGAGCTGGAAGGGAATATATATATATATATATATATATATATATATATATATATAAAAATCATCTAGTCCAATTCCCTCAAATTTATAATGGGGACTCTGAGGCCTGTTGAGAGGGAGGTGACGTGCCCATGGTCACTAAGTATCAGTATACATCAGAGCCGTGGTTGGCCCTCTCACTCCAGGTCCAGTGAAATCTCCCAAGGCTGTGTCTTCTTGCCTTTGTTCTCTTATACTAAGGTTAACGTGTGTGCTTTCAGCACCCACCCAGGTGATCTGTGGGAGAATCATGTCTCAAATAGACATGAATTGGGAAGGAGCATGCTTCCCTCCTCAGCTCTGTTGCTCTTCAGAACCATGGAATCTCAGAACCGAAAGGGACCAAGCTGTACAATAGCCCTGGAAGTGCCCTTCCCCCTTCTATGGGAAGCCCTCCAGTGCGGGGGAAGCCCCCTGTCTCTGAGGCAGTCCTTTTTGCTTTTGGAGACCTGTAAGTATTAGGAAGTCTTTCTTCATCCTGATACTTGCATCATGGATTGAGGGTGAGAAAGGACCTTAGAGGCCATCAAATCCAACTAGAGATGAGAAAACCAGGCACAGAAAAGTTAAGGGACTTGCTCAGGCTTATGAGTTTCTTTGAATCTCTGAGGGCAGGATTCAAACTCAAGTCTTCCTGATTCCACGTCCAGCACTCGCTCTGCTCTGCCGCCTAGAAGCCTCAGATACCTTGGCTTGTTTGTCTTAGCAGTGAAGAGAAGCATGTGCCTACATGCCCCAGATCCAAAAGAAATCAAGGTGGCCCTAAAAGAAACCATTCTTCAAGTCTGATAAAGCCAGGCCCTGAGCCTTTGAGAACATGAGTGTAGGCCAAGTCCTAGTAGGATGACAGATGCCATTGTGACAGGAGTGCCCACTATGATGAAAGTATCTCCAAGCCCCATCCATTCCCCTGCCCAGAGATGGCAGTGTTGTGTGGGCCCACTTATAGGCAAGTGCTCTCTCTGGGACAGTCCTGCAGGATCAGTGTTTTCTCCATTCTGAGTCAGTACAATACCAGTTGTTACCAGTGATGAAAAAGAGAGTGCCAGCTGCTGAGGCTTGTTGTATCTGAAAGGGCTTCACTTGCCCCGTTGGTCCGTGGGAGCCATATCGCAGCAGTGGCAGCCTTACTGTTCTGACTTCGCCATGGTTTTTAATCTGTGATTTGACCTGTTTGCTTTACATTCTCTTTCTGTTCTTTTTGAGTTTGGTTTCTCCAGGACTGGTGGGTGAGGGGCCCAGGGCAGTCTGTGACTGGTACAGAGGGGAGAGAGAGAGAGAGAGAAGAGAGAAAGTATGTGTCTTTTGGTCCTATGAAGATTTTAATAACAAGCTCATTTAGAATTTTCTGTAACCTAATAAATTTTGGATGGCATCTGGCAGATTTGTTTAAATGGGAGAGTGAGCCCAGGATTGTAAAATCCAGACTAGTCTGAGGTTTTTGTGTCTTTTCCCTCTACATAGGAAGATGATGGACTCTGGGCAGATCGACTTTTACCAACATGACAAGGTTTGCTCCAATACCTGCAGAAGCACCAAGTTTGACCTCCTTATCAGCAGTGCCCGAGCGCCCGTGCCGGGGCAGCAGACAAGCGTGGTGCAGACACCCACTTCGGCTGATGGTAGGGGGTAGGAAACCACCTGAACACATCCTTTGTTTGTTAGTAGCCCTGTCCTCTTGCTCCTCCCTCCTCTGTTGCTCCCTTGCTGTTCTTTTAACCACTCCTGCCCACAAGTACTCTCAGATGGGGCAGAGGCAAACCAACCAGAGAGACCTCTTGGGAAACAGGCCCCCTGCCAAAGGTCTCCTGCTGCATCCCTTCTTATGCTGGTGGGTACAGCATTCTTTGCTTCTTTCTTCAAACCAACAAACAGCATAATTGAGTTGATGTTTATCTAGCACTTCTTACCTAGCACTAGGGTTTAAGAAATGCTTTACAGACCTGGTCTCCTTGGATGCCCTGGGAGGTAAGGGGCTTTAGGTATTATTGGTCCCCATGTTACAGATGGATGGGGCAACTGAGGCTCAGGGAGACTGGGTCACTTATCCATGATCGTCAGAGGCAGGCTCTGAATTCCTGGCTCCCTGACTTGTGTCCCAGTACTCTCGTGCCTCTGTAAGCATCCTGTAGGTTTCTCAGAAACCATCATCCTTGGGCACATTTCTCAGCTTGGGGTCCCTGCAAGTTTCAGGTGGTCTTAGAGTGCTTTGGATCTTTTAGCTGAGGACAGCCTGGTGGGTAATTAGATTAGGTTGATGATTGCTCCATGCAGGACTGATGCACTCAGTCACTCACTCAGTGGTCATGATTTATCTGTCCCCTTTCCTGGATGATGTTCTAGGCTCAACTGTTGGTTTTCTGGGCTTCAGACTAGGGAGTGAATACAGGCTTTACAGGCTGGACTCTCTAGAAACCCAGCTCTGGTTGCAGATTCTCTGAGCTCTGGCTGGCAGAGAAAGGCCTGTCCTTGTGATGCTGGCAGTGTCTGTGAGTGAAAGCTAGAATTTGGTGCTCCCTAACCTCTCCCTCTGATGACCCTTTGGCAGGAGGAGTCACACAGATTGCCATCTCGGAGGAGAACATGGAAGAGGCAGGGCTGGAGTGGAACTCTGCTCTCACTGCAGCCGTCACCATGGCCACTGAGGAGGGGCTGAAGAAGGACCCTGAGGAAATTTCAGGTACCCACTTGGAGGCCTTGGCTAAAGGGTCTGCTGATTCTCACCCACTACCACCCCATCACCACCTCTGCCCGTTCTCCTGGTATGTTTGGAATGCCCATCAGGGTTGCCGATAGATTTAAAATCTAAAATCTTTCTCTCTCTCTCCACCCCCCTCACTTCTTCCTCTCTCTCTTTTGTGCTCTCGCTTTCTCCTTCTCTTATTCTCCCTCTCTCTCTTCATCTCTCTCCCTTCTTCCTTTTCCTCCTCTCCCTCCCCTCCCTTCCCTCTCCTCCTTCTCCTCCTCCTCCTCTTTATCTCTGTCTCTCTGTCATTCCCCCATGCACATTTCTAAAGCCAGCCCTCCCCCAGAATTCCAGAAGGAGCATCCAGGGGGTGCAGGCAGGTGGGCAGGTGGGGGCGGGGGCCACCCAGTGTGCTTGGCCCTGATCTGACCTCCTCCAGAAGTTCCTCCTCGAGGCAGCTGCTCTGAGGGGGCGGCTAGCCATGGTATGTCCCTTCTCCAACTTCCCCTCTTCCTCCTGCTGCCAGAGGACACCCTGATGTTCTGGAAGGGCATAGCCGATGTGGGGCTCATGGAGGAGGTGGTCTGCAATATTCAGAAGGAGATTGAGGAACTGCTCAGGGGAGTTCAGCAGAGGCTGCTTCAGGCCCCCTTCCAGATCACAGGTGAGCTGAAAACGTGACACAGGCAATTAACAGATTTATTATAAAATTAACAATGAGACTAATAATAGCTCACGTTTCCACAACACTTGGAGCTCTGCAAAGCATTCCACGTACATTATTCTACTGGAGCTTCTCAGGAGTCCTCTGAGGCAGGTGCTATGATTATCTTCATTTACAAGTGAGGAGACTGAGGCCACAGGGGTCATACCGGGTCACACAGCTAGATCCATGGTGGTTTTACTTGAGAAGAGGAACTTTTCCCAGAAGATTTTTGAATGGAGGGGTGGCAGGTGATCAGAAGCATGGGATATGGAGGAAAGGGCAGCAGGGAAGAGTGGGCATTCATAAGAGACTGTCCTGGCTGGCGTGGAGATGGCAGAGTAAGTCCTTTCTCTTCAGGGTTGTCACATTGATCATAGAGAGGGGAGCATCGTCACTCTGCCCTCACCCCACATGGGGCTTTTCTTCCAGATGCTGCTGTCCTCAACAATGTAGCCCACACCTTTGGCCTGATGGACACGGTCAAAAGAGTTTTGGACAACAGGAGGAGCCAGACAGAGCAAGGAGAGGAACACTTTCTGTACACTCTGACAGGTGATGGTGTATCTTACTTTCCTGTGATGGATTACAGGTTCCTGTCCTCTCAGAGACCAGCACAAGATTGTGTCAGGTTGGGGCGACTAGGTGGCACAGTGAATAGAGCACCAGCCCTGGAGTCAAAAGGACCTGAGTTCAAACCCCACCTCAGACACACTTAACACTTACTAGCCGTGTAACCTTGAGCAAGTAACTTAACCCCAATTGCCCTGCCTTCCCCTTCTAAAAAAAAAGCAAAAAAAAAAAAAGATTGTATCAGGTTAACTGGCCCTGGAGGGAAAGGGAAAGTCATATTAGACAGTGTCCTAACAAGGTTTTGTATAAGGAAAAGACTATAACAATGATACCCAAAAGCGATAGTGAAGATTGATTAAACAATTATAAGTAACATCCTAGCAAAGTTGAGTGGGCTGCTCCACGAGTAGATGGGCTTCCCTTCTTATTGAAGGTGTTTGGGCGAAGGTTGGCCAGTCCTACCTGTAGAGAAGGGGTGTTCTGTGTCACAGAGGAACCTGCTTCAGGGAGAGGGGGGAGTGGGCTAGACTGGACGGCCTCAGAGCCCCTTGCAGCTCAATGGTCTGCAGCTCCAGGAGGAGCCAGGGCATGGGTCGGTATCCTCAGAGTAGCATACTAGCAGAGGTGGAAATCTAGAAGTAGCATGGGCCTTCACAGGAAGACTAATTTACATTGACATAGTCATTTCAAGTCGAGTGAGCATTTCCTTCACAACAACCAGTGCAGTGCAGGTAGTATAAGGACTATCATGTGAGGAGACTGGAGGTGTGGAGCGGCTGAGACAGCCAAGCCAGACCGATGCCTTCTGACTTTTTATTGTTGCTCGTCCTTCATTCTGAAAGGGCCATGGCATCAGAGAGGTGGTGCCATGAAATGCAAGTGACTTGGATTGAAATGAGGGAGGGCTGTGCAGGGTCACCAGCCTCACTATCTCTCCAGAGCCATCTGGGTCCAGTGGCCAGATGCACATCAGGATGACTGGAGATGGCCCAGGATGCAGTGGGGACCTTCTGACTCCACTTCCAGGACCCTTCCCTCCACATTCTAGGGGATTGTGACACCCCCCCCAGGCAGCCCTAGAAAACCAGCATGTCTTTAGCAGAAGACTCAGGGTCTTCTTGGCTGTTCCCCACCAGTCCTGGCTTTCTCTTTTGAGTAGCCCGTGCTGCCTTATCTGTGGTAATGAGGAACAATGAGAATGTGTGAATTTCTTGAGAATTCACCTTGTTTTTGCCTTTCTTTACATAACCAGCACTTATAGCACAGTGCCTGGCACGTATGCTTGTCGACTGACTCATTTAAATCTGCATGTGCTTTAGCTAAGCCGTGAGCAAAGAGAAGCACCATGACCGGGAGGCTGGGAGAGTATCAGTACAGAGGCCTGGAGCTGGGCTGGCAGGAGCAGGGAGTGAGGAGAGAGGTTGAACTGGGTCGTGGAGTGTAGGGGGCAAAGGAGTAGTGCTCGGTGGAGCCTGAAGGACTGGCAGGGGTCTGGTCAGGAAGGGCTTTCTATCCTCCTAGAGGCAAGAAAGCAACTGAAATGGGGAGGGACATGGTGAGATCTCTGCTTAATTAAGAAAAGCCCTTTGGCATCTTTGGAGGATGGATTGGCGTGGGGAGGCTTGAGGCCTAGAAGCTGTTAGGAGGCCACGGCCATGATCCAGGTGAGAGGTGCTGAGACCTGCCTGGCTCTGAAAGGTGAGGAAGACTGAGGAGGTGGGGGCTATCAATGTGAAGACCTCGAACCTGGAAGGTTGGTGGGGCCTTTGGCGAAAAGAGGGAGGCTTAGAAGCCAGCCAGCTAGGGGGAGGGAGAAAAAACTGTTGTAGACATTCGGAGTTTGGGATACAGCCTTGAAATGTCCAGTGAGCAGTAAGGACATGAGAGAATAGCTCATGAGAGAGACAGACTCATTATACCTGTGGCTAAGGGACACCCTCTTCTCTCCCTACTGCTTCCAGGGCAACCCATTTCACTTTTGAATAGCTCTAAGTGTAAGAAAGTTTTTCCTTCTGTTGAGTCTAAATTTGCCATTTTGGAGCTTCCTCCCACTGCTTCTGTTTCTGCCTTCTGGAGCCAAACAGAACACATCTACTCCTCCTTCTGTATGAGAGCTCTTCACATATTTTAACACTGCTATCATGTATCCCCCAAGTCTTCTTTTTTCCAGTTGATCCTCAGTTAACAGGAGCTTGAGATCCTTCTCCATCCTGCTTGTCCTCCTAAATACGCTCCAACTTGCCAATGTCATTCAGACTGTCAGGCTGAACACAATGCGAGACATGTAGTGTGACCAGAGAGCTGTCTACACCTCTCAGGAGGCAGCCTGAAAAGGAATTAGCTTTGTTGGCTGCCACGTCACATTGTTTGCTAACTCTGGTCAGCAAAGTCTCTGGTCCACTAAGACCCCTAGATATTTTTCAGACAAGCTGCTATTTAGTCCCTCCTGCATCTTGTGAAGTTGATTTTTTGAACCCAAGTATAAGACTATATTTAGCCCTGTTACACTTCATTTTATTCAGTCCAGCCTAAAGTTCTTACACATTGAGATCTGTTTCAGTCTTGGCTCTTATCAGCCCAACGGAGAAGATTGATTGATCCATTTATCCAGTCAGTTGGCCAGCTAGCTGTCCTTCCTTTTCAGCTTTGTGTGTGTCCTCTGTAAATTCAGCGTTCCATCCCTGTGTAAGTGATACTGCAAATGCAGCTAAGACCAAACCTGGGGCACCCCCTGGATGCTGCCTTCCAAACAGACATCAAACACTGAATGTTTCTTAAGATTCTCCCTGAGTCTTGGCCATTTGGCCAGTGTTTCTCACATTCCTTGGGTGTTTCTACAAGAATTGCGTGGGACACTTAATCAGAAGCTTTGGTAACCTCCATCCTTGACATTCCCTGGAGCTGCCGGGTCAGTTAACCCTATGGACCAAGGCAGTGAGTGGGTCCGGCCTGGTGTGTTCTGGCTGGCGCCATTCTGGCTCTTTGTGATCACCCCTCAGTTGTCATTAGCATCCTTATCACACACCTGCCATCCTGCCCGCCACTCCATCTGGGGTATAAGACCAGATCTAAATCTTATTTTTTCCATCCACTTAGATAAAATTTGACTAGGAGAAGGAAAGCTAGCATTTATATAGTACTTGAAGGCTTACAAAACACTCTATGTAATTTCATTTGATTTTTCACAGCGACCTACTATCATTATCCCCGTTTTACAGATGAGAAAGCTGAGGCTATGAGAAGACCTGCCCAAGGTCACACAGCTATTAAAGAGTGAGGCAGGATTTGAATTCAGTTCTTCCTGCCATCTGAGTCCAGTCTAGTACTCTATCCATTGCACTACCTAAGAAACAAAGCAAATAAGGCAACTGGATAAAAATCATCAGGGTACCTCCTGCATGCACACCCCATTCTTGGTACAGGGTTCAGAGAGAATGCCACCCCTGCCATTGGGGAGCTGCTCACAGTTTTTTTGGAGCCCAGCTGCCAACACACAGACCAGACCTCATGTACCTGAGCGGGGAACACAACAAGTCCTCTGTGAGGGTCTGGGAGCAGAGTCACTACCAACTGAGGGGAGAGCAGGGAGGGCTTCTGAGAGGAGGGGACATGGGGATGGGATTTTACAGAACGAGTCAGATCCTGTTCAATAGATGAAAATGGGGAGGGAGGCATTCTAAGACGCAGAGCTCACCTTTAGGACCAGGGAGTTGTCTAGTTTGGCAGGAACCTAGAACCCACAGGCAGCAGACAGGAGGAAGCCCTGGGAGGGAGCATTGGAGAAGGGGGATAGGAACCTGCCTTACAGCCAGAAGGAAAGAGGAACTCTTGGTTTGAAGCAAGAAAAAAATCTTGAGGGCTCCCAAGGTGACAGACAGACTGAGGGATTTGGAGTCAGAGAAACTGGGTTCAGTCCTAGTCTTGCCAAGCGCCAGGACCTCAGGCTTCCTAGGAGAATGTGTATGTTTCTTTCTCACAGGGTCCTCGAAGTGCAGGACCTTCCCCAGAGGGAGGGTCGGGGGTCAGCAGTTGCTCGGGGGTCAGCAGTTGCTTAGCGGTCAGCAGTTGCTCAGCGGGCAGCAGGCCCATGGTCCTAAGTGTCAGAGATGAGATTTGAACCCAGGACTCACTGACTCCAGGCTGAGCACTCTTCAGCACACTGCACTGCTTCTCTGTTGCTGTTGTTGATCAATATTAATATCTTTTGAAAATATCATTATTAGAAAGTCAGTTACCCTGAGCATGCTTTCTTGCTGTCTAAACAAAAACTGCATTTTCCTCATAGACCTAGAACGTCAGTTGGAAGAGCAGAAGAAGCAGGCCCAGGACCACAGGCTGAAGTCTCAGACCGTACAGAATGTGGTACTGATGCCCATGAACAACCCCAAGCCACCAAAGAGGCCCCGGCTCCAGCGCCCCGCCTCCACCACCGTCCTGAGCCCCTCGCCCCCCGTCCAGCAGCCTCAGTTCACCGTCATCTCACCCATCGCCATAGCACCCATGGGGCAGTCGTTCTCCATGGGCAACCTCCCCATGGCTACCCTCAGCCAGGGCTCCAGCCCTGTGACTGTGCACACGCTGCCTTCCGGCTCCCAGCTCTTCCGCTACGCTACGGTTGTCTCTTCCGCCAAGAGCAGCTCCCCTGACGCAGTGACCATCCACCCCTCCTCCAGCCTGGCGCTGCTGAGTTCAGCTGCCATGCAGGATGGGGGGGCCTTGGGCAACATGGCCACTGTGGTGAGCCCCGTGGAGTTGGTGGCTATGGAGTCTGGCCTGACCTCCGCCATCCAGGCTGTGGAGAGCACTTCGGAGGATGGGCAGACCATCATTGAAATCGATCCGGCCCCAGACCCTGAGGCCGAGGAGCCAGAGGGCAAAGCCCTCATCCTGGAGACTGAGCTGAGGACTGAGGAGAAGGTTGTTGCTGAGATGGAGGAACACCAACACCAAGTGCACAATGTGGAGATTGTGGTCCTAGAGGATTAACTGGGAGCCTGGGGCCAGGAGACTCATTCTTTGTTTGGGATTTTAATGGTTTGTTCATTTTTACCACTGTCCTGCTCATTTCCACATAGGATCCTTTTTTTTTGTTTTGTTTTGTTTTTCCAATTTAAAAAAAAAAAGAAGGAAAATCTCAGTAATGTGACTGAACATGCTGGTCCCCTGTCTTCCCCTCTCCCCCACCAGGTAAGCAGTGGACAAGATGAGTTGCCCTTAGAGAGGAAGAGACCACCTAGAAGGTTGTTTCATTTAAATGAGGCGGCAAGATGAGAGCAGGCCCACTGTCCAGAAGGCTCTTCCCAGACTGGTCTGTGTGTGAATGTTTGTACAGATGCAGTGTTACCCAGACTGGGCATATGGATTTGACACCTGGAGAGTATGGGCCATGGGGTATTTGATTTTGCCTTTGTTCCTGGGAGGGAGGAGTGGGCTCTCAGAGGGCAGCCCGAAGAACTTGGGGGATGTCCAGATTGCTGGTGGGAAAGAGGAGTTTATCAGCATCTCCTTTAGTAAGGGAAGGGCTTTGACAGGCAAGAAGGGTGGCTGTCTTGCTCCTCAAAGGGTGCCCCAACCCTGGGACCCCAGAGGACAGCAGCCAAAGGTGCCGGTGGGAAAGGCTGAGGTGGGGGGATGAACTACGGAACAGTGGCCCCAGGTAGCCCCTCAGCACAGGTAAGTAGCACAGAGGTAGGCAGGGGGCAGCCGTTGGGGGAGGACTCCCAGGGACACATCCCGAGGTGCATGACGGATCCTCTTAGGAGCAGGACGACCGTCCCCACTCTGTCTGGGGATTTGCTTTTTTGGTGGCCTGCTTGTCCTGCCCGCCCTCCAGACCTCTTCCCTCTGGTGCTCGTTCCTTTGTTGGGTATTTTGTCCTCTCCCTTGTGAGCCTGTGCTCTGAAGCCATCATTTTTTTCATCATGTAACTCCAGGAACAAGAGAATTCTCCAGATCAGCTGCTGCTTTGACTTAGAAGCATTTTTTCCTTTCTTTCTCCCCCTTTTTTTTGGCTTTGGAATCTAAAGCAGCCGCCCAATTATTGGTGCTTCCTCTGATCCTAATCATCCTCCCTAAACCCCGGGTGGCCTCTGTCTTGTCAAAACCAAACCTTGCCAGGCTTTCGTCACCAATTTGGATAAGAACTGCAGGTGCCTGCTCCACCTCCTCCTTCCCTCCTCATTTGCACCCCCCTCCCATCATCCCCTCCTCATTTCGTTTACTTCGGATGCTGCTGCTGCTGCTGCAAGATAATGAGCTGGTAGCAGCCTTGGGTCTGGGCCAGGAACTGATGCTGTAGCCCAGCCCGTGGTGGGCACCGAGCAGATGTCTCCTCCTGTGTGAGCTGGACTCCCCAGGAACGAAGCACTGTCTGTGACTTATTATAGGGAATGTCAATAATAATGTCTCTGGGGGTTTTGTTTGGTTTCCCTTTTTTTCTATAACTTTTTTGGGACTTGGGAGAGCAGTGTCTCTTTTTCCCTTTGGCTTCCTCTTGGCTGGGGATTGGGGGTGGGTAGAGGGCAGGAGGAAGCTGGTTGTTGCTGGGGTGAGGGAGGTGTAGGAAACCTGCTGGATTCCAGACTGAAAGACGAGCCAGAGGGAGGAAGGCCGGCTTTGGGGATGGGATATTTCTTTTTTATTAAAAGGAAAATTTGACCCATGGTTTCTTGTCTCTGGAAGGCACCCACTTGAAGCCACCTTCTTTCCCACAGAAGCTGGAGCAGTTGTCAGTTGATGGGGTTGCAGGAGAGGCTGCGTGGCGTGGGGGGATTGGGAGGCCCTAGGCTGGGCAGAGTCCGGGCTAGCTGTGGCCCCCTGGGCAGTCACTCAGCTCTTTGCTACCAAGTTAGGGAGCTGCTGATCAAGTAGCAGTTTTCCCAGGGAGATTCCGTGCCCTGAGGAAATCCTGACTCCTCACTTGGGACCCTCCCTCCAAATGGGCTTAGTTTCCCTTCCCCTTTCCCACTCCCTGCAGATGGTGGTGGGAAAGGCCTCAGAGGCCCCCTGCAAAGAAAAAAAAAAACTGGTCATAAAGCCAGCCAGTATGGCTTCCATCTCCTCCAGGGTTTGGGTTCTATCTTTAAAAGTTCGCTGAGATTTTGTTTCTTGTTTTCAGAAGAATGAACTCTGAGCAGATGTGCAGAGGTGGTACACAGAGCAGTACCCTATTTCAAACTGAGAGGGACCTTGGATGTTATGACTTAGTCTAGCTTCCTCATTTTTCAGATAAGACAGCTGAGGCTCACTATAGCAGAGCTGAGATCTGAACCCAGGCCCTCTGACTTTAGATCCAGCACTCCTGCAACACATCAGATTGCTAGAATAGGCATACTTTACCTTATAGCCTAACATTCACTTCAACCTGGGGCATATATCCACATTCTAAATAACAGTAACATTTATGGATCACTGGAAGGTGTGTAAAGAAAATGCTTTACAAAAATCTCCCTTGAGGCTCTCCACAACTCTGAGAGGTGCTATTATCTCCATGGTCACTCAGCTAGTATCTGAGCAAAAGTCCAGACTTAGATCTTCCCCACTCCAAATCCAGGACACTAGCCACTGGACCACCTAGCTGTCGCCAGTCTGGAGAGTTCTTTCTCTGGTTAGTTGCCCAACAAGCAGGCCTCAGCTTCTGCTGAATGTTTTCCAGGGAATGAGAACACCCCTGAAACATGTACCAGTCCCACAGGTCAGGTCAGAGGGAGGCAGCTCTGCAGTCAGAGGACCTGGGTTCAAATGTGGGGAGTTCTGATTGGATTAGATTCAATTCACCTTCGAAGTCTTTTTCAGTACTAAAATCTAAGAGTAAGTGACCTAAAGTGGAAAAAACATCCTCCTCTTGGACTGTTGTTAATGGTGAGTCTATTGTGCATTTTTCTTCACTAGGAGAGTTATTCCCCTGGTGAAAACAAATGAGCTTCCCTGCTTTCCCATCTTTTGCTAGCCCCTCATAACTAGTCTGTTGCCAAGGCCAGGCTGAGTGCCCATTCTCTCCTGGTAGCAGTGGGTGATCCCCAGCCCAGGCTTCTTCACTCACTCATCTGTCACTTCCCCAGTCAGGGCTGAAGACCCTCCCTTTCACATTTCTAAGCAGTTGAGCTCGTTGGTGTGAGAAAAGAGAGAAGTGAGTGTAAGGGCTTACTAGGTGCCCTGCACCGTGCTAAAGACTGGAATGAAAGCATGATGAAGCATTTAAATGCTTTCTATATGCCAAGGACTGTGGGAAGTGTCTACGAAAATAAATTAACAAAAGTAGTTCTGCTGACTGCAAGACCCTGAGCTAGCCACTCAGCCCTCTCTAAGGCCTCAGTTTCTGTAAAATGAGGGGGTAGGACTGGCCTCTAAGGCCCCCTCCAGCTCAGAGGTAGTGTGACTGAGTACAGTTTTTAGAGCAAAATGGGCAAGGTGGGGCATGCAGAGGGGAAAAGAGCCCTGGGAACTCACAGTGCCAGGGAGGGCAGAACTGAGGGCCTTAGAGTAAAATCTTAAAGTGCCAGATACCGTGCTAAGCACTGAGGGCACAAAGAAAGGCAAAAGACAGGCTCTAGCAGCGGATAGAGCACTGGTTTTGGCGGCAGGAGGAACCGAGTTCAAATTTGGCCTTAAATATTTACTAGCTAACTATGGGCAAGTCATTTAACCCTGATTGCCTCACTCCTCCCCCCACCAAAAAAAAGAAAGTCCCTGCTTTCTAGGAGCTTACCATCTTGAAGAGTGGGGCACAGTACATCAAAAGAAGGTGAAAACTGGGGGGTCTGGTGGAAAATTAATCTGAGGAGGTATGAGATTCAGAGCTAATTTCATCTCGAAAAATGATGGGGTTTCTTGGAGATCCATGAAGTCTAAGGAAAGCAGCAGAGTGGAAAAGGAAGGAGCCAGCTCTTCTTGGGCAAGGGCCCTGGATGTCAGGTTTGGAGAGCGTAGTGACAAGGTTCTCTATAGTCTTAGTGCTCCCGCCCCTGCAGTGGGTAGCCAGTAGCGGTTGGCAGCAGTGGAGCCACATCCGCCTTCCCTCGGAGAACCTCACTCTGCTTTCTTTGACCTCTCCACTAAGGACTTCTCATGCAGAACATTCCTGAGCTGGGGGCCAGCTCTATTCCCCGAAAAGCTAACTTGGGAAGGTGACATCCAGTGATGATCCAACGTGTGTGCACCTTCTCAAAGGAATGAGGGAATTGAAATTAAAGCATTTAATAAACATCTAACTGTATCCTAAGCATGGGGGATGCAAATGGGAACAAGCAAAGCTACCCCTGCCCTCAGGAAGCTTGCATTCTGATGGGGGGAAAGGCGTTTGGGAGTGGGTGGCCTTGGTCCAGAAAGTTACTGTGACATGCAGCGGGTGGGACTACAGTAGATTGACACATACCTATCAGAAACAAAGGCTGAGTTAAACTAGCCTTGGCTCAAGGTTCCAGAGCTGGAGAGGGGGACAGGGGAAGACATTTGGGGAGACTAAAAGACGTGCTATTTTCTGCCCAAAAGCCTAAAAGAGGCAGTGTGGGGCAGTGGGAAGCCCTGAATTAGAATCAAAGTATCTGGGGTTGAATCTGCTGTTTCACTCCTAGTGTGTCTGGGCATGTCCCTTCCTCTCCCCGGGCCTCAGTTCCTTTGTCAGATGAGGTCCAGATGGTCTCTGTGGTCCTATGGTCATCCTTTGCATTTCACTTAGGTCTGCCACCTGGAAAAGCAGGGGGAAGGAGAGCAGAACAAAGAAAAGCCTGGATTTTGAAAATTAGGGAGGGAGGAAGGAAGGGGTTGGAGAATACAATTTTAGCCCTTACATGCCAGGGGAAAAGGTCCTTTAGGATGATGAGCCAGCCACTTGGACAGCATCCTAATCTCCTTCCTTAGCTGTGAGACTCGCAAACATCTACTGTTCACTTACCTGGCTCATCCATTTGACCTCAAAAACTTTTTTCCAAAACCTGGAACACATAAGAACTAACTTGATTTAGTCAATACACACTCCAGAAACTCTTCCCTTGCCCCAGGAACTAAGGGGGTTGAGGTAAGTAATGAGGGAGAGCCCCTATAGCTGGATACACCCCTTCCCAGGGTTCCCACCTCTAAGTTATCCTCTTTCTGGGGTCTCAGTTGGCTATAGGTTAGTCTTCCAAGCCTGGAACCACCTTCCTTTCTCCTGGAATGCTCCTTCGGTCATTTCTGATGCTTAATTTTCCATATGTCAAAGATATTCATTTATTTAACAAATATTAGGAGAAGATAGAATATCTCTTTCTCTTTCTGTCTCTGTCTCTGTCTCTCTGTCTCCATGTCTCTGTCTCTCTGTCTCCGTCTCTCTGTCTCTCTGTCTCTCTCTCTGTGTATGTACGTATATAGGCTCTTGCCTTCTGGGAGCTCACGGGCTGGTAGAGTAGTAAGACACAAACAGATAATTTACTATGCTAGCTGATTAGTGCATTTGACAGTTGCTTCGACTTAACTATGTGCAAGTTGTAAGTACCTTACAATTCTCATCTCATTTGACCCTCACAACAACTCTGTGGAGTAGGTGCTATTATTAACCCTGTTTTGCAGTTGAGGAAACTGAGGCAGGCAGAGATGGCATGACTTGCCCAGACTCATACAGCTAGGAAGTGTCTGAGGTGGATGTGAACTCTGATCTTCTCAACTCCTGGCCTAATCCACCCAGCTACCAGCCTTAGGACTCCAAATTCCGCCCTCCTCCTGCTTTACCACTGCCTCCCATCCGGAGCTCATGGCCCTTTCCGTTTACTTAACCAAACTATAAGTTTAAGAGTAGGGCCTAAAGATAGGATTCCCCTATTTAGGTTTTTGGAGCTTCTTTCTCCTGATTATACAACAGGTGGACAGATTTCTACCAGCTCCCCACCCCACCCCACCCCCCTTCTCTTTTCTCATCCCAAGTATTGGCTGAGGCTCTACATTATGCAAGAGCCTGTCGGAGTGATAAAGACAAACAAGAAATACAGTGTCTCTGATAGAATTTAGGAGTCTTACATGGCTGAACATTAGGGACTTGGGGTTAAAGCCCTCCCAGAACACCCACTCTCCAGCGAATCCCACCTCATTTGTTTATGAGGGGGCACCCTGCTGCTCTCCCTGGCAGAGGAGAATGACACCTGGAGTCAGACCTGAATTCCAGTCTGCCTCGGGCACTGACAGCCTGCATAACCAAGTCCCTGTCCCACTCAGGGCCTTGGTTTCCTCATTTGTAAGACAGATCATTAATATCTATAGTACTTTGCAGGGCTGCTGTAAGGTTGAAATGAGATAATGTATGCAAAGCAGCACACTTTGCAAACCTCCCACAGGATGCTAGAGCAATGTGAGCAACAAACCCTGGCCTTCCTATGCCTAGAGTGGGTATCAGAACCCACTCACCACCAAAGTGAAAGGGAACAAGGGCTTATTAAGCACCCCCTATATGCCAGCAGGAGTGAGGAGCCTGGGGCCTCGAGGCCACATGTGGCCCTCTAGGTGCTCCGGTGCAGCCTTTTGACTGAGTCCAAGTTTTACAGAACAAATCCTTTTATTAAAGGGATTTGTTCTGTGAAGTTTGGATTCAGTCAAAGGGCTGCACTTGAGGACCTAGAGGGCCATGTGTAATCTTGAGGCCCTGGGCTCCCCATCCCTGTGCCAGGTTCTCTATAAAAATCTCATTTGATCTCCACAACAAGCCTTGTAGGTAGGTGCTGTTCTTATCTCTATTCTACAGATGAGGAAACTGAGGTAGACAGAGGTAAAGGGACTTGGCTAGGGTAATGTAGCTAGTAAGTGTCTGAGGCAAGATTTGAACTCAAGTCCTCTGTATATCAGGTTTGAGGATCTCTCTATTGTGCTAGAACCAAGAGTTCTGGTGCCGGGCTCAGATAACAAGAGAAATAGCATCAAGAGTGGCATCCCTTGATTGATAAAAACAATGATACTGCAGAAGCCTCCTTTTAAGTGGGTTGTTTGGAAATTCTTTTTTTTACCCAGCAGAAGCAATGTGGTCCCCCAGGGTTGGCAGGGTTCCAGAGCCCTGCACAAAAGCCCATTTAATGGACAATGCAGCTGAGTTACAGTCCTACCTGAGAGGCAGCATGAAGTCGAGGTTAAAATGTTAGAGCCGGAAGCTGTGACCTCTCCTCCGAGACTCGGACACCTCTCAAGGTCTCTGAACTAGAGAAGGAATTTGTGAAGTGTTTTGCTAAGTCCTGGGGATACAAATAGAAAAGTGAGACAGCCCCTTCTCTCCAAGAGCTCACATTCTCACAGAAGGAAGGAGGTTTCACGTAGGAGGTTTCAGCTGCAGCAGTCAGGCAGATGGTAACGCTTTTTCTTTAATGTCATTGCCACTGATAAAATCATATCCGTTCCTGATACCAAACCTTCGGACAGTGCCAAGAACTGGGGGGCTAAGGACCTGCTTTCCTCGGTCTTCAGCTAGCTGTGGCTGCAACCCCTGAGGAGTCTCTGGCCAGGTCAATTTCCATGGGGGTGGCTGCCCAGGATGATGGAAGCAGGACCTGGGATCTGGGGTGTGCGAGGATGCTGTCACTCCTGGTGGGTCTTTGGGTTTCCCTCCTCTCCTCCCACCAGTCCTCAAATCACAACATTCCTTGCTTTCTCAACTGGGAGGTGGGGAGGGGGAATGGGAGGAGAAGAAGGTGTATCTTCTTTTGAAAATAAAATAAAATTTAAAAAACAAAACGAAACACAAATCCTTGAGCTAAGCTCAAGCACAACAGCTTAGTGCCTGACTTGTACTTCACCAGCTCATCTAAGGATGTATCTATGGGTAGAGGCATTTCCAGGTCCAGCCTGGGATACCAGGAACAATTCTAGCTCTTCCCGGCTGCAGCAGAGGTGGGAGCAATAACGTCACCACTCTGCCCTTCTCCCACCTACTGGGGGTGCCTCCCTTGTCAAGGCCTGCAGAAGAGCCGCGTGCCAGCAAGCTGAGGAGTCAGGACCCCTCCAGGCATGAGACTCAGTCTGGCTCCTCTCTCATCTATCATAGTATCATAGATGGAGTGCTGAGGTCCTGGGTTCAAATCCTACCTTAGGCCTGGGTGATCCCGACCAAATCATTTAACCTAGGTCTTTTCTCCCCATTTCTAAAATGAGGGAATTGGACTCAATTTCTAAGGTTCCTTCCAATTCTAAATGTATATTTAATTCTGTGATCCATTCTTTCTTCCTTGAGGTCTGGGTGCATTAGTCAATTCTATAATTGATAATAATAACAGCTAGCATTTTTATATTGTTTACTATGTGCTAGGCACTGTGCTAAGTGTTGTCTCGTTCCATCTTTACAGTAACCCTGGGAAGTAGGGACTGTTCTTATCCCCATTTCACAGATGGGGATACTGAGGCAAACAGGGTTTAAATGATCTGCCTTGGTCCAACAGCTGGTCTGAGGCTGGATTTAAACTCAGATCTTCCTGCCTCCGGGCCTGGTACTCCATTCACTTCCCTTTCTCGCACTGCCAGGCTTGGTTTCTTTCCTTCCAAGGCTCATTGAATAAGGAAGGAGCTGGGTGGGCAGCTTCCCCTCAGCCTCCAGTTCCTGAAGGTGGCACCTAGCCTTTCCGAGGTGTTTTCAGGCCTATTTTTTGTTTACCACAAAGAAACATATTTTTTTTATTTAAAAAAATTTTTTTTCAGTAATGGGTCCATTTCTGTAGGGAATGAAGCTACAGCTCTGCTCTCTCTCTTAGACGGGGGTGGGGGGGTGTTGGGGTGGGGGTGGGGGATACTGAGAGGTCAAGCTCCAGCCCGGGCAGGCCACACCCAGCTGGTTTGCGTAACTCTGGTGGGATCATCTGGGCATCTTCCAGCATGCCCTGATTTAGAGGGGGCTGAATTGAGAGGGTGCTGACAACAATTGTAGTCCCTTCACAAGTGTAAAAATAACTGAGATTAGCACCTAGTTAGCAAGAAAAATGAGTTAAAAATAGGAAGCTAACAGATGGCAGGATCGAATGAGCTTTTCTGGTATCTCCTCCAACCTCTACCCCCCAGTTGTTTGGTTTTTTTTTTGGTACATCAAGAAGTGAAATGACTTGTCCAAGATCTCACAGCTAGAAAGAAAGAGAAAGGAGGGAGGGAAGAAGAAAGGTCTTTAGATCACCCTAGAGTGCACAGGTGTGAGGTGGAAAGCACAAGGGGAAGGGAGGGAAATCCTCAACAGCTGCAGCTGGGACAGGCCCCGAGTTTCTGACACCAGCCCAGGGAGCAGTTGTTTGCATCTGGGCGTGTTTATAGGAGGAACTTACTGAATTGGGCAGATACAAGCAGAGGTCTGTCGGTGAGGGTCAATCAGTTCAAGGTTAGGGATCCCATTGGAGGTAGGGTGAAGACCACAATGAGAGTTCGGGACTAGCCCCACGATTAAGAAAAAGGGTGTGGGGGGCAACTAGGTAGTGCACCAGCCCTGGAGTCAGGAGGACCTGAGTTCAAATTCGACCTCAGACACTTAACATAAAAAAAACTAGCCGTCACTTAACTAGCAAGTCACTTAACCCCAATTGCCCGAACTTCCCCCTCCGAAAAGTAAAAAAAAAAGGGTATGTGTCTTTGGACCTATAATTCCTCTAGGAATATATCATGAGAGCTACTGTGTATGTACATAACACTTTAAAGTTTACAAAGCATTACACCTGTATTACCTCATTTGGTGCAAATCTACAAATCAGTGATCACCTCCCTAGATCTCTGCGAATCCATCACAAGCACGCCCCTTCCCCTCAAACTAATTGCAAAGGTGATTTCCATTTTCTTTAAAATTCTCCATGGGGTAGGGGAGGTTTAGATACCCCATCAGTTAGGCCCATTTGTAACCGTTCTCAGCAAGTCAATTTAGTACAATTTGACATTTGTCAAGCATTTACTATGTGCAAGGAACTGGCTAAACCAGGGTGGGGACCCTACAGGCTCGAGGTCACATGTGGCCTTCTAGGTCCTCAAGTGCAGCCCTTGGACTGAATCCAAACTTCACGGAACAAATCCCCTTAACAACAGGATTTGTTCTGTAAAACTTGGACTCAGTCCAAAGGCTGTACCCCAGGACCTAGAGGGCCACACGTGGCTGCAAACCCACAGGGTCCCCACCCCTAGGCTAAATCCTGGGGATAGACAGTTTAAAAAAATGAGAATTTTATATGGTTTCTCCACCTGCCCCCCAATACAGCATGCACATCAGGTATAATATAAGGGAGAGGATGGGTTAACTACACAATGTACAATCAGATAATTTGTTTTCATCATTTTGCTGGTACTCACCAATCATTTATCAGTACGTCTTGGCATATACTGACTTGGGGAAGAAGTGCTAATTATTATAATGATAGGCAATAATAATATGACTATTCAAGAGATAGTATCAATTATCAATGTAGAGGTAGCTAGTGTGACCTTGGGCAAGTCACTTAACCCCAATGGCCTCCAAAAAAAAATTATCAATGTTGCTCCAGTAGAATCCCTTGTAGAATTGGGCAAGGCTTCTTTATGAAAAAGGATTATTTCATATTTGTGTTTGTAGTTCCCAGACTTAGCACAAGTGATTTGTATATAACTACTTAATGATTGTTTCATGAATTAAATTGAACTGAATTGAAAGATCCATGTGCCAAATTTTAAAAAAGTTGTAAATTAACCCTCATCAAATGCCATACACCAAAATCAAGTCTAAATGGGTGCATGATCTAGGATTAAGGCTGATACTGTAAGTAATCTGGGGAAGCAAGGAATAGTTTACCTGTCAGATTTATGTAGAAGGGAAGATTTTATGACCAAACAAGAGTTAGAGAGCAATATAAAATGCAAAATAGATAATCTTGATTACATTAAATTGAAAAGTTTCTGTACAAAGCCAATGGAACCGAGATTAAGAGGGAAGTGGGAAATTGGGAAAGAGTTTTTCCAACCAGTGTCTCTGATAAAGTGCCTCATTTCTAAAATATACAGGGAATAGAGTCAAATCTATAAGAATACAAGTCATTCCCCAATTGATAAATGGTCAAAGGATATGAACAGGCAATTTCCAGAGGTAGAAATTAAAGATATCTATAAGCATATGAAAAAATGCTCTAAATCACTATTAATTCGAGAAATGCAAATAAAAACAACTTTGAGGTACCACATCTCACCAGTCAGATTGGCTAAGATGACAAAACAGGAAAACGACAAATGCTGGAGAGGATGTGGAAAAATTCGAACACTGATGCATTGTTGGTGGAGTTGTGAACTAATACAACCATTCTGGAGAGCAATCTGGAACTATGCCCAAAGGGCTATAAATAATTGCCTACCCTTTGATCTAGTAATGCCACTTCTGGGGTTGTATCCCAAAGAGATCACAGAAGTGGGAGGAAGAGCCATATGTACAAAAATATTTATTGCAGCTCTCTTTGTGGTGGCAAAAAACTGGAAATTAAGGGGATGCCCATCAATTGGGGAATGTCTAAACAAGCTGTGGTATATGAATGCAATGGAATACTATTGTGCTATAAGACATGGGGAGGAGATGGACTTCATATTTACCTGGAGAGGCTTATACAAACTGATGCTAAGTGAAAAGAGCAGAACCAGGAAAAATTTGTACACAGTCACAGGCACCATCGCATGTGTGACGACCAACTTTGATAGACTGGACTCTTCTCAGCAATGCACAATTATAAGACATCTCTAAAAGTCTTAGGATGGAAGGAGATGTCTACATTCAGAGAAAGATCTAGGAAGAACAGAGTTTGAATGGATTCTGAAGCAAACTACATGCTCTCTTTCTTTTCCATGTTTGGTTTTGTTTCTTCTTTCCCACTGTTCATTCCATTGGTTACAACCCTTCTATACAACCAGACTAATGTCCAACATGAAAGTATTTGCAGATCCTGTACTTGATTGTATGCCGACATGGGGTGGGGGGCGGAAGAGGGAGGGGAGAAAATTTGAAACTCAAGGGACTGTGGAACTGACTGCGGAACTTGTAAACTAAAAGTAAATAAATAATCAATTAATAAAAAAATTATAAATTAAAAATTCCAACTTCTTAGGAAAAAAAATATAATACAAGGTAGGAGACAATCGGGATAAAGGAAAGATTTAGAGTACTCTAGGAAAGAGTAAAAAGGGAGGAAGAAAACCCTGAGGGGAGTAAGAAATCAGGGAACCTTGAGTTAAGCCTGAAGAAGAAAGATTTTGACAGATACAGTACATTGGATATGAGACAGAGCCCCTTGTGGCTATGAGCACGTCCCTTAACCCAAGGAGTTTCCATTTCTTTCTTTTCTCTAAAATGGGGGTAAATACCTGGAGTGCCCATCTTAAGCTCCAATGAATTTATTATATTATATTATATTATATCATATTATATTATATTATATTATATTGTATTATATCGTATTGTGTTATAGCATAGCATATTACATTATGTCACATATATTACATCATATTATATAATATATTATATTACTTCATATTACATTATATCATATTATACTATATTGTTTTATATTATATCATATTAGGATATGTTCATAAAATATGTTAATATATGTATTCATAAAATATATTCATTATATATGTAGTATTTCCTAAACCTTAAAAAGCATCATACAACTATCAGTCATTATTGTTGAGCTCTACAAAAGTCAACTATCGAGGAGAGCCACATCATTTTACATTTCCAAATAGGACTCAAGTTTAGGGCAGAGTTCTTTTTCAGTCATGTTCGGCTCTTCTTGACCCCATTTGGGATTTTCTTGGTAGAGATACTGAAGGGACTTGTTATTTCCTTGTCCATCTCATTTTACAGAAGAGGAAACTGAGGTAAACAGGGTTAAATGACACAGCTAGGAAGTGTCTGAGACCAGCTTTGAACTCAGGAAGATGAGTCTTTCTGATTCTGTCCACTGAACCACCTTAGCTGCCCTGAAACTGGCAAATTAGCAGCCTATTGCCTATTAAATAGCATAACAAACATATACATATAAAATAGATAGCATAATAAATGCTATTGACTTGGCATTTATTAAGTGCCTACTGTATGCAATTCTCTGCCTAAGTAAAGAGTTGATACAAAGAAAGAAAGAAGACAGCCCCTGGCCTCGAGGAACTTCCATTCTACTGGGTGGGCTACAAGTTAACAGATAAGTAAGCATAGAGAAGAGGATTTGAGGAGCTGGAGAAAAAGCACCAACAGCTAAGTCTGTGCACTGGATTCCTGCTCTGAGGTCTACCAGAGGAAACTCTAGGCTTTTCCAAGTGTGATTCTTGGCCATTTGGAAATTTTTGTTTCCTGCATAGGGATGCTTGTCATTTGCCTTCCCAGGTAGTGCTGGTAAGGCTCTGACCCCTTCGCCACCACCGGCCTGGGTTTGATTTCTGTTCAGATAAGTATTTTTGCCCCAGCACACCTTCTTTCCACAAATTATATAGCACATGACTTGGCCTCCCATTTCACTCATGTCAAGGACATAAAAATCCAATGGGGTTTTATGAGGCTACCCAGATACAATCAATCAACATTTATTAAACGCCCGCTGTCTGCAGAGCACAGAAACAGGTGCTGGGGAAATATAAACTCTGGGTAGCACATAGCTCCTGCCGTCAGGGAGTCTGCATGTAGTAGGAAGGTAAAACTCAAGTGCAGAACTGTAACGCGTAATATTACATGATAAGAACATCAGAAAGGTACAACG
Source organism: Pseudochirops cupreus (assembly GCA_028627135.1). NCBI lineage: Eukaryota > Metazoa > Chordata > Mammalia > Diprotodontia > Pseudocheiridae > Pseudochirops > Pseudochirops cupreus. The sequence goes on along the minus strand of CM053582.1, from coordinate 112,714,017 downwards.
ATGTGCCATATGAAGTCAGAGGGAGGTTTGTATCAGTCAGGGCAAGGAAAGCATCCTCAAGGAGACAGCATTGGAGGTGAGCTTGAAAGGAAGGGAGGGTGTTCCAGGCTAGATGACGGGTGGTTTGTTATAACTACCTGGTCAAAGACTTGTTGGGTTTGGCTGGAGCTTAGAACGCATGCTCTCCTCAGGGCTTTGAGGATATTATCTCCTTTGATCCTTACAAAAACCCTGGGAGGTAGGTGTTATTATGATTCCCATTTTATAGTTGAAGAAACTGAGGCAAACAGAGTTCAAGTGACTTGCCCAAGATCATACAGTAAACAGTAAGTGTCCGAGGCTGGATTTGAACTTAGACCTTCTTGATTCCAGTCCTGAAGCTCTATTCACTGCACCACCTAGGGACCTCACAGAGGTAAGTAGAACAGGAGATAAGTCTGGTAGGGAAGGATGACTTCAGGTGTAGAGGGTCTTGAAAGGCAAGCACTTTTAGCCAGGAAGCAATAGGGAGCCCTTAAAGGGCTTTGAGTGGAGGAGTGACCTGATTATCTTGTAAAAAAGATTACTCTGGCTGCATTGTGAAGAATGGATCAGAGGGGTTGTTGTTGTTCAGTCATATCTGACTCTTTGTGACTCCATTTGGGGTTTTCTTGGCAAAGATACTGAAGTGATTCGTCATTTCCTTCTCTAGCTCAGTTTACAGATGAGGAAACTGAGGCAAATATAGTTAAATGACTTGCCCAGGATCACACAAGCTAGTAAGTGTCTAAGGCTGTATTTGAACTCAGGAAGAGGAATGTTCCTGACTATCCACTTCACAGCCTAGCTGCCTAGCATTAGAGGGTAAACTGAGTTAAACAGTGGTCTCCCTGGCATCAAATCCTGACCTTTTTTATAGGGAAGACCTACAATGACATTAAAGATTGAGGTTGGTAATAAGAATAAAGAAATATGAAAAATATTTAGGAGATGAATTTGAATGTAACCAGCAAGTGGTGGGAACTTAGAGGTACAGAAGAGGGAAAAATCACCCTGAAGTTCTAAACACAGGAGGTGCAGTGAATGGTGGAACCACAGACCACAGCAGAAGTCAGAAGGGAAGCTAGTGGATGCCGTTTGGGAAATGTTGAGTTGGAGGAAGCAAGCGGACATCCCAGGGGGTAGCCTAGACTAGAATTTAGCAGTGAGGCTAGCCAGGGCTATAGACTTGGGAATCATCAGCACAGAGCTAAGAGTTGGAACCTTGGGAATAGTAAATGAGATTGCCGAGGGGAGGATAGCAAGAGACAAGAAGGCGAGGATATACCTGGGGGAACAAGGAAAGGGAGAAACAGAAGGATTAATTAGGGAGCTACAGGAGAACCAGGAGAATAGTGTTTCTGAAGCCCTTGGGAGGGAAGGAAGGGAGAATGGAGGGGGAGAAAAGGGAGGAATGATTAGTATATCAAAAGCTAAAGCAGTCTAGGAAGATAGGACCTGAAAAAGGTCATGGGATTAGGGGATTAGGGTCACTGGTGACCTTTGCACAGTTGTCAATAGAGCAGTGAAGAGAAACACTTGTGATTGGAAATAGCCTGGCCTGGGGGTGGAGCGAGAGAGTTCCTCGGTTCTGATCTTAAATCTGCTACTTCCTACCTCTGTGACCTTGAGGAAGGCAATAAATAGTCGATACACATTTATTAAGCACCAACTACGTACCAGGCACTGTGCTAACCTAAAGAAGGTAGGAAATAAGCATTTATTAAATGCCTACCACGTGCTAGGCACCCTACTAAGTGCTTTACAGTTATTATCTCATTTCATCTTTATAACAACCCTGGGAAGTAGGTGCTGTTATTATCTCCATGTAACATATAAGGAAACTGAGGCAGACAGAAGTTAAGGGACTTGTCTAGGGTCACAAAATTAGTATCCTGATTTAGATCTTCCTGATTCTAGGCCTGGCACTTTACTTGCCACTGTTGCTTCTGAGGAAGCCAGTTTTCTCAGGGGCCTCAATTTCTGCTTCTGAAAAGTGAGGGGTCACTTTTGGACTTATTTGGGGAATAATGGTATGAGGGAACTTCAGGAGACACTCGTGATTAAGGAAGCAGGTGATGTAGTGGATAGAGAGCTTGGCCTGGAGTCAGGTAGACCTGAGTTCAAACTGGGCCTCAGATACCTACTAGTTGTGTGACCCTGGGCAAGTCACTTAATCCCAATTGCCTCAAAAAAAAAAAAAGAAAGTATATACTTTGGTACAGTGGTAAGTTTGCTGACTCCAGGCTCAAGCCCCATCTCTGTCATTTAAGGAATATGACCATTGGTAAATGAGTCATCTCCTTGGGGAGAGGGGAGGAGTAGAGAAGAGCAGAGGGGAGAATTGACCTAGATCCAGCCATGTTCCCAGAACTTTGCTAATTGGGGGAGGGGGGATACAAAGAAAAAACAGACCCTCCCTAGCTTTGAGGAACTTATATCCTAAAGAGGATAGATCCATACAGATGAATACTTTGATGTCTGATTCTACATAAAGAATAATGAGAAAGGGGGCAGCTAGGTGGAACAGTGAATAGAGCACAGGCCTCGAAGTCAGGAGGACCTGAGTTCAAATATGACCTCAGACAATTAACACTTACTAGCTGTGTGACCTTGGGCAAGTCGCTTAACCCCAATTGCCCTGCCTTCCCCCCTCCAAAAAAAAGCAAAAAAAAAAAAAGTAATAAGAAAGGTCCTCTTCCAGGGGAGGACATGGGCAGGTAGGGGAACGAGGTGAGCCAAGTTATGAAGAGAGTCAAGGTCCTTAGAGACAGAGATGGGAGGGGGGGACATGCCAGGCCTGGGGGCAGCTTTCGTCCAAAGGCATAGAGATGGGAGATGACCTCACTGAGGTCATGGCAGGAAACTGGCAGGAAATCTGGAAAGATAGGAGGGGACCAAGTTGTTCCAAAATCCTCTGACTTGGGGTGGGTAGGTGGCACAGTAAATACAGCACTGGCCCTGGAGTTAGGAGGACCTGAGTTCAAATCCAGCCTCAGACACTTAATACAAAACTAGCCGTGTGACCTTGAGTAAGTCACTTAACCCCAATTGCCCTACCTTCCCCTCTCTAAAAAAAAAGTTTAAAAAAATTTTAAAAATATCCTCTGACTTTAAACTCTCCCCATTCATAGCAGCTAACATTTATACAGACTTGCTGTGCCCTGGACACTATACTAAGCAGCTTATAAGCATAATCTTATTTGACCATGGATGGCATGGATAGTTTTGGGAAAGTGAGACATAAGTCAGGGGGGTGAATTCTTGACAATGAACTTGAATTGGTGCCATCAGTTTAATTATAAAGATATAATTGAGGAATTTAAGTCTTGTGATAATTCATAGGAAGATAAAGAAACCTTAGTCTCTTTGGGTCAATTTGGCCTAGATGAAGATCATGAAAACAACTTGATTCAATTTTTAGTTTCTCTGCTCAGTAAAAAAAATATGTCCTTTATAACTGAGTATTCAATAAATGACTGACTTAAAAAAGATAAAAAAATAAAATTTCCTTATTGCTCGCCCTAATGAAATGTGATAGAGGCATAATGAACCAAAAAAAGACATTGGTCTTGCCCAGGGTCACACAGCTAGTAAGTATCTGGGGTCACATTTGAACTCAGGTCTTCCTAACTCTAGGCCTAGCACTCTATCTACTATGCCACCTAGCTGTCTATTTGAACTACTGTTATTATAAACCCCTAATAAAACAAAACAAAACAGCTACCATTTATAAGGTACTCTGTGCCAGACCCTTATACGATTATCATCTCATTTAATCCTCACAACAACCCTAAGAAGTAGGTGCTATTATTATCCCCACTTTACAGTTGAGGAAACTGAGGCAAACTGAGACTGAATTTGAACTCAGGTCCTCCTCACTCCAGGGCAGGTGCTCTATCCACTTTGCCACCTAGCTGCCCCCACAGCACACACTTAATAAATACTTATTGATTGAATGTAGTACAGAGGTCACACACTGCGGGGGACAACTTTCCTCTCCACCACAGCAGGGCCCAGCACCTTGGTTAGGCAGCAGCATTTCGCTGCGCTCTCTGGGCCTGCTCTTCTCAGGTCTGGTGGCCAATGGTCTAAGTCAGTGGTTCTCAACCTTCCTGATGCCATGCCCCTTTTAACACAGTTCCTTATGTTGTGGCGACCCCCAACCATAAAGTTATTTTCATTGCTACTTCATAACTGTAATTTTGCTACTGTTATGAATCGTAATGTAAATATCTGATATGCGGGATGTATTTAAATTGAACATAACCCACAGGTTGAGAACCGCTGGTCTAAGTCATCTTCAGAACTGCCAGGCTCTTTCAGAAGGCATCAGCGTCCTCTCCTTAGGACCAGCAGAAAGCCATCCCTAGGGGAGTCTTGACTCTGAGCTCTGCTGTCTCTTCCCCTATAGGCTCCAGCCACCAAACTCTCCTGGCCCAGTCTCTGGCCTCCAAGAACTCTCCCCCTTCTCTCTCTTAGGACTTCAGAGCCAGCAGCTTCCTTGCTTTGCCCCAAGGCAATCTAACTGTTCCTGGGGTGAATTCAGGGATGGGGAGGAGGTTCCCTCTTCCACTCCTCCTGCTCTCCCCTATGTCCCCACTCCATGCATTTTGGAAAAGAAAACGAAAGAAAAAACACTACAAGGGAAAAGAGTCGGAAAAGGACCAAGGACAATCCATAGACTCTTTTGTACAAAATCACAGGAAAGGAAAAAAAAACATTCAATGCAACTTTCTATCGGCAGCGTTTCCCACCTCCCTCCCTCGCTCCCTTCCTCCCCAACCGCTGCCTTTCCTTTCTGCAACTGCACACATCTTGCCTGGTCAAGCTGTCTCCCAGATTGTGAGCTCTTAAGTGCAGCGACTGTGTTTTTTTTATTAGCTTGGCATCTCTGTTTAGCCCAGTGAATGCATATGTTATTCGGTCCTTTCAATTATGTCCAACTCCTTGTGACCCCATTTGGGGTCTTCTTGGCAGAGACACTGGTGTAGTTTACCATTTCCTTCTCCAGCTCATTTTATGTATGAGGAAACTGAGGCAGACAGTTAAGTGACTTGTCCAGGGTCACACAGCTAGGAAGTGTTTGAGGTCAATGAATTTTCCAGACTTCCTTCCACACCCAGCTACCCTCAAGGGCACATAGCAAACACTGAGTAAATGCTTGTTGAATGACTGAATAACTGAGATTAGGTTTGACTAGGGTGGAGTCCCCCTATTCCTGAAGCCAAGCCTCTCTCAGTGAAGTCAGAATTGACCTAGAATCTAGGGAGTAGCTGATCTTTATGAAGATTCAATAGCTACCACTGAGAAAGGTATAGGGCAGGGTTTCTTGGAGATTATCCCATCTCCCTTTCATCATCACATCCCCAGGCCCAGCTGAAGCTTTCTGTGTCATTCTCATTCATTCTCTGTTGAGATCACTATTTAGGGACTCCAAACACATCTGCACTAAATTAGGACCCATCAACTTACTTTGGAAAGTGCCTGTGACTTTTCTTTGAAATATTAAAAGTACCTAAGACCCCTCAGAAAGCAGCTGTGAAAATATACTTCTCTCCTTTTGCAGAAGCGGTGGACTATAGGTGGTGAGGATTATATATACTGTCAGGTGTTATTTTGCTAGTCCAGGTAGCTGAATGTAAACATCTATACCAGTGGTTCTCAATCTTCCTAATGCTGAGACCCTTTAATACAGTTCCTCATGTTGTGGTGACACCCAACCATAAAATTATTTTTGTTGCTACTTCATAACTGTAATTTTGCTGCTGTTATGAATTGTAATGTAAATATCTGATACGCAAAATGTATTTTCATTGTTACAAACTGAACATAACGCACAGGTTGAGAATTTCTGATATACTATGTTGGTGACAGTGGGAAGAAGGAAGGTACAGATCTGTGGTCAAATTACCAGAACTCGGTAACTGATTGGATATGAAAGGTAAAGGAGAAGAAAGACTAGAAACTTGGGAGATCAGACCAATGGTAGTGGCATAGAAAGAAAGTATGAAATCAGAAATAAGCATAGGTTGGGGTGGCAGAGAAGATGATAAACTCAAGTTTGGATATGTTGAATTTGAAATGAGCATGGGATATCCAGGTAGAGATATACTACAAGCAGATACACCCTAAAGCTCCAAAGAAAAGTCAGAACTGGAGACGTAGACGTCTTTAAAAAAATTCCCCCACCCCCACTTAACAGTATTTTATTTTTTCCAATTACATGTAAAGATAGTTTTCAACATTCACTTTTATAAGATTTTGAGTTGCAATTTTTTTTTGTCCCCCACTCCGTTCCCTTCCCCTTCCCCAACATGGCAAACAATCTAATATAGGCTATGCTTGTACAATCATATTAAACACATTTCCACATTAGTCATGTTGTGAAAAAAGAATCAGAACAAAAGGGGAAAACTGTGAAAAAGAAAAGAAAACCCAGTAAAAATAGCATTTTCCGTCATGAATCTTTTGGAATTATCTAAGATCATTGTATTGCTGAGAAGGGCTAAGTCTGTCAAAGTTGGTCATTGCACGATGTTGCTTTTACTGTGTACAGTATTCTCCTGGTTCTTCTCACTTCCCTAAGCATCAGTTCATATAAGTCTTTCCAAGTTTTTCTGAAATCTGCCTGCTCATCCCTTCCTATAGCACAATCGTATTCCATTACAATAATATACCATAACTGAGATATAGACTTGAAAGTCATAATGGTGGTAGATGAAATCACTGAGATGAATGAGATTGCCAAGAGAGAGAATGTTGAGAGAAAAGAGACGAAGATAGAAATTTGGGTGAACAGGATGAGGAGTCAATGAGAGATAGCTAAGGAGTTGTCAGGGAGGTAAGAGAACTGTGACCAAATGGCATCTCTGAAGCCAAGTGAGGAGGTGTCAGCCATCTGTGGCAAATGCTGTTGAAAGGTTGAGGTGAATGAGGTCGAAGAAGCCAATACAGTTGGCTCTTAGGAGTCATTGATGTTTGAAGCACAGTCTCAGAAAAGCAATCGAGGCAGAAGGGACTGAGAAGAATGTGGATAATGAGAAGGTGGTAGCATTGGGTACAGAAAACTTTCAGGAAATTTAGTGTTGAAAAAAAAAGAGAGAAGATGCTTTTATATGGGGTCATTGGGTCAAGGGAAGACTTTTTGAGGCTCAGGGAGGTCTGAGCATGTTTGTAGGCAAAAGAAGAGTTAGTGGAAAGATACCCAAGTCTAAGTTCCAAGAAATGGAAGACTCTTTAAAAGGGACCACTGCTAGAGAAGATGGGGGTACAGTGGGAACTTCTAGGGTGCAAATAAAGGGTACCTTAGAGAAGAATAGGAATATTGCCTTTCCTGGGACTAGCAAGAATGAAAAGAAGAAACTTCCTAGTCTGTTCTGGCAGAATGGAGAAGGTGACCTGAGGGAGTCATGGAAAGACCTCAGGTTCGAGAAACTGGATGGGGGCACATCACTTGACCTTTGGCCTTGGTTTCCCCAAAAGCAAAATAAGAGTAGGTAGGACCAGATGGCCTCTAAATTCCCTTCCTACTCTAGTCCTCTGTAGGTAGCAGGTTTATTTCTGTACCCCATTAGAAGGTGAGCTTCTAGAGAGCAGGGATTGTCTTTTGTATCCAAAGTAGAGGTAGGAGAGGCTTAATAAATGCTTATTGCCACACTGGTCCTGGGAGTCTCAGTTGGTTGGCCTAAATGCTTATCAGCTCTAAGGATGGGGCTTGATAAAGAAACTTGGGTTCAGAACAAGGGGAGAATTGAAGGGTGGTTGGATCCCAGGTTAGAGGCAAATTTGTTGCCTTACTTTCTGTAAGTCCCAGCTAAAATCCCATCTTTTATGGGGAGCCTTTCCCAGCTCCTCTCAATTCTAGTGCCTTCCCTCTGTTAATTCTTTCCTATTTATTTTGTATATAGCTTGCTTTGCATATACTTGTATCTGTGTTATCTGCTCCATTAGATTGTAAGCTTCTTGAGGAATGCTTCCAGGAAGGCCTAGGGACTATGAGCTTCAAGATATGGTAGGAGGAAGTCCATCATGATCATGTGAGAGATTCTTCTGGTCCACCAAGCTCCCACTGAGACCTCTGGGGCCATCTTCACTCTATGTATCAGGGTCGCTCAGGGGTCAGGTCTGAGGAGGTCAGGAGGGAGAGTGGGATACTCACTCAGGCAGATGGGATCCTCTTCCCATCCTTGAGATCACAGGCAGGGTGGTGCCAACAAGGTAAGAAACAGAAAGTTTATAGTTTGGAAGTTACCTGGTCTTTTGGGACCTTAAATAGAAGATATTCCAGAAAGAGGAGATTCCAAAAAAGGAGTAGGGTAGGTGGAAAAGGGGTAGCAAAGAGGAAGAAGGGGTATGCCTAGAATATAGACAGTTTATTAGATAGAGAATGACAAAGAAAAAGAAGGGATTCTAGAAGAGTACTTAATAAGGCTAATTAGTAAAGAGGCTGGACTTGTAGGCAGGTGAAGAAAGAATCTGGATAGTGGATTGGGAGAATCCCAATGAGTCAAGGGATCCATTGAGTCAAAGGATCAAAGGTCATCCTATGAGTAATTTTCATGCAGAGGGATATGGGGTGGAGGGGAAGGGTAAGAAGACAGATGTCCATTACAGAATGTCAGAGTTTCAGATCTATTAAGTGGTACAGTTTGGTGAGACTGGGACTGTACCAGCACTAGAGGAGTAGCTGGTGGCAGAGGGGTTAGAGTCTGGAAGACCTCACCTCAAATCCAGCCTCACACCCTTATTAGCTGAGTGACTCTGGGTTAGCCATGTGGTAACCTCTGTCTGCCTCAGTTCCCTTATCTGTAAAATGGGGATAATAATAGCATCTCCCATGCAGGATTATTGTGGAAATATCTATAAAGCACTTAGCAAACCTTGCAATGCCACAGATAGAATCACTAGCTGCTATTATTAAGGAAAGTTAAGAAAGTTGAGAAAGGCATCCTGGCTTTATAGATGATTAGGTGGCCTTGGGGTCAGCAAGACTTGGGTTTAAGTCCTGCTCTGGATGTACATAGTCTGTGTGATCCTGGGTAAGTCAGTGAAATTCTCTGGGTCTGCCTTGGAACGGGAAGTTACCTCTCTAGAAGTCTCACTTACTATACCTTTGGGGCAAAAAGTAGAGAACAAAAGAAATTTGAAGAGTTTCTTGGTCTGGTGAGCCACATGAATATTGAGTTCATTAAGGGCTTTGTTAGGTTATCTGAGAAAATAATTAATGATAAGATGAGGATTGCTGATAATAGATTAGTATTCCAAGATTATTTAAATTTTAAACCAAGGCTACTCGGGGTCAAAGAAAATGATCTGGTCAGACCTTATCAGTCCTTTATATTAGTCAACTCCAGTGATTTCCTATTGCCCCTGAGATCAAATGGAAAATTCTTTGTTTGGCTTTCACTCAGTCAGTCAATAAGCATTTATTAAGCTCCTACAATACCAGGCACTGTTCAAAGCACCAGGGATACCCAGAAGGTTAAGACAGTCCCTGCCCTCACAGAGGGAACAATCCAACGGGGGAAACAACTAGCTAACAACTATGTATGAAGCAAGCTAAATAAGAGACAAATTGAAAATGATCAATGGAAGGGAGTCACTAGAATTAAGAAGGGTTGGAGGTTTCTTGTAGAAGATGGGATTTTATTTTGCTGGCACTTGAAGGAAGCTGGTGAAGCCAGGACATGGAGATGAGGAGGGAGAGAATTCCAGGCATGGGGGACAGCCAGAGAAAATGCATATAGGTGGGACAGCCAGGTGGCACAGTGGATAGAGCACTGGCTCTGGAGTCAGGAGGACCTGAGTTCCAATTTGACCTCAGAGACTTACTAGTTGTGTGACTCTGGGCAAATCACTTAACTTTGATTAACTCAAAAAAATAAAAAAGAAAGAAAAGAAAATTCATGGAGTCATTAATATCTTGTTAGACACTGGCAGGGAGGCCAGTGTCACCAAATCAAAGAGTTTACATGGGGTGGGCAAAGGGTTCAAGGAGTAGAAAGTCTCCTAAAAAAGACTGATCTAACAAATCACAGCAAAAAAAGTATGGGGATGAAGAATTCCTATTGCTAAGCTTGACATGGTTGGTCCCATAAGTACCTCTGTCTTAGAGAAGAAAATGGACAGTGATATAGGCCTAAAATTGAGCATGAGGAAGGGGAAAGTGTTGACTGGAATTTTATCTGAGGAATTATATATCACATTCAGTAATTATGAGCTGCTCCCTACTGTAAGAGCCCATCTTTTTCTCTCCTATTCCTTTATTTATTTATAGCAATAATACTCCCCTAGTGATGCTATATAGTTATTGATCTTTACATGGAGCTTGGAAAAGACACTTTACAGCATACTGGGTTAGAGTACCAGATCTGGAATCAGGAAGGCCCTTCCCCTTTGACATTTATGAGTAAGTCTCTCAACCTCTTCCAGCCTCTGCTTGATCTTTGAAGAATAGTGGTGGTCATCCTCATCCTCAACCACCTTACAAGGGTGTTGGGAGAATCAGTTAAAATAGGTAAAGCTCTTTTTAACCCTTAAAGGAATGGATAAATGTCAGCTACCCATATCAATGAGCTAGACCAAGAGTTTAATGGGAGAAGATCAAGACGGATTGCATTTGGGAAGATGCTCATTGCTTTTGATGCCCAATTAAGCTGCTCCCTGACAATAACTCACTTTTCTAATACCAATGTTCTTCCAGTGATGTGATGCAGCTGGGGTGGGGGGGGCATGGAGCATACTATTGGGGGAAGAATAAACATTGCAAGCCACTCCTGAGAGCACCAGGGACACATGGTAGGTGAAAGGAAGCTACAACACATTTGCCAACAAGGGCTTGTGCATAAAAGTAGAGGGAGGGAATAAGTATTTATAGAGTGCCTTTGTCTGCTAGAGGTACCGTTGAGTGCTTTCGACAAATATCACCTTGTTTGATCCCCTCAAACACCCATCAAGGTTAAGTGCTACTTTTATCCCTGTTTGACAGTTGAGGCAGAGAGCCAGTTAAGTGACTGGCCCAGGGTCACACAGCTAGTAGATGTTTGAGGGCCGATTTGAACTCAAGTCTTCTTGATTTCCAGGCTCCAGCTTGATCTCCTCTGACACCAGCTGCTTTCCGTGTTAATCCATGATAAGTGGTTTAAAGGACCTCATTAAGGATGTGTGTCACCAGAGAAGAAAGTAGACAGTAAGGCACAGCAGCTGTTACAGCAGGGAAGGGTAATTGATAATACCAGCTAGCATTTACATAGTGCTTTAAGGTTTGCAACTTTACAAATATCATCTCATTTTGACTTATGACAACCTTGTGAAGCAGGTGTTATCCTCATCACCCCCATTTTATAGGTGAGGAAACCAAGGCAGACAAGTTAAATGACTTACCTAGGGTCACACAACTGGTACGAATCTGAGGCTGAATTTGAATTCAGGGCCAACACTCTAGCCACTGGCCACCTCCCTGATTCTATATTTCTTTTATTTACCACTTTTTTTTGGCCCATTCTTCAATAGATTGACACCTACTTTGTTCCTGGAATTTTCCTGCCTTAGATCCTTCCTAGCTGCATGCCCCTGGACGAATTATTTAACCTCACTGAACAAGAGTTTGCTTATCTGTAAAATGGAGATAACACTTGTAGGAGTCCTCCCACAGGGTTGTTATATGTCTTAAATGTACTCATGTAACGTATTCTGAGGGCTTTATAAGCTTTTAAAGGATATGGTGAAGCAATGGAGAGAGAGACCCTCCTTCATTTGAAGGAGAGAGAACCACCGGCTGGACCAGCGCATCCTTACTCTAGGAGGCAAACTAAACCTTTGGAAGAGACATTTGATCCAGGGACAGGCCATGCCTTATGGCTTTGGGTTGTAGCAAGTAGTAGCAAGCTGATGAATGATGCATTAGGAGGTATCCACCTGACACCACAGATCCCTCAGAGTGGGCTCATTGCTGGATTCGAGGCACATTGCCATGGATGCTTCCGGGATTTCCAATCTATCAGTGAGGTCGCCTCCTCTGCAGGGAAGGCAGATGGCAGCCTCTAGGAACCTTCACGCCCAGTGCCATTCTTATCTAGCTTCTAGCCCATAGTTAATAAACACTTATTAAGCACCTACTAATGGCCAGTCCTGGAGCTTAAAATCAAATCTAATACACAAGAGGAAGCTGAAAAGGGGTTTCATACTTTATGCAGTGGTTTTCAACCTTCCTAATGCCACGACCCTTTAATAGTCGTGTGTGGGTGTATCTGCATGTGGGTGGACCCGCTTGGAGACAGATAGAGGAGTGGTTCCTAAGACCATTGGAAATATGTGTTTTCCCCCCTATGACCCCTGTGAAAGGGTCGTTCAACCCCCAAAGGGGTCACGACCCCCAGGTTGAGAATCACTGCTCTATAGAGTATGAAATACAGGCCTCACCTCTAAGTCTTTTAATATTTCAAAGGTCAAGGATACCAATGTAACCATAACCACAATAGTAGCTAGCATTTTTACAGCACTTTAAGGTTTGCAAAATGCTTTTTCTTTTAATCTTCACAACAACCCTGTGAGGTAGGTGCTGTCATTACCATCATTTTACAGTTGAGGACACTGAGGCAGGCAGCGGTTACTTCCCAGAGTTACCCTGCTAGTGTCTGAGGCTGGATTTTTCTCTGGCTCTCTACCATTACTGGAACTCTTTCCTTCTTCCCCTCCAACTACTGACCTCCCCCGATTCCTCTAAGTCTCACCTAAAATCCCACCTTCTATAGGAAGCCTTCCCTAGATTCTTGTAATTCTAGTGTCTTTCCCTTTTAATTGTTTCCTGTTTAACATGCAGATAGTTCAGTTGGTGTGTGTCTTTGGATGTTGTGTCCCTCGTTAGATGGTAAGCTCCTTGAGGACAGAGACTGTCTTTTGCCTCTTTTTGTGTCTTCAGTACTCAGCACAATGCCTGGCACAAAGTATTCCCTTAATAAATATTGATTGATTGATTAGAAGGGACAATCATGAATCAGTGGGTGAGATCCAGTGTTACTAGGAGAAGAGTATGTTTTTTGGGGAAAGGGTGGAGGAGGCTAGGTTTTAAGGGCTAAATAAGGCTAAATAGAAGATTTTGTAATTGCTTCTGGAGGCAATAGGAAGCCACTGGAGTTTACTGAGTGGGGGCAGGCGTGACATGATCAGTTCTTTGCTTTAGGAAAAATACTTTAGGAGCTGAATGAATGGGCAGAGACCTGAGGCAGGCGAACCCTGCCAGCAGCTACTGCCATAGTTCAGGAGGGAGGTGATGAGTGCTTTCATCAGGGTGAAGGGGAGGAGAAAACTGCACAGGTGAAATTGGCTGACTTGGATATGGGGGGGTGAGAGGTGGTGAAGAATCCAGGATGACCCTTAAGCTGAGGGCCTGAGAGGATGGTATTGCCCTCTGTTGTTGATGGTCCATTCATTTGACAAAAGGACTGAGATCATTGCCCTGTGATGACATCACAGGGTGATGTCTTTACTTGAGAGTGAATTGGAGGCAGGGCTGGGAAAAGTCGTCAGCCTCACTCTCTCTGCCAGAGTCATCAAAGTCCAGTGGTGAGACAAGTCAGGATGACTGGCGGATGGCCTGGGATGCAGTGGATGGCCTTGGTAGTTTTGATGTCTGACCAAGCTCTAGGCACTCCACAGGGCCTGCCTGCTTCAGCTGCATTCACAGCCAGTTAGATCAAATTGTTCAAATCCACCCATTCCACCAGGAGGAGGCTTTACCTGCTTGGGGCAGACTCCCTCCTAACTCACTGATGGGTTTGAGGCCTGTCCAGGTTATCTTCAACCTGGTTTAGCCCATCTGCTGAGGTTTACTAGGGTGTGGCTGCTGTGTATGCTATATCTTCTTGGAGCCATGGGTGAGAGTTGGGTACCAGGTAGACACCAAGCCCTCACACCAGAGGGGCTAGTCCTCCCAGAACACCTCATACATACCCTCTACAGTAGAAGGGAATACAGATGGGGAGAGGGAGGGGTTAGGGCAGCGGTTCTCAACCTGTGGGTTGTGACCTCTTTGGGGTCAAATGACCTTTTCACAGGGGTCACAGGGGTCGCCTAAGACCATCAGAAAACATATTTCTGATGGTCTTAGGAATTGAGACACTGCTCCTTTATCTGTCTCCAGACGGGTCTGCCCACATGCAGATATGCCCACATATGAGTATTAAAGGGTTGTGGCATTAGGAAGGTTGAGAACTGCTGGGTTAGGAGGAAAGAAAATGAGTTTTGTTTTGAACAGGTTGAATTTAAAATTGTCTATACTGGACATCCAGTGTAGATTGAACTGGATTGAAAGGCAGTTGGAGGTGTGAGACTGGAGGTCAGCAGAGAGGTTGGGGCAGGAAAGGTAGATTTGAGAATGAATCATCAGCAGGGATGGTGATTAAACCCATGGAAGCTAATAAGATCACCAAGTGAAACTATAGAGGGAAGAGAGAAGTGAGAAGCGTTTGCACAGAACTCTTCCAGTGCCTTCCCTGCATTAATTATCTCCCATTTGTCCCATATGTAGCTCAGTTTGTTGATACTTGCTTGCATATTGTTTCTCCCATTAGAATGTAAGCTCCTTGAGGGCAATTATTATCTTTTGCCTCTTTTTGTAGCCCCAGTTTAGAATAATGCCTGAAAAATACTAGGCACTTAATAATTGCTTATTAATTGGATTTGAACTCAGGTCTTCTGAACTCCATGCCCAGAGCTCTATTCACTGCCACCAAATTGGAATTCCCTGTTATATGTAACAGGGTAGTTTCAATTAAGTTTCTTCCAGTTCAACCAAGTCAGGTCTCTCCACAGGTGTGGGGGCATCCACCTGGGTTCTCAGTCCCAAGAGGCCCTCTCTTTGGAGTCTTCCTCAAGTCCTAGCTTCTTCTCTACAGGTCTTGGGTGGGTGGGTGGGTGGGGGCATCGACTTCCTGGAGTTCTGAGCACCTCCTGAGAGGTTTTGTCTTAGTGAATGGTTGAGCGGGGAGCGATTCCTGGTTTCTTGCTTTCTCTCTGGCTAGGGTCCAGCTTTGTACCTTGTTTCATTGTGGGTATGATAGCGGCAGGTTTCTCAGGGTGAGGTGAGGGACTCGAGAAGTGGGGAGGGTCCCTCCGTGGTTGGGAGCTGTCTGAAGCATTGGCCCACCCTGGGGGTCACTGTCACACTCTGTTAGGTCCAGCCTTAACTAAACAAGGCATCTCCCGCCCAGGGCAGATCAAGAATTCAGCACACTCAAGAGGGTCAATGAGAGACACCTTAGTTATTAGCAGGAAAAGCCTTGGATTTAAATCAGAAAACCTAGGTTCAAATCTCAGCTCTACTACTTTTAACTTATCAAAAATAACCTCAGCTTCTTGTAGTTTGACCGTTTAAAGAGACACGTGGGGCCCCCCTGCCCAGCACCTTGGATGCAGCTCCAGGGGGATGTAATGAGAGGACTTGGGAGGATGGGGAGCCGTGGGTGATGGGCTCCCCCCAAGTCAGCCCCTTCACCCCGAGTTTAGTTTCTGCTCCTCCTCCTTGACCGCTTTTGCTTTCTCTGGCACCCCTAAGTCTTTGTTGCTGTTTGCATGTTTTCTCCCTTAGTAGATTGTGAGTTCTAGGGGGCAGCGGCTATGTTCTTCCTTTTTTTTGCATCCCCAGGGTTTAGCGCAGTGTTCCCTCCCAACCCCCACGTCATAGGTACTTAATAAATGCTCGCTGACCGACTGCTGGTATTGCACCAATGTATTAAGTGTGTTCTAACAAATGAAATACATTCTCATAGGGTTCCATGTTTGAGAAACAAGTTCGGCTATGTCTTGAATCTCAACTCTCCTTGGCCGCGCAAAATGCTATGAACTGTTCTTAAGGCGGCAAGAGAGCACGGGGGCCTCGTGTTGTGTGACCTTGGGCAAGTCCCTTTCCTCTCTGTGCTTCGGTTTTCACCGCGCAAAAAGAGGAGGAGGCTGGGTTGCATGACCTCTAAGGTTCTTTTTCCAGTTCAGGAGCCCAGGATTCCAGGTGCTTTTAGGAACTCCGCGGATTGCGTGGGGGTCAGGGCTGCAGGGACTCGCGAGCGGTCCTCCCAGGCTCCCGCCCCAGGCAGCGCTCTCCGGGAAACCGCGGGGCCAGAACCCGGGAACAAGTGAGGCGGGGGTGGGGAGGGCGCCTTTCTCTCTCTCCCCGTCTCTCTCCCTCGCGCGCGCCTGCGTGTGGCCCTTCCGATCCTCCCGCCCTCCAGAGGGCGCTGCGCCCCCCGCGCCGAACTTGCTTCCCAGTATGCTCCACGCTTGTGAGGAGAAGCGTGGGGGAGGGGCTCCTTCCGCGTGTGTGAGGGAGTGAGGGGGGACGGAGAGAGGGAGAGAGAGAAGCGGAGGCAGAGGGATAGAGACAGAGAGAAGAGAGGGAAAAGAGAGAGAAAGACAGAGAGATAGACGAGAGGAAGAGGGAAGGGCGCGAGCGAGCTCGAGAGGAGAGCGCACCTCCCCCTCGCTCGCACGCGCGCGCCTCTCGCCCCCGCCCCCCGCCGCCTTGGCGCCCAGAGCTCGTTCGGGCCCAGCGGGAGCGCGCGCCGCAGGCATTCGAGACGGGGCGTTGAGAGGCCGGGCTAGAGCGTCGCGGAGTCGGAGGCAAGAGCCCGAGCCCGAAGCCGCGCGCTAGTGTCTCCGCTGCGTCCGCCGAGGCCCCCGGAGCGTCAGGGACAAAGCCGCCGCCGCCGCCGCTGCTCTCCGCTCCCGCTCTCGCCGGGGCCCATCCGCCGCCGCCGCCCTGAGGAGAGCCAGCCGCCGCCGCCGCCTTCCCCGCGGATCCCCGAGCCATGTCGGCCAGCAGCCTCCTGGAGCAGGTACGGCTTGAGCGACCCGGCCCGCATGCCTTGGCCATTGTGTGAGGCGGGAGCCGGACTAGGCCCCGGCGCCTCAGCGCAGCCCGGCCCGGTAGCTCGTCTGCCGGCCCGGGCCTGGCTCCGCTCGGCCCGGCGGCGCCTCGCGTGGGCTCGGGCTCGGGCCCGGGCCTGCTCTGCCCCTTCTCCCCCCTTCCCTCCCTCCGCGCCGCCCGCCCCCGTCCTCAGCCTTCCTCCTCCCCGTCGTCCTCCGTGCCTCCTCCCTCCGGCTCGGCCCGGCCCGCTCCTTTCTTCCCCCTTGGCGGGCCCGCTCTCATTTCGTGTTTTTTCTCCTCTTCTCCGCTTCCTCTTGGTGGCTTCTCCGGACAACCCGGTGCCTGGCGA
This sequence comes from Pseudochirops cupreus, assembly GCA_028627135.1. Taxonomy (NCBI): domain Eukaryota; kingdom Metazoa; phylum Chordata; class Mammalia; order Diprotodontia; family Pseudocheiridae; genus Pseudochirops; species Pseudochirops cupreus. The sequence goes on along the minus strand of CM053582.1, from coordinate 112,696,789 downwards.
CGACTCTGGCTCCCGCCCGCGCTTCCTCCGGGTCTCGCCTCGCTCCTGCAGAGACCGAAAGGTCAAGGCAACAAAGGTGAGCGGGCCGGGGGGTCTCGGGAGCCTTTGGCTGGGCGCGGAGGGGGGTCCCCGGGAAGGAGCGCTGCCCGCCCCGGCGCTCCCGGTCCCCGTTCCCTGGCGAGATGGGAGGGCCGGGCTGCTTCTGGCTCCGGGTGTTTTGTCCCTTTGAGTGGGGTTTGGGAACAAGGAGTAATTCATTGGTGCCCCCGGGGATGGGGGTGGATTCGGCTCAGAAATGTCCCAGGTCTTTAGTTTCCTGTAGGTCTTAGAAGGCCTTTTGTTTTTCATCCTTGTGGATCATCCTCTGGAAGTACATGCATGTGATGTGGGGGAAATTGAAATCTGAAGGAGCCAATAATATGACCTTTTAGACAAACGGGAGTTTACTGTGTGATAGGATTAATTTTCATTAAAGGAATAGCTCCTTAATACTTTTCTTTATTTGGGCTTGCTTGGTTTGGGTAAAGTGGGTTTTTTTTTTCCTTACCGGGAGAGGGGAGTGGTATTTTTATTTTGAGTTCATTTGTTAAAAATTAGACTATGGGATTGAGACATTATTCCAATTGTGATTTTTTTCCTTAGTACAAAATGGATCTGTGCATCAGAAGGATGGATTAAATGATGATGACTTTGAACCATACTTGAGTCCACAGGCCAGGCCCGTGAGTAATTAACTGTTTACTTCTCTGCTGGACAATTGTAATAATGCATTTGATGACCTTCCACTTTCTATCCCTGGGAAACTCATTTTGGAAGACTAGGGGACACTTAACCCCTTTCCCCGCCTTGGTATTATTTGTCTGGTTTTTAGGTGTAGTAAAGTAGCTTTAACAGGGAACCTTAAGATATTTTAAACTTATTTTATCACAAAATATATAACCTTTGATGTTGAAGCACTTTGAGACAGTTAATATCCAGTAGTGTACTTAGTCATAATTTCTCCTTGAGGAATTGATTTTTGAGGGCCATGAGAACTAGTTGCCTTGAATATGGCCATCCTATGGAAATTTTTTCCAGTGAGCTATATGTTCAACTGGAAGTTTTCTCTAGGAAAATAAGAAGCTTTAATAATCGGGTGAGAACTACACTATCTGAATAATAGTAACTTTTTTTGGTCACTTCTTAGAGCACTTATTTATGGAGATAAGTATGGTCAGTGCCTTCTAGAAACTTACTTTGGTTGTGTGAATTCTCCTGTGTTGTAATATACATATAAATACCAAATGCTCTGCTCTAAAATACATTTTGTGGGGTATAACTTTGTTTTCCTTTATTGTCAGTTCTAATTGAAAATATTACTTCCTCAAATACTTTGCTTAAAAATGCAGGGATTTCTAACATGTTTTGAATAAGCTTTGAACAAAATGTTTAAATAGTTATCTCTGATTAAAATACCACGGAATTCTCTTTTTGAAATATCTTTCTCCATTACTGTGACTAAAATGGCCTCCAATTCCTACAGAAAACTTTTTCATTCCTTTAAATCATAACACTCACCAAGGTTTGGTTTTTTAAAAGTTAACAGGCTGACTAGAAAAAAGTTTCTTGATTAGAAAGCAACCAGTTAATCAGGAAAAGTAGGGAAGGAAATAGAGGAATGAACTAATAGCCGCCTCTTGCTAAATAAGTCATTTGCTTACGTGTTTATTATAATGAGGATAGTGGGAGCATTTAGAAGCTCTTAATTCCACGTAGTTCCTATAAAACATTGTGTAACTCTAGATGTTTTTAAGTTCAGGAGCATGTGAGAGCCTGCCAGTTGAGGTACAGACAGCTATTCTTAACTTGGCAAGCCATGTAATATTTAAAGGGGACTTGTTTTTTCCTTGTTTCTCCAGAATTAAAGGTTAAGTATAGTGCTCTTTACACCAGGAAAAAAATTCTTGTGTTCCAAAGCTCACAAGTAGAATGGGGAAGGACAGGAAGAAAATCTGTTCTCTACTAGATTTAGATAATTTGGATCTGTAGTGTCTTCCCTGTGGGTATTTCTTCTGCCATTCCAGATTGCATCCCATTCTGTTGGACTCTTGCCCAGGTCCTCCTGTAAGTTTTTAATAGTGGTCCACCCAGAGTTCTATGTAGTAACCTATTTCATGAAACTACAGTTGGCATCTGTATTTTGTCTGCCATTAATTTCTTACACTTTTCAATTAAAATATGCAGAAATAAGAGTAATTTTTCTACTAATTCATTTATTACAGACATCTGTAATTATTTTTTCCTTTTTACATAGGTATGAATAAAGATAGCTCTTTTTTTTCTTTCCAAGTAAGATATTTTATAGCAGGCAAAACATAAGAAAACTCCATGTTTATTTTATCAGACTGAATCAGAAGGAAAGATTTTCTCCCTTGACCAGCTGAGAAATTTAGTTGCTAGAGGTACTGATGGTCCTGGTAGCATAAATTTAAAGCTTAAGGTAGCCTTAATCATCTAAATCTTTTAAGAACAGGATCATATTATTTACTGGTCTAATAATCAATTTTTTACTCAAATTGTTTGAGTTATGATGAAGTAAATCTTGTAATTTTTTTGTTTTAGTTTAGATCTGGCTACATCTACAGAAAATAGCCTTTTGTGACTAGGTTTTCTCCTAAGATAATATTCTGTACTCTTAAGAATACACAGGGAGGAAATATTCTTTATGGGCCAAATTGAGAAAGAGACCAAAATGATTTTCATTTTGTAACGCAGTCTGCCAATAATATGAAGACTAATTTTACCTTAAAGTTCATAACAATGGGAATCCTCAGATGCCTGCTCGCCTTTTTAATTGCAAAGTTATTTGTTCATTAGCTCTTAGAGGTGAAGCAGAAAATTCAACAGCATTTTTGTGGTTTCAGAATGTGCTGTTGAGAAGCCATTATGCATTTCCCCTCCTGGTTTTAAGAAAGGTGGGTTCATCTCTGGATGCTTCCAAATGGCTTTAAGAGTAACATTCTCCATTGTAGTTAGGATACTTTATTTGCTGGTTAGTTTCTTAGCAGAGAGTTTTTTTGAAGGATGGAACCATGGTTATTTGAATTGGAGTTTGAAGTTCCAGTGTCACAGTTAAAAAAAAATTAGCCAGTCATGACTTTAAAACAATGCTTTTTAGAGGGGAAAAACCCTATCTGTTCTGCCAAAATACATCTTGTTATAGTTCAAAGAGCCACTAATACTTTTCCCATGTTTGGGTTTAATTGAAAGTAGTTATCACCTGCCAAACCTTCAGGAGAGATGGTAACTTGAAAGCATTAAGCCTACTTTTGGTAGATTTAGAAAACCTGAAGTTGATCTTTTCAGACACTAAACTGTAAAGTATATTTTTCATGATAGAATTTTTGATACATAGAATGCTGTTTTGAGATTCTTTTTTTTTTTGGGTAATGGCTATGGATAGAGAAAGAAGGGTTTTGTGTTCTTACGTATATAAACAAAGTATTTATTTCAGTTTGTATTCCTTGTTCTGATTTTCTTGCTTTTCCCCCCACAGAATAATGCATATACAGCCATGTCAGACTCCTACCTACCAAGCTACTACAGTCCTTCAATTGGCTTCTCTTATTCATTGGGTGAAGCTGCCTGGTCTACTGGGGGTGACCCACCAATGCCCTACTTAACATCTTATGGACAGCTCAGCAATGGAGAGCCCCACTTTCTACCAGATGCTATGTTTGGACAGCCAGGGGCTCTAGGCAGCACTCCATTTCTTGGTCAGCATGGTTTTAATTTCTTTCCCAGTGGGATTGACTTCTCAGCTTGGGGGAATAACAGTTCTCAGGGACAGTCTACTCAAAGCTCTGGATATAGTAGCAATTATGCGTATGCACCTAGCTCCTTAGGTGGAGCCATGATTGATGGACAGTCAGCTTTTGCCAATGAGACCCTGAATAAGGCTCCTGGTATGAATACTATAGACCAAGGGATGGCAGCACTGAAACTGGGCAGCACAGATGTTACAAGCAGTGTTCCAAAAGTTGTTGGCTCTGCAGTTGGCAGTGGATCCATTACTAGTAACATAGTGGCATCCAATAGTTTGCCACCAGCCACTATTGCTCCTCCCAAACCAACATCTTGGGCTGATATTGCTAGTAAGCCTGCAAAACAACAGCCTAAGCTGAAGACCAAGAATGGCATGGCAGGGTCAAGTCTTCCACCACCCCCAATTAAACATAACATGGATATTGGAACTTGGGATAACAAGGGTCCTGTAGCAAAAGCCCCCTCCCAGGCTTTGGTTCAGAATATTGGTCAGCAGCCAACCCAGGTATCACCTCAGCCCGTAGGTCAGCAGATAAACAATAGCCCACCAGTGGTGCAGGCTGCAGCAGGGCAACAACCACAGCCTTTGCCACCACCACCACCACCGCAACCCACCCAGCTTTCTGTGCAACAACAGGTAGCCCAGCCCACCCGTTGGGTAGCACCCCGGAACCGTGGCAATGGGTTTGGGCATAACGGGGTGGATGGTAATGGAGTGGGGCAGTCTCAGAACAATTCAGGGTCTGCTCCTTCAGAACCCCACCCAGTGTTGGAGAAGCTGAGGTCCATCAACAATTATAATCCCAAGGATTTTGACTGGAATCTGAAACATGGCCGGGTTTTCATCATCAAAAGTTACTCTGAGGACGATATCCACCGTTCCATTAAATATAATATCTGGTGCAGCACAGAACATGGCAATAAGAGACTGGATGCTGCTTATCGCTCCATGAACGGGAAAGGCCCCGTTTACTTACTTTTCAGTGTCAACGGCAGTGGACACTTCTGTGGCGTAGCAGAAATGAAATCTGCTGTGGACTACAACACGTGTGCGGGTGTGTGGTCCCAGGACAAATGGAAGGGACGGTTTGATGTCAGGTGGATTTTTGTGAAGGACGTTCCCAATAGCCAGCTGCGGCACATTCGCCTAGAGAACAACGAGAATAAACCAGTGACCAACTCCAGAGACACTCAGGAAGTGCCCCTGGAAAAGGCAAAGCAGGTGTTGAAAATCATTGCCAGTTACAAGCACACCACCTCCATTTTTGATGACTTCTCACACTATGAGAAACGCCAAGAGGAGGAGGAAAATGTTAAAAAGGTAATGTGCTTACACTCTGCTAAGGTTTTTAGGGGAGGAGGAATCATTGCAAAAATAGGTGAAATAATGCATAACAATTCTGTAAATAAAACAAACCTCTTGGGTTTGAGAGTTTTTATGTGGTCATTAAAGGAATGTGAGGATGTGAGCATTAGGAGAGATTTTGGGCAAAAGATTGAGAACTTTGATCTCATCTTTTCTGCTCCTCCTTCCCAGGTGGTGGGCAAGTCAGACCAAAGGAAAGGAGGTTAGTGGAAGCATTACGAATAAAATGAGAAGTGAGTTGAAACATATAGTTGAAGTTGTAAAGAGTGAGCTTCAAAAAGAAAAATACTGAGTATTGAGGGAGAGAGAACCATAGTGCCTTGGAAATCAAAGTTGGAAAAAATGTTTTGAGGCCTTAAAGGTGAATTGACTTTGTTATATGTTGGGGAGTGATTAACTTCCATGGTGTTCCTTTGGATTTGTCTCTGGGATTGTTGGAAGTAGGTCCACAGGAAGCACTATAGGGGTCCTGAACCCCAGTGTCTAACCATGATAGCATTATTAAGGGTCATTTTGCTGCCTGCTCTGCCATGACTTCTCCCTCCCCTTCATGGTGTTCTAGTGATTATTTAAAAGAGTTTTTTTCCTCTGAAACTTTTTGTAGTTATAGAAGTGGGAAAAGGGGTTTCACTAACCAGAAAAATTTTAGGAACCTTTACCATAAGAGTTTTAATGAGTTTATGAAGGAAACAACTGATTTATAACAAGTAGAATTTATTTATCGTGACAGTTGTGCAATGTCCACTCTAGATGTTCAGTAAATGACTGAGTAAAGGAACTTGAATGTGAAGGTGAGAAGATGCTAAGGAAAGAGAAAGAGGTGAGATAGGTTAGGTTGACAGTAGGTAGCAGGGAATTGGCTATTTTTACATATAATAAGGAAACAGCCATATGTGAGAGATAATTAAGAGAAATGCAATTTAAAAGATGTATGCACTCACCTTTAGAGTGGCTAAAGGAAGACTGAGCTGCTTGTCAGACAGAATGAAAAAATTTTCCATAAACTAATTGAGTAAGGTCTTTTCCTGAGTTATCACATTTATAGTGAACCTATGATCCTATTGAATAAAGGACCTAGAAATTCTTGTGCCTCTGGGAAAAGCTTGTTTCTTCTCATCCTCCCGCCCATTCCTGTTTTGGGTGCAGCATCCTGAGAGGGCTCTTGACTGAATACCAGTGTCTGAAGTGCTAGGAGAAGGAACTCTTAAAACATAATTGCTGAAGTAAAAGCAGGATGATTGCTGTGTTATTTCAGTCTTTGTAGATGAATATCACTATGTAAGATAGATACAAGTTGATGTCAGAAAACTGAGCAACTGAAAGACAGCAAAATATTTATTTTAATGTCTTGTATCTATTGTCTACTTCATCCACATTGAGTTTAAATGAACTTTAAACACCTGCAGGGATCTAGGAGATTTTTACTTTAGGTAATTCATTGAATCTAGTAACCTGAGCATTTCTTGAGTGTTCCACAAAGCGTACTCCACAAAGTTCTCTTGTTTCAGATGAGTGAGGGGAAACATTTTAAGACCATGACCTTTTGAGAATAACAGTAGTAGAGTGGGTTGTTTGAATAGAATCTAGGGACTTCGAGTCTAACTATGACAGTTCCTTGCTATGGCTAGAATCTCTTACCACCTGCTAGTGGTCATTTAACCTTTGTTTGAAGATCTTATCTTCAGTTTGAAAGAGAGAACCTACTATCTCCTCAGGTACATAATACAGCACATACTATTTTCGATAGCTCTGATTGTTAGAAAGCTTTTTCTAGTGCGCGGGCACACACACACACATATTCACATTTAACTTTTCATCCATTGTTCCTTGTTCCACATTCTTGGGGTCAAAATGAACAGTGCTTTCCCCACAGTGCAGCTCTTCAGTTACTTAAAGATGGTTCTCATTCCCCTCTCCTCTACCCCTGAGTCTTACACTGTAGGCTAAGCATCCTTAGGTCCTTTAACTGATCATTATGTGGAATGAGTTCAGAATCCTTCTCAAAGCTCTTTTTAGCTTATGAAGAGTAGCACATTTATATATTGCATTAAGGGTTGCTAAAGTGGTTTACCTGCATTATCATTTTTCTTCCCAGCAGTTTTGTGAAGAAAGTGTGATTATCTGCCTATTTTACAGGTGAGGAAACTGAGGCTCCGAGTTAAGCTTATAATTCCTCAAGTGTATCACCTGAAACTGAACATGTTTGACCAGAGCAGAGTAAACAGGCCTACCACCCTCTACTAGAGAGTCTTGGAGACTCAGTGCAGCCTAAGATTACTATTACTTATTATGGTTGCCATATATTGCATGATTCCTACTGAGCTTGAAGTCCTTCAAAGCCCCCAGAACTTTTTTGCATCAATCATTGTCTAGTGTACCTCTTCTGTCTTGTGTTGGTGAAGATAATTCTTAGAAAACTCTAGTGTGAAGTTACACTTAATTGTTAGATTTGGCCCAAGGTTGCAATCTCAAAGATCTTTCTGGATCCTGACTTTGTCAAACACTGTGTTAACTTGTTTTCTTAGCTTTGTGTCATCTACAGATTGAGAAATTTTCAGTCTATTAGTTGATGGAAGTGTTAAATAGCACAAGATTCCTTGGGGCATGCCATTGTAGACCTTTAAAGTTTACCTAGAACCGTTGACAACCCTGTGGGTCTTGTCCTTCAGGTATAGCCAAGCCTGCATCTCTACACATATTTTATATGCCAGGGGAGTGGGGGGGGAGGGAGGGGAGAGAGAGAGAGAGAAAGAGAGAGGGAGGGAGGGAGGGTGAGTGAGAGAGTGAGAGAGTGTTGAACTCAAAGCAGGGTTTTGAGCTATATGTGAATGTTTCTCTTAGGACACGTGAGCAAAGTTAAAACAGTTTGAATGAAAATCAGTTGGTAAATTTGGGTCCTGTTGACACCTATCAACTTTTAGTAGCTGTGCTTTTTGAGCCAGGTTATGGGCAGTGGTGAATAAATTAGTGCATGGGTTTCAGGAGCTAATACACTTTTATTTTGTGGCAGTAACCAATCTGTCAAACCCAGGGACCTTCTTAAGTTATCTATTGATTGTCCATTACAAAAAAAAAACAACAAAAAAAATCAAACCAAATTTAAAAGACCCTAATGGACATCCTGATTATTCTCTTTGTTTACTGACCTCCAAAAAAGCTTTACATAGTTTGCTCATATTACTATCTTACAGTAAGAAAATGCAGGGTTTCAGGAAGGTCCTTAAGATTGTCTTGGATATCACTTTCCTGTGTGCTGCCCACTATTATTATCCTGTATACCTTTGTGTAAGTTATCTCAAACTGCCTTTTTGTACTTTAGTCAAGTTCCTAAAACAGAAAGTTGATTCAAAATAGTTTAAATGAGGGATTAGACTGCTTTAGTATTTTTATATTGTCTGTTTGGCATGAAGCTTTGAATGAAACCACCTTGGTAAACAGGAAAAAGCCTTAAGAAATTTCATCCCAACTATGATGTCAAAGCCTTTCTAAAATTCCAAGGCTGAACATGTTTTTGGCAGTATATACAAGCTGTGTGTGTGTGTGTGTGTGTGTGGTGTGTGTGTGTGTGTAACCTTTTTTTTTTTTTTGCACTATTTATCACTGACTTGCTTGGTGTGCTGTGTGGTTTAAATCTATAGCCTAACAGTAGTGCAAGGAGTAATTTGGAGTAGTGGAACCCTCTAATTTCTGGCTCTTTGGTAATTTTCAGCGTGGTAAATTTTGGATTGCTTTCAATATATTAATTTTTGTAGCGATCTTTTCACAATTCTTTTTGTAATAGGATGACCTAATTTTTCATTTTTGGGGACCAAAGTAATAGAAAAGGCTGTAAATTTACCTGCTTTTTGATGAAAGTTGTACAGTTGTTAAATTGAGGAGCAAGGCAGCAGTGAAAGAGTTAAGAACAGGCCCACTTTGGAGCCAATCTTTAGCTTGTCTGTGGTCAGGTAAAGTGCCCACATAGTTGGAATGTGGCTGTTCTTTCCCCAGGCCTGCTTTTTAAAATTGTCTGTCTACTTTTGTTTTCCCCTTTCAACCCTTATAATTATTTCACGTAAAAATAAAGGGAAACAGAAGGGACAGGACTATGTAATTCTCTTGTGTAGCATCTACCGTCGTCCTCCAGTAACTGTTGTTTGGTTTAGAAGCTGCCTTCACTTTCTATAATAGCTATTTGACTGTAATAGAGTGCGTGGGGGTGGTAGAACTGCTGACTATCTGCCTCAAAAACCAATGCTTCAGTTTGGATATTTCCCTTGTTAAATGGGAACAAAGCAGAATTTGCTAAAATTCTAAACAGACCTTTTCCAATCTCTGAAAAGTTCAGTGAATCCTAGATTTGAGTTCATGATAGTTTTGAAAAGCAGTAAGTATTTAGTGTTTTAGTCATGAATTTTGATATGGTGGAAAGAACACGGGATTTGGAATCAAGAGATTCTGCTTTTGAAGCTTGGTTCTGGCATTTTACTACCTGTGTGACCTTGGGCAAGTCACTTTTGGACCATACATTGCTCATTTTTAAAATGAGACAACTGGCCCTAGATGACCTCTGAAAACATCTCTTCCAACTCTAGATGTTTAAGGTCCTACTTGGTTTGTGCTTTGGGTACTCTTATCTTTGTGGTTTCCCTTGTAATTCTTATGCTTTGCTTCAACCTTTGGAGGAACCTGAAAGCTGTTAACTTCACAGTTAGCAGAGGCCAGTCTTCATAGTCAGTAGTGGTGAGAACTGTGTCTTCAAACACAAATAGAACTCTGAGTTCCTATGTGGAAAGCCAATATATGAATGCAAAATAAAAAGCTGGATGTGTTGTAGATCTATAGTTTGGGAAAATCAGCATGGAGAAAGCAGAGAATTGTCTCCTTTAGATGACTTTGTCCAAAAAGCCCTGTCTGTTCAGGGGGGAGATTATGGGTAAGTCCAGTTCTAGTCATCTTCCTGGGATGAGTTCCACAGGGAATTGTGGAGAAAGAATTTGGACATAGGGAAGTTGAGTAGAATATTTCAGGCAAACAGATTGATATGGAAGATGGGGGTGGAAAAATACAAAGCTGGCAGAATGATACTTGACTGAAAATGGAGAGTAGGCTGTAATATAGAGCGGATGGAGAAAATAAATGGTGGAGAGCCTTACGTATTGCAAGTGTGGTACAGAAGGTGAGAAAGAAACTTTTGCATAGTTTTAAAGTCTATTTTCATATTTCTTTACAGTGTCCTTGTGAGATTGGGAGGGATAGCAATTATATTCATTTTATAGATGGAGAAACTGGGTTTGTCTGAACTAACCTTAAGTTGCTGGGCAAGATAGAATTAAGTTCTAATCACTTTAAGACAGGTAGTCATGATTTACTGTAATTTCCTATCTAAAATATGTATGACACATAAGAAATCATTGGTTTCTGCCTTACAACCCTCTTACTTTAGGTCTTTAAGTTAGAGTACTCGGGGGTTGAGGTGAAGCATAGAAGGAAAGGAGGCATGAAACCTGGAAAGAACAGTTCCTGTATTGGCAGACTAGTTGAGACAATTTTACATATTAATAGTCATGAGATCTTGGTTCTTTTCCCAGATGTGACACTTACTCTGACTATGGGATGAATCTTTGGATATCAGTTTTCTCCTCTGTAAAATGGGAGTCTTGGATAAATAGATATGTAATTGAAAATTTATGTATTACATTTCTATAGAATGAATCGCTTAAAATGTACTAGTAGCTATGTAAAGGAATCCTTTAAACACTTATGTAAGGTGAAAAACTTCCTAGTTTAAAAAGCTACATTTATAAAATTCATTTTCTTAAAGTAATTAATATATAACAGTAAAGAAAAGTTTTTATTTTCATCTTTTTTCCTTCCTCTTTCTAAAGTATCATTTAGTTTCAAGTTATACACAGTACATCGATGCTAATTAATGCTTTTCTCTCTGTTTGGCTTTTGGTATTTTTTTCCTTAACTGCATTTTGCTTTAAAAATATGTGAAGCTATCAAGCCAGGTAAACTTAAGGGCTTAGTTTATTTTCTACCCTGTAATAAGCTTAATCCAAAATTCTAGGGTGGACATTTGTGACTGAGAGAGGGGGTAATAATTCCTGTTTTATTGCTTACCACTTTCTTCACCATTTGAGGTACTGCTTGCCTTTTTTCTGCGCATGTGGTAGCAGATCTCCTGGGAAGAAAATATCACTTATACCTAGTATATATCAGTCAGGCTTTAGGGTGTAAATTGCTGCCTATACCTCAGTGCCTTCCCTACAGTACCTCTTCCATTGTTTAAAAACTTCATTAGATTTTTATCATCCCGTTCGTGCTTTATTTTTAAAGTTACTTCATTGACACTTCTGAGTGGACATTCTCTTTTTGGTCTGACCTTTTAAATATGCAAAGTTGTGGTGGTTTCTTTAGGTAATAGAAAGTACTGCCAGATAGCACATTTTTATTTTTTTTAAATTAAAAAAATTTTTTTTGGAAGCAGATAGTACATTTTTAACACCTTCATTTGCAAAGTGAGTAGAGTAGATTGGGTCTCTTTCCTATAGCACAGCTGGTATGTCTTAGCATTTGGAAGGCTCATTTTTTGGTAGAGGTAATGTAGGATAACAATTATGAGTTCCATAGTCTGGTCTCTGTAGTTAGACCTCCCCACTCAGTCTCAGGTCACCACAAGTGTGAAATTGATTGTGCAAACTGCAGTCAGCTCTGATTTCATGCTTGCTTTGTATACTCCTAGGTCTTTAGTCAATTAGAAGTCTGAAGATTTCAAAGAAAGGTTTTTATTGATTTTCAGAAATGCTCATTCTTTTTGTTAAAGCCAAAAGCAATCCAAAAGAACTTACCAGTTGTATATTTTGAAGAACGTTTTTTTAAACTCCCTAGCTTGCAAAGTAGGATTTCAATGCAGATCTATTCAACTCTGCCATCCCCTCCTGTCCTATTTTCCTTTCACTTTGGCCTCAAAGATATAGATTAGTCCATTTGGATTTAACACGAACTTTGGAAGGAAGGGAATGGTGTGTCTATTTGGAACTGAAAAGGAAAAGTGAGTTTTCTAAGTAGTAGGATCTAGAGGGGCAGCTAGGTAGCACAGTGAATAGAGCACTGGCCTGAAGTCAGACCTGAGTTCAGACACTTGACACGTAACTAGCTATGTGACCTTGGGCAAATTATTTAACTCCAATTACTTTCCCCCCTCCAAAAAAAAAAAAAGATCTAGAATAGCACATTTGGATTTTGCATTATGTGGGCCTCCTTAGGGAGATGGGGGATATAGTATTCCCATTAGCTGTTCTTATTTAAACGACAGTGTTTAGAGTACCCCATACCAGCCCTCCTAAGTTTTCTCTTCTAGTCGAGGAAGTTTGCTCACGTAATGTTAATAGAGGTGATCAATCTCTCCCATCTTATAACACACTTATTTTCCACTTTGCCCAGACTTCCCTTTACAGGTGGAAATCTGCACATAAGCTAAGAACAAGGAGGAAGCTTTAACTGTTGTTAGCTCTTTACTAGTTTTTTCATTTCTTTTCCACGGGGGGCGGGGGGGGAGAATAATTCAACTGATACCTTTTCACTCCCTTGCTTCTAGCCTTCAGGGACATAAGGAAGAGTAGGAGGGATAAAACTGTCTTCCTTGCTTTTAACAACTGACCAGACTGTTAGATGACAGCTATCCTTCCTCCTAGTCAATTAATGTATGTTTGAGTTTCTGTTACATGCCTAGCAGGATGCAGGATGGAAAGAATACATAATATGGCCTGCTGTAAACAGCAATCTAGTTGGAGTGACAAACTTGCATAGAAACAATTTAAAGAGACAGTGTGTGTGTATACATATATATATATATATATATATATATATATATATATATATATGTATACACACACACACAGCAGAGTGTTAATTGCACAATATGAGACCAAATGTAAGAACTTAAGTAAAGTGTAGGTTGGCGTTCTCAGGGAAGTCATGATGGAAGAGTTGAGATTTTATGCAGGGCATTAAAAATTGCTAGGATGGCTATTGCAAGCTAGAAATGTTTAAGGAAGAAAGGAAGGAAATGGCTCAGCACCTTATGGTCTCCCCTTCTGTCTAGGAAGGAGGGAGGAAGAGAAATGCTAGGCCTTGTTCCCAAGAATGGGTTGTACTTTATGGTTGCTGATATATATACATAAAAAAAAAAGTGTTGCAGATTTTGGGTTCTTTGAAAGGTTTAATAGCTACCCCCTTTTCGGATTGTGTCAAAAGTTTATATCTTGTCTTTATCGATAACATTTATAGATAATCAAAGTATCATAGTAAATGCCACCTGTGGTTGCAGTACAGAGCAGGTTGTGTGTATGGACCATATATACTTCTTAACACTGTGTAATAAGATTTTCATTGTGAAGTTTCACTAATAGTATAATTTTTTAGTGTGCTTGGTTTGTTGAATAAAAGTAGGCAATTGAAAATTGAAATCTAGTTATTTGTCTAAAAGGCTTAAATTGACTACTTTGAGTTAGAACTGCTCTCTTTAGCTTCCTCTCTCATGGATCCGTGAAAAGACCAAAGGTAAGCAGGAAGAAGGAAGAGAAAAGCCTCTTGGATGATTGAGGACTTTTTAAACTTGTGTTCTTTGAAATGATCTGGCAATGTGGTATTGAGTATTCTTAGATTTTGAGTAAGAAGATGGAATTGACTCTTGGTTTGGCCTTTGACTGATCTTTTCCATTGTGCCATATTGCAATATATCATATCAGATCAGTTTTTTCATTAGAATAAATGTTTATATTCAAATCTCTTATCTTCATACAGAAAATGAAACATCTATTTCCTGGGTCTTATATGTGGACTGTGGATTTTTTATGCATGTTCTTGGGCCAGTGTTTCCTTTGTACTCTCACTCAGAGGGTCTTAGACTATTTTCCTCTCCGACTTGGTGTATTTCCTTCCTGCTATTGAATGGGTTAACCCCCATTAGATAACAGTGAAATTCTTCATTTGCTTCTGGGTCTTCTGTGCCAGGAAGAAACAAGCTGGAATTTAGGGATACTACTGGAGTGTCAGTACGGTGGATTTCCTTAGTGCCAAGAACACCTTGAATAGCTTGAAATAACCATTTTTATTTGGTTATCTACACTGTGCTTGTCTTGTAGCGGCAACATTCTGTGTGAATTGAAGTAAAATAGGAAGCAGTATCATTAAGTTCTTAACTCATTTGACATATAGACTTCCAGATATCCCAAACATATACCCCCTTGATAGAATGATGCTTTTCTATTTCTTTGCCTATTTAGAGAGTGCAATGAACTCCTTGAGAGCAGGGCCTGTGGAAGTGCTTAGCACATAATAGGTGCTTAATAAATGTTTGTTTCCTGACCCAGATTTCTGTTTTTTCAATTATTGTTTAAAATCTAGTAGTACTCTTCCTCTATTCTTGTTTTTATGTGTAATGACCACTTTAAAATAAATAAGGATCTATTTATCTCAGAGCTTTAGATTTTACTACCTTTTAAGGGATAAGCTTTTAATATGTAGAGTTAGGTGAAGGTGTTAAAACTGTTTTTTGAAGTTAGTTGCGTGCCAGTTGGTTTTTAGAGTTAATAGCACTTTAAGGTTTACAAAATTCCTGCTTCATATTTTACTTCATTTACTTTCAGAACAATTCTCTATTTTCATTTTACAGATGAGGCATTTGAAGCTGTAAGAGGGGAAGTGACTTGCCCAGGGTCACACAGTTACTAAGTGTTTTGAGGCAGGTTTGAACTTGGATATTCCTGATTCCAAATCTAGTGTGCTATCTGGTCGCCCTTAGTTTTTAATTTCTCATAAAACTAGCAAAAATAATTTACTAGCTATGTGACCCTGGGCAAGTCACTTAACCGTGATTGCCAAAAAAAATTTTTTTTAAATCATCTAAGGTATGTAGGAACAGAATGCTTTGGGTTTCTTTCTTTAAAAAAAAAATTGGTGGTCATCAGTGAACTTGTGATTTCATTGTTCTTGCTGTCAGTATAGATCCACAGCAACCTTTTGAGAGTTGTCTGGGTCACTGAGAGGTTAAGGAGGTTGCCCAGGGTCATACATCTAGTATGTGTCAGAGAATTAGAATTTGAACTGAAGTCTTTCTGCTTCTGAAGCTGGTTCTCTTCTCCAGAAGGCTGCATCTCATGGGTTTTTAAGTATTGAAATGAACAGAGAAAGTTGACTATTTATTACTTTGAATTGGTGGGTTAGGGAGTCCTTCAAGTCAGCCAACAATTATTGATTATTGCCAGCTGTCTTTAAAGTTTTGGGATAAAAACATAGTCCTTTCATGTAAAGAAATGAAACATGTAAAGAACTCTTGTAAAATGTTGTAAGAAATGAATAGGGAGAGGTCAAACAAGTAGCCAGAGAGACTTTTGGGGGTAATAGTTAAGGCATCTGAATTGAATCTTGAAGGATTTCAACATGCAGATGTGTGGAGAGTCCATTTCAGAAGTGGAGAGAAATACACCGAAAGTGAGAATGTTGAGTATTTGTCTTTGTCTGGAATTTAAAGTTCAGAAGGGGGATTTTCATAAAATAAGACTTGAGATGTGGGTTAGAATTAGTTTGTGAATGGGCTTTAGTTCTGGTATAAGGGGTTAGTATTTTATCTTAGAGGCAGTTAGGAACTACTGATATTTAAGTTAGATTCAAAAGAAAAATCTCTTTAGCTAGTTGTAATTTTCTGTCCATTGACACCTTTTTACTACCACAGCTGTTATTTTGATGTTTATTTTTTCTCTGAGAGTGGTGACAGAGCAGCTGGCAAAAGAAACCTGAATAATACAAAAACAGTGATAACCTAATTGACATTCTTTGGTTTATTATAAAAGTACATATCTCTTATATTTATCCCTCTTTTTTCCCATTCAGAATGCTTCCTCTTGAGTTTAGGACCTCCTTCCCCTTTTCTGGAGTATTCTAATAGACCTAAAACTGGTCATTTCAGTTTCATTTGCTCCTTTCTCTATTTTTCCTATGCTTGTCATTTTTCTATTGCATGAATTTGACCATGTGATTTCCCCGTGTTCAAACATCTTTAACTTATTCAGTCACTTTTTAGTCAGGTCCAACTCTTTGTGACCCCATTTGGGGTTTTCTTGGCAAAGCTACTTAGAGTGGTTTGCTGTTTCCTTCTCAAGGCTCATTTTACAGGTGAGAAACTGAGTTGAACAGGGTTAAGTGCCTTGCCCAGGGTCACCCAGCTAGTGTGTGAGGTCAGATTTGAACTTAAGGAAGATGAAGTTTCCTAACTTCAGACCTGGCACTCTATCCCTTTCATCACTTAGTTACTCTGATCTTTGGTTCCCTAATTGTATGTGGTCTAAAAAAAATAAAAAAGATGCCTTAGCTGATGTTTATAGACCATTTCACAATTACTAAGAATAATATAAAAAGACACACCTGAATTCAAACCTTGCCTCTGACATGTCCTGATTGTGTAACCATGGGTAAGTCACTTAACTTTTAAGAGCCCCTAGACAGCTCTGTAACTATAAAGTAATAAGTGACTTGCCAGTCTGCATATGGAGAGGGATTTTATGTACTTGGAATTAGCGATAGCAGTCAACTAGTAAGCATTTATTAAGCACTAGGTGTAT
This sequence comes from Pseudochirops cupreus, assembly GCA_028627135.1. NCBI lineage: Eukaryota > Metazoa > Chordata > Mammalia > Diprotodontia > Pseudocheiridae > Pseudochirops > Pseudochirops cupreus. The sequence continues at coordinate 112,680,013 of CM053582.1, read as the reverse complement.
TGTACTGGGTTCTGAGGAGATAAATGAAACAGACTGTTCTCAAGGAGCTTCTGTCAGGACAGACAGTATGCATAGATATATACAAAATACAGATAGAATACCACAGGACAAATTTTTTTTGGGGGGGGAGAGGTACAATGGTGGTAAGGATCTAACAGCAAGAAGGATCAGGAAAGGCTTCATATAGAAAGTAGACTAGGGATTCTGAAAGGATGGGATGGAAGAAAAGCATTCCAGGCATGGGGTATGGCCATATCCTGTGCAAAGATTTGGCCATGGGAATGGAATGTTACGCCTCAGGACCAGTGAAAAGGCCTTTTTCACTAGCCTGAACACTGTGAGCATGAGTATGATAGTGGTGTTGGAAAAGTAGGTTGGAGCCAGATTGCCAAGGGTCACTTGCCAGCAAAGGAGTTTATATTTGATTGTAGAAGTAATTGAGGTCCCTGGATTTTATTGAGTAGGGAAATGATGTGGTAATAATTATGCTGTAGGAAAATCATTTTTGTATCTTTATAAAGGTTGCAGTGCCGAAGGGACTGCCTTGTCGAGTCAGAACCATAGATGTTCAGGTAAGTGATGATAAGGGCCTAAACAGAGTGGTAGTAGGCTGTGAGATTAAGGCAGTGGTTCTCAACCTTCCTAATGCTGCGACCCTTTAATACTCATATGTGGGTGTATCTCCATGTGGGTGAACCCGCCTAGAGACTGATAGAGGAGCTGGTGTCTCGGTTCCTAAGACCATCAGAAATATGTGTTTTCCGATGGTCTTAGGCGACCCCTGTGACCCCTGTGAAAGGGTCGTTTGACCCCCAAAGGGGTCACGACCCACAGGTTGAGAACTTCTGAGATAAGAGATCAGTTAAATCACAGGCCCCCCAAAAATATGGTGTTGGAGCTAGAAGGGACCTTAGAGACTAGAAATTCTTAAGTTGGAGTCTATATGAACCTGTTTAAAAAAAGTATTTTAATAGCTGTTTTAAGATAGACTTCTTTGTAATCCTTGTATATGATTTTGAGAGGAGGTCCAAAGACTTCACCAAATTGCCCAAGGGTTCCAGGACATAAAATATTAAGAACACTTGATGTAGTAAATCTCATTTTGTAAATGAGGAAATAGAGGTCCCGAAGAGGTTAGTCCAAGGCCACAGAGGTATTAGTTTGTAGAGCTTGGATTCAAACCCAGATTCTTTGACTTCTGTTTTGAGGCTATTACTACTGTACTATGATTTTTTCTAATGACAGCCCAAACTATACTGGTTATTCTCTGATCCTATCTTGTATCCTCCCACCTCTACACATTTTCCTAGACCAGAAACACATTCCTACCTTTTTTTTCATTCCTACCTTTTTTACCTATTGAAGTCTTTTTCTTCTAGAACTAGAATAGGTGACACCTCTTCCAAGAAGGTTTCCATAGGCTCCCCCATTACTCCCAACAGAAAATGATCTTCCTCCCTTTTCACATTTTCTTAGATCTGAATTTGGATTTGTTTTGTTGCACTTTACCTTCTAGTTAATTATTTTTGTATGTGCCTTACCTACCTCCTTTGGGACAGAAACTATTTATTTTCTTATTTGTATACTCAGTGCCTAGACACGTCCTTCCTCACAATAGATACTTAGTGTTTGTTGACTTGAGGTCCTAATGATGGATTTTTTTTTTAAGGTGACATACAGGAGAAAGTATAGCAATTGAAGGTTCTATCTACAAATCTTAAATTTGTAGCCTCAGGCAACAACTCATGTTTATAGAGTAGTTTATGGTTTACAAAGCATTTACCTTTATACTCCTGTGATTAGGTAGCTTAAGTATTATGTGAAATGACATGTCTAAGGTAGGAGAGTCAAAACTCTTGAACCCAGGTCCTTTAATTTCTCCATTCCTCCCAGTCTAATACTTCGTCTGTCATATCATTACACGTTAATTTTAAAGATACCATCTCATTTATTTTTTCTGTACCTTGGCCTCTTTTTTTCCCCAAGCTCTTCATAACATTGTGACAGTTCATTGGAAGTAGGAAAGTTGAATGGGACAGCCCTTTTCAACAAACTTTCACCTTGTTTCACTTGTGATGCCTTTTCTCCAGACAATATTAAACAGTTTTAGAAAATACTTAATCTCTTGGTTGGTTGATTACTTCCCACAGTTTTCTTCTTAGGAAAGCACACTTGTTATTGTTATTATCATCAAACTCCATTTAATGTAAACTTAAGTCTAAATACTATGCTTTGAAGAACACAAAGGTGCAGAAAGCCTAGGGCTTATAGCTTACTAGTACTACTTAAATCTGAATGCCCATGTGGTGTCTAGTGACTTTTATTTTCATTTTCTGTATTTAATCCAGGGATTAAATGGAATGGAAGTGGAGAAAATGAACCACAAACTGAAACACCTTGTGTCCGTGGGCAAATCACTTAAAACCTTTTTGAGCCTTAGTTTTCTCATCTGTAAATAGAGATGATAATACTAGTTCATTATATGATGATTGTGGGGATCAGATGATAAGATATATAAAGTACATTTGGTAACTGTAAAGCACTCTATAAATACGAACTGTATGATCCTGCTTAGGGGACTTTAGAAAGCTATAGGTGAACACCTTTATCACTCAGTCTAGTACAGAATATCACTAAGCTTTAGTGTTCTTTTCTAGCTTGCTTAACCTGTTGGATTCAGTCAAGCCTTTCTAGGCAGTGATGCCATTTTTTTTTAATCTTAGTAGCTGAACATTGTTATCATTTGAATCTCATGAAGTTGAGTAAGCAGGGGAGTGATCTAGGGTCTTAGACTTGGAAAGGGGAAGGGAATAAGCATTTATTAAGTGCCAAATATATGTCACATATGGTACTATGTGCTTTACAAATGCCTGTGAGGCAGGTGATTTTTTTTCACAAATACTTGAGTCAGGTGCTATTTTTTCTTCATCATCATCATCATCATCATCATCATCATCATCTCCACTTTGCAGTTGAGGAAACTGAGGCAGATAGGTTAAGTGACTTTGCCAGGGTCACAGAGCTGTTAAGTGTCTCCAGCTGGATTTGAACTCTAGTCTTCTTGACTCCAGGTTCAGAGTTCTACTGTGCCAGCTGGTTGCCTAGAATGTTAAGACATCCTTTTATAGATAGGGAAATTGGGGTCCACTGTCATGAAACTAATAAGTAGCAGTTCAAGACTACAATCAAGCCTCCATCTACCACTCTTAACAGATTACTTCTAAAAGATGATAATATCAGTAGAGTTGCTGTTAGAGATCAGTAAAACGATACCTATTTTGTAGTGGAGAGAAGGAAATTCAGGGATAAGATGGCAGAAGCAAAACCATTTTGTCTAATTAGTATGAGGTAAAAATGACAGGTGCCGTATTTAAAAAATAATGGCATCTTTTGTTTCATGTCCAAAAATTTTCCCTGTATCTCTTCCTCTTTGTCCTCTTCACAGAGAGCTACCTCTATTAATAGAGAATATTTTTTTAAAGAAAAAGGGAAAAAAATCTGCAAAGCTCATTATACATTGCACATTGACAAATACATTGGAAAAAAACCTGACAGTTTATGCAGTGTTCCATATCCAGAGACACTGCATAGGAGTAGGGGAAAGTGTCTTTTTATATCTCTCTTGGTAATTTTGCTGCATTCATTTTTGATTGTTTTGCAGTTCTTTTCTCAGGTTGTCATCATTGTATATATCAGTGGTTCTCAACCTGTGGGTTATGTTCAGTTTGTAACAATGAAAATACATCCGGCATATCAGATATTTACATGACGATTCATAACAGGAGCAAAATTACAGTTATGAAGTAGCAACGAACATAATGTTATGGTTGGGGGTCTCCACAACATGAGGAGCTGTATTAAAGGGCTGTGGGATTAGGGTTGAGAACCACTGGTATATATTGTCTTTCTGGATTTGCTTACTTAACGTCAGCTTCTGTAGCCCTTACCATGTTTATTTATATTCATTATATTTGTTGTTTCTTATAAGCACAATGAAATTACTGTAGTTTAGACATTCCCCAATTGATAGACACCTATTTTATTTCTAGTACTTCACTACCACAAAAAGTGTGGATACAAGCATTTTGGTTTATTTAGAATCTGTTGTCCATGACCTCCAAGGGGATAGGAATGTGTGGAGGATATGTAGTGGCGAAATCTTTGGATCAGAGGGAATGGATATTGTAGTCACTATTTGCATAAATTCCAGATGGCTTTTGTGAATGTTGTACTGATTCACAGTTCCAGCAGTGCATTGATGTACTGTTCTATCCACAACTATGCGAACATTGACCATTTCTTTCTATTGTAATCTTCGCCGGTTTGCTGGGTGTTGAGTGACAGCTCAAGGTGATTTTGATTTGTATTTCTTTTTATTAGTGATTGGAACGTGCTTTCGTATGGTTGTTAAAAGCATGTAATTTTTTTGAGAATTGTTTGTTCATATCTTTTGACCACTCATCTCATCCAGTCAGTGTGCATTTTATTAAGTGCCTACTATGCCCCAGGTGCTGTGCTAAAAAAGCATTGTGCTTTATTATTGAGGAAAGGTCTTTGGAACAGACCCTGTTTTGTTATTATTAATATACTTGTATAAATGGTCTGCTAGAACACTAACATTTTCTATGCTGCCATCTTGACTCCGCCCCTGAAACTAACATTTTCTATACTGAACTTTTATTCTTTATTCTTTAGTCACTAGTCAGCTTTTAGTTAGATTGAGCTATTTGTCCATTTTGTAGACCCAAACCTTTTCTCTTACTGTGTTCTGACTAATTAAGTCATCATCCATATTTCAGACAGGAGGGCATATGATAGGCATACTTAATAGCAGATTTGCTAAAATAGTTGATTAGGTGCTAAGAGATTAGTAAAACACAATTTGAGGTTAATAGTGTGGGGAGTTACTTAGATGTGTGCCAGTTCAACTTAAATTTACTGAATAAGGAGGTGATAGACTGTACTTTGCCCTCATCAGATCACCTTTGTGTTCAGTTCTGGGCACTACAATTTAGGAAAAACATTGATAGCTGGAGAATGTACAGAGGAGGACAGCCAGGATGTTGAAGGGTGTCAAGTCAGGGCCACTTGAGAATTGGGCTTGAATGAACTGTTCATAGCAGTTAACCATCCCTCTTCATTATCAGTTACATTCTCTGTAGTTAATAACTATAAAGTAATAAGGTTGATTTCACAAGCTATACATTAAATGTGATCCCATCATATTATAGTCACCCCACAAGAATTTATTCTGTTGTCCATAACATACCTCTATCCTTTTCCCCTTCATGCTGGTCACTGGGAAAAGGAGAAATTGAGCCATATAAATTGCAATAATTTAGTTTTCTTTGGAAAATAGAAAGTGTTAGACTTATTTGTTTATTAACTTAAAGACAGTAAAATATGATCTGTATACAGATGAAAAAAGCTGAGAAGTTATGACTTTTGCCGAAGATCACAGTGGAATGACCACTAACACATCAAATTGGGAAACATGCAAGTTACTAAAATTAAACATAATTCAGAGAAGGGAGAAGTTTATGTGGGCTGAATTACTAGACCTTTGAAGAGTGGATAGGATTTGAAGGGAAAGGGAAGGGAACTTCAAAAATGAAAGGTTTTTGGAGGCAGACATGAGCTGAGGAGAGGAAAGAGAGATTTTCTTAACTGGAACAGAGGATCTTTAAGCAAAGACTTGATGAACTCTTGTTGGAGATGTTGTGGAGAAATAATTTTCAGATATAAATTGGACTAGGTAGCAGCTGTGGTCCTTCCTGATCTGATTATTTCTAAGGAGGAAAGACATGGAGGGAAAAGACGTCTTAGACAATAAATGATGACAGAGAGCTTATAAGAAAAATAGGGGCCTGTACTGTATTTATATAAGATAAGTGCAAATGAGAGAGGATAACTGAGTAGATGGTGCATGATGTTGTGGATTGAAAGCAGCTTTTGCTGCTTCATCCTAAGGACTTTTTCATTTGACTTGTGGTTAAAACTTGTGTGTTGGTCTTCCCATTAGACTATGAGTTCCTTGTCTTGCTTTTCTGTTTCTATCCCTATTGCTTTGTACATAGTTAGCATTTAAGAAGTGTTTTTTCCTTCATTTGTCTGATGTCTGAAAGGCCTGCATTCAAGTTCTGTGCCGGAATATGAAGTGGAACATGACTCTGAGCAAACCATTTAACCCTTTTTTCCCCTAGGTAACTCTTTAAAATTATAAATTACAAAGAAGGTGCTGACCCATATTGGTAGAGGAAGTGCTCTCCCTTAAGAGTTTCCTATATCATTGAAATCATAGGTCAAGTCTCTAACCTTGTATTACAGAAGATAGCTAGATTTGTCAAAAGTCAGAAGACCTTGGTTTGTGTCTCAGCTGTGACTTGATTTGTGGTCTGGGGGCAAGTAACTTTCTCTCTCTGAACTTCAGTTTTTTCCTTTGTGAAAAGAAGATAACAGGTGGAAGGAACTGTCTCCCAGCTTGTGAGAATCAAATGAGTTTATGTAAAGAGTTTTATAAATAACAAATGTTAAGGTGGTATAGTAATAGAGGCTTCTTGGGCCTAGTGAATCAGGTTGTTGGGATTTAGAATCAGGAAAAAAACTAGGTTTAAAAATCTCTGAACATTGTTATTCTGGCCTGCTAGTCACTTAACTTTAGTGTGCTTCAGATGTTGATGGAGGTATTAAAGTCCCTTCCTTTTACAGACCAGCTGAACAGCCAACAGCATTTCCAACTGTTGGATAAGATTTAGCATAGTTCCTGGGGCCAGTTCTGAAAATTCCCTATGCTGGATTTCATTAGCATTGGGACATATTTGTATCATTAGTACTACAAGGGACATATTCATATTATTATTGTTTTACAGGTAATATGTCATTTGCTTTGCAGATTAGAGATTCCTGATCCTACCTATAGACATTATCTCTTTATAAAGAATTTATCTGATTGCTTCTCTTCAATCTGTTCTTTATGAGTACTGATTGAGGGGCAAACATCATAATTGAATGAGAAAAAGATTCCTTGAGGTTCTTTGGGGCCAAAATCATCCAACCCTGTTTCTCTTAGTTGCCGTTCTCACACCACAGCATTATTTTCTTACCTAAACCCTAATAAGCATTCATTTTAAAAAATGAAACAAAACATTTCTTTAGTACTTGAAATTATAGAACTTCCTCCCAGAAGTCCTGTGAAGGCAGATCTTTATTACATCCTTTTGACTTAGACCTACAAAGTACCCTAGGCATTTGACATAGCCTTCTTAGTACATACTCACACATATCAGAATTGGACCAACAGTTTTGTCTTCTGTCACACATTTCAGAATACCCCCAACTAATAACCAGCTAGCAAATGCCACAGTTTACATTAGGATGGTAGGTGAGAAAGCATGGTTGGTTTAGTGTGATCCTTCCTCATTTCCTGAAAAACAACTTAGAGCACATGTTCTACTGGCGAGTCAGTCAAATCTTCAGTACATTGTTGGTTGTGCCTTGTTCCCTACATTGCTAGCTGTTCTGGTGTCAAGGCCTTGGATTAACCATCTATTGGGGATTTGAATTTGCTCTTGTCCACTTTCCCCCCTTCCTTACCTTTCTTCATATTCTTTTTTATCTTTTCTCTTTCTGTCTTGGATTTTATACTTTTAACAGTTTTCATAAGGAAATAACAAATCAAAAACTCAAGGAAACTTGGGACATCCACTTGCAGTTATAAACTGATTGTCAAGCACATACAGGATACTCAGTTCCTGAGGAGTCAACATTGTCTATTAGAAAGAAGTCAGAGGACCTGTATTTGAATCTTGACATTGCTACTTAATGATAGGAGACCTTGGACAAATCACTTACTTTGTTTCCTCTTTTGCAAAATGAGATTTAGATAAGATCCATTATAAGATTCCTTCTAGTCCTTATTCCTGGCTTCTTTTTACCTATGGATGAAGTCCTGGTGTGTTTGCTCTTTCTTTACTGTACAGTGGGGTTAATACTCATACTGCGTATCTCTCATTTTTAGAGGTAGGGGAAGAAAGGGTTCTGAGATTGCAAAGCTTCATAGAAATGGGAGTTGTGGTTAATGGAATTAACCATTCAGGTAGAAGAAAGGAACCACCATGGGGAAGGAATAGCACCCAAAACTTTTCAAGTGAAAAGGCTTCCATAGAAATCTGACCTTTTATATTTGAAGATACTTAAAGATAATGATCCTTATGTTAGGATAAAACTGGGTTAGAAAAAAGATTCTATTTAAACAATATTAAGAGACTTCGCTTTAGCTAATAGGCAGGAATTATACTTGTATGCCAAAGTATACTTACTTCTCTATAATAGAGCCTGAGTGGGTTTGAGATGTTCTCATTGGAGAAGAGTGTAAATATGATTAATTGTCAAATAATGTGTCTTGGGCTTTTAAAGCAGCTAAGTTGTCCTGTAGATTTAGTTAGAACTGCCATCATACCAACTGTTGAAACTGGGGTGGATGTTAATTGAAGGGAGTTGCAGAGCAATGAGTAGTTTCATCAGCACTGGTATCTTGTGAATGATTTTCAAAAGTCATAGACTCTTAGAGTTAGCAGTAAAAGGAATTGTAGAGAACTTTTTTTTCAAGCTTGACCCAAGGGTTAAAGTGACTTGCCCAAGGTCACATAGCTAGTGGATAGCTAGTAAGCTATAGGGCTTGTATTAGAATCAGTGTTCTGTGTCCAAGTATAATGTTCTTTTGACTAGATAGCCTGAATTAAACACTGTTGAGCTTCAGTGTTCTTTAGGAGGCAGTGCTTTATATAATATAGATTGTATGAATTGAACATCAAGCTTAATAGTGAAGTCCTAGGGAGTTGCAGTGTTAACAAGGTAATAATTGTCAGAGACAAAATTTGACTTTCCCCAGGCCTTGCGCGCTCTCTGTTCACCAGGTCAGGATGTTTGCCTTTGTCTCTTTTTTTCTATATAAGATAGGTCTATTTCAAGAACACACTGTCTGGCTTAATATCGGCCAGGATTTTATATTATGCTTTTATTAAGGTAAATGGAAATTAGCTTATTTTGTAATGAACCTCTTTAGGGTTTCTGACTGTACTGCAAATCACCCATGACTTCAGTATCTATTACTATATTTCTTATAGATGTTTTACTATCTAAAAACTTACTGTTGAGAACCCCTACTTGAGGGTCTGAAACATTACTTGGTTCCCTTGGTGAGTAAATACAGGCTTTGGTTTAGTAATTGACTATCTTTTTGTGATTGTGGTGATAGAAGATACCGTACGAGTATTCTGTTTTGCAGAAGCAGCATAATGGTTGCCCCATTTTTACCATTTGTTCTCATTACCTGATGGGCTTACTACTGTCTTTTCCACTCATAGATATGTTTGATCTATTTTATGTCACTTCATTCGTGCAAGTTTTCTTTGATAATATGGTGTGGATTCTTGGTGTACACACCATGTGTCATTGCCCTTTGAATCACCTGTAAGTTTTAATCTTATCCATGATTTCTATCCGTATAGCATCTGCCAGAGGTTATCCATGCTTTGAGAAGTAAATGTTTGTGGTAGAGATGAGTTTGGTCAGTAGTTCAAAGTGTTCAGTTTTCCCAAAGGTAGTCAAGTCCATTCTCTTGCAATTCACTTCTGGGCCTAGCTCATTGTGGCCATCTAGAGGTTCTGTATGTACATATACCCATGGAACTACATTATGTCATCTCCTGCTTTTTTATCTGCTTGTTTTTTCTTGTCTAAGTTGCACCGGGCTTGATGCATGGCAGGTGTTTAATAAATACTTCTTGATTTGACTCTGATTATATCTGAGTGGTGTTCACTGGATTGAAGTAATCATAATCAGCCCAGTATCATGCAAACCAGAAGTATCTAAAGAATTTTCCTATCTATAAGGAATCTTTCTTCAAGTTAGATGTTACAGGATCGCCTCCATGATATTAGAAAAGCTTTTATGTAGTTTTACTTCTCTAAAGGAGTAATATTTATATGCATGGGAAACACATTGTTGGGGGAGTATGTGTGTTTTCTCTGAGTCAGATGGGTCTTTTTGTGTGTGTTTCATGGGCAGGATCTTGCATTGTTTTTACTTATGTGACTGACAATTTGGTCTTTTGGAACGCTTGTCTTTTTTTCTCCCAAGTTTTTGTTAAAGATACTGTTTTTCACATCATTTTTGTGAAGATTTTATAGCTGTGGAAAGAATTTTACAGATGGCCTCACTTGCTCCTTTTTGGGGTAATGTTGTTTTGATCTTTTGAAATCTTCTCTTTGAGATATTAAATTATTCCCCAGATAACTTTAAAATTGTTGTCTTCAGAATAGATTTGTTTTTGATGTATTTGGTCAGGTCCATCCTGTTATTCTTGCTGTCATCTTAAGTGCTATTTCCACTTTTAGCACATCAAGGAATGAGGTGAGTTACATTGTCAATAATGGGAATAGATCAGTATAGAAATGCTGGCCAGTGTTTCATTGCACATTTATTTGTTGTCTTCAGAATTCACCTGTCTTTGCTTTGAGTAACTTAGTGGTAGAGGCAGCTTGGTAGATAGTACTGTTCTTTGAGTGAGGTAGAACTAGATTTGAATACGACCTCAGATGTTTATTGGCTTTGTGGCCCTGGAAAAGACATTTATACTATTTGAGCCTCAATTTCCTCAGTGGAGATAAAAAGGGCACCTGCTTTATAGGGCTGGTATGAATAGTAAATGAGATAATGCGTATAAAGCATTTTGCAAACTTTAAAGTGCAACATAAATGTCAGCTATTATCAGGGTTGTGACAATTACTGCATCTCACACTTTTTAGAGGTTCAGCATGCTGTCTTGCTTTTTGCTGTTTTGTGAGGTGTTACTGATAGGTGCTGGGGATTGCAGAAACATAGAGCCCTCTCATGGGTTCACTTTAAGGGGTGGAGGATATATACACAGATTATGCAGTATATAGAGTGCTAAGGCGAAAGAAAAGTCTAGACAGGGAGCTCTAAGAATGTTTCGTAATAGAGAACACTTTTAACTCAGTGATCAAAGGTTGGTACGTGGAAGAACTGGGAACCTGAATGGAGACTTTAAGGAAAACAAGAATTCTGATGATGAACCTTCCAGACACAAGGAATGTAATGTATGGAGGAGGGAGCGGGATGGTATGTTGAGTTCAGGGAACATCTGTTGGTCCATTTCATTTGTAATGTGAAGTCTGTGAAGGGAAATGCTATGAAAGTAGGCCAGAAGTAGGACCTCGAATGTCAGTCTAAAGTACATTTATAAGGGAACCACAGAAAGTTTAGCAGAGTGATAGGGTGAGGCCTATTTCTTAGTAATATTATTTTAACAGTGGTGAGAAGAATGAATTGGAGAAGGGAGAACCTAATTTTATATAATGGAAATTATCCATTTTATCTTCCACGAACTCTCTTGCTTGTTTGTGAATTCTTCTTCTGTCCATAGCTCTGAGAGGTAATTTCATCTATGCTCCTCTAATTTGCTTATATCACTTCACCTTTTGTCTAAATCATGTACTCAGTTTAAACTTATCTTGACAAAGATGTTGGCCTGTCCTAGTTTCTGCCCAATTACTTTCCTATTTTCTCAGCGTTTATTGTCCTCTTGTAAATTCTTGTCTTAGTACCTGGGATCTTTGAGTCTATCATGCAGTGGGTTACTGTGTTCATTCGCTTCTTCTGTATGTTGTGTATTTAATTTGTTCCATTGATCAATCACTCTGTTTCTTATTCAGTACCAACTTCTTTTCATGATTACAGCTTTGTGGCATATTTTGTTATCTGGCACTGCTAGGCCCCCTTCATGTTGTTTTTTATTTTTTCCACTTATTCCTTCGACCTTTTGTTCTTTCAGATGAATTTTATTTTTTCTGGCTTTGTAAAGTAGTCCTTTGGCATTCTGATTGACATGACACTGAATAAGTAAATTAGCTGAGTACTATTGCCATTTTTATTATATTGGCTTGACCCACCTGTGAACCAGTAATATATCTCTAGTTATTTAAATCTGTGTCTGTTTGTAAGAAAAATGTTTTGTAATTGTGTTCATGTAGTTCTTTCTGTGGTTTGGCAGGTAAACTGTATTATATATTGTAAACAGTTAATTTAAATGGATTTTCTTTTTCCACCTCTTCCTGCTAGGGTTAGTTAGTAATAATAGAAATGCTGATGATTTGTGTGGGTTTATTTTATATCCTGCAACTTTGATGAAGTTACTGTTTTGACTAGTTTTTTTTTAGTTGACTCTAGGGTTCTCTAAGCAAACCATCACATCGTCTTCAGAAAGTGTGATAGTTTTGTTTCTTCTATTGCCTATGCTTACTCCTTCAATTGTTTTTCTTACTGCTCACCATAGGTTTTTGTTGTTGTACAGCCATTTCAGTCATGTGTGACTCTTTGTTGACTCCATGTGAGATTTTCTTGGCAAAGATATTAGAGTGATTTACTATTTTCTTTAGTTCATTTTACAGGTGAGGAAACTGCAGCAAACAGGGTTAAGTGACTTGCTTGGGGTCACACAACTGAGGCCAGATTTGAACTTATGGAGATAAGTTTTCTTGACTCCAGGTTCAGCACTCTATTCATTTTGCCATCTACGGTTCTGGTACAGTATGCATAATGGTGATAATCTTTTCTTCCCCTAATAATTTTTTCTGGTTCATTCCTATTACGGTTGCTTGCCCTAAATTTTAGATAGATATCACTTATTTTAAGAAAAGCTTCATTTATTCTTATGTTTTCTAGTGTTTTTAATAGGAATGAGTACTGTAATATGTCAAAAAACCTTTGACCTCTCTTGTTCTTGAATTTGAACTACATATTCCAAAGTCTTTCATTGTTCTCCCCTGTACTCACCTTCATGTTGAAATCACTAAGTTAAATGGCAAGTTGCTTTGGGGAAATCTTGGCTTTTCTTAGATTTCCTTTCTCTGTCCTTCGCAGCAAATAATTTTAGTGTACAAGCTGAACTTGTCTTCATAGTGGTTGGTTTGCTCACACTTGTCATGAGCACAGCAAGGAAAAATGACCCAGGAAATGTTTCTTGTTGCCTCTAGGCATACACTGCTACCCAAACCATATACTTCTTTTTTCCTTCTTCTGAAGAGGCCCTTTAAGCTCTTCTGACGTTTAGTTGTGACATCTTTCTTCTCTGGTTTTATTTTATTTCAGTGAGGATCTGATTCTCTTCCTCAACTCAGTTGTTGGACAGATCTCAGCGTTTAGAGTATCTACAGGTCATTTGATGTGGATAGCCCCCAAACCATGTCCTTTTAAAGCACTTTCTGTCTTCCTTTCTGATGCCCTGCCTGAGGACAGAAATTGTTGAGGTCTGAGTAGCATTTTGTATTTTTATCTGTTTGGCACCATTGTAAATTCATTCATCACCTAATGGGCCTTCCTTCTGGTCTTTGTAGCTCATCTGGTCTTCAGCCAGAAGTCTTTTGTGAGGATTGTTATTTGGAGCTTTCCTAGCTTAGTAGAAACTGCTTGGGCTATACAGATAGCTAGACATAATTTGTCCTTTCAGCATTTTCTTATAACGTACTACAAGAAGCCTACATTAAAGCAAGATTGAGTACTGGATCCCTGACCTTTGCTAGCTAAATCTGGAACCACATCTTTTCTCTGTTAATCCCTTAAACCCATTACTGAAAGATTGGATATGACATAATGCCCAGCAAGGTTTGTAAGTAGAAGTCTCTACTCTTAATGGGTCTACTTCTCTTGCACCTAGTTTTTTATCTTACGAATTAGCTACCAGCTATAGCCAGTATCCAATACAGAAAAAGATATGTAGAATCTTAAACTCCATTTTTTTTCTCCCAGCATTATTTTAATGTGTATAGCCTTGGAGAAGAGTGGTGTGTGTATGTGTGAGAGAGTAATGCTAAATCTTGGAAGAATGTGGGATATCTGACAAGTCCTCACCTCTGATATGTGACTGACATCACCTGAATAGAGGACTCCCTCTTCATGTCTGTTCTGTGTGATAGGGGACATTGGAACATTTTAAACTTGTATGTTTGGCCTCCTGACTGGTATAACTATGTTATGTGCAAACATAGTAAAGTTGAAAAAAGGATGCTACTATAGGGTATACCCATCTATGGAGGATTTCTCTAAAGGTATAGGCAAGAGTTACAAGTGGTTTGTGGTCTGCTTGAGGGAATATTACTGAAGAAATCGCGGAGCATTGAAATGGCAGGGCACAGTCTAGGGTTCGTGGTATCATGAAAAGGTTCTGGACCTGGAGTCAGAAGACCGAGATTTAAGCCTTGATTGACAGCTGCTTCATAGTTTTAGCATGGGGAAACATGTCCTTGTGGCCCATTAGGGGTATTGTGAGAAAAGTACTTTTTAACACTTGAAGGACCAGAGTTTAAGAATGCCTTAAAGGACCAAGCTGCATCACTGGACACAGTGCTTTTTTTTTTTTAATCCCTAAGGGAAAGAAAATAGCAGTGGGATGAATTTTATTTCAAAGACAAATTACAATTTTATTTTTGTATCTCTGTTGATTTGCCAGTTCTTTCCATTGTTAAAACTGGAATGCACTATATAAACCTGCTGTGCTATTATAGAGTAGTTCAGAGTCCAGAATTAGCAGTATTCAGTTTTGCCAAAGACACAAATCATTGAATCTGAAAGAGAAAGGACTTGAGAAGCCTGATCTTGTTGACTAGTTAGGACTCTTCTCTCTGCCATCCCCCCAGAGTGGCTTATCTAGTCTCCACTAGAAGTTTTTCAGTGATAGAGAATTTTCAGTACCTTTCAAGGAATTGGTAGGTAATTATACTTTAGGATATTTTTCCTTATTTCAACTTGAAATCTGCCTGCCTGCACCTTCTACCCATTCTTCCTTGTTCTGCCTTGTGGGAGACAGTAACTTTAATCCCTTTCTCCTGGGTTACACTAGAAGGCACATCATCTCCCCATCTCCCAGACCAAATTTTCTTTAGGTTAAAAGGGCCTACTTTCATTATCTGACTTTTCATGGCATATTTTGCATTCATTTTACTATTCCTCATCTCTCCTGCTTTAGCTTAACATCTTTTCTAAAGGATGAGACACCCCAAACCTTAACATAATATTCTATACATCTGTCGTCTTACCAGAAAATCAGTAGTATCACGTTGCTGGTATTTGCCACCATGTTCTATTAAAAGCCTAAGTCAAGATCATCATTTTAGAGTTTTGTACTTTGAGTTCTCTTAAGCTTATAATCCACTAAAATACCCGGGTCTTTTATGTAAATTGTTATTTCGCCATACCTCTTTCATATTGTACCTCTGTTTATTTTATTCAAACCAAGTAAATGGAACACTGAATTTACCATTATGATGTTTTTAAAAAATTGTTTTTACATCACCTACATTTCCTAACGTACCCATCCCTCCTACACCTTTCAGAGGTAATGTTATCACAAAAAATAAGAGAGACAAAAACAATATAGCAGAGGTTAATCAACACATTGAAAAAATCTGACCTTTTTATAAGTAGTATTCCGTAGTGATAGTGACTCACCTCTACAAGAAGGTGAACAGTAAGGGTACCTTCTCATTTCTCTTCTTTTGGTACAAATTTGGTCATTATAATTTCACAGCATTCAGTTTCAATTGTTTTTAGTTTTTCCATTTATGTAGTTGTAGTCTTTGTGTAATACTGTTTTTCTGGTTCTGCTTACTTTACTTCAGTCCATATACGCATCTTTGTATTCGTCATGGTCATATCTTATAGCAGTAGTCTGTTGCCTTTATTCTATACCCAGTTGATGAACAGATATTTATTTCATTTCTAGTTATTTGCTAGTACAAAAAATGCTGCTATAAATATTTTGGTATATTTGGGGCTTTTTAGCCCTTTAATTTTAGTATTAACATCTTTGGGCCTATAATCAGAGCAGCAGGATCTCTGGGTGAACTTTTATGGAATAATTAATTTTTCAGAGTGGTTGGACCAGTTTGAACCTCTACTAACTGTGCATTTAATGTGCCTGTCTTTCTATAACTCCTCCAACATTTACTGTACTCATTATCTTTGGTGGTTTGTTGACTTTAAGGTGACATCTAAGTTATTTTGATTTGTGTTATTAGTTATTTGGAGCCTATGGTTACTGCAATTCTTTTGAGACTTCATCCTTATCCTTTGACAAATTATTATTGGGAAATGGCTTTTATGTTTTGTATTTCTCTTAATTGCCCATATAGCTTCAATATCATACTTTCAGAGATATTTGATACAAATGCCTCCCCCCTACTTGCCACTCCTCTTTCTAGTTATGTTAATTTTTTATGTAATTAAAAATATGTTTTGTCTTTTTTTATTATCTCAATCTTTTGTTTGATTAAGAATTCAGCCCCTAGCCATCACTTTGTTATATATTTGATCTGGTTTTCTTTTCTTTTTTTTTTTTAAATCACATGCCCTTTTATATCCAGGCCACATTCATATTGAGTTTGCTGTATATAGTGTAAAATGTTGGTCTAAATTGAATTTCTGCCAGATTCCTTTCCAGTTTTTCTCAGTTCTTGTCAAATGAGGAGTACCTTCTTTAGTACATATGTTCTTGGATTTGTGAACAACACTGGCTTAGTGAGTTCAGTTTCCATTTTTCCTTGTCTAGTCTGTTGCATTGATCTATTTTTCTAACTATTTCCAAATAGTTTTGATGATTACTGCTAATAGTATAGTTTTGAGGTCTAGAAATTTGTATTCCTTTTCATTCTTATTGAGAGCTGTTTCTGGGATATTCTGGATCTTTTAGTCCTTCAAATGAATTTTGTTATTTTGGCTAACTCTGTAAGGGTTACTATACTATATATAGTATAGTATAGCAATCAATCTATACACTAATTTTGTTTTGTTTTTTTATATGTGTGTGTGTGTGTATACACATATGTATATATGTCGTTTTTTACTATATTGGCATGGTCCAACCATAAGCATTTCATATAGTTCCAGAAATGCTAATGATGAGACAAAATAATTAAATGCATGAAGTTAGGAAAAAGGAAGAAAAAAGTAACCCTATTAAGGGAATGGTTTATTTCAAAAACCTTAAAGAATCAGTAAAGAAACTGAGACAAAACAGTACTAAAGTAGCAGCATGTAAAATATATCCACAAAAACCAATAGCATTTCCACAAAACAATAAAATCCAGGACAGAGTAATAGAAAGGGAAGTCCCATTTAAATTAGTTACAAAATGTATAAAATCTAGGAGTCAGTAGCCAGCTACACTGAAGACCTATGTACATAGGTGTTCAAAATGTTGAATTTGAATAACTGGAGGGATATATTCAGTGCTCATGGATGGGCTGTTCCATTGTAATAAAAATGACACTACTATGAAATTAATTTACATATTGAATACAATATTAATGCTGTACCCATTAAAAGGGGAAAATTAATTTGAGGAAACAAAAGACTTGGAATTACATTTCTTCTTATTCCACCTATTATTCTGCTGTCTATTTTGTTAGGTATGCTTTACAGATACTTTTTATCTCCAAATTTGATATATAGCTGGTAGGAATAAATTTGTATGTATATACACATATGACATTAAGGCTTAATGCATGGGGAGTAATAAATAAGTGGTCATAAAGCACTGTTTTGAGACTTCATTCTATTGACCTTAAGTTTAAAATGACATTTGTGCACATATACTTGTAAATGTTTAAGCTTGCAGGTTTTTTTTTAAAGAATGAATGCAGGAATACAGTTTTGGAATCTAGAATAGGACTACAAATGTAATTTGGAGCAGAAAAATTAATCTTTTCCATATCTTAGATGACTTCTCTGGAAAATAGTGATGATAATAATGTCTTTCTCTTCAAAGAGGGGATAAACTAAAAGTGTAGTTAAGGGAGTACTTTGAAATCAGAGTATTTGAGTGCCTTTTTCCTCCACAACTTGGGAGTTAGTCTATAGAAAAAACCCTGGTCCTTGCCCTCTGTAGCGCCAATGCAATATTTACAGTGCCTATGATCATGATAAAGACTGTGACTTTAAATATTGCATGACATTCGAACACAGTAGAGGACAGAACCGAAACATTTATTTAAACACTAGAAAACCGAATCCCAAAACCAGTAAACTGATTATATCATAGTACCAAAGATATCCAGAAACCATAATTAACACTGAGAGCCACAGCATCCTTTAGCCTTCCCACAAACCAATACAAGATCAATATTTACTCACAAACCTCTCTCTCTCCTTGCCTGAGCACCTCTCTCTCCCACCATCTCTCTGGCTTTGATTCCTGGCTTCCTGTGGGCTCTGCTTCCCTTCAGCAAACTCCTCTCACCACAGGCTCCATGTAACTGCATTCAGCCTGTTAGGGGACAGAGTTTACTTTCAAAGCAGTGAGGGTCTTCAGATTCTCCCCTAGGTCTATTAAAGGGCAGGGAAGATCTTCAAATTCCCATTTTCATTACACACTCAT
This sequence comes from Pseudochirops cupreus, assembly GCA_028627135.1. Classification (NCBI taxonomy): domain Eukaryota; kingdom Metazoa; phylum Chordata; class Mammalia; order Diprotodontia; family Pseudocheiridae; genus Pseudochirops; species Pseudochirops cupreus. The sequence goes on along the minus strand of CM053582.1, from coordinate 112,661,562 downwards.
GGAAATTACAGTTTAGTTGGGGAAATAATAAACCACACAAAACACAGTAAAAAATAAATATGAAGCTGTGAGCCACAGAATTTGGAAATTCAGAGGAAAAGTAAAAGGGGCATAGTGGTCCTACATTCAGTGAGAGAATGGTGAATGTGGGCTCTCCTGTGCTTCTAGGGCTGGTCTTCTGTATGCTTATTGAGTGAAAGTAGGGTTGATATTTGTGTTGCCTGGTACCCCACAAGGTTTTTGGTGCAGGTGAAATGAGATAATGTGTATAAAAGGTTTTGTAAACCTGGAAGCATTATATGAATCAGTTAATTTGTTATCAAAGGGATAGTATAATGGTTTTTAAGAGCTGGCCCTTGAAGGGGAGCAGAGGGATCCCACACTATTGTCATAGGAAGGGATTAGTGTGGTTTATTTATGGGACAGTGAATAATACTGGCTTTGCTGGAACCAGGGTTCTGAATTCTAGAGGCCCTTGAATAAGTTCTAAAGGCTTTTGATACCTTACTTTACTTCTGATGAATTCTGAGGTGTCATTTGTTTTTTAGGCATTCAAGTCCTCAACGAAGGGCACAGACCTGGTCTTTTTTGCTCCTTTTTTGTATGTGGCAACTAAAGAATATGTTGAATTCATTACTAAGATGGTTTAATTCAGAATTGGTGATTTCAGGATACAAATTCACATTGATACAGTTTTTAAAGATAGATTGTTGTTGATAGCTTTATTGATGGTTTTTACTTAGATTTCTCCCTGTATTTTCCCCATTTCTGTCCCAGAGAGCCATCTCTCCTGTCATAATTTTTTTTAAAGTAGGAAAAAGGGGACAAAAATAGCTAAAATCAATTAATAAACATCAAGTGCCTACTTATATTCCTGGCATATAGTAGGCTAAGCACAGAGTGTACAGTCAATACTTTAAAAAAAAATCTGATAACTGTTCTTTGTAAATTTTTGCCATATTTATTTTCCATTGTATTCTTTTAAGTCCTTGTTTCTTCACATTTGTCATATTTACATGCACCCAACAAATACAGGAACAGTCCATTATATTCATGTACCAAAGTTTATTTAGCCTTTCCACAATTGATGGGCACCTATTTTATTTCCTGTTGTTTGCTACCACTACCACTGTAAACATTTTGGTTTCCATGTGGAACCTTTTTGGCAAGTACCTTCCTGAAGTTATAATGCCTAAAGGTGAATCACTGGATCAAAGTGACATTCTAGCCACTTATTTTATATATTGCCAAATTGCTTTTCTGAATGATCGTGCTAATTCACAGTTCCACCAGTGACGTATTATTATACTCAGCTTTCATTCTACAACCCTTCCAGTGTTATTGCTTTGATTATCTTTGTTAGTTTGTTGAATGTGAGATGAAGCCTTAAGAGTTATTTTGATTTGTATTCTTTCGCATACTTGTTATTAGTTAGCAGTTCTTTTAAGAGCTATTTGTTCTTGCTTTTTGACCAGTTATCTATTGGAGAATGACTTGTGGTCTTTTTTTAAAAATTTTGCTGTTTATGTGTCTTGGATAACAAACCATTATCCAAGAAATTTAATAGAAAATTTTTTCCCAGTCAGTCGCTTTTTATTTTTGCCATTCAGTTTTGTGTAATCCAAGTGACCTATTTTAAAATTTTGTAATTGCTTTCACTCCTTGTTTGATTAAGAATCTTATCTTCTCTCTTTGCCTATCAAAAGTATATGATCTCACTTTTTAATGGCATGGTTTTTAATAGGTAACATCCATTTTGATTTTTATTGTAGAATATGGTGTATGAAGTTATTCTAAGTTGAGTTTCTTCCCACTTTTCCAAGCATTTATTATCATACTGTGTTTTTTCCCTAAGTAATTTGTTTATTGAACTCTATAATTTATATTATTTCTGATTTTATTTTGTTTAGTTTGTTCATTGATCTTTTTTTAGCCAGTAACAAATGGCTTTAATTGCTGTATAAATATGTGTTGCCACCATATTTGGGTAGTACTACTAGTAATCATGACATGGTATAGGTGAGGCAAGACCTAGTCTGGGGCACGTAATTTACCACTTATTCGTAGTTTAATCTGTGCCTTTTTCGGTGGGCTTAGGACAGTTATGCAAGAGGTTCTTCTTTTTTTCCTTCCTACAGCCATTGAAGGTGGACTTAGATTCTAAGAAGCATATTTTAATCATATTATCTAATCCTCCCCGCAACAAGTGTGCTGTTCTGTATCACACTTCTGTGCTCTCATTTTTTTTTTTACTGCCTTTTTTTTTTGGAGGGGGGAAAGCAGGGCAGTTGGGGTTAAGTGATTTGCCCAAGGTCACACAGCTGGTAAGTGCTAAGTATCTGAGGCTGAATTTGAATTCAGGTCCTCCTGACTCCAGGACTAGTGCTCTATTCACTGCACCACATAAGCTGCTCCTCATTTGGTTATTGTTGCTACTGCTGCAAGCCACATGGCTTTCTGCTCCTATCTTTTTAGTACAAGTGATAGCACTTGAAAGAACCCTCCCCCCCCCCCCCCAATTTGTGGAGCAAGGATAATATGAATAATTAATTGAAAGTCACAAATTTCAAAACCTAAGTTTTCCCATATATAGTTATTCTCCCAGACCTTTGCTCACAAGGCACAATTCTTCAGTTCTTCCAAAAATACATGCCATTTTATATATATACACACACATATATACTCTGTCAAAGCAGATTGTGAGCACATCTTGAATAGTTTCATGTATTGCTTAGGCCAAAAAAAATTCATCATCTGGTTAAATAAGACTCTTCAAGCTTAAATATTACTCCTAAGATAAGATACACTTACCCTAAGCCATAGAAAACCTTTCTGCCTTGATATAGGGCCCACAATTGGCATAGGATTTGGGAACCTAGGGTCATGTCCAAATCACTTTCTTCATTATTGCTTTGCTCATCCTTTTTGGGGTGGGTGGAGCAAAGGGAGAGAGGACAGAATGACCACTAGGAACACTGGGCAAATATGTAGATGAAGAAAGGATTATGGATGACCCTTAAATTAGATTGTTGGTTTTAATGTCACTGAAATGTCAGCTTGCCTGTATGGGGACTTTTGTAGTTAACTCTGCAGACCTATTTTCATCTGTCTACTTCTCCCCCTCTTCACCTCCTCCCCAAACCAAAATCAGAGTTCAACTAGTGAATTGACAGTCACTGAGGTAAAGAGAAATCAGGTGGGGGGTGGGGAGAGAAAGCCATCCTTCATAAACAGATAAGTTTTTTAGGGTTGAAAGAATTTGTAAACTCTTGATTCTTCATAATATCTCTTATTCTTTCCCTTCTTTCTCTGTGTAACCATTCAGATCCTTATCACCTCTGATCTGGACTATTATCCTTAGCCCTAAGGTCTATTCTAGTTCTAAATGTTATTAATTTTCCATATGTCTCTCACTGTTAACTGGAGTGTTTTCATTAAATGTAATGAATATATATATGAATGAATTATAACCAATTAATGAAATAAATATAACCAATGAATGAAATTTGAATTTGCAAAGAATCCTTGATTTGGGTCGTAGTTTTAGATGAAAGATTTTCAACTTTTTCTCTTTCCTTCTGCAGGAACGCCAAGGTCGTGTGAAATAAAGGCAGCTCTCCTGCAAAGACTGCAGCAACGGTCGCACCTGAATATCCTTCTGAGAGAGAGAAGAAGAGAAATGACCTTTGAAAGAATTAGGACTTTTTTTCTTAATTTCATTGACTTCAAAGAGACGATTGCAGACTTGCAGTTAAAAGTATTGGAATTTCACAAAAGACATAGGACTTAACTGGAAAAGGAAAAAAAAAGAAAAAAAAAGGAAAAAAACTAAACAAAAAATCCCTCTAGGTAGTTTAGGTGAAAAATGTCCCCTTTATTTTGCCTTTGGTTGTGATTTCAGAGCATAATGCTTTGTTTTTTGTCTTTTTACTATGTTTTTCGGATTTTAAGGTCCGTAAGTGGCATATAGTTTTTCTCTAATTTTTAAACCCTTTCCTCCCCCCCATTTTGACATTTGCACTTGGAACACCGAGTTGTGAAGGTTTTGGACATCCACCCCAAAAAGTGGAATTGGTTTTTCCTTTCCGAACTGGAAGAACATTTTTATGAAGAATTTTTGTCTAGAAGAATCGAGCAGAGTGTTACCCAAGGTTGTGTCTCTGAGGGTGGTTCATTTTCTCTGACCCTTTGTTACTCAAAGTAAAAGTACTAGGAGTCCTAAGAAATGTTCTGTTCTTGTACATTATACAGATTAAGTCAGGATTAATTTGATTTCAAAGCTAAGAACAGTGGTAAAAACTTGTTTACAGAAAATGCATTTTGGAAGAGAAAAATATTGTAAAATGTGTAGTGAATGTTTCTTCAGTTTCTTGTTCAGCCAATGAGGAAAGGGCACTGCCTTTCTTTTTACCATTAATCACTTCTCAATAATAAACGTGAGATCCTGTTGAGCATCACTTCTTGTACCATTTCATATTGAATATTTAAAAGCCTACTTGAGTTTGGAGGAAATCAGAGGTGTGTACTATGTATGAATTTATTGTGATTTGCAAGATGAGAAGGAGGCATGTTATTTTAGACTGTTATAAAGTGAAAGCAACTTGGGTGTGCTTTTTTACATTCTGGACAAGATGGCCTCTCCAAATTGGGGTGGGTAAACATACATGATGATGTACTACTACTTGCCGAGTTCCCAAGGGAGGTTCCCTGGGAAAAGAACTCACAGTACAAGTTATCCCATGGCCCTAAGGCAGTAAGTGCCCTCTTTTTCCTGGAGCATGTAATGCTATGATTTCCCTGTGCAGCACAGAGTCAGTTCATCTGAAGTACCTAGAACGTAAGTATAGGACTTCAGACATGCTTCATCTTAACATTCCTGACAGGATTTCACTAATTTCACAGGCCCAGGGGCAAGAAATTCTAGTAGGGCTAGGCTTAACCTTTGCAACCACAGCAATATTCCTTTTCTTCTTTTCGCCCAACCATATGGATTTTAAAAATTCAAAATCACAATTCCAGTTTTATGCCTAATTTGAGTCATGCAGACTTGTCTGCATCAAAATTAACATCTTTAATCATTATCCATTGGAAGTATCAAAAATGAGCATCTTCTTTCTTAGTTATGTTTTCATAATTTAAACTTGAGTTTTAGTCAAGAGTCTTCCTCAAGATAGGGAAAGTTAGGATAATATAGTAAGAAGCAATTTCTGTAAAAGGAAAACATTCAAAATGAGTGCAGGTAAACCTTCCTAATAATCAGTGTTGCCACACTTGCATACTTCTGGACAGTCTCAGTTTTAAGTGTACTTTAAACAAACTTTGCAAAAGAAAAAGCCTTTTGTCAGACTGGCCAGATTTTTTTGACTACTGGCAAACTGACTTTTATTTTCCTATGTTGCAAGTAGCCAGCTTGCCCTGAACAATTGATCTCTGGTTAATGCCTTGTCTCAGATAATTCAGAGGAGGAAGGAGTGCCTATTGATACATGCTAATCTCTTATTAACTTGAGTCCCCACTTGAGGGGTTTTCTCTATTTAACACAGGTAAAATGGAGGCATAATGAAGTGCTCCTGTATTTCTTCTCGATTTCTAGGGATCTTAAAGAGTGTATTTTTCTCCTGAGACTAGGGAAGGCCTGATGAATTCCCAAGTCAGCTGAAGAAGATTTTAGATAAGTTTCTCCATCTGGAAATATTAACAACTAGATACTTGAAGCTCCTAATTTCAGCTGAAAGTTGTGTAAACTTGATCCTACTTGTACTTAAATACAAAGTCAACTACTGTACAGTCTTTGGTAACTTTGGTTTGATGTGTTGTCACAGGTATATGAAAGTAAATTCAGGAGCAGTTTTAATCTGAATTTTCATACCTCCTATTCAGGTTGGATATGAAGTTATCCAAGATAATTTTCAGTTTAATTTGAAATGCTTGCATTGCAGAGTAGTTTTGAGTAGTTTGATTTATAAAGTTGCACTTCTTTAGCTGTTTTCTAAAAATGTCAGGGTTTTTTTTTCCCAGCTGCATCAATAAAAAATGCTCTCACCCCACTGTATTTCTCTTAATGTGCTTTTTAGATTTTGAATGATTTTATGATGTTCAGATTTCCTTTGTGTAGTTTGGTTGATTCGCCATACAGAAAACAACAACAAAAAGAGATCCTTTTCTAGCCAAAGGTAACTTTTCCCTAGGAAATCTACTCAATTTTAGGACATATGTTCTAAATCTGAAGGCCTTATTCAGTTCTCTAAGCTTGTGAATGTGATGTTTAATGTCTGACCTCAGACCTATCATATTATAACAATTTAAGATGTATCTAAGACCCTTAAAAGATTTTTCCCCTTAGTTTGTAGAATTACATCCTTAAAATGTGATGGCAGTTATATTCAGAAATTCCTGGTTAGCACACATAGAATCTAGAGACTGAATGTGGCACACTTCTAAAAGTTTTAGCTTGATTTCCATTTTAAATACTGGTGACACTTTCCTTGCTTGCCCAATTATTGTGACATGGTCCTTTTGCATGTTTAACAAATGTCAACTCAAGTTAATACTTTCACAATCTGCTAAATTAGTAAAAATTTTTGTTGTTGATGTAGAAAGTTTTGAGTACAGATAACTTTCCTTTTTCCCCCCCCCCCCACCTCTGGGTCTAAGATGATGAATACCTCAAGTTATATTGTTTCTCCTATGCAGCAGCCCTGAAATCAGACAGCTAGTATTGGGAGCAGGGTATGGTATGTAGAGGGATAATTTTCCTTCTTGTTACCTCTCCACCCTCCCTAACTCTCCAAGGAGCTATGATTTTATTGGTATGAGTATTCCCTTTACCTGTGCATTCTTAATCTGGTTTTAGAATTGAAGGCAACTTCTGTGGTCATCTAGTTTAACTGGTACCTGAAAACAATTCACACTTCAACATACTTGACAAGAAGTCATACAGACTCTGCTGAACAATCTCTTATTAACGGTACCTTCATAACATCCTAGGCCAGCCGGTATGTGACATTTTTTGAATAACTAATGTTAGGAAGTTTTTTCTGATATTAAATCCAAACTTGCTTTTTTTCAACTTCTTGGTGTCCCATGTAGAATGGTGGCTCATTCATATGGCTGTCTTTGAACCTGAAGATTGCAATTAAGTCTACCCTACTCAAATCTCAGTCCCCTTTTTCAGACGTGGCATTCCTGGCTCCTTTAGATCATATTCATGTAATAGAATTAAGGTCCTTTATTCTAATTTCCTTCCTCTATCCTCTTCCGGAAGCAATGCCCTTCCTATACTGCGAAAGCCAGGACTGAATGAAATACTAGGGATATGTATGGTGTGACCAGGGCAAAGTGCAGCTGGGTGATCACTCCTTCTGGAAACTGGAATATCTATTATATATCCACTCTGTGCTAGGTACTGCTAGGGATTAGAAGACAAAATTATAGTCCCTGCTCTCAGGGAATATACATTTTATAGGAGACTGCATGTACATATATATACAACTGATCCAACTGTGAAAGACTTGGCTATTCTGATCAATGCAATGATTCAAGACAGTTCCAAAAGAACTGATGATATGCATGAAAAATATATACAAAATAAATGTTTGGTTGTGTGTGTGTGTGTGTGTGTCTGTATAGGGGGTGTGTCACACTCCCCAGGGAACCTCTTATAAGAAGGAGTAGTTCAGATGAGCTTTGAAGGAAATTGGAGTCTTAAGAGTTGGTATGGAATTTGAGTCTGTGGGAAGGCAGGAAAAAAAGAGATGAAATATGTGTGTGGTCTCACCAAGAGGCCAGTTTGGCTAAACTGAATGCATGAAGGTGAGCAAGTCTGGTAGGTGGGAGTCAGATTATGAAGGGCTTTAAATGACAAACAGGAATTCATATTTTATCATGGAGAAAATAGGGAGCCACTAAAATTTCTTAAGTAGGCAAGTTAGACTGTGACTTTTTAAATGAGTTTGATTTTTTTTTTTAATGTAATAGTCAATTTGAGAGTATGCCTCCATCCACAATTTTTCATGAAAGGTGCCATTGTATAGTGGAATTCAGACCTGGGTTCAAATTCTGCCTCAAAAATTGTGTGATCCTGGGCAAAATTTTTATTATTTAGCATTCTTTTAAAATTTTGAATTCCAAATTCTTTGCCATCTACCCCCTTCCACACTCACAGAGAAGGCATGCAATATGATATCAATCATACTTGTGAAATGCAAAACATTTTCACATTAGCCATATTTTAAAAATAAGAAAAATTGTACTTTAATTTTCCTTCAAAGTTAATCAGTTCTTTCTCTGGAGATGAATAGCATTTTTTTATCATCAGTTCTTTTGGAACTGTCTTGAATCATTGCATTGATCAGAATAGCCAAGTCTTTCACAGTTGGATCATAATTACAACATTGCTGTTACTCTTAACAATGATGTCCTGGTTCTTCTCACTTCCCTTTATCAGTTTATATAGGTCCAGTCATGTTTTTCTGAAATGGCCCTCCTTGTCATTTCTAATAGCACAATAGTATTCCATCACAATCTTCAGCCATTCCTTAATCGATGAGAATATCCTCAATTTCCAATTCTTTGTCACCACAAAAAAGCTGCTATAAACATGTTTGTACATACAGGCCCTTTTCCTTTTTCTCATCTCTTTGGGATATAGACCTAATAGTGGTATTGCTGGATCAAAGAGCATGCACAATTTTATAGCACTTTGGACATAGTTCTAAATTGTCCTCCAGAATGGTTAGACTAATTCACTGTTGTGCCAGCAGTTCATTAATATACCTATTTTTTTCTCATCCCCTCCAGCATTTGTCATTTTTGATAGGTGTGAAGCAGTACCTCAAGAGTTTTAACCAATAATTAGAGCATTTTTTCATATAACTAAATAGCTTTGATTTCTTCTGAAAACTGCCTTTTTATATCCTTTTGACTATCAGCTGAAGAACGGCACAAGTTTTTGTAAATTTGAAGACTTTATTATAAAATGAAATCTTAGAGAAATTTTCTGTAAAAATGTTTGATATTTATTATCTGTGGTACCTTTTAGCATAATGTAGTTTCCCTGATTCTCTTTTATTAAGGTCTATTTTTGCTTTTCCTTTGAGATCATGATTGTTATCCCTGCCTTTTTTACTTCAGCTGAAGCATATGTTATATTCTGCTCCAGCCCTTTATTTTAACTCTGTGTGTGTCTTTCTGTTTCATGTCTCATAAACAACATATTGTTGGATTGTTTTTTTTATCTATTCTACCATTCTCCACTTCCCTTTTATGGGTGTGCTCTTCCCATTCAGATTCACAGTTATGATTACTGTGTATTTCCTTCCATTCTCCTCCCCCTTCCTTTTTAAATTTCTTCCTTTCATCCTGTCTCTCCCCAAAAGTCTTTTATTTTGCTTCAGACCACTGCCTCATAATCAGTCCTTCCTTTTATCGTCCCAGGCCCCATTCCCCTTTCCCTACTATTTCCCTATTGTGTAAGATCTCTATACACAGCTGAGTATATATACATTTCCCCCTTTTTGAACCATTTTTGATGAGAGTGAGATTCAAGTATTGCCTGCCACCTGCCTCCCATCCTCCTCTGTTGTAAAAAGCTTTTCTTGTGCTCCTTTTTTATGTGTAAAGAATTTCACCATTCTATTTCTCCCTTTCTCTTTCTCCCAGGACATCCCACTTTTTTTTATTCTCCCCCCTCCCCCCTTTTAGGAGATCATTTCAACGTAACTGATTCACATAAGCCCTATGTAGATTTCTAACTGACCTAACAATGATAAAGTTCTTAGGAGTTATATGTGTCATCTTCTCATATAAGAAATGTAAACAGTTTAACTTTGAGTCCCTTATGATTACTCTTTCATGTCTTCCTTTTTATTCTCTTGAGTCTTATGTTTGAATGTCACATTTTCCATTCAGCTGTGGGTTTTTTATTATGAATGCTTAAATTTCTCTATTTCATGAAGTGTCCATTTATTCCCCCTGAAGGATTATAGTCAATTTTTCTGGATAGATGATTTCTGGTTGTAATCCTAGCTTCTTTGCCTTCTGAAATATATTCTAAGCCCTCTGCTCCTTTAATGTGGAAGCTGCTAAATCTTGTGGGATCCTGATTGTAGTTCTATAATATTTGAATTGCTTCTTTCTGGTAGCTTGAAGTATTTTCTCTTTGACCTGGGAGCTCTGGAATTTGGCTACAATATTCCTGGGAGTTTTTATTTTGGGGTCTCATTCAGGAGGTGATTGGTGGATTCTTTCAATTTCTGTTTTGTTTTCTGGTTATAAGATAGAGCAGTTTTCCTTGATCATTTCTTGAAAAAGGATGTCTTAATGGCTTTCACGTAGTCTCACAATTCTTAAAATATATCTCCTCAATCTGTTTTCTAGGTCACTTGTTTTTTTCTGATGAGATAGTTCACATTTTCTTTTATTTTTTTCTGATGACACAGTTCATATTTTCTTCTATTTTTTCAACCTTGATCATTTTTTGATGTTTCATGGAGTCATTAGCTTCTACTTGCCCAGTTCTAATTTTTAAGAAATTATTTATTTCAGTAAGCTTTTGTATTTTGTTTTTCATTTGGACATTTTTAAGGAGTTCTTTTTGGTGGATTTTTGTCTCAAAATTTGACCATTTTTTAAAGGTATTATTTTCTTCAGTGTTTTCTTGTGCCTCTTTTACCAGTCTGTTACTTTTTTTTCCTCATAATTTTCTTGTGTCACTCTCATTTCTTTTCCCAGTTTTTCCTCTACTATTCTTATCTCTTTAACGTTAAAAGGAATTCTTGTGGGCTTTGGGTTCAATTATTTTTCTTTGAGGTTTTTTTTGTAGTAGTTCCCTTGTTATCTGCTAAGTTTGTCTTGGTTCTTTAGGCATATCACTTTAGCACTTGTGTGGAAAATGGTTAGAAAGAAGACTTGAGGCAGGGAGAAGTTAGGGGCCTGTTGAAATTGTCCCGGTGAGAGGTGATGAGCACCTGAATTAAGGTAGTGGTTATGTGAGTTGAGAAGAGGGTACAAGGGAGAAATGATTGGATCTGGAGGGTGAGGGGAAGGTAAAGAAGATCAAGATTAATGGGTTGTCCTGATGATTGGAAGGATGGTGGAGTTCTCTTCAAGGGACATTAGAGAGGTAAGCTGATGTGGGGCAGGGTAAGAAAGACTGATTCTGTTTTATATATACCTAGTGGACATCCAGGTTGGAAATGTACCATAGATAGTTGATAATGGGAAGTGGTGCTTTGGTAGAGAGTGGGCAGGATGTGTAGAGAAGGGGAGTAAAAAAAGATGTAGCCTAAGATAGCATTGGCTTTTTGGTTGTAGTGTTACTGAAGTGACTCATTGGGCTTGTAGTCCACTGAAAACCCCCAGGTCCTTTTCAGAAAAACAGCTGTCCAATTATCATATACTTGGTACTTGTGAAAGATACTTTACTTTTGTCCCGTTTAAATACATCTTCAATTCAGCCCTGTATTCTGGTTCTCCAGGATCTTTTTGGATCCTGACTGACTCATTCGGTGCATTAGCTATTTGAATTCCTTTTCAACTTGTAAACAGTCTTCAGGAGTTGCTATGGCTGGAAAATTCTTTGTTTCCAAATTCATGGTGAACCTTTCTGAATTTAGGATGCCTGATGTATGTGTTGTTATGGCCAAGTTCATCCACAAATACTTTCTGGGTTTGTTCTCTGCTGCCGTAACTTTCAGAAACTCAAGGTCCATACGGAGTAGGAGGACCATCTCCAATTACTTTCACCAGTTCTGATACCACAAAATGAAAGAATTTCAATCAGGTTTGACAGCTTGCCTCTACCTGTGAAGACTTATCTTTTCACTGTATGTGAAGCTTGTTCATGAGCAAATTTGAATGTAATCATTACAGCAAAGTTCCATCCCAGTTTTAAATTTCACCTTTTTAGATTTGTACTTCCTTTCTGGGGGCATGTATTTAGTTCTTAGACTGAAAAGGAAGAATAAGATGCACTGTGGGAACTTTGGGTCCTAGAAGATTTTCTAGTTCAATTCATTTCACCAATAAGGAAACCTAGGCACAGAGAGGTAAAATTCCTTGACCTAGATTACATGGGTAGTAATTTCCAGAGGTGGGATTTGAACCCCAGATTCCAGTCTGCTCTTTCCACTATATATGCTGCCTCTCAAGTTTACCTCGGATTTGGGCCTATAATAGGGGTGTTGAATGGTTTTGAAATCATTAGCATCAACTAGTCACCATTTTCAAGATTTCCTTTTAGCTTTGAAAAGTTGATAAACCCTGTGGCTAGCCTCTGAGAAGAGTGGAATGGACCTGGAATCCAAGACATGCTATTTCTTGGGTCACTCTGGTCAAAATATACAGCCTCTCTGGGCTTTACTTTCTTGATCCATAAAATCAAAAGAACTAGTGACTTTTGAGATCTCTTCCAGCTGTGATCCTCTGATTGAGAGGCAGATGATCTGAATTTAATATTAATACTTGTTCAGAAGAGCAACCTTCACATTTTAAAAATTAGATCAGTTTTCTTTTTAGTAGAGAGGTTTTAATATCCATCTTTCTTTTTTCTCCGTTTTCTGCTAGCAGAATTTTCTTGCCTACGAATTTGTGGATTAGAATTGTCCCAGCTAAATAGCCTTTACCTACAACTTCAGTATTTATTATGGATTATTATTAGACACAATACCCCCACTTCTCTTCAAGAAGAAACACATGGAAAACATTTTGCCTGCTATAGGATGCTTCACAGACAAAATAATTTACTTAAGATCCCAGTGGTAGTTAAATGCCTGGAGAGCACAGGTCTACTAACCTCGGGGCTTCTCTCTGAGACCATTAACCTTAGCCTGCAGGGTCAGGCTATCCTGTGCCAGGGCTACTGCTTCCTCACTTTGTTAAACTTTTTCTTCTAACTGCTGCTGCTCCATAATATGGTCTCTTTCTTCTTCATAAGCCATTCCCTCCAACATAGACTCCCAATGTCTTTTCGCTTCCAAGGAGCAGCAGCTGCTCCGTGATGTTCTCAGCCTTGTTTGACCTCCCTTATTGGACTTAATAATCATCTAACTTATATTGTAATTTATGTCTCAGCCCCCTACTTCACAGTGAGCTTAAGAGCAATGTCACTCATTTTGTGGTATTGAACAAAGGATTTGAACCTGAGGTCTCTGGATGGGTTTCAGGAAGCCCATGAATTTGAATGGGGGAAAAATGACATCTGCGTTTTCAGTAGCTTCTAATTAGAAATTTAACATTTTTTTCAATTATGAATTTTTTAAAAATCTGAGAAGGCAGGACAGGCAGGCAACTAGAATTCATTAAGTCCTTGTGATTTGATCTATAATCAAATGAAGTATTTGTAAAGTACATTGCCTGGCACATAGTAGGCGCTTAAATTCCTTCCCTTCCTTCCCTTGTGGGCCAGAGAGTGCGTTAAGTGTTGGTGGATACAAAGAAAACAAAAAGACAGTCGGCTCTCAGTAGAGAGGCAAGCCCCCTGGGTTGGAATACCAGCTTCAGCCTCACTCCCCTCGCCTAGCACAACGTGCGCCTGGCAAACCTTGGGGGTGACCCGTGAACCGTCACCGTGGCATCGCTGGTTCCAGCTGGCGCTTTATGAATTTAACTGAACCCGAGATGCCATCACCTCACTTTACAGGGAAGGAAACTGAGGCTCACAGGGAAATCGAAATAGGGTGACAAAATGATGCCGGAACACCTGTTCCCTCGCCGCTCGTTTCTGCCAACCTGGGCAGGTCATTTGGACTTGTACCTGTTTTCTCCTCTGTAAAATGAAGGGCTTAGACGAGATGGTTTTTAGAGTCCCTTCCCATTCAAATACTGGACTCGCTTCCATGGGTGATGATAGGGGACGATTCACATCCAATCCCGGGGGCAGCTAGGTGGCAGTCGGAAGACTCGGGTTCTGAGTTCAAAGGTGACCTCAGATACTAGCTGTGTGACTCTGGGAAAATCATTCAGCCCTGTCTGCCTCGGTTGCATCATCTGCTCACAATGAAGTAGACTGGCAAACCACTCCAGTATCTTTGCCAAGAAAGCTCTGAATGGGGCCACGGAGAGCTGAACCCGTCTGAACTTAACAAACCGCGAAAGGAATTGCCTGAGGCCATACAGGAAGGTTCGAACTCGGAACCTCTTTCCTCCCAGGCAACGTTTCCTCCAGCTCCACGCGCATGCGCGCAGCCTTTCCTTCCTCCCTCCCTCCCTGCAGTCTGACGTCAGGCCCCGCCCTCCGTTACGTCAGAGCCGAACGACCGGGGTGGCTCTCCCCACTTCTGAGGCCTGTGCGCTTGCGCTGGCGGCAGCTGCTGCTTTCTCGGCTTGGGGAAAGGCTTTTCTTTCTCCCCTTGCTGCTGAGCTGGACCGCTCTGTGCCACACCACCCCAGCTTCGTTGCTGTGAGCTCCTCGCCCGCCCCCCCCAAGCATTCGGGAACTGTAGTAACTGAATCCTGCACAAGATGGCGGGGGCCGCACTGAAAACTCCGAAGCCCCGCCTTCGCCACGCGATAGCCACTGCGCCTGCACGGAGGCGGGACTTCCACTCCTACTCCCCTCCCCCCAGCCACATGCGAACTCCTTGTCAGCCCAGCTTCTGGGTTGGGAGAATGGGATGCTCAGCCCTTGGAGTTCGATTAGTGCTCCTCCAGATATATGAGGCACACCCACCAAATGGAGCTAAACGAAACTGATTTTAAATTTGAACTAATTTTAATTTTTAAAAAATATGTAATAAAATCCGTGACCCCTGGGCTAGTCTACCTGCCTCAGTGTCCTCATCTCTAAAATGGGGATGATAATGACCCATCTCTTCCAGGTTTGTTTTGAGGATGAAATGGGATAATTTTTGTAAAGCGTCCTGCAAACCTTAGAGAGCTATAGGAACACTAGTTATTAATTATTTTTTAAAATGTGATTTGGGTGCAGAGGCGGGAGTTAAATTTTTGCACTTCGGCTCCACCTCCTGGCCTCTGGGGTTGCTGCAAGCACAGGAGAGATGCCAGCGTCTCTAGAAGATTGGCCGCCAGGGGCAATGCTTCCCCGTCGATGATGTCACTAGAATGATGCTGTATCACCGAAGCCTGGAGAGCTGCGTGGATGGAGACCGAACCCTGATGAAATCACTCACCCTTGCTTTGAAGTTTGTTACCCAGGGTCTCGATGTCAGACCTGAAAGGGACTTTAAAGGTGAAACAACAGTAATAACTAACATTTGCTCCATTCTACAGATGGGGAAACTGAGACTCACAAAAGGAAGTGACTTATTTATGCAGATGATTCTCAGAATGATTTATTCAGCCCAAAGTTCTCTCCTGACCTCCATTCTGGAATCTCTGATTTCTTGGACATCTCAAATGCAAGGGAGAAGTGTCTAAAATTGAACTCATCTTTTCCCTAAACCTCTTGTCCTGTTATCTTGAAGGACGCCCATTCGAATGTAAGCTCCTTGAAGACAGGGACTATCATTTTTGTCTTTTCTTCTATCGCCAGAGCCTAGCACAGGGATTGGCATATAATAAACACTTAATAACAAGTCAATAAGCATTTATTAAGCTCCTACTATGTTCTCAGTTTATGCTGTAAGCTGAGGATACAAAGAAAGTGGAAAAAAGCCTCTGCCCTCAAGGAGTTCTCAGTCTAACAAAGGGGACAACATGCCAACAACTATGGAGAAACAAATCACAGGCAGGATAAGTTGGAGACAATGTCCGAGGGAAGACACTAACATGAAGGAAGACGGGAACCGCTTGGGAATTCTGACACTTGAAGGAAGCTGGAGAAGCCCAGATAAGGAAGGGGAGAGTGAAAGTCCTGGGGCACAGCCAGTAACAACACTTGGAAGCAAGAGATGGGAGTGTCTCATGTGAGGAAGAACAAGGAAGCCAGTGTTCCTGAATGGCCGAGATGGTGAAGAAGATGGAGTAAGATGTGAGAAGACTGGAAATGTCGGAAGGAATTGGGCTACAAAGGGCTTTGAAGGCCAACCAGTGGGTTTTATATTTGATCTTGTGTGTTGGTAATGGAATTTGGAGATGTCCCTGTATTGGCTTGGTTTTTGGGTTGAGTGTTAAAATCCAGAGCTTGTGAATCCCACTTGTGGGATGGACTTGTTGACGTGAAGAGAGAGGGCTGAACTGGGAGAAGCCGTGAATTGGGAGAGAGGCCCAACCCTAGAGAAGGCCAGAAGGACTTTAGGAGAGCAGTATTCAGTATCGTGCAGCCTGAGTTGCTGAGAGAAAGACTGCTGAGAGCCTGTTGGAACTGCCCAGGACTTTTGA